>CM062294.1:469154030-469784003 GCA_031216915.1 Pictodentalium vernedei | reverse complement strand
CAAATGGCAAATAAAATGTTTAATCTAATCTAACAGTAGGGGGGGGGGGGGGGGGGCATGTGTCCTAGGTAAAAAAAAACAGCAGGGGGCAGGTGTCCTAGGTAAAATAAACAGCATGGGGGGGGGGGGGGGGGTCCCGCTAATTAATTTTAATAGCAGGCAGTTGTTCATGGGGCAGGAGTCTTATCCCACTGCCCAGTATTCCAAATTTTCTATGGTACTTGGCCTTGACGGAAATAACATTTCAACAAGAAACAACGGGAAACCTATTTGCAATAAAGCTGCAAATATAAACTTGATTTTAGGACCATTCCATGGACATTTTAAAGCCTACTGCGATATCAGCGGTTCTTACTCTCGTCCTTTCACCACACCGCAGTATTTTACCCGAGTCGAGTTCTGACGTCATGCAAGTTTGACCGACATGCTTTCAATTTTGTTATTGACAACAACATATTTATAATTTCGTGCTTACTGATCCGAATTTTGAAAACGACACACGCAAATCGCGAAAGCGTTTTCTGAAAAACACGATTCTGTAAAAGGATTTAGGTGAAATTTGATTTATTTTTTTTATTTTCAATTTCGATGGCTCTTGTTGAAAAGGTGCTAATCACTGATCGTCCCAAACGAGATCAAAGACACGCCGTAGTTTAATTGCAGACAGAGAATCTTCTAAGAATATACAAGCGCAATCCTAAAATGCAATAAATCAAATGTTTTTTCACTTTTTATGAGAGAAATATGACCAATTGTATCATTGAATCATTTTTAGGTATATGTGGGTGAGAAATTTTCTACACGGACAAAATACAGGCTAAATAAAATATTTGCCATTATTTTCCGCAGACGTATTTTTGTCTTTGCTTCTTGGGAAATTTCTTGCTGCTAAATACAACGAAGGTGTGTTATTTGGTGTGGTCAGAACCGCCAGGTGGTCGGGTCCGAAACCGCACCTCGCAGAAGATTTAGTGAGGGGTGTCGATTTTACAAGAATGTAGGCAGCGTACACGGCATGGGCTGTCTGTCTTTAATCCGACAAAACAGGGTTAAGGCTTGGTTTTTTGAATACCCTTATTTATTTATTTATTTATTTATTTATTTATTTATTTATTTATTTGTGTTTAAGGTCACATATTTCTGCTACAATGGCTAATCGTGACCGTGACAGTTTTAGAGGTGGAGGAAACCGGAGTACCCGGAGAGAACCACCAAGCATCGACGAGCAACTGTCAGCTCCTCACATTCTCACTCTGTTCAGGCTCCGCTCAGGCAGGGTTACAGAGGTTGAAGGCATGTGTCCCATCGACGTGCAGTATGCCTTAGTACACGGGGACGTCGTGCCCCCATGTCGGCAACCGGGCCAAAGTGCCTTGCCCAAGGACACAACCTGAGTCGTCCCGGAAGGGGATCGAAGTCGGGACCTGTAGCATAGAAGTACAACAGTCTACCACTGAGTCACCGCGCTCCTTGAATACCCTTAATACTATCATACATTATCCCTCAGGAATTCTAAGTCTGATAAAAGAGGTCATGTTTATCTATTGCATACCCATTTTGCTGCCCGAAAACAGCCAATTTTATTAAAATTTTGACGTTTAGCAGCCTGTAGAGGGATTAACAAACGACTAGCAAAAATTTTGACGTTTAGCAGACTGTAGAGGGATTAACAAACGACTAGCGGAAATATTCTATCTGTGCAATTTGTAAGACCTGCCAATGTCAAATTGTTCTTGAAAATCCCAACAAGCAATTAGCGAAATCCACGGAAAATGTAAATTTTAAGCGTTTAAGGGGCATCTCTCCTTATTCAGTCCAAAATGGGTTAAGTTTCATTCTTTTAAATACCCTTACTACTTACAAACCTTAAACACCAATAAATAAACAATATCATGCAGTGCAGTGTGAAATATGAAGTGAGGCGGTCCAAAACATTTTAACAAGAAATACGGGAAACCTATTTGCAGTAACGCTGCAAACATGAACTTGATTTTAGGACCATTCCATGGACAGTTTAAAGCCTACTTCGATATCAGCGTCCCTTATTCTCAACCTTTCAGTGCATCACTGCAGTATTTCACCCAAATCGAGTTCTGACGTCATGCAAGTTTGGTCGACATGCTTTCAATTTTGTTATTGCTAACTACATATTTATAATTTCATTATTTCTGATCGGAATTTTGAAAATGACACACGCAATCGCGACAGAGTTTCTGAAAAACCTCGATTCTGCAAAAAGTTTTAGTGAAATTTCATTTTTTTTATTTTAAATTTCGATGGCTCTTGTCGAAAAGGTGTTAATTGCTGATCGTTCCAAACAAGATCAAAGACTGACGCCGAAGATTAAAAACAGTCAGAGAATCTTCTAAAAATATACATGTGCAATCCTAAAATGCAATAAATCAAGTCTTTTTTCACGTTTTATGCATGTTTTATGAGAGAAATATGTCCAATCGTATCATTGAATCATTTTTAGGTATATGTGGGTGAGACATTTTGTATACGGACAAAATACACACTAAATAAAACAATTGGCATTATTTTCCGATGACGTATTTTTATCTTTGCTTCTTGGGGAAATCCATGCTGCTAAATATGACGAAGGAACGTTATCTAATGAGGTCAGGTGGTCGGGTCTGACACCCCACCTCGCAGTAGATTTAATGGGGGTGTCGATTTTACACGTAATTTAGGCAGCATACATGGCATGGGCTGTCTGTCTTTAATCAGGAAAAAACAGGTTAAGGCTTGGTTTTTTGATACCCTTAATACTATCAAACATTATCCCTCGTGAATTCTGATTCTGATAAAAGAGGATATGTTTATCTATTACATACGCATTTGGAGCCCGGGTAACAGCCAATTTTATCAAAATTATGACGTTTAGCAGTCTGTAGAGGGGTTAGCAAATTATTAGAGGAATATTCTATCCATGCAACTTGTAATACCAACCAAGACCTGCCAATGTCTAATTGTTCTTGAAAATCGCCAACAACCAGTTGGCGAACTCCACGGAAAATGTAAATTTTATGCTTCTGAGGGGTATATCTCCTTATGCAGTCCAAAATGCGTTCAGCTTCATTCTTTTAAATACCCTTACTATATACAAAACTGATCTTCTGTGAATTCTACGCGCCGTAAAAGAAGTTTTGTTTAGCCTTTACATACCCATTGGGTGCTGTTGGTGTCTCAAAGCAGCCCATTTTATCAAACTTTTGGTGTTCAGATGCTGGTGTAGAGCTAACAAATCCTGACCGGGATATTTTGTCATGCAACATGTAATGGCACACTAAGACCTATGAATGACCATTTTGTTCTTGAAATTTACAAGATGTTTTTAAAGAAATCCAGGGAAAACTTGAATTTTAAGCCTTTGATGGGTATCGCTGTTTAACCAGCCCAAAACGGGTTAAGGCTTGGTTTATTGAATACCCTTATTACTTACAAAAATTATCCTCGGTGATTTCCACTTCCAAGAGAGGAAGTTATGTTTATTTCCCAGCTACAGGTTGGGTGCTGTGAGCGTCCGAAAACAGCCCATTTCAAACAAAATTACAAAGCTTGGCAGCCTGTGGAGGGTTAATAAACGCTCACCGGAATATTTTGTCCATGCCACTTGTAATGTCACACAAAGACCTGCGAGTAGTCAATTTTTCCTGAAAACCTACAAGATGTTTTTAGAGAAATCCACAGAAAATTCGAATTTTAAGATTTTAAGGGGTCTCTCTCTTTATCCTGCCCAAAAAGGGTTAAGACTTCAACTTTTGAATATCCTTACTACTTACAAAAATGTTTCCGTATAGAGTGTGGGCTCGATAAAAGAACGCACTTTTCTTTGTGGCGTACCCATTGGGTGCCGTTGGCGTCCAAAAACAGCCCATTTTATCACAATTTTGACTTTCAGCAGCCCATGGAGGGTTAACAAATGCTCCCCTTAGTATTTTGTCCATGCAACTTCTATTGTCACACCAAGACATGGGAGTAGCAAATTTTTCTTGAAAATCTACAAGACTCGTTTAGAGAAATCCACGGAAAACATGATTTTTTTAGCTTTATGGGGGTATTGCTGTTTAACCAGTCCAAAACGGGTTAATGCTTGGTTTTATGAACACCCTTATTACTGACAAAAATGATCCTCGGTGAATTCCACTTCCAATAAAGGAAGTTATGTTTATCTCTCATGTATTGTTTGGGTGCAGTGGGGGCCTGAAACCGACCCATTTCATCAAAATTTAGATGTTTGGCAGCCTGTGGAGGGTTACCATATGCATCGCCGAATATCTCGTATGTATCAAAGGTCGTGTCACAGGCAGGTCTAGAAATGATGAATGTTTAAAAAAAATCTAAAAGACGTGTTTCGAGAAAGTGCCGATAAACCCCAATTTTGGCAGTTTTTTGGCAATTCTGAGGAAATAAGGGTTAAATCGAAAATTCCGCTTAGGTACATTTTTAGATTTTGTGCTCCTCTATGCGTGTGCAAAATTTTGTGAAAATCGGTTCGAAAATGGCTTCTGAATCGTACGGACAAAATGTGTGGAAAAAAAAAAAAAAAAAAAAAAACCCAAAAAAAAACCCCCAAAAAACCCCCCCCCCCCCAAAAAAAAATAATAATCCGTACAAAAACAATAGTCTTTTCCAGAGGGAAAAGCCTAAAAAAAAAAAAAAAAAAAAAAAAAAAATAATAATCCGTAGAAAAACAATAGTCTTTTCCAGAGGGAAAAGCCTAAAAAAAAAAAAAAAAAAAAAAAAAAATAATAATCCGTAGAAAAACAATAGTCTTTTCCAGAGGGAAAAGCCTAATAAACCATAGAAACAATAGTCTTTTTCCAGAGGGAAAAGCCTAACTAGATTTTTCGATTTCAAGAAATCGAGAGATTCACCTATTCCGCTTGTCTTTTTAGGCAGCGACGAAATAAGATTGCATATAGAGCTGGTAGTTTTTTAGGCTATATTAAGTGCATAGCCGATAGAAAACTCCCTACAGTGTCTAACAATTCTTTCGGCAATACTCTTTCACATTGACGTGAATGCTGTATGCTTAATGTCCAAGTTAGGGCTAAATAGCAAACCCGTTGAACAGATCGCGTGTACTTAATAATAACAACATGTGCATGTGTGACACCATAGATTGTGGCGAACGTTTTCGCAGCAGCCATCCCAAACATTCAGCGTTTGTACCTGAAGCTCGCCCGAACTCGGTCATATTATTAGAAAGTCACGAAACCAAGCATGGGCCTCGAGGCAGCCGCCCCTCTCTCTCAACCCACACCCCCGAACGTGCACATACCCTCTCCTGACATTCAACACGATAGAATGGGAAATTGGTTGTCGCTCTCTGTGTGAAAAGATGCGGTAACTATTTGTGAAGATGAGTGAAAAAATGATGGAAATCGGCCAAGAATTGGCCGAGATATAGCGTTTTAATGAGTTGAGGTAATTGTTTGAATTTGGTCCCGTTCTAGCCGGTGTGCGACCTGACGCTGGGTATATGTCTGGGGTAGTTCCGCTTGAAATCGTGGGATTCTCAGTTTCTGGTGGAGAGACGCTGGTGACTGAAAGATGCATTGTGTACACTGGCGCCAAATGGACCTCGCCAAGCTGGTAACAGTTAGATATTTGTCAGAAAGAAAAGTGGACAGTAATCGCGCATGGGTTAATGGCGAATAGGCGGTAATCTGGCTAATTTGACATTAAAATTGAACAGACAGCAGTGTCGCTCATACGCCCCACTACGTCCAGACCACTGGAGGCAGCTACACGAAATTTTCAGAAGTTGTTCTACTCTTCCTGCCCGACAGGTTAGTATTCTTTGTCGAGTGGCGTGACCGCGTGGGAACAATGTGGATCGCGTGGAAACCGACGGGACGATTCGTCCCTCCTCTATTCCCAATGCAACGACGTTTCCATTCACTATTCACCTGTCACCGTCGAGTTTGGCATTATTTCTGTCTATTTGACGAACTGTTCAGCTTTCAATATTCACACGTTCACGTGAGACTGAAAGTTTGGAGTTAAACTGCTTATTTCAGAGCGTACCGGCAGAAACTGACAACTCGACCCGGTGGCGAAAAAGCCGTCGTCTGGCTAATTTGACATTCAAACTGAACAGATACAATGTCGGATACACGCCAATTATGTCCCGACCATACAAGGCAGCAACTTCAGATTCTCAGAATGTTTTCTCCTGTCCCTGCCCGACAGTTTAGTATCTTTGTCAAGTCCCAAGACCGCGTGGAAACACCGTGGATCAGGTGGAAACCGAGGGGACGATTCGTCCCTACTTTCTTCTCAATTCAACGACTTTCCTATTCATTATTTACCTGTCACCGGCTGAGTTTGGCATTATATCTGTCTATTTGATGAACTTTTCAACCTTAACTATTTGCGGCCTCGTGTTTCCCACCCGAAAGGCCACTGCACGGTTACCAATATATTCAGGGACTGATTTTGCGAAAAAAACAATTATTCCGACTGTACCCACATGGGAACTCCTAAATCTGTAAGGTTACATTTTTAATAATAACGTATAAAACAGAAGTTGTCGTGCTAGGCTTGCTGCATGCAGGCATAGAAAACATTCAGCGCTCAATGAATTAGGAATGGAGTAAATTGTCACTTAAACCAGCGAAATTCTGAAAAAATGAGTTTTTTTTCGACGGCACCTACCTTTATGCATCCGAGACAGGGACTGCGTTAAACTTTACAGCAACCTTATAACAGAAAATATTCTTGGAATTGAACTGTGAATCCGAATTTCGAAAACCTACAGAATGCAAATGGGTGGGTGGCGGGCATCATCACTGGATCTAATGTTGTATTTCATGTTTTCTTTATATTCTATTTATTTTTTTGATCTCTCTCTCTCTCTCTCTCTCTCTCTCTCTCTCTCTCTCTCAGTTTAATTTGTGTTTGTCTATAATGTTTATAATATTTTGATTTTGCTAGATTCTGTTATTTATGGAATACGTTCTGCCATATTGTAAATTATTAGTCACCGTACAGGAACGGAAGGGCTTCTAAGTGGTAAGCACTTGTCCTCCAATCCTGATTTGCATTGTCAAATGGCAAATAAAATATGTTTAATCTAATCTAACAGTAGGGCGGGGGGGGGGGGGGGCATGTGTCCTAGGTAAAAAAACAGCAGGGTGCAGGTGTTCTAGGTAAAATAAACAGCATGGGGGGGGGGGGATGTCCCCGCTAATTAATTTTAATAGGCAGTTGTTCATGGGGCAGGTGTCCTATCCCACTGGTACTTGGCCTTGATGGAAATAACATTTCAACAAGAAACAACGGGAAACTTATTTGCAATAAAGCTGCAAATACAAACTTGATTTTAGGACCATTCCATGGACATTTTAAAGCCTACTGCGATATCAGCGTTTCTTACTCTCGTCCTTTCACCACTCCGCAGTATTTTACCCGAGTCGAGTTCTGACGTCATGCAAGTTTGACGGACATGCTTTCAATTATGTTATTGACAACAACATATTTATAATTTCGAGCTTACTGATCCGAATTTTGAAAACGACACACGCAATCGCGAAAGCATTTCCTGAAAAACACGATTCTGTAAAAGGTTTTAATGAAATTTGATTATTTTTTTTATTTTCTATTTCGATGGCTCTTGTCGAAAAGGTGCTAAAAACTGATCGTCCCAAACGAGATCAAAGACACGCCGTAGTTTAATAACAGACAGAGAATCTTCTAAGAATATACATGCGCAATCCTAAAATGCAATAAATCAAGTGTTTTTTCACGTTTTATGAGAGAAATATGTCCAATTGTATCATTGAATCATTGAATCATTTTTAGGTATATGTGGGTGAGAAATTTTCTATACGGACAAAATACAGGCTAAATAAAAATATTTGCCATTATTTTCCGCAGACGTATTTTTGTCTTTGCTTCTTGGGGAAATTTCTTGCTGCTAAATACAACGAAGGTGTGTTATTTGATGTGGTCAGAACCGTCAGGTGGTCGGGTCCGAAACCGCACCTCGCAGAAGATGTAGTGGGGGGGGGGGGGGGGGTCGATTTTTCAAGTAATGTAGGCAGCGTACACGGCATGGGCTGTCTGTCTTTTAATCCGACAAAACAGGGTTAAGGCTTGGTTTTTTGAATACCCTTATTTATTTATTTATTTATTTATTTATTGGTGTTTAAGGTCACATACTTCTGCACAATGGCTAATCGTGACCGTGACAGTTTTAGAGGTGGGAGGAAGCCGGAGTACCCGGAGAGAACCACCAAGCATCGACGAGCAACTGTCAGCTCCTCAACATTCTCACTCTGTTCAGGCTCCGCTCAGGCAGGGTTACAGAGGTTGAAGACATGTGCACCATCGACGTGCAGTATGCCTTGGTACACGGGGACATCGTGCCCCTATGTTGGCAACCGGACCAAAGTGCCTTGCCCAAGGACACAACGTGAGTCGTCCGGACGGGGATCGAACTCGGGACCTGTAGCATAGAAGTACAACAGTCTACCACTGAGCCACCGCGCTCCCTTGAATACCCTTAAATACTATCATACATTATCCCCAGGAATTCTAAATCTGATAAAAGAGGTCATGTTTATCTATTGCATACCCATTTTGCTGCCCGAAAACAGCCGATTTTATTAAAATTTTGACGTTTAGCAGCCGGTAGAGGATTAACAAACGACTAGCGGAATATTCTATCTATGCAATTTGTAAGACCTGCCAATGTCAAATTGTTCTTGAAAATCCCCAACAAGCAGTTAGCGAAATCACGAAAATGTCAATTTTAAGCGTTTAAGGGGCATCTCTCCTTATCCAGTTCAAAATGGGTTAAGTTTCATTCTTTTAAATACCCTTTCTACTTACAAACCTTAAACACCAATTAGATTCCATGATTTTTCTTGACCCCACAGTGTCTGATGAATTGTTTTTAACTGTCTCACAAAAGTTCCTTCATTGATGTTATGAGAAAAGGTGAGTATAGTTGTCTCAAATGATTCGGTTTGGTTTTGATAAAAAAAATGTTTAGGTAAAACCCATCATTAATGGTAGAATGGGTTAATATCAATATCAATGTTTTCCTATCAGTTTTGCGTCCGGTAAAAGCCCATGAAGGGTTAACAAATGCCTACCAGAATAATTGATCCATGCAACTGGTCATATGACACCAAGACCTATCAACGGCCATTTTCTCTTGAAAACCCCACAAAATGTTTGTAAAGAAATCCAGGGAAAACGATTTTTAAGCTTTTGATGGGTATCCCTGTTAACCTCCCCAACAGGGGTTAACGCTTGGCTTTTTGAATACCTTTATTACTTACAAAAATGGTCCTCTGTGAATTCCACTTCAAACAAAGGAGATTATGTTTATCTCTCATGTATACATTAGGTGCTGTGCGTGTCTGAAAACAATCCCATGTTAACAACATTACGATGCTTGGCAGCTTGTAGATGGTTAATGTCACATAAACACCTACGATTTGTCTTGAAACCCTACAAGTTACCGTTAGGGAAATTCACAGAAAATGGGAATTTAAAGCTTTCAAGGGATATCTCTCTTTAGCCTGTCCAAAATGGGTTAAGACGTCGACTTTTGAATACCCTTACTACTTACAAAAATGTTTCCATATAAATTGTACGCGCGATAAAAAGAAGGAACTTTTCTTTGTGGTGTACCCTTTGGGTGCTGTTGGTGTGCAAAAACAGCCCATTTTATCGCAATTTTGACCTTCAGCAGCCCGGGGAGGGTTAACTAATGCTGACCGGAATATTTTGTTCATGCGACTTGTAATGTCACACCAAGACCTGCAAATAGCCGATTTTTCTTGAAAACCTACAAGATGTTGTTAGAGAAATCCACAGAAAACGGGGATTTTAAGATTTTAATGGGTATCTCTCTTTAACCAGCCCCAAATGGGTTAAGACGTCAAATTTTGAATACCCTTACCACTTTCAAAAATATTTTCCGATCAATTTTGCGTCCGATAAATGAAGGCCCCTTTCTCTGTGGTATATCGTTTGGGTGCTGTTGGTGTCTAAAAACAGCCCATTTTATCACAATTTTTACGTTTAGCAGCTCGGGGAGGGTTAACTAATGCTGATCGGAATATTTTATCCATGCAACTTGTAATGTCACACCCAAGACCTGAGAGTGACCAATTTTTCTTGAAAATCTACAAGACTCGTTTAGAGAAATCCACAGAAAACATGAAGTTTTGAGGTTTTTTTGGGGTATTGCTGTTTAACCAGCCCAAAACGGGTTAACACTTGGTTTTCTGAACACCCTTATTACTTACAAAAAATGATCTTTGGTGAATTCCACTTCCAATAAAGGAAGTTATGTTTACCACTCGGGTATCGTTTGGGTGTTGTGGGGGGTCTGAAACCGGCCGATTTCATCAAAATTTCGATGTTTGGCAGCCTGTGGAGGGTTTACCATATGCATCGCCAATATGTCGTGTGTATCAAAGGTTGTGTCATAGGTAGGTCTAGTAATGATGGATGTTTTAAAAAAATCCTAAAGACGTGTTTCGAGAAAGTGCCGATAAACCCCAATTTTGGCAGTTTTTTGCCAATTCTGGCGAAATAAGGGTTAAATCGAAAATTCCGCTTCGGTACATTTTTAGATTTTTTGCCACTCTATGCGTGTGCCAAATTGTGTGAAAATCGGTTCGAAAATGGCTTCTGATCGTACGGACAAAAATGTGTGGAAAAAAAAAAAAAACCCCAAAACCCCCCCCCCCCCCCCAAAAAAAATAATAATCCGTAGAAAAACAATAGTCTTTTCCAGAGGGAAAAGCCTAAAAAAAACAAAAAACTAGACTTTATGATTCTGGAGAATCATGGCTTTTCCCGATGAGATTCCTTGATTTTTCATGCCCCCACAGTGTCTGATGAATTGTTCTTAACTGTCTCACTGAAGTTCCTTCATTGATGTTATGAGAAAGGTGATCTCAAATGACTCAGTTTGATAAAAAAAATTGTTTAGGTAAAACCATCATTACCGGTGGAGTGGGTTAATATTAATATCGTCGTCCCACAAGTTAATGGCCGACAAAAGAAGTTATGTTTGTTTGACACATACGCACTGAGTGCTCTGTCTATTTGAAAATGGTCCATTTTATCTCAAATGTATCCAAAATATTGATGTCTGGCAGTTTGTAGAGGGTTAACATGTGCTAACAGGAATATTTATTCATGCAACTTGCAATTCCAAACCCAAAAGTGCGAATGGCCATTTTTACTAAAAATCTACAAGATGTTTTCATGCATACGCTCTTTTCGAATTCGACGTGACGAAATGCGAAATTCGTATCGCTCTTATTATTTATTTATTTATTGGTGTTTAAGGTCACATATTTCTGCACAATGGTTAATCATGACCGTGACAGTTTACGGGTGGAGGAGCCGGAGTACCCGGAGAGAACCACCGAGCAACGGCGAGCAACTGTCAGCTCCCCAACATACCAACTCCACACAAGCAGGGTTAGCATTGGTTTGAAGACAGGTGCACCATCGACGTGCAGTACGCCTTAGTACCGTGCCCCCACGTGGGCAATGGGAGTGAAGTGTCTTGCCCAAGGACACAACGCGGTTGCCACAGGTGGGATTCGAACCGAGGACCTCTCGGCTTGCAGCCTGCACCTCTACCTACTGAGCCACCGCACCCCCTCGTATCGCCCTTCATGGAAAGTGATGCCGCAACTATCCATGAACAACGAGTGAAAATTTCATGGAAATCTGCCTAGAATTGGCTGGGATATAGCGTTTTGAAAAGAGGAGGTAACTGTTTGAATTTGGTCCTTCCTTTTCAAGCCAGTTCGAAAAAAGATGTCGTGAATGGGCGCAGACTCCTTTAGTGCCCCCCCCCCCCCCCCTCTCTGGAGTAAGTCCACTTAAATGTTACAATTGTGTGTGACTGGTGGAGAGTTGGCTGTAAATGGAAGTTGCTTCTTTAAGACCGCCACCCAGGGATCCAAACACAACCTTTAAACCAAGAGAATCGTCAGAAGTTTAAAGTGAAAAGAAATTGGCGGTGATTGGGTTTCTGGTATTGGACATTAAAATAGCACTTCTGACATACACGAACCGTGTCCAGACCGCTGGAGGCAGCGACTTGAAATTTTCAGAACTTGTTCGACGAACCCTGGCCGACATTTTGGGATCTGTTAGTTTAAACATATTTATTTGCCAACAAAAGCATAGCAAAAGGATTGGAGGACAAGTGCTCAACACTTAGCAAACCCTCCTCTCCATTACATATAACATTTAATAATATAATTATTGTAATAATGGTAGCAATTAAATAATGTACAAAACTTTACTAATAGATTTACACTTATATTTTCTGCCAAATAAAAATAGGCAAGAGAGAGAGAGAGAGAGAGGAGAGAGAGAGAGAGAGGAAGAAGAAGAAAAAAGAAGAAGTAAGGCTCACAGTGAAGGGGCAGAGATTTCCACTGATAAATGTTGCTCAAACTCCTACGGAAGTGTTCCATTACAATGGCTAAACAAGAGGGATCTGTTTGGCGCGTCCGGACCGCCTGGAAAACACCACGCATCGCTTGGAATGTGAGAGTACTATTCGTCCCGACTCTGTCAGTTTAGAATGGACATGGGCAGTGTTGTAGGCGACTGTAGAGCTGCGATTGAGCATAACGTCCCAGGTTTCGGTGCCTCATTGCCTTACCGACTCCAAGGTATGATTGTTTGTCTCAATAACGTCCTTACTGCTTGTAGTTTATACCGTTGCCATACTTTAATGTAGCCTCTTGCCGTTTTCGAGACTTTCGACCCAGAACGCCGCCAAGGTGGGGAAGTGCGGGGGAAGGGGGGGGGGGGCTGCAGCGGCGGGGGGGGGGGGGTTGTATCCTGACACTATCTTTAAACCTTAGATAATCCGCAGAAGTTGAAGTGAAAAGAAATCGACGGTGAGTATGTTTTTTGGCGGGAAACGATTAACGAAAATTTGCCAGTTAGACATTCAAATTGCACTTCACACAAACACGAACCGTGTCCAGACCGCTGAAGGCAGCGACTTCTGATTTTCTGAACTTGTTCTACGCACCCTGGCCGACATTTTGGCATCTGTTGCAAGTGTCGATACCGCGTGGAGAACACCATGCATCGCGTGGAAAGTGAGAGTACTATTCGTCCCGACTCTATCAGTTTGGAAAGGAATTGGGCACTATTGTAGACTACTGTAGAGCAGCGATTAAGTATAAAGCCGGAGTTTTTTTGTGCCAAATTGCCTAACCGGCTCCAAGGTACGATCTTTCGTCTGTACATCGCCTGTAGTTTATAGCGTTACCATACGTTGAAGTAGCCTTTTGTCATTTTCGCCACTTTCTACCGAGATTTGAGGGTACCTTCCTTCAACCCCAATTTACAGCGAAATCTAGCCATGCTCACAACCACGCCCTCTCCCCGTCGGCCCGGGTGCTTCTAAAGATAGAAAGGTCAATCGGGAGGGGCAGGTGTACTTGGTGTAAAAACAGCAGGGGGGGGGGGGGCACGTGTCCTAGGTAAAAGAAACAGCAGGGGACAGGTGTCCTAGGTAAAATAAACAGCGGGGGGGGGGGGGAGGAGGACAGATGCCCCCGCTAATTAATTTTAATAGCAGGCAGTTGTTCATGGGGCAGGTGTCCAATCCTATTGCACAGGTTCCAAATTTTCTATGGTACTTGGCCTGGACGGAAACAACATTTCAACAAGAAACAACGGGAAACCTATTTGTAGTAAAGCTGCAAATATAAACCTTTTTTGAAGCGGTACACGACTTTATACTGACTAGTAAAAGATTCACTGTTGATACCAATGTAGCATCGGGTCACTTCGTATAAAAAATAAGATGTATTAGGAATGTGCTACATTTAGTTAGTCATTGAAGTTGACGACACACACAATATCCACTCCACGCAATACGTTGTCAACATACAAGTAATCGACTCCAATCCGACTTAACCTGACTTGTAAATTCTTGTGGGAAGTTATGCTCAAGCAGGCTCATATATTTCGTTAACGTACGGCGGCTATGCCCGCATTTCGGTTCACAAGGGGACTTGTGAACTGACGGGCGGACGTGGCCGTTGTACGTTGAAGTAATTCATGATCAACATTGACTTGTACTGTCTGTATAAACTTCTCTTATCTGCCATTGTCATTGTGCTTGTAATTTCGTATTGTGGAGACGGCCTTGTATAAGCTCAAAGCTTACTGCCGAATCCACGCCGATGTTTATACCATCTTTGTGTATACTGTTATTGACATTTATTGACATTTTTTTTTTTTTTTGAATAAATACTGTTTAAACTAAATATAAACCTGATTTTAGGACCATTCCATGGACAGTTTAAAGCCTACTGCGATATCAGCGTTTCTTACTCTCCGCAGTATTTCACCCGAGTCGAGTGCTGACGTCATGCAAGTTTGACGGACACGCTTTCAATTTTGTTATTGACAACATTTTTATAATTTCGTGATTACTGATCGGAATTTTGAAAACTACACACACAATCGCGAAAGAGTTTTCTGAAAAACACGATTCTGCAAAAGGTTTTAGTGAAATTTGATTATTTTTTTTTATTTTCAACTTCGATGGCTCTTGTCGAAAAGGTGCTAATCACTGATCGTCCCAAACGAGATCAAAGACTGACGCCGTATATTAATAACATACAGAGAATCTTCTAAGAATATACACGCGCAATTCTAAAATGCAATAAATCAAGTCTTTTTTCAGGTTTTACGAGAGAAATATGTCCAATTGTATCATTGAATCATGTTTAGGTATATGTGGGCGAGACATTTTCTATACGGACAAAATACAGATTAAATAAAATATTTGCCATTATTTTCCGCAGACGTATTTTTGTCTTTGCTTCTTAGGGAAATCCATGCTGCTAAATATAACGAAGAAGTGTTATCTAATGAGGACAGAACCGTCAGGTGGTCGATCCGACACCGCATCGCGAAGAAGATTTAGTGGGGGTGTCGATTTTACAAGTAATGTAGGCAGCGTACACGGCATGGGCTGTCTGTCTTTAATCCTAAAAACAGGGTTAAGGCTTGATTTTTTGAATACCCTTATTTATTTATTTATTTATTTATTTATTGGTGTTTAAGGTCACATACTTATGCACAATGGCTAATCGTGACCGTGACAGTTTTTTTGGTGGAGGAAGCCGGAGTACCCGGAGAGAACCACCAAGCATCGACGAGCAAATGTCAGCTCCTCAACATTCTAACTCTGTTCAAGCTCCGCTCAAGCAGAGTTACAGCGGTTGAAGACATATGTACCATCGACGTTCAGTATGCCTTAGTACACGGCGTCATCGTGCCCCCATGTCGGCAACCGGGCTACTTAACGCCAATTATCCAAATGGGAGCACGATGCCGCCGTGTACAAAGGCGTACTGCACGTCGATGGTACGCATGTCTTCTACCAATATAACCCTGCCTGTGCTGCAGTGCGGAGTTACGATGTTGGGGAGCTGGCAGCTGCTCGTCGTTGACTGGTGGTTCTCTCCGGGTACTCCGGCTTCCTCCATCCGTAGAACTGTCGCGGTCATGATTGGCCGTTGTGCAAATATTATCATGCACTGTAGTGTGGAATATGAAGTGAGACGTACCTTTCAATGTGTGTTTGGTTGGAGAAAGAGAGAGGGGAAGGGGTGGGGGGTGGTAAGATCGGTAATATTGTTGGGATAAATCTACCGATGGCGTTGGACACCATGGAATTGACAGCCCATTTTCTGAAAATGTCTATGCTTGGCAGCCTCTGGAGGGTTAGCAAATGCTTACCGAAATATTTTGTCCATGCAACTTGTAATGTCACTCCAAGACCTGCGAATGCAAACTTTTTGTTGAAAATCTTTTTGAGAAATCTACAGAAAACTGGAATTTTAAGCTTTTAGGGGTATATCTCCTTAACTAGCCAAAAATGGGTTAAGACCTTGATTTTTGAATACACTTACTACTTACAAAAATGTTTCCCTGGCAGCTTTGCGTCCGGTAGAAGAAGTTATTTTTCTCTGTCGCCTTCTCATTTGATGTTGTTGGTGTCCAAAAATGGACAATTTTTTCAGAATTTTGACTTTTAGCAGTTCATAAAGGGTTAACCAATGCTTACCAGAATAATTTATCCATTCAAGTGGTAATGTGACACCAAGACCTATCAATGCCCATTTTTTGTTGAAAACCCTACCAGATGTTTGTAAAGAAATCCAGGGAAAACATAAATTTTTAAGCCTTTGATGGGTATCACTATTAACAACAACAAAAGGAATTAACGTTTGGTTTTTTGAATACCCTTATTACTTACAAAAATGGTCCTTGGTGAATTCCACTTCCGACAAAGGAGATTAAGTTTATTTTTCAGGTACACGTCGGGAGCTGTGGGTGTCTGAAAACAGCCCATTTCAACAAAATTACGATGTTTGGTAGCCTGCAGAGGGTTAATAAACGCTCACCGGAATATTTTGTCCATGCAGCTTGTAATGTCACACTAAGACCTGCGAGTAGTCATTTTTTCTTGAAAACCTACAGGATATTTTTAGCTAAATCCACAGAAAATGGGAATTTTAAGATTTTAAGGGGTCTCTCTCTTTAGCTTTGCCAAAATGGGTTAAGACTTCGACTTTTGAATACCCTTACTACTTACAAAAATGTTTCCATATAGATTGTGCGCTCGATAAAAGAAAGCACTTTTCTTTGTGGCGTACCCGTTGGGTGCTGTTGGCGTCCAAAAACAGCCCATTTTATCACAATTTTGACTTTTAGCAGCCCGTGGAGGGTTAACAAATGCTCACCGCAGTATTTTGTCCACGCAGCATCTATTGTCACATCAAGGCCTGGGAGTGACAATTTTTTCTTGAAAATCTACAAGACTCATTTAGAGAAATCCACGGAAAACCTGAATTTTTTAGCTTTATAGGGGTATTGCTGTTTAACCAGCCCAAAACGGGTTAACGCTTGCTTTTTTGAACACCCTTATTACTTACAAAAATGATCTCTGGTGAATTCCACTTCCAATAAAGGAAGTTATGTTTATCTCTCGTGTATCGTTTGGGTGTTCTGGGGGCCTGAAACCGGCCCATTTCATCAAAATTTCGATGTTTGGCAGCCTGTGGAGGGTTACCATATGCATCGCCTGATATGTCATGTGTATCAAAGGTCATGGCACAGACAGGTCTATCAATGATGAAGGTTTAAAAAAAATCTACAAGACGTGTTTCGAGAAAGTGCCGATAAACCCCAATTTTGGCAGTTTTTTGCCAATTCTGACGAATTAAGGGTTAAATCGAAAATTCCGCTTCGGTACATTTTTAGATTTTGTGCCCCTCTATGCGTGTGCAAAATTTCCTGAAAATCGGTTCGAAAATGGCTTCTGAATCGTACGGACAAAATGTGTGGGGAAAAAAAAAAAAAAAAACCCCCAACAAAAAAAAAAAAAAAATAATAATCCGTAGAAAAACAATAGTCTTTTCCAGAGGGAAAAGCCTAAAAAAAAAAAATAATAATCCATAGAAAAACAATAGTCTTTTCCAGAGGGAAAAGCCTAAAAAAAAAAAAATATAATAATCCGTAGAAAAACAATAGTCTTTTCCAGAGGGAAAAGCCTAAAAAAAAAAAAAAAAAAAATAATAATCCGTAGAAAAACAATAGTCTTTTCCAGAGGGAAAAGCCTAAAAAAAAAAATAATAATCCGTAGAAAAACAATAGTCTTTTCCAGAGGGAAAAGCCTAAAAAAAAAAAATAATAATCCATAGAAAAACAATAGTCTTTTCCAGAGGGAAAAGCCTAAAAACAAAAAAAATATAATAATCCGTAGAAAAACAATAGTCTTTTCCAGAGAGAAAAGCCTAAAAAAAAAAAAAAAAAAAATAATAATCCGTAGAAAAACAATAGTCTTTTCCAGAGGGAAAAGCCTAAAAAAAAAAAATTATAATCCGTAGAAAAACAATAGTCTTTTCCAGAGGGAAAAGCCTAAAAAAAAAAATAATAATCCGTAGAAAAACAATAGTCTTTTCCAGAGGGAAAAGCCTAAAAAAAAAAAATAATAATCCATAGAAAAACAATAGTCTTTTCCAGAGGGAAAAGCCTAAAAAAAAAAAAATATAATAATCCGTAGAAAAACAATAGTCTTTTCCAGAGGGAAAAGCCTAAAAAAAAAAAAAAAAAAAATAATAATCCGTAGAAAAACAATAGTCTTTTCCAGAGGGAAAAGCCTAAAAAAAAAAATAATAATCCGTAGAAAAACAATAGTCTTTTCCAGAGGGAAAAGCCTAAAAAAAAAAAATAATAATCCATAGAAAAACAATAGTCTTTTCCAGAGGGAAAAGCCTAAAAACAAAAAAAATATAATAATCCGTAGAAAAACAATAGTCTTTTCCAGAGGGAAAAGCCTAAAAAAAAAAAAAAAAAAAATAATAATCCGTAGAAAAACAATAGTCTTTTCCAGAGGGAAAAGCCTAAAAAAAAAAAATTATAATCCGTAGAAAAACAATAGTCTTTTCCAGAGGGAAAAGCCTAAAAAAAAAAATAATAATCCGTAGAAAAACAATAGTCTTTTCCAGAGGGAAAAGCCTAAAAAAAAAAAAAAAAAAAAAAAAAAAAAAAAATAATAATCCGTAGAAAAACAATAGTCTTTTCCAGAGGGAAAAGCCTAATAAGACAAAAATCCAAATTATTCTTCACAAGCATGAGACCAGTCTTATTGTTATTTCGTACGCTGATTGAACTTTCATTCATAGTTTCAACTTGCAAATTGTAATGCGTCACCACTTCGATCGATGAAACACTGTTCATCTGAAATACAGTTCACAGCCTTTTTGTGCGTCAATTTTACAGCGCGAATTCTGAACGGTTGATGTGATCCCCACTAAAAAAGTTACCACACATTCACAAAAAACAATAGATGTAAATTCGGAAAATCCATCAATGAGAAATTATAAAAAAAACTCGCATGTTTATCTGACTTCCAGTTCCAAATTCCCTGCGACTTTTGTTACTCGACTTGTTGACAGATCGGTTAAGATTTTAGTCAAGATTACACTATTTACAGTAGCCATTGTCAATTCATCCCACGTAAATTAAATTTATATCCTTATTGTCCAAGAGAAATTATCGTATTGTTCACTATTCCTGCTCAAAATGTATTAAAGTTCGTGTTTTTGCCTTTAACAGGGGTACAGAATCCACACGAATTCAAGTGAATATCGACAGGCAATTTGTTTTGGTGACCTAGAAACTTGCTCGCGCAACGTCATTCATTCGAAATGACGTCACCCATAGACGCTTCCATATTCTGTTTACATTGTTCTTTAGTTTGAACTGTATGTGAGTCATTTCCATGTCATACTTTAACCCATCGGGTTATTTAATCAATAGTCAGTCAGTATTGTTCACGTTAAGAAAATAAATTAGAAAGTTTCTTTTGATGGTCGGACAGTCATTACTACATGAGTTTCTTCAGAAACAATATAAACGCAGATACTATAGACTGCGAACATCCACTTTACAACATCAAAATAAATGACCCATCGCATCGAAACGGGACCATGTACTGTATCCCCAGAAATATGACTGGTTCCATTCTTACATTAAAAAAGTGCCAAAATCTGTATCCCACACGTGTGCAATAAAAGTTTATTTTTACCACACATCCTAGAATGCCGTGGACAAACCTTAATTTTAAATGGGTGTGTAATAAATACCAATACTCACTATATTATAACAATACTCACTGTATTATAACTATTGTTTATAACAATAGATGTTTGTTGCAACTACTCCAGTCTACTCCAGAGTGACACGTTTCTACTATTCACTTTAGGTGAGAGATATTTACCACAATAGCTGTTTGTTACAATTTGTTGGGGAGTTTCTGTTGGTACTCTACAACGGATTGTGACAGACAACTCCGGGCTACTCCAAAGTGACACACTACTATTATTCACTTCATGTGAGAAATGATTACAACAATAGCTGTTTGTAACAATTTGTTGGAGAGTTCCTGTTCGGACTTTTCAACAAATTGTGACAGACCACTCAAGGCTATCCCAGAGTGACATATACCAATACTCACTTCACGGCAGAGATGTTCAAAACAATAGCAGTTTGTTACAATTTGTTGAAGAGTTCCTGTTGGGAATACGCACTTCACGCCAGAGATGTTTATAAAAATAGCAGTTTGTTACAATTTGTTGGAGAGTTCCTGTTGGGACTTTCCAACAAATTGTGACAGACTACTCCCGGTTACCCGAGAGTGACACAATACCACTATCCACTTCATGGGAGAGATGTTTACAACAATAGCTGTTTGTTACAATTTGTAGGAGAGTTCCTGCGGGGACCTTCCAACAAATTGTCACAGACTACTCCAGGCAACTCCAGAGTGACATCCTACCAATACCCACTTGATGTGAGAGATGTTTATAACATTAGCTGTTTGTTACAGTTTGTTGGAAAGTTAAAGAAAATTATAACCGACTACTCCAGCCCACTCCAGAATGACATACTACTACTATTCATGTGAGTGATGTTTAAAACAATACCTGCTTGTTACAATTTGTTGGAGAGTTCTTGTTGGGACACACTACTATTAATCACTTCATGTGAGAGATGTTTACAAAAATAGATGCTTGTCATAATTTGTTGGAGAGTTGGCGTTGGGACTTCCTAACAAGTTGTGACAGACCAATCCAGGCTTCTCCAGAGTGACATTAGGGAGAGACTCAAAGCAGAAGGTTAATATGCTAATCGGAGAGATTGGGAAGAATGGGGCAAGGGATGTCATCAAGCAGTTCGTTTCCGAGTGTTGGGAGGAGAGGAGAAACGTGGGAATAGGGAGGGAGTTGGGAGTACAGGAGTAACCAAGGCCTTCTCGTCCGAGAACCGCGACAAATCAGCGGCTGGCCAAAGTGTTATTATAATATTATATTATACTACTACTATTCACTTCACGTGAGAAATGTTTATAACAATAGCTGTTTGTTACAATTTGTTCGACAGTTCCTGTTGGAACAATCCCACAGATTGTGACAGACTACTTTAGGCAACTTCAGAGTGGCATACTACTACTACTCACTCCATGTGAGAGATATTTATAACATTGGGTCTTCTTTACAATTTGTTGGGGAGTTCCTGTTCGGACACACTACTACTATTCATTTCATGTGAGAGATGCTTACAACAATAGCCGTTTGTTACAATCTGTTTGGAGAGTGCCCGTCAACAAATTGTGACAGACTACTCCAGGTTACTCCAGAGTGACATTCTACTACTATTCACTCCACGCAGAGATGTTAATAGCAATACCTGTTTGTTACAATTTGTTGGAGAGTTCCTGTTGGGACTATCCAACAATTTGTGACAGACTACTTTCGGCTACTCCAGAGTGACACACTACTACTATTCATTTCACGTGAGAGATGTTTACAACAATAGCTGTTTGTCGCAATTTGTTGGATAATTCCTGTGGGACTTTTCAACAAATTGTAACAGACAACTCCTGGCTACTCCAGAGTGACATACTTCAACTATTCACTTCGTGTGAGAAATGTTTATAAGAATAGCTGTTTGTTACAATCTGTTGGATAGTTCATGTTGGAACTTTCCAACAAACTGAGACTGACAACTCCAGGCTACTCCAGAATGACATACTACTACTATTCACTTCATGTGAGAGATGTTTATAACAATAGCTGTTTGTTACAGTTTGCTGGAGAGTACCCGTTGGCACTTTCCAACAAATTGTAACGGACTACTCCAGGCTACTCCAGAGTGACATACTACTACTATTCACTACATGTGAGAGATGATTACAACAATAGCTGTTTGTTACAATGTGTTGGAGAGTTCCTTTTGGGATATTCCAACAAATTGTGACAGACTATTCAAGGCTACCCCAGAGTGACATACCAATACTCACTTCACGTGAGAGATGTTTATAACAATAGCAGTTTGTTACAATTTGTTGGAGAATTCCTGCTGGGACTTTCCAACAAATTGTGACAGACTGCTCCAGGCAAATCCAGAGTGACGTATACCAATACTTACTTCACGTGAGAGATGTTAATAACAATAGCTGTTTGTTGCAATTTGTTGGAGAGTTCCTGTTGGGACTATCCAACAAATTGTGACAGACTTCTTCAGGCTACTCCAGAGTGACATACTTCTACTATCCACCTCGAGTGAGAAATGTCTATAAGAATAGCTTTTTGTTATAATTTGTTGGATAGTTCCTACTGGCACTTTCAACAAATTGTGACAGACAACTCCAGGCCATTCCAGAGTGACATACTACGACTATTCACTTCATGTGAGCGATGTTTACAGCAATAGCTGTTTGTTACAATTTGCTGGAGAGTTCTCGTTGGGACTTTCCAATAAATTGTGATATAGTACTCCGGGCTACTCCAGATTGACATATTACTACTATTCATTTCATGTGAGAGATAATTATAACAATAGCTGTCTGTTACAATTTGTTGGAGAGTTCCTGTTAGGACTATTCAACAGATTGTAGCGGACTACCTGAGGCTACTCCAGAGTGACACACTACTACTGTTCACTTCGTGTGAGAGATGTTCAGAACAATAACTGTTTGTTACAATTTTTTGGATAGTTCCTGTTGGGACTTTCCAGCAAATTGTAACAGACTACTTCAGGCTAGTCCAGAGTGACATACTACTACTATCCACTACATTTTAGAGATGTTTACAACAATAGCTGTGTGTTACAATTTGTTGGATGGTTCTTGTCAGGATTTTCCAACAAATTGTGACAGACTACTTCATGGCGAGTCCAGAGTGGCATACTACTACTGTTCAATTCATGTGAGAGATGTTCATAACAATAGCTGTTTGTTACAATATGTTGGAGAGTTCCGGTTGGGACTTTCCAACGAATTGTGACAGATTACTTCAAGCTAACCCAGATTACTATATTTTCACTTCTTATGAGAGATATTATAACAATAGATGTTTGTTACAGATTGTTGGAGAGATTCAACGTGACAGATGTTTATAATAATAGCTAGTTGCTTCAGTTAATTAGAGAGTTCCTGTTGGGACTCTCCAACAATCTGTGACAGACTACACTCAGCCTTACCTCATCTTATTTATTTTTCCACCATTTTTAGACCCACCACCTGGTTGCCGTTCCATTGCCTCTAATTCCACATTGATGCTATTGATTCCAAAATCTGATTTATTTTTACTACTTTTCATATTGTTATTGCAACAGACTGTGACCAAAGATCTAGCAGAAGTAACGTTGAACTAGTATCATAATCGTAATGGGGTTCCGGAACTTGAACGTTTTCTATTGTCCTGGGGGGAACTATCTTTCGAGTATCCTACGGTCGGTTTTACACAAATATCCGGTTGGAGATCAAGTTGGTACTGTGGTATTATATGGCGGAAACTTGCTGCTCGTGTCCGCGCCTTCACGCTCCGCGTAGCCCCACACGCTAAAAACTAAAGTGTTAAAAACTACACTTGAAGTGCTGTATTTAACACTTACTGAGTGCTGAACTAGCACTTTGTTCAAGTGTAGATATCCCAGAACTTGACAGGTGTTACAATAATACCACTTGACAAGTGTAATGTCGAGACACTTAAAAGGAAACAACGCAGATGACGCGGATCAGGCTCGAACTCTCGAGCCTGATCCGCGTCATCTGCGTTGTGTCCTTTTAATTATGTACTCACCAAGCGCAAATCAAATTATGGACGATTCTGGAAGAACCACCAATGCTAGACAAATGGGAAGTGCCATCCATTCAAGTTTCAGATGTCTGACGATTGTAGTGTCTAAGTGCTTAAAGCATTGCACTTTCAGTGTTAAAATCAAACCCTAAGAGTTAGAATGGGTTTAACACCTTAAGAGTGTCAGTTTTAACACTTTAGTTTTTAGTGTACATCAATATTCAGCAAGTTTCAACCGAAGCACACCCACCAGGCTTATACTCTCGCATTTAGATGTACCATAACGCATACATGTACTCCCTGCTATGACACAGGACTCATCGCTCAGCGCACATGCTGAGCACTCTTAAATATGTGCTCAATTGGTGTGCTGACCGACGTGGACTTTGTGCCTCAAACATACCAAGTATACTCTCGACGCCGGTTTCGCCCCGGCAATGTTTGAGAAACTGTTCTGATCTCCTTCTTCGATTATACTGTAGTTGTGAAGGGGATATCTTCCTCTTCAAAAACCTATTTAAACCTGGTATGATATTTCCAGCAAGTTTTGTAGTACCAAGATGGGAGAGGTGACGTCGATCGCTTTCGTGAAACCGATCTTTTAAACGACCATAATTTGATAGGTCGGAATTATCACTCACGTGCACTTTGGGATTATCCTTAATTCTAAAAATAGAATGACGTCATCAAGAGCACTTTTGATTGGTGGAAAAAATGATGATATTGTATATAAGGCCAGTCTGTGCTATTTTTGTCATTTTTCATTTTTCTATAAAAGGGGCTGTATGTGTTTGAGTGTTGCAGCTTATTATTGGCATCTTCATCTCTACTGATACGACTGATAGCATTCAGCAGGAGTTACTTAAGAGGTATACTCGAAGTTCTTGCTTTAAAAGAGAACGACTGATTTTTTTTCTGCTCTTGCATATATTTTGTACCTAGCACCGTTATTAAAAAGACCGAACAATGTATGCAATGTTCGTTATATTGAAGCAGAGCAAAGAGTGAATTATATATATTTTCCTCAATATGATAAATATATAATGGCTGGAGCGAATTCCACGATGTTACTACATCAGTTGGATACTTTAGGTGAACTGAGATTTTCATTTTTTGTACACACATATGAAGTTACAAAGATAGTGTATACTTCAAGCGATACCCTTTCTGTTCCTTCTGTGGTAATTGCGATACAGAATATATTAACACAAAAGTTTCTGGATGTCCAATACTCCTACGAAGAAGATGGCGAAGTGCTAACCGCCGATGCTACATATAAAGAGAAAACAACTCCTGATTCTGAAATATTTATCATGAGAAAATTAGAAGACTCCCGATGCTATTTCGAATCCCTAATATTTCGAGGAAAATTGATTGGCTTTAGAAATAGAAACTTTCAAAGGCTTACAAGATCAGAACTACAATGGTTTAAAGGTGATCCACCAAACACCATTTTATTCATGCTATATGACTAGAAGCCATAACGTCTGCGCGACCAAAATAAATTTACTAAAATACAAAAACACTCAACAGAATAGATATGGCAAGAAATGAGAGCAGAAATATAACAAGACGGCACTTTGTTTCCAGGGAACAATTTTCGTATTGGACAGGACATTTAGTTTAGGAGCAAGTGACCTTATAAACCTATGTGTAAAATATTATAACGATTGGATTTGTTTATCCGATTTTATAATGAAAAATGTTGATCTATGAGCAAAAATCTACGAGTACCATTTGTTTAAAAAATGCCAATGTTGTTAGAGAAAAGGATCTAGGTGACGTTACAGGCGAGGTGCCTGGCAACCATATACACTGGAAACACCGAAGTGTGGACTGCATTTTAAAGTATTTTCATCAACCAAGAACAATTGGTGTGGAAATGCCAAACTACTGGTTTCATTTTTCATGTGTTGTTATGCTCTCAAATAAATTATATCATTTATACTTCGGCGTTATTTTTTTTAGAAAAGAAGGAAAGGGTGCAGTTCCTACATGCTGGGCCCGGCTTTTCCAACACTAGGAAGGATCATTTCACACCAACCAGCGATTTATTTCCTATCTGCTCATGCGACTTAGGAACATTCAACCTTACAATAGCACTAAGTCGGTCTATCGACACCTCTATACCCAATTTCAAGACACTTTAAATATACAGGTAGTATGCATTTTTTCTAAATAGTGTGTTACTATTCCTAATATTCAGGTTTCTTCAACTCCTAACTTCTTATTTTATTCATGCTGAATGACCAGAAGCCATAACGTATGCGCGATCGAAATAAATTTACTAAAATACAAAAACACTCAACAGAATGGATATGGCAAGAAATGAGAGCAGAACAATAACAAGACGGCACTTTGTTTCCAGCGAACAATTTTCGAATTGGACAGGACATTTAATGTAGGAGCAAGTGACCTTATTAGCCTATGAGTAAAATATTATAACGATTGGATATGTTTATCCCATCTTATAACGAAAAATGTTGATCTATGAGAGTAGTAGATGTTGAGATCGGGCCTCGTTGGGGAAGAGAATGGGGAGGGGGGAGTGACG
This sequence comes from Pictodentalium vernedei, assembly GCA_031216915.1. Taxonomy (NCBI): domain Eukaryota; kingdom Metazoa; phylum Mollusca; class Scaphopoda; order Dentaliida; family Dentaliidae; genus Pictodentalium; species Pictodentalium vernedei. The sequence continues at coordinate 469,757,762 of CM062294.1, read as the reverse complement.
TCCTGTTACGTAACCTGGTGGTGCCATGTTGTGTTGTCATGACAACCCGCGTGAGCGGCCATCTTTTGACGTCATCTCAATAGTGATGCGTGGTGTAAGTGTGCATGCGCAGCGCGTGTTGTTAGGGTGATACGTGTTTCCGCCGTCCATTTTGTATACTGGAGGCCGCCATCTTGGTTTCCATGGTTGCGCGTGGTTGCTATGTGACCCAAAACCTTCTAATAGGACTGTGGTATGTTCGGAGGGTGTGTTCGATTGAATCGTAGTAGTTTACTGATTTTCCCCAAATCCTCGTTTCCTTCGTATAATTACCGCAAACAACCCGACAAGTTTTGCTATTTCTAATTATTTCAGAATTTCCAACTTCTATCTATATATGCAATAGTTTTCTTCTGCCTAGGCATTTTTATTTATTCTGGAGTATACTCCAGTAGAGTAGAAGAGCCTATCAGCTGGAACAACTTTGCTTATTATTACTAAATTTAGCTGTTCTGGTTTGTTCTTGTTGGTTCTGACCCTATTCCGAGTACTCTTGTTGTTTCATTTATATAGATCACCCAATTGCTTCACTTTCCTGACGCTAACTAAACAATCCGACTGCTTCATCCCCCATAGTCTCTGTGCAGAGTTATCTCCCCTTATTACAATGAAGTCCTATCCGAGTCTCATCACCTCTATATCCAATGGCCACGTCCCATTGAACCCCTTTTTGTGAAACGTCTCTGGTTATGGAATCCCTTTTTAGTCGCATGAGGCCATGAGGGCCGTGAGAAATCCCCCAATGATGCCTCATGTACTATCCCTCTTAACCTCTTTTTCTTTTGAGGCCATGAGGGCTATGAACAAATCCCTCAATGAGGCCTCATTTACTGTCCCTCTTAACCTCATTTCAGTATTTGAGGATACCTATAGCCTGGTTTTGTATTATTTGAGGATACCTATCGAGGATACTTTCTGGAGAATCCGTTTTAGTCGTATCAGGCCACGAGGGCTATGCGAAAGCCCTCAATGAGGCCTCGTTTATTATCCCGCATAACCTCATTTTCTTTTGAGACCATGTGGACCATGAAAAAGTCTCTCATTGAGACTCATTTACTATCCCTCTTCCCCCTCACCCCCCCCCCCCCCCCCCCCCCTCATCTCGGTATTTAACAACCATATCCCACGGAATCCCATTTTTTGAAAAACGCCTGTGGCTATGGAATCCTTTTTAGTCGTATGAGGCCATGAGGGCTTTGTAAAAGCCCTCAATGAGGCCTCATTTATTATCCCTCATAGCCTCATTTTCTTTTGAGGGCATGAGGACCATGAAAAAATCCCTCAGTGAGGCCTCATTTACTATCCCTCTTACCCTCATCTCGGTATTTAACAACCATATCCCATGTAATCCCATCTTTTGGAAAACGCCTGTGGCTTTGGAATCCCTTTTTAGGCGTATCAGTGAGGAATTCCTCTGTTTTATTGTGGACTATTTTCAATTTATAAATGGTTTCTCTCCAAAAAACTTCCTGTTGAATCCCCTCGTAGAGAACAGAAATATCCAAATGTTACGCACGCGAATTAGTTGCAACTCCGTCGAGCAAGTATGACAATATCCACCCCATCAAGCACCTCAGCTAATTCGTATTTTCCCTTGCACAAAAAGCGAGTCGATCAGTGTCGATAGCGAAATGACCCATTTTCTCTTGGAAATAGTCTACAATAAAACAAACAATACTTAATCTTTGATATATATATTTATTATTGCGTACGCTTCATTAAATTTTCACTTTTCACACATTCAGAGGTACATTTAGGAATTTAAAACGTAGTTTTTATAGCCTTACCTCCTTTTTACCGGATACCGTCCTTTTCACCGGCAAAAGGTATGTCCCTAAATATGTTCTCAATATCTTGTGTAAATGTTTCCATGTAAATATAATCAATAGTAAATAAACAATTAAACATATCTTATTTGTTTGTTATTGATGATATAAAATAGTCATAAAATGTTCGTACCATAAATATTCAAATCCCTCAATAAGTTAATATCCATATCTGGTCCTCTAGGCATGCAATGATCACCGGGAGAATATAAGTTCAAAGAGAACAATCCTTTCCCTAAACACATGGAAAAATTACATCTCACTCAACCACCCCCACACAAGCATGCCCAATCTCACGACCTATCCTTCCGTCAACGCCTGCACGTTTAATTACCTAGGACAATGGGATAAGATCGTGGAACCATAGGGGGTGCGGTGTTTCAAGCCTCTAAAAGAATAGGCTTTATCCTCAGACAATAGTCAGAACCGTGACTCATCGTTCCCTTTTTATATTTTACCGTTTATTCTTGCAATTATTATGGACGAAGGGTCAAGTCAAGACTCAACATTCAAACAGAAGACTATATTTGATTTTCCGTAGCCGTATTAAAATCAATTTAATATAACTTGAGAAAAAATGAATGAAAACTTGTTCTTCGGGTCTAATCAGTGATGAACGGAAATTGTTTTAAAAAGTCCAACAGATGAGATGATAGATCAATTTTTTAAAGGCGCTTTCTTAAAAAAAATTCGTTTGAATCCCATTGTGTACGAACTGGACAAATTTATTATCCGATTTATTCATTGGCTCAGTTACTTTCCTTTATTCGTATTAATTGGTCACTTAACCAGAACCGAGTGTTACAAGTATGTAAACAAAATTAACTTAGAAATGTATTTTAAATTTTTATTGACAATTCTGACAATTTCTTGAAAAAGTACCGGGCAATCACAGTCAACGACATCGTACAAAAAACATAATTAATGGCATTCAGCGGTCCATTGCGTCCATTTCCCGAAAAGAATGTATTGTATAAGTAGTGTATTTTCGATGCAACTATTATATTAATTCTTCCCCACCAATTCTCGCCATGTAACGGCGCAAGAGTATAGTTAATTATCGGCACCTTTAACTCTACTGATACGACTGATAATACTCAACACGAGTTACTTTAGACGATATCATCGAAGTAGTTTGCTTTAAGTGAACGACTTATTTTTTCGTTCCTCTTGCATTTATTTTGCACCTAGCCCCGTTATTAAGAAGACCGAAAAATGTATATAATCTTCGTTGCATTGAAGTTGAGCCATGAATGAAGTATATATATTCTACTCAATATGGTAAATATTTAATGGCTGGACAGAATTCCACGACGTTACTGCATAAGTTATATACTTTAGGCAAACCGAAATTTTCATTTTTTGTACACACCGAAGAAAATTAGAAGACTCACGATGTTCTTTTGAATCTTTAATATTTGTAGGAAAAATTATCGGCTTTAGAAAAGAAAGATTTCAAAAGGTAACAAGATCCACCGAACACCATTCTATTTATTCTGTACGACCAGAAGCTATAACGTATGCCATTATCATATTTACTAAAATACAAAAACACTCAACAGAATAGATATGGTAAGAAATGAGAGCAGAAAAATAACAAGACGGCACTTTGTTTCCAGGGAACAATTTTCGTATTGGACAGGACATTTAATTTAGGAGCCAGTGACCTTATCAACCTATGTGTAAAATATTATAACGATTGGATTTGTTTATCCGATTTTATAATGAAAAATGTTGATCTATGAGCAAAAATCTACGAGTACCATTTGTTTAAAAAATGCCAATGTTGTTAGAGAAAAGGATCTAGATGACGTTACCGACGAAGTGCCGGACAACCATACACAAACATTTGTAACAGGTGGGCCCAAAATCTATGTCTAGAGGTTGAAGAATGCGGTCGACGATAGACATTTTACTCGCTGTAAGGCACGCGGAATTACATTGAACTGTAAAAACATGTTAGATGTGGATTTTGAAGTTCTAAAATGCTTTGTGGCCGATGCGCCGAAGGGAAGAGTGACAGTGGCGGATGCAGATGCAATTACGAGAAACAGAGACGGTGCCAAACTGATGACAATATCACAAAAGAAGGATTACCGTTCGATAAACGAGTTGTTAGAGAAGATGATGTATCTCATCCATTTTTGTTTTAGTCTTTATCATGTTCTGAAATATAATGATAAAAATTGTAAATATGCGGACTTACTTTTTGCCAGTAAAAAGGACGGTATCGGGTAAAAAGAACGGTTTGTGTATCAAAATACGTTTTAAAGTGGTAAATGTACATCTGAATGTTTGAAGAGTGACAATTTAATGAAACAAATGCAATAACAAATATATATAATGAAGATTAAGTATTGTTTGTTTTATTGTAGACTATTTACAAGAGAAAATAGATCATTTCCCTATCAACACTAATCGACACGTCATTTTGTGCAAGGAAACAACAAATTAGCTGAGGTGCACGACGGGGTGAATATTATCATACTTTCTTGACGGAGGTGTAACTAATTCGTGTGCGTAACATTTGGATCTTTCTGTTCAATACCAGGGGATTTAACAGAAAGTTTTTGGAAGAGAAACCATTTATAATTTGAAAACAGTCTACAATAAAACAAACAATACTTAATCTTCGTTTTTTGTTTGCATACGCTTCATTAATTTGTCACTTCACACATTCAGACGTACAGTTAGTACTTTAAAACGTAGTTTTTATACACATACCGTCTTTTTTAACCGGCAAAAGGTTTTGTTCAGACTATTTTTTTATAAATGGGGATCATAATTTATTTTCTGTTAGCGTTTCGCCTAACACATGGCTAGGTGATAACAAATATTAAAATCATCCATACATCAGTGGATACTACTTCTAGATTCCTGTATGTCCCACTCCAATGATACCTACAGGAGCCATTAAGACTGGACCCCTTATGTTCACTCCACCAATCCCTATGTGTGAGCTTTAATAAACTACCCCTTTTCCTTTTTTTCTGACAAGATACCAAAGAAATTTCTGTCACAAATTCCCAATACAGCGTATCGCTTCGTGCCAGTGTATAAGTATACTGATGTCAAAATATTCACAGGCGTATGGGCTGTGGGGGGGGGGGGGGGGGGCAGGCCCCCTTGAGTCGGGGAAAATAATTTTTTCGGGCAGTTTTCATTATTTTTTCTGGCAAGTTTGACCGACCTACCTACCTGTGTAGTCTGAGAGTAAATAAGGGATTTCGTCCCATTAGTCCAAATTTGGACCCAAAATCCGCAATACAATTTTATGGTGGGGTATGTCCTGTGGACTTTAGGTCCAAGTTTGAAGTACCGTCTCATCAGATTGATAATGCGCCCGATGGCTATAGCCACACAGGTGTAACATACTTTATTCAAGCTAATTCCAGACAAAAACTGGCCGCCAACCCCCAACTGTGGAAGGAAAATACCCCATCCTACACCTGCACCCACCCAAGGGCCCCTTGCCTTAATAATGCCTGCAGTGTCACTTTTCGAGCAAAATCTTCCAGCCCCCTCCAAAAACTTGGACCCGTACACTTATGAAAATATTATTTACTTATTGGTGTTTAACATCATTGTCAGCATCTGGGCTATATCATGGCACAACGTAAGTATAAAGTCAAGTTTTGCCAATCGTTTATGCATATGTTGTCCAGTTACTGAGTAGTTGCAACCCAGCGGCATTGGTTACCAGGTCCTATTTTACGCGTGGGGAAAACAAATCTACCCCAGTAGATATGCAGCCCTTCACTTCCCAGGCGTCCCATGGGGAGTCAAAATATTAAAACTTCCGACTGTGAATATTTTCCATAATGCAACTTGAAATTTAACCCTTTACCCAAAGCAGACGATTTCAAAATTTATGATTTTAAATACCATTTTTTTAATTTTTTAAAAAAATTTCAACAAAACCATATTATGAGAACCCCTCTTTGGAACGAGCTCGTTCCAAAGAGGGGGTCACATGATATGGTTTTGTTGAAATTTTTCGAAAAATAATATTTTTTCAGCTGCTGAATTTCCATATTGTGTGGGCGGATGCGGGTAATTCGTTGAGTAAATGGTTAACCAATTCAATCTCGTTTGACAGAGCGCGATGAACTGTCAAATTGAATTGGTTAAATTTTTAGTTGCATTATGGGAAATATTCGCAGGTGGAAGTTTTAATATTTTGACATTAGAGGGGGGGGGGGGGGGGGGCTAAGAAGCAGTATCTTTCATATTAACTTCCGTCTCCAATTTAATCCTTGTTAATCCTTGATGTCGAACAAAGACAAACTGATTAAACCGATGTCAATATTTAACATTTACAATGACTGAATTAAGACACAGTGATATGTTAAAACGGAATTAACATTTTTACATAAAAGGCATTCACATTTCTTTTCTTTGGTCTCAATACATGAACAGTGAAACCATTTACAGCATTGTTTGTTTTCATATTGTTTCATATCCTTTACAAACTCTTGACGTCTAGAAGTACAATGCAGTTTGATTTTTCTTTCCACACCACTAACAACTGCACGACAAAAAGATCTGTTTGCTTTGGGAAAGGGAACAAAGCTTGACTCTCCAAACACTTTATTAAATGTGGCCTCATTTGACGTGGATTGAAATACCTGAAGTTTTCTACATTTAACTGACCGTTACAAAATTTTACAACATTTGCTATTGCAAAAAGTCCACAATCTAATCCATTATCCTGTTGTTGGCAATTTAGCATTACAACATTCAAATTACCATCATCGTCACCATATAAGTGACCTAACTGTATTTGTAAACAGAGCGTTAAACTGTTTTTTTCATAAAATGCTGTCAAATACATATATATTGTTATCCCCTTGAAACCTACTAGACATCACCAAATGACTGTTGCCAGTGAAATGAATTTGAATTGAAGGCGGGTCACTTTTTATCAGCCCTCTCGAAATATTCCACTTGATTCCGGAATAATAAAAAAATTAGCAATGTTATCAGTGTCCTGAAAACTATTTACTCCCATGTTGAATTAGTTTCTTAGCAAAACATTGACAGCACTCATGTGCTTATCTGGAAACCACTCGCTATCCGTAATTATGTTTTGTAATTCTCTGAGAGGAGATCTAATTCAGATATCCACATCGGGAGTGGCGAATATGAAATATCTAAATAATTACAGTCAATTGGCTCACAGTCTGTCCTTTGTCACAAACATGAACAAACAATAGTTACTCTTCGAAATATATATTTATTATTGCGTACGCTTCATTAAATTTTCACTTTTCACACACTCAGAGTTACATTTAGGACTTTAAAACGTAGTTTTTATACGCTTATCGTCCTTTTTACCGGATACCGTCCTTTTTACCAGCAAAAGGTTTGTCCCTAAATATGTTCTCAATATCTTGTGTAAATGTTTCCATGTAAATATAATCAATAGTAAATAAACAATTAAACATATCTTATTTGTTTGTTATTGATGATATAAAATGGTCATAAAATGTTCGTACCATAAATATTCAAATCCCTCAATAAGTTAATATCCATATCTGGTCCTCTAGGCATGCAATGATCACCGGGAGAATATAAGTCCAAAGAGAACAATCCTTTCCCTAAACACATGGAAAAATTACATCTCACTCAACCACCCCCACCAAGCATGCCCAATCTCACGACCTATCCTTCCGTCAACGCCTGCACGTTTAATTACCTAGAACAATGGGGTAAGATCATGGAACCATAGGGGGCGCGCTGTTTCAAGCCTCTAAAAGAAAAAGGCTTTATCCTCAGACAATAGTCAGAACCGTGACTCACCGTTCTCTTTTTATATTTTAACGTTTTTTCGTGCAATTATTATGGCAAGATTCAGCATTCAAACAGAAGACTATATTTGATTGTCCATAGCAGTATTAAAATCAATTTAATATAAGTTAAAAAAGTGAATAAAAACTTGTTCTTCGGGTCTAATCAGAGATGAACAATAATTATATCCCGCAGAAATTTTTTTTAAAAGTCCAACAGATTAGATGATAGATCAATTTTTTAAAGGCGCTTTCTTTAAAAAAAATTCGTTTGAATCCCATTGAAAACGAATTGGACAAATTTATTATCCGGTTTATTCATTGGTTCATTTACTTTCTTTTATTCGTATTAATTGGTCACTTAACCAGAACCGAGTGTTACATATAAGTAAACATAATTAACTTAAAAATGTATTTTAAATTTTTATTGACATTTCAGACAATATCTTGAAAAAGTACCGGTCAATCACAGTCAACGACATCGTCCAAAAAGCATAACTAATGGCTTTCAGCGGTCCATTGCTTCCACTGTTCCGAAAAGAATGTATTGTATAAGTATTGTATCTTCGATGCAACTATTATATTAATTCTTCCCTAGAAAATTCTCGCTATTTAACGGCGCAAGAGTATATTTAATTATTGGCACCTTCAACTCTACTGATACGACTGATAGCATTCAACAAGAGTGACTTAAGACGGTATCCTCGAAGTAGTTGCTTTAAGAGAATGACTTATTTTTTCATTCCTCTTACATATATTTTGCACCTAGCCCCGTTATTAAGAAGACCGAAAAATGTATACAATCTTCGTTTCATTGAAGCAGAGCCACGAATGAAGTGTATATATTCTCCTCAACATGATAAATATTTAATGGCTGGACCGAATTCCATGACGTTACTGCATAAGTTAGGTACTTTAGGCAAACCGAGATTTTCATGTTTTGTATACACAGATGAAGTTACAAACATAGTGTATACTTCAAGCAATACCCTTTCTGTTCCTCCTGTGGAAATTGCGATGTAGAATATATGAACACAAAAGTTTCTGGATGTCCAAATTCCTATGAAGAAGCTGGCCTATTGCTAACCGCTGATGCTCCATATCAAGAGAAAGCAACTCCCGATTCTCAAATGTTTATCATAAGAAAATTAGAAGACTTCCGTTGCTCTTTTGAATCCCTAATATTTGGAGGAAAATTTATTGGCTTTATAAATGAAAGATTTCAAAAGGTAACAAGATCACAACTACAATGGTTTAAAGGTGATCCACCGAACACAATCGTTTTCGTGATGCACGACTAGAAGCCATAACATATGGGCGATCGAAACAAACGACAGATTTTTACTAAAATATAAAAACACTCAACAGAATAGATATGGCAAGAAATGAGAGTAGAAAAATAACAAGGCGTTAACAAGGTTAACACTGGAAACACTAATGTGTTGACGACATTTTCAAGAATTTTCATCAACCAAGAACAATTGGTGTGGATATGCCAAACTACTAGTTTCATTTTTCATGTGATGTCATGCTCTCAAATAAATTATATCATTTATAATTCGGCGTTTTTTTTTTAGAAAAGAATGAAAGCGTATAGTTCCAACCATGCTGGGCCCGGTTTTCCAACACTAGGAAAGATCATTTCACACCTACCAGCAATTTATTTCCTATCTGCTCATTCGGCTTAGAGACGTACCACATTAGAATATCACTAAGTCGGCCTATCGACACCTCCATACCAAATTTCATTACACTTTTAACATACATATATTATGCATTTAAAATATTCGAGTTTCTATCGGATCTGACATTAGAGGTTCGCCATTGAAACGGTTTTCCCGGAGGTATACAGAGCCGACTTGTATACCCTATCTGGACATGGACGCGGACATTGAGGGTTAGGACCTTTGCGCCAGACGGGGAGATTCCAACTCGGTCTAACCTAAAATGCCTCGTGGTGACAATGTGCGGTCCTAGCATTATTGGCGTACACCACCTTACAATAGCACTAAGTCGGTCTATCGACACCCATTGTAGATTCCATAATAGCCTAAACATTGTTCTTACTCTCATGGATACTGAACGTCAACGCATGCCAAATATTCCATTTTCACTATTTGTCAGTCAGCGGGGTTTTCACATCAGGTGTTTCCAGCAAACAGGATAATTCATTTTCATTACGGTTTTAATATATATGTAGTATTCCTTTTTCTAAATAGTGAGTTAATATTCATGATATTCAAATTTCTTTCGTAACTGACACCAGTGGTTAGCCACTGTATCGGTTTTCCCGGAAGTATACAGAGCTGACTTGTATACCCTATCTGGGCATGAACGCGGACATTGAGGGTCAGGTCCTTTGCGCCAGACGGGGAGATTCCAACTCGGTCTAACCTATAATGCCTTGTGGTGACAATGGGCGGTTCCTAGCACTATTAGCGTACACCACCTTACAATAGCACTAAGTTGGTCTATCGACACCTCCATACACATTGTAGATTCCATAATAGCCTAAACATTGCTGTTACTCTCATGGATATTGTACGTTAACGCTTGCCAAATATTCCATTTTCACTATCTGTCAAACCAGCCGAGTTTTCACATCAGGTGTTTCCAGCAAGCAAGATAATTCCTTTTCATTACGCTTTCAATATAAATGTAGTATTACTTTTTTTTAAATAGTGAATTAATATTCATAATATTCAAATTTCTTTCGGAACTGACACCAGAGGTTAGCCATTGAATCAGTTTCCCCGGAAATATACAGAGCTGACTTGTATAACCTATCTGGGCATGAACGCGGGCATTGGGGGGGGGGGGAGGGCGGGGGGGGGCAGGTCATTTGCGCCAGATGGGGAGATTCCAAGTCGGTCTAACCAATAGTGCCTCGTGGTGACAATGGACGGTTGTCATCATGACGCGTTTTAGGTGAAAAATAAATTTCAAAGTAATAAAAAACATTTTTTCATTATATATAATTATCGCGATAATAAAAAAATGAAACTAATTTTAAAAATGGCAATGGAAAACCAAACCGAATTGAAAAGAATCGCTTCACACAACGATAATAAAAAAACAATTTTATTTGAAACCTAATCCAATCCAATTGAATGATGTCGAAGTAATAAAGTTTGATTATAAATACGAAACTTATAGCATGGGATTAACACTGAACGATTACCAAGAAGATTTATTTTCAGATTTAGAAAATTCGTGTCGTAAACTCTTGAAAGAAGAGGGGGAGAAATATGACACGATTCAGTCTGATCTACGGCAAAAACATAATATATCTGAAAATCGATAAAGATGTCGAAGAACGACTTGGTGAAGAAACTCTGAACAATGTGAAAAAATTAACCAAAGAAGACATGATCAGTCCACACCTGCACAAAAATGAAAAGGGGGAAGTTATAGCTCAGATACAGATAAAAGATGTGACTTTGCAAAAAAAATCAGTTCAAGTCAATTCATCAACTCATTACATTACACGCCTTCTGCATTTTTTTAATAGTTCACATGGGTATAAGACATCACTCGAGATTTGCCTCCCAGTAACTTGGATCTCCTACCTCGGAAGAACCGTCTCGGACATGCTAAGACTGACATCCTAATTCATTCCTGGTGGTGACATGCCGTCTTATACCCAGCCCAAACGATCGCGAGAAACTCTTTGCACAGCATCCGACAGAACTACTTCTAAACCTCATTTTCGCAATTCCAGGCGAGATAGGTCACGCTGCACATGCAAATAGCCATACAAAGCTGACGTTAATTATATTACTGAAGGCATTAATAATTGATAAATAAGTTGATTACTAACGTAAAATAAATGAGTTTGCTAACGACTTACCTCACTTCGAAAGTAATGCATTAAAACCATCCTGAAACGAAATATTTTAAGTCTTGCTTCATGAACATCAGTTCAAAAAAATCCCATTGATCTTCACACTTCAATAAAATCCACAGCGCTTGCTTTGTGAATAATTGTATTCGCTTGTCAGAACGAGCTTTATCGCAGAGTAACTCAGTGTAATGATACAAATTGTTTTGATACAATTTATTATTATTTCACATTTCGATTCACGTAGATTTCTTCTCACCTTTTTTTGTGTGGCCGATCCTGGAGGATCTTCGCAAAGAACTGAGAACAGACTGGCCTTTTATACCACATCATCAAAGTTTTCCACCAATCAAAAGTGCTCTTGGTGACGTTATTTTATTTTTAGAGAATGATGCGCTTCATTTTTCAATAGGTTGAGGATATATATAGGCATAGCCTGTTTGTGAAACCCTTTTCTGTTTACAGAAATAAGATATTTATTTAAAAAAATGTTTAATTTTTCATTTTGTTTTTTCATTTTTGATTATTGATTTTTTTTTTACTCGGCAGAAGATTGCTTCATTGTGACAAGAAAAGGCTACAAATGGCGCTTTATGTGTTTGGGTGTTGCAGGTAATTGTTGACACCTTCAACTCTACTAATATGACTGATAGCATTCAACACGAGTAACTTAAGACGGTATCCTCGAAGTTCTTGCTTTAAAAGAGAATGACTATTTTTTTCTCTGCTCTTGCATATATTTTGCACCTAGCACCGTCATTAACAAGACCAAAAATGTATGCAATCTTCGTTATATTGAGGCAAAGCAAAGAGTGAAGTATAAATAGTTTCCTCAATATAATAAATATTATATAACTACATAAGTTAAGATACTTTAGGCGAACCGAGGTTTTCATTTTTTCTACAGAGATATGAAGTTACAAAGATAGTGTATATTTCAACTGATAACCTTTCTGTTCCTCCTGTGTTAATGCGATACAGAATATATCAACACAAACGTTTCTGCATGTCCAAAAACCATACGAAGAAGCTGGCCTATTGCTAACCGCTGATGCTACATATAAAGAGAAAACGACTCCCGATTCTCAAATGTTTATCTTGAGAAATTTAGAAGACTACCGATGCTATTTTGAATCTCTAATATTTTGAAGAAATGTATTGGCTTTAGAAATGAAAGATTTCAAAAGCTAACAAGATCAGAACTACAATGGTTTAAAAGTACGATCAGAAGCCATAATGTATGTACGATCAAAATAAATTATCATAGTGTGACTGATATTTACTATAATACTAAAACAATGAAAAATAAAATGAACTGAAAAATGAAATGAAAAAAAATGAAATGAAATAAAAAATGAAATGAAAAAAGAAAAAAAATGAAATAAAAAATTAAATGAAAAATTAAATGAAAAATTAAAAAAAAATGAAATGAAATTAAATTAAATTTCAATGAAATGAAATTAAATTTCAATAAAGTATCAATGAAATGAAATGAAATGAAATGGGATGAAATGAAATGAGATGAAACAAAATTTCAATGAAATGATATTTCAATGAAATGAAATGATATTTCAAAGAAATCAAATGATATTTCAGTGAAAAGAAATGATATTTCAATGAAATGAAATGATATCTTATATGTATCACAGAACTAAATTTTTTCCCATAGGCGGCCATTATAACGTTCAGGCGGAAAGAAATATGATCGTATCACTTTAATTTTGGCATTCAAACATCTCTGTCAAGTATAGCCCTTTAGACAACTTTTTCTGATCTGAAAACAGGGGGTCATGCAACAAATAAGAGTGAAAAACTGACACAAAAGGAAGTACCGGTCACGTGCACATATCTTTGAGGGAATTCCCTACAAAAACACACAAAAAGTAAATTGTATTTTTTAGGTCCAAAAGTCATCAAATCACCCTCTTTTTTATCAGGAATATTCAACAATAATGCAAGATGTCAATAGAATGTTTCAAACGTTTATTGAAACAATGGATTTTCCCAAGACTGTTTATTTTTAGAGATTGCATCATTTTGGAGTGCAACATTTTAAGGCAGTTCACTCTAATTTCAATATTTAGTTCTGCGATACCTATAATTATCCCCAACCCCACCAAAGAGACATTTTACCACTTCCAAGAGATAAATAAGTCATTTCTGCATTAGAATCCAACTTTTGGCTTTGGCTGAGTCAACAACATGGAAAATTTGCTCTTTTGAGGAAAAATGTCCAAATTTTGTCAAGTGGGCTTGAAAACTGGTATTGCCTCCAAAAGATTTTTCTATCCTGTTACTTTACAAACTAACTGAGAAGGATGAGAATTTACAGCTTTCTTTAAAAAACTACCCTGATCCCACAATAAAACTAAAATCTGCATCAGCACAAAATATCTTTAGAAAAAATCTGTCTCATTTAACCATACTGCAAGCAAAACAGTGTCCCAACCCCCATGGAACAATATGGATGTCAATTTGTTTCCAAAACTGGGGATGCAGCTATACATTTTACCAATATGAAAGGACTCTATCAGTTTATCCTAACAACTGATGTCAAATTTTATTCTACCATTTGATGTAGTAAAATTTTGCCCTGAATAGGACCCCCCAGTGTGCCCCTTTTCATCAAAATCTATGATATAATTCATAATTTATTTGATATTGACCCAAAACAAACCTACTGTGATATGAACTTTCCCATCTGTAATAGTTTTTAAATCACAGTCTGGCTTCTGAAGACATTTCACATTGAATTTGATGAATATTTTGCCATTTTTGTAAAGGAAAAGCCTCAGTTTTCTCAGTAAAGGCACATAGAGTCATTGGTATGGCACTGACAGAACATAAAACAGTGTTTTTTCCAAAAGAATGACCAGTACCTGCTACTGTGATATCTCATAACACTGGTACGATGCCTAAAAACATCAAATATTGATTCTATTGTGCCATGCTTATGCTGCAAGTTCCCATAAGTGCACTTTCAAAACCTTTGTTTTAATCCCCACAGGCACCCATTCTGGCAAAAAGATTGAAATTGTTGAAAACATGTTTCCAAAGAGGATGAATCAGACATTTGCTTCAAGGCTATAGTGGTATTTGATGTCTAATATACCTGTGTGTGTGTGTGAGGTGGGGAGAGGGGGGGGGGGGGTGAAAAGTTAGTCAGCTGCCAATTATTGAAAATGTAGATCCAGGCAAGTGAACAGCAAAGAAACACCATGTCTGATGAAGAGACAGACACACAGACAAAGTAAATCATAAGAAATTGAAAGTGCATGATACTAACTTCAGTCTCTAGAAACATGCTGTTCAGGCTTTCCAAATATTTATCATCAGCAGAAGGGTTAAATACATGTGGGAGGAAGGACTTGGTTCAGGGAAAGAGCAATATTTCACAACTGTCATTGTAAATTTATGCTGTATCATGGGAACCATGACAGCACTAGTACTAGTCAACTATATTGGTAGCTGTGCACAAATGCCATTCACTCACATTTGTACTTTTATTATGTTATTTTCCACCGTAGCCCCACCCCACTCCTCAAATTTGTTTTCCAGGATACTCTTTCAATGAAGGAATTGTTTTTCAACATTTTGAAGAGCATAATATAGAAGAAAAAAACTTCTAAATACTAGTGAATAGAAGGGCAGTATAGGTCTTCTGTCTGTGTTTGAATGGTGATTTTGGAGGGGGTTGGAAGATTGGGAATCCTCCCTGTCCTTAGTAATATGAGGGGAAACCATGATTTAAATAAATATGTTAATAGGGTAAGATAGGCTGTTAGTTAGCAGCTGCCAGAGGTTATAGTGTGCTCCTGGGGAATAGATTTGCTCAAGATGTGAATTTGCTTGCATAAACAGCCTTAGTTTTGGAAATATATAGCTTTTATTGCTGACTGTGACAAAAATGTAACTTTTCAAAACAATAAAATGGTTTGGAAAGGTGTGTGGTCCCCAAATAAATATTTAAATGTGAAATAATCCCCCAAAATAATAACTGAATCTGGTTTAGAAGCCAATAAACATATTTCCTATAGGTATCACAGAACTAAATATTTTCCCATAGGCGACCATTATAACGTTCAGGCGGAAAAAAATATGATCGCATCACTTTAATTTTGGCATTCAAATATCTCTGTCAAGTATAGCCCTTTAGACAACTTTTTCTGATCTGAAAACAGGGGGTCATGCAACAAATAAGAGAGAAAAACTGATACAAAGGGAAGTACCAATCACGTGCACATATTTTTCAGGGAATTCCCTACAAAAACACAGAAAAAGTAAATTGTATTTTTTAGGTCCAAAAGTCATCAAATCACCCTCTTTTTTATCAAGAATATTCAACAATAATGCAAGATGTCAATAAAATGTTTCAAACGTTTATTGAAACAATAGATTTTCCCCAAACTGTTTATTTTTAGAGATTGCATCATTTCGGAGTGCAACATTTTAAGGCGGTTCACTCTAATTTCAATATTTAGTTCCGCGATACCTCAATGAAATGAAACGAAATGACATGAAATGATATTTCATTGAAATGAAATGAAATGAAAGGGTATTGGTTGATGTATACATTATCTTTGTAACTTCATATTTGTTTATAAAAAATGAAAATCTTGGTTCGCCTAAAGTATCTAACCTATGTAGTTACATCGTGAAATTTGGTCCAGCCATTAAATATTTATCACATTGAGGAAAATATATATACTTCACTCGTGGCTCTGCTTCAATATAATGAAAATTGCATACATTTTTGGTATTGTTAATAACAGCACGCGGTGTAATATATATGCAAGAGCAGAGGAAAAATTTGTCATTCCCTTTTGAATCAAGAACTTCAAGGCTACCATCTCAAGTAACTTGTGTTGAATACTATCAGTCGTATCAGTTTTTACAGAGCTTTTCTGTCATAATGGTGCAATTTTCTTCAAAATTAGAAGACTCCTGATGCTATTTTGAATCCCTAATATTTCAAGGAAAATTTATTGGCTTTAGAAATGGAAGATTTCAAATGCTAACAAGATTAGAACTACAATGGTTTAAAGGTGATCCACTGAACACCATTTTTTTCATGCTATATGATCAGAAGCCATAACGTATGTAGAATCAAAATAAATTATCATAGTGTGACTGATATTTACTAAAATACAAAAACAATGAAAAATAAAATGAAATGAAAAATGAAAAAAAAATGAAATGAAATAAAAAATCAAAAATGAAATGAAAAATTAAATGAAAAATGAAAAAAAAAATGAAATGAAATGAAATTTCAATGAAATGAAACAAAATGAAATTTAAATGAGATATCAATGAAACGAAATTGCAATGAAATGAGATGAACTGAAATGAAATGAAACAAAATTTCAATGAAATGATATTTCAATGGAATTAAATGATATTTCAAAGAAATGAAATGATATGTGAATGAAATGAAATGATATTTCAATGAAATGAAATGAAACGAAATGATATTTCAATGAAATGAAATGAACTTTAATGAAATGAAATTTCAATGAAATGAAATGAACTTTCAATGAAATGAAATTTCAATGAAATGAAATGAAATTATATTTCAATGAAATGAAATTTCAAAGAAATGAAATGAAATTTCAAGGAAATGAAATTTCAATGACATGAAATGAAATTTCAATGAAATAAAATGTGAAATGAAATGAAATGAAATTTAAATAAAATGAAATGAAATGAAATTTAATTCAATGGAATGAAATTTCAGCAAAAGGAAATTTGAATGAAATGATATGAATTTTCAACAAAAGGAAATAAAATGAAATTTCAATGAAATTAAATGAAATTTTAATGAAATAAAATCTCAAAGAAATGAAACGAAAATGAAAAACAATTTCAATGAAATGAAATGTCATAGAAATGAAAAGAAATTTCAATGAGATGAAATGAAATTTCAATGAAATGAAATGAAATTTTAATGAAATTAAATGAAATTTTAATGAAATGAAAAATGAAATGAAAAACTAAAATCAATTTTCATCTGTTTTCATTTTCTTTTCATTTCATTTTTTTCCATTTCATTTTTTTTCATTTCAGTTTTTATTTCATTTTTTCTTATTTCATTTTTTTCATTTCATTTCACTTTTTTCATTTCATTTCCTTTTCTATTTCATTTCATATTTCATTTCATTTTTCATTTCATTTTTTTTTCTTTTTTCATTTCATTTTTTTTATTTTTTTCATTTCAATTGGCTGAAAATTGCACCATTGTGTGAGGAATGCTGTATAAAAACTGATGTGACTAATGGCATTCAACACAAGTAACTGAAGATGGCATCCTCGAAGTTCTAGCATTAAAAGAGAATGACTAATGTTTCCTCTGCTCTTGCATATATATTACACCAAACACCATTATTAACAATACTGAAAAAAGTATGCAATATTCATTATATTGAAGCAGAGCCATGAGTGTATGTTTATATTTTCTCCTCAGTATGATAAATATTTAATGGCTAGACCAAATTCCACGACATTCCTACATAAGTTAGATACTTTAGGCGAACCAAGATTTTCATTTTTTATACAAAAATCTGAAGTTACAAAGATAACATATATGTCAACCGATACTCTTTCTGTTCCTCCTGTGGTAATTGCGATACAGAATATATTAACACAAACGTTTCTGGATGTCCAAAGCTCCTACGAAGAAGCTGACCTAGTGCTAACCGCCGATGCTACATATAAAGAGAAAACAACTCCTGATTCTCAAATATTTATCATGAGAAAATTAGAAGATTCCAGATGCTATTTTGAATCCCTAATATTTCAAGGAAAATTTATTGGCTTTAGAAATGGAAGATTTCAAAAGCTAACAAGATTAGAACTACAATGGTTTAATCCACCGAACACCATTCTATTCATGCTGTATGATCAGCTATAACGAATGGGCGATTGAAATAAATTTCATAGTGCGACTGATATTTACAAAAATACGAAAACAGTGAGAAATGAAATGAAATGAAAAATGCAATGAAAATAAAAAAATGAAAAGAAAAATAAAAAAAAATGAAATGAAAAAGACATTAAATGAAAAATGAAATGAAAAGTGAAAAAAAAAAAAAAAATAAAATGAAAAATAAAAAATGTAATGAAAAATTCCAAAAAATTGAAATGAAAAAAATGGAAATGAAATTTTAATGAATTAACATGAAATTTTAATGAAACGAAATGATATTTCAATGAAATAAAATTTCAATGAAATGAATTGCAATATCTCAATGAAATGAAATTTCAATGAAATTTTCATGAAATTTCAAAGAAATTTTTTATGAAATTTCAATAAAATTTTCATGAAATTTCAATGAAAATTTATGAAATTTTAATTAAATGAAATGAAATGAAATAAAATGATATTTCAATGAAATAAAATTTCAGATATTTCAATGAAATGATATTTCATTGAAATTTCAATGAAATGAAATGATATTTCAATGAAATGAAATGATATTTCAATGAAATGAAATGATATTTCAATGAAATAAAATGATATGATATTTCAACGAAACGAAATGAAATGATATTTCAATGAAATGAAATGAAATGATATTTCAATGAAATGAAATGAAATAATATTTCACTGCAATGAAATGAAATGCAATGGAGTGATATTTCAATGAAATGAAATGATATTTCGATGAAATGAAATGATATTTCAATGAAATAAAGTTTCAGTGAGATGAAATGATACTTCAATGAAATGAAATGATATTTCAATGAAATGATATTTCAATGCAATGAAATGAAATAAATTGCAATGAAGTGACATTTTGAAATGATATTTTAATGAAATGATATTTCAATGAATAAAATTTCAATGAAATGAAATGATATTTCAATGAAATGAAACAAAATGAAATGATAGTTTAACGAAATGAAATAATATTATATTTCAATGAAATGAAGTGATATTTCAATGAAATGAAATGATATCTCAATGAAATGAAATGATGTCTCAATCAAATGATATCTCAATGAAAGGAAATGATATCTCAATGAAATGAAAGGCAATGAAGTGATATTTCAATGATATGAAATGATATTTCAGTGAAATGAAACGAAACGAAATGAAATCCTATTTCAATGAAATGAAGTGAAATGATATTTCAATGAAATAAAATGATGTTTCAATGAAATGATATCTCAATGAAATGAAATGAAATAATATCTCAATGAAATGATATTTCAATGGAATGAAATGATATTTCAATGGAATGAAATGATATCTCAATGGAATGAAATGATATCTCAATGAAATGAAATGATATCTCAATGAAATGAAATGATATTTCAATGCAATGAAATGAAATGAAATGCAATGAAGTGATATTTCATTGAAATGAAATTTCAATGAAATTTCAATAAAATGATATTTCAGTGAAAGAAAATGATATTTGAATGAAATGATATTTCAATGAAATAATGTGAAATGATATTTCAATGAAATGAAATGATATTTAGATGAAATGAAATGACATTTCAATGAAATGAAATGATATTTCAATGAAATGAAATGAAATAAAATTATATTTCAAAGAAATTTCAATGAAATGAAATGAAATAAAATGAAATGAAATAAAATGAAATGAAATAAAATGAAATGAAATAATATTTCAATGAAATGAAATTTAGTTTAAACAATATTTATTTCCAGTTCTCAAATATATTCAATTATATCAGTTATAGTAAGTGAGGATCCAACAGTAAGCTGTTAGCTTATACAAGGTTGTTTCCACCAATAGAACACTTGAACATAATACTGTCAAGAAGACAGGTACACATACAATCAAGCTCACCATCGAAATCCTATAATGATGAATTATTCATTACACTTTCATGTTATAGTTATGAATTGATAGTAGGTTTGGTAAAAGGGTAAATAAGAGATAAATGTATATGTTGTTAACTAAATAATGAAGATAAGAAGAAAATGGGTAGAAATGATATAAAAGGATTTTTGTTTAAATGGGTATTAATAACTGGATGCTGCAGAACCACATCCGTTCCCTACTTTATTCAGTTGAGGTATTAGGATAATTGTGGGTTTTACAATAGTTTTCCTTAGGTAAGTAACTTTCAGTAATGTTTATCAAGAAGTATTGACTGCTTACTCAGGACAGAAATATAAGAATGAGAACGTCAGAATGAGACAATAGTATTCAAATAGGCATGTGTACTTACGTGGGAGAGAAGTGCCACAAATTTCAAAAAACAAAATGTACGTTTCTACCATTTGCAGTGCAGGCAAGAACTGCACTCCAGCCAATACAGGTCTAAATGTCACATAGTATAACTCCCACCCGGTCACGGAGAGTTAAGTATTCTGTGATAGACCAAAACTAACAACCATTTGTATGTACAGTATCAGGAATGGAGTGGTTCAGCAAACTAGCTAGTATTTTACCAGATATCTACAGCACGTGGAGAGCGAATTGCAACCCAACCAACCACAGAGCGGAACTATCATCCAATGTGTCACTTCAAGTTCTGTACATTATGACATGCAGCACAAGCAATACTCTGGACGACAGGACTCCGGGTTCACCTTGCCTGCTCTTACTGTGCTTTGCAACTATTGCTTGGGCGGAATTTCCACTCCACGGGCGATACATCCACAACACACCATCCACGCATTGAGTCATGTAATGAAATGAAACTTCAACAAATGAAATGAAATTTCATTTCAATGAAATGATATGAAATGAAATTTCAATGAAATGAAATTTCAACAAAATGAAATTTCAATAAAATGAAATGAGATGAAACTTAATAAAATGGAAAGAAATGAAGTGAAATGTTAATTGTATGTGTCAGTGGTACAGCAATTAAATCAATTCAGTACTTCGGGGTAATTGGTGTGATATTGTTATTGTCTTTACTTTTTTTTGGCTTTCATCGCTGAAACCACATTTATAATTTCAGACGTTGTTGCGGGATTAAGAAACAAATTACTCGATGTATTTCCATCCATGTAATCATAGAATGTTTTTGACTTTTGATGTATTTGGTCACTCGTAGTTTTGCCAATACTAGAAAAGAAATTATTGAATTCTTGTGCTATTTCCTGAGGGTCATTTATTTGTTTGTTATCATGGTTGAAAAAGGGAAGGGAGTTTTGTGTCGCGTTTTACCTTTTTAATAGTTTCAATCAGAATCTGCTATGTTTTACGCATATCAGATCTATTTTCCCTTAATCTATTCCTATAATAAATAGCCTTGCTCTGTTTTTTAACTCTATTAAATATTTTGCAATAATTTTTGTACTTTTGAATATTGGTCTGGGTTGGGAATCTCAGCATTTTAACATACAATTTATGATTGATATTGGAAGAAGTTACTAGTCCCCTCGTCATCCAAGGATGTTGTTTTAGAAACCTTTCAATTACATTGACACGTTCTGAGGGGTGGGGGGAATGCTAGTTCGCATGCATTTAGATAAGTGTTCAAGAATGTTTTGTAAGATGTGTTCGGACAATCGGACTCCGTGACTGATGTAAAATCGCTTTGTTGCAAATTGATCTAAAGTTATCAATGCTCTCTCTATTTGTTCTTCTTCTTAACCCTTTACCCAACATAACGGCCAAAACCGACCAGCGCTATTCTAAAAAATCGACAATTCATTTTTATTAGTTTTTTTTATATTTTGTCTCAAAAACATAGGTTATGACCCCTCGTTGGAACGAGCTCGACGAGCTCGTTCCGACGAGGGGTCATAACCTATGTTTTTGAGACAAAAAGTGAAAAAAATTAGTTGTTCAAGAATTTTTTTTTGAAAGTGTCGTCTGCTTTTCCTGTTAGGTAAAGGTTTAAGACAGTTGGTTATTTACTCGTTTTTCTCTGGGTCGTTTCTATATTTGTTTACTGTACTCGTAATCCTCGTCCGAATTATTTTTTTCTTTTATTCACTGTAAAAGGCATCGTGTGGTGATAAGTGGTTTACATTCAATTTATCTAGCCCGCTGGCTCATTCGTATTGGAACTGCCCTTTAAGGGCACTATCTCCATAAGCTTTCATGTATTTATCGTAGCTAAATCCTGGTGCTGGAAATCCCATAGTTTCCAAACACTTCAAAGCAGGTTTTGCTTTACACGGAAAACTATTGTCGTTTTTGATGTTGAAGTCGTTAGAAGATTTATCCACTTGGAAACCTTCCAGTTCCCGTTTCATTAAATTTATATCGTATCGGCTGCTATTGAAGCCGGGAACTGGTAGCTCGCAGCTGTAGTGATCAAATTCTTTTTTAAGGAGCTTTAATGGATGGTTGGACCTTCCCGGTTCAACGTGTAAAGCTGTATCTATGGCACTGTTCAACTGACAGTATGTTCGTATGTTCTGCCATGTTTTAATGTCATTTTCATGCAAGCTGCATTCCAAATTTCCAACAGAGAGTCGATCATCTGGCCGGCGAGCTCCTTTGAATAGCCATTCATAATAAAACATTTCGGTTCTGTAAAATCCGGCACATTACTACAAACTGATACGCTGAGGGGAACGTGTCGAGCTTTCCATGTTCTTTTGTCTGTGTTTTGCGGTAAGTCATCTTTGGAAATGTAAGATTAAATATCGTAAGTTGCTCTGTATTCATGATATCTATCCTCTTCAGGTACGATAATTCCCTCCTCTTCAAGTTTCTCGAATACTGATTTTGCTGGGTGGAAATTTCCACCTGCGCAATCGAACATCACTTCTCCTTTGTACGTTTTCTCATGGCGTGTAACCTGTAATACTGTTTACTTGTTTCCTTCACGACCCAAGAAGGGGGCGCGGTGGCTCAGTGGTTGACTGTTGGACTTTTATGCTAGAGGTCCCGAGTTCGATCCCCGTCCGGGACGACCCGCGTTGTGTCCTTGGGCAAGGCACCTTTTCCCGGTTGTCTATATGGGGGAGAGATGACGCAGTGTACTAAGGCGTACTGCACATCGATAGTGCACATGTCTTCAACCGCTGTAACCCTGCTTAAGGGGACGTCCAACCTAACTTTGGTCAAATTTCATGTAATTTTCTTTCAAGTCTAAAAAAGGCCCAAAATGAATAA
This sequence comes from Pictodentalium vernedei, assembly GCA_031216915.1. Classification (NCBI taxonomy): domain Eukaryota; kingdom Metazoa; phylum Mollusca; class Scaphopoda; order Dentaliida; family Dentaliidae; genus Pictodentalium; species Pictodentalium vernedei. Next base: position 469,734,208 of record CM062294.1, on the reverse strand, counting down.
CCCCAATAAATTATATACCAAAATGCTTGGAATGAAACATAGAACATGTGGAAACTGAAATTTGCCATGGAACTGCTGCCATGTGTAAATAGCACCACCTGAAAGTCTGCTATGGCATAAGTAAGAGAACAAAATTTTTACAATAAAATACCTCAAAATAAAATAACAGCTGTATTCTATAAACATTTAAGTACATACTCGAAGAAATCTTTTCCTAATTCATGAAAGTAATGAAGATTGAGACCAAATGTTATAAGTGGAGTGCTCACTGATTGAAGGCAGACATTTTCTTTTGTTTATGTTTTGATTTGGGGAGTTCAACAAAGGTCAACTTGAAGGAGTCCAGCAGAAGAAGTATGGAAGGACAAAAGAGTGTCTCCCAATATCAAGATGTATGTGTTACTGTAATGGTTTGGAAAGAAAATATGATATTCTCCTATGTAGAATGCACTGCAAAGTCATACATTGTAGTTGAATAAATATATTTACAAACCCCTTGCACTGTAACCCCTTTTATCCCATGCATCAATTTGATAGTGATTAAATTGTTAAATTTGTCTGGTTTATCAATAAGTACATTAGCTTTGTTTAACTCTTGGACACCAATACACTCATGATATCTGTTGGAGAAGAAATAAGGGTAACTGTAACCTGTCACTGCAATAAACCATCTAATGTACTTAAAAGTACATTGTTATTCAAAACACATCAAATCAACCTTACATAACCATTATTGCATGTACTTTCCCCAAGGAGGCTTACTGACATACTGAGATCAGAAGGGCACATCCAGAGGGTCTCACATATTTTTTTCAAGAACGCAGTACACAAAGCAATCCCCAAAAGATGACAAGTGAGCTCCATTTGACACAGAAAATTTTGGGGTGGGGGGGGGGGGGGGGGTGGGGCTCTCTTCCTTGTATGACTCTACCTCCGGCACTCAAGGCATATGCCTTTTTTCTCAAAGTTTAACTCTTTTTTCTTTTTGAAGATCCTGGCCACACATGTTCCAAACACTATCAGACAGGTAAACCTCCAAATAAGTGTATCTGCAAAAATCATGTTACATTGCAAAACATTCTTTTTAGAGTTTTAGTTCTGGACCTTTCATGCTTCTTACTTCCAACTATAACACTTAATTTATTGATTCATGGGTGAATAGAAAAGTCCTGCCATAATCAACATTTTGAGTTCCATAAGCCTTCAAAACAGCTCCAATAAAAGTGTCAAACATCAGATTGGTGGCTTTATACAGAATATTCATTAGGTTGTTGCTTGATAAGTAATAGGAACAAAATCTTCACAAGAAAATTCTGCAGCAATACAATTGAGGGTATTAGCAGGCACTCTGCAACAAATTGTAACAAATCAACTAGTTATAAACAAAATTTTCTAACTCAAAAGAGTGAAAAAGTACCACAACTCTGAAAAAATGTGGGAAGAAACACATGCTACAGCAGCTACACAGGCATTGTTTCTCCATGATGCTCGATCACAAAACCAAATATCCTTCAAATTGGAGTAGCAATGGTTGAGATACAAGGGGGAATGTTGGTACATGCAATGATGAATGGGTAAGACTAAGATTAAGAGGACAGGGGGTCACCACTGCACGACCCTAGATGCACCTTTGATTTTCCAACTTCCACTAAGTTCCAGGTCTGGGGCATAATAATCGCAACACACCCAACTTATCAGTTCATAATTTCAGTTAAATAAAAGAAATTATCAATTTGAATTAAATAATAGATGATGTAAAAATATTTGGCTTCCTTCGCCTTCTCGTACTATTTAATTACCACAAACAATATCAGTTTGATGCCGACAAACGAAACTGAACGCATGTGGTTTGAGTAAAAAGTAACTCTGCATGAATAATGAAGAAATTGCGAATATTTCGTGTATTTCATTTATTTAAAAGCCAATTGCAGCTAATATTGACCGTGCATTCGATAATTCGTTTCGGTTTTGACCACACGGCCACGCTGACACTCCGTGACAGCGGTTATGTTTATTGTGATATGCAAATTGGGGGATGGTTTCCGGTGAAGGAGATTTGTCACATTTGTCAGTGTAAAACGATAAAAAAACCACTGATCGACGCTTGTATTACTATGGTTGGTTGGAAGAAAAAATTAAATTCTCAGCATCGTCCAAGCGCACCTTATTTAAAAGCACGAATGCATCATTTTCAACCCATCTTCAATCGGTCCTTTGCAGACATCAAACATACCCGTCTTCAAATTCCATGGTTACTAGGACGTAAATAACTTCGCAGCGACAGGGGGAAATTAACACACTCAATATAGTTCCAGGTCACTTGGAATATACTTCGTGAAAAAGTGATTTCTGAAGCATTCTGCTTACTTTGTTATGAATATTGCCTTATTTTATGTGTATCGTCCCGATTTTATACACTCGGTTATTTTTTTTACAAGTGGTTCATGTTGTCTTTCTAGTGCGCAATAATTCAGATTTTTTGTCAACAAAAAAGTTCAGACGGCCTGTAAACACGAGAGGGAATTTCGAACCATATTTTGCAGTTATGACATTAAGAGCTCAAGTACTTGCTGTCACCTGTTTGCAAATACGCTCATACATTGTCTCGAACAAATAAAGGGCGTGATCACGTCCTTGCATTCTTACGATTGCCCAAATTGAGTATTTCTGCAAGAACCACATCGTAATCACATGACCGGAAAAACATCGTTGAAACATGGCCACATCCGGAACATCACAAATTTGTGTTGATGTTATTACATTCAAACGTCAAAACTCACCAGAGTGTGCGTCAAAAAAATGCTTTCTCCGAGTCTGTAGTATGTTATCATTATATTGAGGACAAGGCTTTCGAATTACCGATTATTTTGTGGTTTTACCGGTTCGTTACTTATGCCATTTGCAAATTAATCTTCTTCAAAATCATAAAATTCACTTTTTTTCCTGAAAAAAATATATGTACCTTTTCTATGCACTTTACTCATTATTTTGATATATAATTTGCCTTTCCTTACTTCTCTTATCTGTTTCTGAGGCATTGGGAAAAATGTCAAAAAATTGACCAAAGTTAGGTTGGACGACCCCTTAAGCGGAGCTTGAACAGAGTTAGAATGTTGAGGAGCTGACAGTTGCTCGTCGATGCTCAGTGGTTCTCTCCGGGTACTCCTGCTTCCTCCACCCGTAAAACTGTCAGGGTCATGATTAGCCATTGTGTATAAGTATGTGACCTTAAACACCAATAAATAAATAAATAAATAACAACCCAAGGGATGTAACTGTATCTCTTGTTTTCTGCGTTTGTAAAAACCAAACATTTTTTGACGAATTTTGTCCATCTGCTTGCGGAACATGAGAAATGCGTTCACAAATTTATTTCCACTATGTTTCTATTGTGTTTCAAACGGGAAAAGAATGTCATCTCCGCCAACATGTATGTTATATGGAGATTTAATACCTGGATGTCTCATTTAAACTCCTCGTCTGCGGCTCGGAAACGTCCGAGTGATCGCTGGACAAGAATAGCTGATATTTCCTCCGGTTGTTGTTGTCGGCCATTTCTTTGTTTATTTTATTTATTTATTTATTCATATAATAATTTTATTATACACTTTATTGTATATTATCTATTGTAATATATTTTAAAGTACCTCCTTGCATTAAAATTTCAAAAACTTATACGAAATTCGTCGCGTGGGAACCATAACGTTCTATTTTCCACAGGAAGATAGAACCTTATGTTTCTCACACGACGAATTGTGAAAAAAGACATGTCAGAACAAAATAAACTACTCAGCCATCTAATTAGTTTCGACACTGTTTGACGCGGCACGTATTACTGTTTATTCAATGGATCAGCTGCAATAATTATATTATTACAGCAAAAGTTCTTAAAGTTTATGTATCTTATATTAAGTTTCCGCAACATAATTTTATAATTTTTCATATTCATTGAGGAGCACCACCGACTCTTTACAATGAATAATCCCAAAATTATTAGCAAATGTATTATAAGAATTAATTCTAGTGAAGTTCGTGAGTTATAGGACCAGGAATGCCTTCTATAGAGCTAATCGCAAACTCAAAGATGTTCAGTCTGCTGAAAAGATATACATGAACGAACATCTTACCATTGTGAGATCTGGTATGTCCAAACGGTGTAGGCAACACGTTAAAGACAGAAAACTGAAGGAGACCTGGACTCATGATGGGGTGATCTTTGTTAAACAAGCGAACGATTCAGTTTTTCGTCTTACCACCCCCCCCCCCCCCCAGGAACTTCTGAAAGTTAAAAAATGAATTATAGGTGCATTCGAAGTAGCTTCTCTGTTGACCACTTGCCTAAATAAACTAGCAGTCGACACTTGCTAAATATATTATTGAATAACTGAAAGTTTTTCACATCTCTTAGTGAAAATTGAGTATTTGTTCTGTTATTTCGTGCTTGACAGAACTCATTGGGCTCTGTCAGTCAGGATATGAATGATCAAATGCCTAAATTGGGTGTACAGTGGCCAAAACGGTCTATCTTTGTTGGGAAATCGTTGGTTAACAGAATAATTCTTCAAGTAATTGCAATTTTTTAAATCAATCAAGAGGAAGTTACCTTACAACCTGTTTGCAATCAACAGGACAAATCTGTACTGCAAGTATGATAAATGGCCTGATGCTGGTAATTATATATATTTAACAGGCTCATTCAGTTAGGAGATATTCAGTTAAGTGGGCCTCCTGGTATAAATGAATGAGACACTATCCCTGTGTCTCCCACTATTCCTAATGGGTTATTTTTACTGTGTTGAGATATGGTAAGCTTGATCTCCAGTCATATACGGTATAGCCTGTAACAAAGTGTACCAATAGACATCATTAATAATGCCAGAGTATTGTCTAATCAATGCCAGATTGCTATAGCAAACTGGCTGAAATGGGCCAATGATCTGACCTTATGAATATAAGGCTTGGTGCATGGAAACTGTATTCAATTAACAGGACTATTCAACAAGGAGATATCCAAATAAGTTGGTCCCACGGTTCAAATGAATGGGAAACTATATGTGTGTCCCCTATTCGAAATGGGTTAATATTGCTATGTTGTCATGTGCTTAACATGAGCTCCAGTTACATGTGGTATAGCCTTCAACTAAGTGTACCTTCAGACATCATCTCCTTTATAATGCCAGATTATTGTCTCATCATTGTCAGATTGCTATGGCAATCTGGCCATAGCAATCTGGAAGTGGTGGGTCAGTTATCTGACATTATGAATATTATGCTTGAAATCTGGAATAATGAGTCCTCATTTCAAGTTGTGTTATTTTGGAAGGGTATTGTTTGCAAAAGTTTTTCACTAAAACATGAGGAATCATAATGACAAAGTATAGTTTTTAGTTCATGTTGTGCAAATGTATAGTAAAGTATGCCAAGTCTCCAATCTGGCAGCAGTGGGTCAATGCTCGGCCAACATGAAGATTAAGTTTGAAACCCTGACCAATAGTTTCTAGGCTCGTGTCGTGCAAATGTCTAGTAAAGTAAACCAAAACCCCAACTGATGAATGAGGTACCATACTTGTGTTCCCCTATCCCAAATGGGTTAATGTTGCTGCTGTAATATGAGTGTGACCGGAGCCAAGCCAGAAAATAAGCAGACTGTCATCTGCAAATCCAGGTCCCCAGAGGATGAATTTAGTGATGCAACCCTGCAAAGCAGGGTAGCATCACTAAACTTACCCTCTGTGAACCTCAATCTGAATCAGGGTCTCAAAACTGAACATAAAGAGGTACCCAGAGGATAAATTGGCCCACTTATGGGATAGCATCATCAAATTCACCCTCTGGGGACATCATTCTACAAATGTCAGGCTGCTCATTTTCAGGCCTGACCGGAGCAGTAGTTATTTTTATGACACAGCCTTGTTCTCCCAGTCCATGATGACCTCGTAATACGAGTGTAATCCGAGCAGTAGTTACACACGATATATCCTGCCAGAGTATTGTCTCACTGTTGCCAGACTACTTCGGCAATCTGGCAATCGTGGGTCAATGCTCTGTCACTATGAATGATTTTGCTTGATATCCTGATTAACAGATTTTTGTTGAAGTTGTTTAAATGTATAAGTAGGTTAAGTCTCCAATCTGGCAGCAGTGGGTTAATGCTCGCCCACATGAAGATTATGTTTGAAATCCTGACCAATAGTTTTTAAGCTCATGTTGTGCAAATGTCTAGCAAAGTAGGTCAAAACTCCAGCTGATGAATAAGGCCTCATACCTGTGTTCTCCTTATCCCAAATGGGTTAATTTTGCTGTCGTAATATGAGTGTGAGCGGAGCAGTAGTTATTTACGATACAGCCATCAATTTAGTTGTGTACCAATTTACAACTTTTTTCCCTACCGGGAGAGGAGATATGGGGTGAGATAAAGTGGAATGTTTGCCGGGAATTTAAATAAGTACTTGTTCATTGTATCGGGACTGACACAGATCTGTGATGAATGAAAAGTTTCTGCGCGCCGAAGGCGATGTGTGATTGAAATCCCTTGCGACCCTAATAACTTTGTTTGCTTTACAACTTTATTTGCTTATAAATCCACGAGTGTCGGGAACGAGAGCCAATAGTCTTATTCAGTTTGAGTGTGCGACTGGCAGTAGGATAGTGGGTTGAGATCCCCGAGAACCTCGAGCTGGAAAATGGCGAGGTATTTGCATAATTACAAGAGTTCTGCTCCGTGTTTGCTAAGAGAAGTGAGCAAATTTATGGTAGTACTGAAACCGCAGTTTGGTGGTTATTTTAGAAAAAAGAAAAAGAAACCCAAATAGTCGCTGGTTTGGGAGCAGCCCCTGCATATTATCCTTAACGGTTACAAAAAGGAAAAAATCCACCAATATGTGTTTTTGAAAGCTTGGAGTCATCCACCAGCCTGTAAGGGAGAGTGGATACTGGGTATTGGCCATCTGGTCCTGCCTTCAGGGGGAAGAGATGACGGGATGATTGGAGGGAGACAAAAAAAACCCAAAACAACACATACACACCCTCACACACACACACACACACACACAAAACCCCCAAAACAACACACACACACCCTCTCACATACACACACACCTGAAAGCCCTTAAAAAGCTGTTAAGTCTTTATTCAAATGTTTATTTATATAAAATGTACACTCGTCCCCAGCCGGACAAGCTTGTTTCAATCCTTGCCGGGTGTTTGGTGGTTTCCTGTGTATGTTAACAGAAAGGTAGGTTGCACCAATTCCTCCCACGCTTCGTCTACCACTTCCATGCGTCTCCTTGAAAAGAGTGTTGCAAGAAAATTTGAGAATGTTCAATTAGAAAAGTTATAGGTAGAGAGAAAGATAGGTATCCGCTATTGTATATTGTGACTGTTGTGTGATTGTTGCTATGGATGGGGTGAGGGGTGGGTTTCTTCGGAGCCCACTCCCCACACTCCCGACACTCCCCACACGCAATCCTCGAAGACTCAGTCCTAAAGATCTCAATGAGTAGCGAGGCAATCCTCACTGACTCCACGCAGTTTAATTCTATTGAGTAATTTCAATTTACTGTGGCTTATTTTGTTTTTCTGTTAAGGGTTCGATGTTCGTTTAGCTTCACCATTGATTCACTCTCCTGGAGTATGTGGGGGGTTTTGTTATATAGTTCTTATTAAACGCATTTCAATCGCTCTTTAGCAGAGTTGCGAGGCAGTCCCCACAGACTCCTAAAGTTCCCAATGAGTAGCGAGGCAATCCACACTAACTCCACGCAAGTTAGTTATATTGTATAATTGTTTTTTGTATTTTTTTTCTGGAAACTTATTTTGTTTTTCTCTTAAGGGGTCGGTGTTCGTTCAGCTCAACCATTAATTCACTATCTTGGAGTCTGTTGAGGGTTTTGTTTTGTAGGTCTTTTAATCGCGTATCAATAGTTTTTATTTTTGCTAGTTTGTGAAGTTCCTTTATCGGTGTCCTTTTGGGTTAGCATAGTGCTGTTGTAGGGGTATTTTTTACTATTATGGGATATTTTCAAGGAAAAGAATATGTACTGTCAAATATTTATTTTCACAAGAGATGGTCAAGAGAAAGATGTTATACAGACTTTTGCAATACAAATAAAACCGACAACACCCCAGATGGATCTGTGTTTTGTACCCTCGGAGTAAGATTTCTCAACTTCACAATAATCACCAACAAAATATTACATTTTGATTTCTTCTCTTTTGTTTTATACTTCCCTTGTTTCATACGTTAAGTTTATCCACAAGTTTCTTTGAGAGGCCTTCTCAAAGAAACCTAGACAATGGCCCACTCAACCAATTAAGGTAACATGGGAGATTGCGAACCCAGACAATTGCCCATCCAACCGATGAAGGTCACATGTTAAATTGTGGCGAATAGATTAACACCAGCATGTACACATTCCTTTTAAAATCTACATTCTACTGTAAAAATAAGTACCTTTCTTTTTTTTTTTTTACAAACACACGTTTCCTTAATTTCAAAGCAAATCAAGGAAGAGGGCTCAAAGTGCCTCCTTCCCAGATTTGTCTTAAAAATTAAGGACAGACTAGTCAGATAAAATTCACAAATAATCATTGGCATCAATATGCCTTTTTGTTTAGCATTTGATTCCAAGCAAATGAAGGAATTAAATCAGCAGACTTCTTTCACTTCATTAGCTTGCAAACAAGACTAAAATACACAGCCTAGCTCTGTGAACTAAGATAGTTTGCCCAAAGCAAATGAAGGAAAGGAGAACCCGAAGCTCCTCCTTCACTTCATTGGCTTAAATTGAAACTAAATCAACTTCGCTCATCACAGTGTAATTCCATGAGCTTTGAATGTAGACTTCCTAGCAAATGAAGGGAATGAGAGTCCAAGCTCCCCTTGCATCAATTGCTGAGAAACAAGCCTACCATTTTATTATCCTATTACCATAAGCTCTATTAGCTTATAGCAACTTGCTTCCAAGCAAATGGAGGGAATGAGAGCGCCAAGCTCTCTTCACCTCATTTGCTTCCAAAGCAAGACTAAAATTTCTTTTTGCACAAACAGTGAGTCACGCTCTTTGAGCTCTGCTCGTTTGCTCCAAAGCAAATAAAGGGAATAAGAGCTCCAAGCTTTATTCACTTTATTTGCCTGCAATGCAAGACTAAAATTAAACATGACAGTGAGGCTTCTTAAACCTCAATCAGTTTGCTTCCTAGCAAATGGAGGAAACAAGTGCTCCAAGCTCCTTTTACTCCATTTACTTGTGAAGCAAGGCTAAATAACTTATATTATTACCACTTTTGCGGGCGTTCCTAGCACATTAACAATGTTTTACGGGACGTTGAAACCTCGTAATGCTCAACAATTACAAGTCATGTGGCGTGTTGGGCCGTTATTGACTATAACAGCCCAACACGTCAATAACAGCCCGACACGTCTAAATATAGACAATGACGTCACATCTTTCAGCCGATCAGCAATATTTTTCCCAGATTTCCATTGTGATCGAAATTCAATTCGGATTTTTTTAATTAGTAAACACAATTAACACATTTGTTTCAAGTGTTTCCCTTTGTGTCACGGATAGATAATGTATCACATACAGGAAGCGATACGCACAAAGTAAGTGATGACATCTTTGATGAATAAATTCCTTGCCTAAAGTTCGCATTTCGAAGATATATTTCATCATCTAACTTCCCAAATTTGGCCGTAGACTGATCAGACGATAGTCATGTTACCCGGTTTGTTTGTCAACAAATCAGAAGATAGTGTCGCTGTTTTTTAATTCTAAAATGTCAAACTTCATTTATTTATCTTATTTTCTATATAATTTAATTGTAATGTACCCGATGTACGAAAGTGGCAATAATAGAAATAACATGACTTTGTCGGGCATTACAGTGTATAATAATAACACTTTGGCCAGCCGCTGATTTGTCGCGGTTCTCGGACGAGAAGGCCTTGGTTACTCCTGAACTCCCAACTGCCTCCCTGTTCCCACGCTTCTCCTCTCCTCCCAACATTCGGAGACGAACTGCTTGATGACATCCCTTGCCCCATTCTTCCCAATCTCTCCGATTAGCACATTAACCCTCTCCTTTGAGTCTCCCCCTAACCACATGTCCTTCATTCTCCCATCCCACTTCCCCATTATACTCCCAGTGAATCTCATTCTTTTAGACTGATACTTTGGGCATTCTAGAAGGAAGTGTTCCAGGGTCTCCACCATGCCCCAGTTACACATCTGGCACTCCCTTTCACCGTCTTTCCCAATTTTTCCCCTTAGCTCCAGGGATCGCGACCTCAGCTTGAACAGCAGTGACCCCCCAAAGGTGCCATCAAGGTACCCTTCAAAACCTGGCCTCTCTTTATCACGCAGGCCACCCAAAGACCTCTTTGATTTGACCCCCTCTCGCCAATTACGGTTACAATCCTCCATGACCCTTTCTCTGACGATTTTTTTACCCTGGTTTGCCCCAACGTCCAGGTCCGAGATCTCCACTGAGTAGTTCTCTACTAGTTCCCTCACTTGGACCATCCACCCCGTTTTGATATTTGAGTTGAAAATTCGCAGGAACATTACTTTACACCATCGGCTGTCGGGGAGATTCACTTCGTCGCGGGCCGCTAATAAACTCTTGGGCTGTTAACCATTTCTGTTGAGCCGTTAATACACCGTAATGCCTTTCAAAATCATGTTATTGTTATATTAAATTATGATTGATTCAAACCTTATATTTTCTCGGTAGTATGACGTACCAAAACACACTTCGTGTAAATTAAGTCAATAGAACAACTGTATCTTTGTTTCTATCTTTCACTCAAAAATATCTAATTAGGGTCCAAGACTCTTCCTGAACTTTGTCATATAATTTTCATTAAATAAACAAGTCCCTCTCTATTTTAACGAAATTCAAAATATCATATTTACCTTTATATACAGGTGAAAATAACTATCTACCCAATATTTTATTGGTCTTCACCAAAATGGTGTATGTGCACTTTACTGCAGACATGTTTCAATAAACATTATCTCTTCATTTCACGAAGAACGAAATATTTCAGAACCATAAAGTTTTGTACTCATATTTTTTAAAATATAAACTGAGGGTAGCACCGTTCTTATTTGTGCAGTGTTGAATTGTTGGAGCAGACCAAACATTTATAATATATAAATGTTTGGACAGATCCAACAAATAAACATCATGAATATGAAACATTATTTTCCAACAATGTCAATAAACATAAATTGGCAATTAACAATAAATAACTAGATATACCTTCAAGGAAAAGAATATATACCGTCAAATATTTATTTTCACACGAGATGGTCAAGAGTAAGATGTTATACAGACTTGATGAATGAATGAAAGGTTTTAGAACGCTAAAGGCGCGCAGGGACGATGTGGGATCCACAAATCCCTTGCGATCCGGTTAACCTTATTATATTTCACTTGGATCACACAGGCCTAGCTTTCCTATTGCCTCAAAAAGGGGCCGAGGGGGTATGCACGCGGCTAGAACTCCCGGCAGTTTACGCTGGAGCGACAGACTGTCAGTATTCAATCCCTCAACGCCATTAAGACTATTAGAGAGTGGGCTGTATTCGGTTCCAGATCGGCGACGGTAGAGGTTTGAGTCCCACCATGGTGGCGATCCAAAATATAATGTTCTGCGATGGCAAATGTAAAGGAAGAAGAGAAAAGAAAACCAAACAGCAACGCCGTTTTGGTAGCGGCCCCGGTATATGACCATAGTGGTTACAAAAAAGGGTGGAGAAAGCTCCAACAGTTTAGGTTTGAAAACCGGGAGTCATCCATCAAGCCTTCTGGGAGATAGGATGCCGTACGTGATTATGAGGTATCTGGTTATCCTTCGGGAATTCCAAATGACCTCCCTCACCCCCCCCCCCCCCCCGCCAAAAAAAAAAAAAAAAACCCTCTCACAGACACACACCCTCAAGCCCTTGAAAGGGCTGTTAAATCTTTATTAAAATATTTATTTATATAAACTGTACACTCGTCCCCAGCCAGACAAGCTTGTTTCAATCCTTGCCTGGTGTTGGGTGGTTTCTTGTGTATGTTGCAGAAAGTCTTTTTTTCGGAAGCTTATTTTGTTTTTCTGTTAAGGGATCGGTGTTCGTTCAGCTCAACCATTAATTCACTGTCTTGGAGTCTGTTGATGGTTTTGTTTTGTAGGTCTTTTAATCGCGTATCAATAGTTTCTATTTTTGCTAGCTCGTTCCTTTATCGATCCCATTTCGGTTTGCATAGTGCCACACCCAGGGCATAATTTTGAACCCTCTGTAGCTTCTGAATGTTGGTTTTGCTCAGGTCACTTGTTATTATGGCACCGTATACTAGTACCGGACGTATAAATGTTTTGTAGAGCTTGAGAAGCACATCTTTGTTTGCTCCCCAATTTCTACCTCTGATCATCTTCAGAAAATTGATACGTTTATTAGCTCTAACCGTAATGGAGTTTACGTGACTGTTTAGACTGAGATTGCTATCTAGGATAAATCCCAAAAATTTTGCCTCTTTGTTTCCTTCTAATTTGTAATCGTATATCTGGAGATCGATACTGGGGGCTGGTTTTTTCCTTTGCTTTTTGAAGAACGTAACTTTTTGAGTTTTGGCGGCCTTGCGTTTGATGCGCCACAGGGCGCACCAGCTCTCAAGATCGCGAATGGTATCCTGTAGATGATTTTTAATTTTGTTTCGGGACTTGCTGGCCGTCCAAATGCCTTTATCGTCTGAAAACTGCGATAGTTCAACACAGTTTAACCCTACTTTTTCTATGTCGTTCACATATATTATGAAAAGAAGCGGACTTAGAACCGACCCTTGTGGTGTTCCCGCTTCGAGTATTACTTTCTCTGACATCTCGCGATTAACACTCACCTTGATTTTTCGGTCAGTTAGAAATGATGATATGAGCCTCAGAATTTTAGTGGGTAATCCCATTTTCGCTAATTTATATCTCACGCCATTCTGCCATAACGAGTCGAACGCTTTTTCTACATCCAAGAAAAGCGCTGTTACGAATTCGTTTTGACTAAATGCTGTTTTCATATAATCAACCAGTCTTATACTTGTTCGATTCCCTCTTTCTGACTCCTATACGCTCTTTGCCACTTATTGAAAAAGTTGATTGATTCGAGATAGCTGCGAAGTCTCGTAGTGAGAATCCACTCAAATATTTTCCCAACACAGGTAAGTAAGCTGATTGGGCGGTAGTTAGGAGGGTTGGGAAGGTCTTTGTCGGGCTTAGGTATCATTACTCCTTAGCCACTTTCCAGCATTTGGGAAGTACCCATAGGAGAGACAGCAGTTTGGGAGTTTGGTAAGTCTACAGTAGAAGAGTTGGGGGCACTGTTTCATTATTTTGTAAGAGACTTCGTCTTCTTCTGGGGACGAAGATGATTTGCATTTTCTGATTATACCCATGACCTCTTCTACGCTTATTGGTTCGGTTAATTCATGGTCGTCTCCGTCTTCATGCCGTTGGTGGAAGTTCGGTTTATTGAAAATTGAGTTGTTATCTTGGACAGATTTATTTACTTTTACCTTAAAAAATCGTTGTCATATCTGTTCCCTTCTTGTGGACGATGCGCTTTCTTTAGAAGTTCGGCAAAAGCGCTAACCTTTGCCTTGCCGTCTATGGCCATAGTTCCGTCGCTAGTCTTCAGTGCATTATTATTGGCACTTTTGCTCTTTTGGCCAGAAAGAGTTTTAAATGTATCCCAGAACCTCTTAGGTTCCCTGAGTCCAGTTAGGTTTTCTGTTGCTTTTTCCCATCTCACGCGATTGTCGTTAGCTATGACCTTTTTTACTTCTCCATGTAGGCGATTATACGCGGTTTTAAGTTCTGCTCTTTTCATTTGATCATTCTCTGATTGGTAAGCCCGGAAGGCTTTTCTTTTTTGTTTGATTATTTGAAGAGTTGTTTGGGCTATTCTGTTTATCCGCGTCTTTATTGTTTGCTTGGGACAAATTTCATCTATTGTACTGTTGATAACCTCGTTAAGATGGGTGCAGGCTTTTTCTAGTTCATGAGCATTTAAGGGGTCATTTGCCTTTATTTTCACTTCGATAATGTTTCTGAAGACGCTTCAGTCAGTTTTTGATAGGTTCCTCCTATTCACGGGAGGATACCTTGCGGGACCAGTATAACATTTCAAAGTGGCGTGAACCGGCAGGTGATCACTGCCTAGTTCATCATCCCCTACAAATATGTCTTTCATTTGGCTGGTTAGTGATTTGCTGCTGATAATCAAGTCTAGGATATCTGATTGATGGAGTGGTTTGTTGCTTATGTATGTCTTGCGTCTTGGTCGTTATTTACCACGAATAGATCGAGTTCTTCAATGATGTTGAAAAGGGCGTCACCACTAGGTACAGTCTTACGACAACCGAATGCCTGGTGTTTGGAATTGAAATCACCCAAGAATATGAAGTGCTTGTACTTTTTGGTAAAGAATTCAAATGCTTCACTGTCTACTGTTGCTTGCGGCTTGTTGTAATATGATATGATGGTCACGTATTTGTGGTCAAGTTCAATTTCAGATGCAACCACTTCAGCATTGAGGTGGTCGCATGGTGTTGTTTTGTATTTAATCTCCGGAATTATTAGCAATAGAGAGTGTTAGCAGCCACTACCTACGCACGCTGCCAAAGAGCTCTTCACCACCGGCGGCTGCAAGGGCTAGACCCTACCGACCAAGTCAGCCCTCAATCACTCCTCCTTCAACACCACCAAAGGAGGTATCACAATCGCACCAACCTCCTCCAAAAAAGTACAGACGAACACAGACACCGCTGAGTACCTTAATCACCCCCCCCCCCCTTTGCCACGGCCAGACAAGTCGAAATCACATGCAGTTAAAGAGGGTTGAAAGGGGCTTGTCCCACACCATCTCTGCGCGCCCTCGGCGCGCGAAACCATTTGATCCCTCACTGACTTCACACCGCTTACCACAGAGACCACTCCACTGGTATTCCATTCCATGGGATCAGACTGTCGATCAGGTCGGACGCTCAACTGATTTCTCCGTGAGCACCACTAACCACAGAAAGTGAATCTACCGCAGAAGCTATTGGACATGTTAACATGTCTTAATGTGGGTAACACCAGAAACTGGACCATCCATGTTTCTAGTGCAACCTGCCAGGTGATATTGGACTTTCCAATACCACCGGGAATGGCTCCAACAAGTCAGGCTCTGGTCCACACCCGAACGCTGAAAAAACCAAGAAGAAGAAAAGCCCGTCCTAGCCCGGCGGAAAAACCGCCAGCAGACACCACCGATACATCAGCCATCTCTCTCTTCAGTTCCATCTCCAGCCTGAACCCCCCAGGCTAAACAGGAAGATGATGAAGAAATAAGTAAGCTTGCCCACGAACTGGAAGAACAGATCGTGGGCACTGAAGAATAGCCAAAACAAACAAAACAGCTCACGGAAGAAGCCAAGCGAGAAGCCACTCTTCGAAGCGAGTATAAAAACGAGCGCACAAACGACATGGAAAACCAGCTGGCAGAACTTCGGAAGGCAACGGCGACACTACATTCAAACGTCGCTTTAGCAATGGCACTCGTACAAAACAGGACAAATACCACGATTCCACAGCCTCCATCGCTAATAGTCAAGAAATCGCCACCTCCATTTCCTAAGAAGAAGCGGAGGAAGCAAAAGAAATAGGTATCAAGACCTGCCGAGCAGCCACCAGTCCATTACTAGCGGTAGGGTACGAGCAACATAACACAGACATCTATCCACTTATGGGATGCACCCCAAGTGCCAATTCTTTCGTCAATCAACTCACTGACTTCCTCTATAGCTGACAACATTCTACAATATCTTGGACCATGGATAATCAACCATCTCATCTTTTCGACATAGGAAAATCTGACAAGAAGAATAGCACCAATGACTCCAAACCTAGGAAGGATAGAGAGACAAACAAAAAGGTTAGCGAATTATGAAAACACGTGAAGTCCTCGAACCAATTATTCCAGACATGACCCGCAATCACTGCCCAATTTCAATTGAAATCGCAAATTTTGAAACCAAACCCTCCTTCTTTCAGGAGGAGGATATGGCTTTATTCCCAGGGTAACTATGATGTATTGGACGAGGCTTTCTCTAACACTGACTGCAACTCCGTATTTGATATGTCATGTCTCGATACCATAGTTACCAATCTCACTGTCAAAATACTAGATACTGCATCCAAACATATAGCCAACAAATTTATTACTTCGAGAATGGATCAACCGAAATGGATGCATAATGAAATAAGACTATTAATGAGACAGAGAAAACGTCTGTATTGCATTGCCAAACATACCAATTTCCCATAAGCCTGGGCCAAATACAAACTTAAACGGAATGAGGTTGTATCGGCCATCAGGGAGGCCAAACCCCAGCATTTTAAAAAAAATCCAGTCCACATTGAGCAACAATAAAACCCCAGCATGACTGTGGTGGAAGACCCTAAAAACACTAATTGGTAGCGGTAACGGAATCCCCACCCTGATTCATCTAAACAAAATATATTCTTCAAGTGTCGAGAAAGCTGAAGTGTTCAATGAATACTTCTGTTCTATCTCAGCAGTTAATGATTCGAATGCTTCCTTACCAGATCCACCAGCCCATGTTTCGCAACGCATTGATAGGATCACCCTGCATTGCAGTGAAGTGTATGCCTCAATAAAGTCGGTAAAGGTGTCCAAGGCGTTGGTCCCGATCAAATAATCCCGCGTCTTTTAAAAGAATGTAAATCCTCTCTCTGCGAACCACTCTCAATCTTATTCAATATATAACTGAATAATTCATACTTTCCTTCATTATGGAAAAAAGCAAATGTCACCCCAATCCTAAAAAACAACCCTCAAACTCAGTCACTAATTATCGCCCGAAATCGTTGATCAGCTGTGTTGGTAAATTATTTGAAAAATGTGTCTTCAAACGCTTGTGGCAGGTTTTGAGTGAAAATAATTTCCTTAGTCAATTTCAGTCAGGTTTTACACCTAGAGATTCAACCGTCCTCGAACTGAGTAACATTTATGATGAATTCTGTCGCGCGCTTGATGCCAGTAAGGCGTTTGACAAGGTATGGCATGCTGGTCTTATCCACAAGCTGGAGAGTATTGGTATTTCAGGAGAACTCCTTCTATTTCTAAAATCGTATCTTGCGGATAGGTCGCAGCGAGTTGTGATAGCCTCAGAGTCATCTTCATGGAGACCCATCAATGCCGATGTACCCCAGGGGTCTATACTCGGAACTTTACTGTTTTTGATATACATAAACGATATAACCAGCGACTTACTCAGCACTATTCGTCCCTTCGCAGGTGACACGACCTTATATCTAATTACTGAAAACCCAGCGCAATCCGCGGTCATAATCAATAACGATTTGGCTACAATCGAGCATTGGGCCAAAACATGGTGGGTCGAGTTCAATCCCAACAAAACTGAAAGTATGTGTATATCACGTAAAAGCAACCTCAACTCTCACCAACCTTTATATTTAGGTAACTCACAGATATCGAAAGTTCGTGACCATAAACACTTAGGACTCATACTAAATAATACATGTACATGGAACAACCACATTGACCACATATGCTCCAAAGCCTGGTCTTGCTTAGACTTGCTGAGGAGGCATAAATTTAACCTTGATCGTAGTGTCCTGGACAAAATATATTTTGCCTTTATTAGGCCATTGCTTGAATACGCGGACACTGTCTGGGAAAATTTTTCTGTGACCAATGTCTTGGAACTCGAAAAAATACAAATAGCAGCGGCAAGAATCATCACCGGAGCAACAGTTAGTGCCAGTAAATCTTCGTTATATTCTGAAACACGGTGGGAATCCCTGCAAGAAAGACGCCAAAAACATAAACTAATTCAGTTCTTCAAAATCTATCATCACATGTCACCTCCATACATTTCCAACAAAGTCCCCCCACTTATCTCCTTGACGAATTCATCACGTAGTCTCAAAACCACCGAGTTCCTTTTTGCTGAACGCAATTGTATCAGTCTTCTTTTATCCCCAGTTTTACTGACCAATGGAATAAGTTGCCGTTACCTGTCCGCGAGAACTCATCATTGATTAACTTTAAAACGTTTATCAGTAATCGTAACCAAAGACCACCAAGGTTCTACAGTAACGCGAAATCTCGCAGGGCTTAAATATACCACTGTAGGCTGCTGTTGCGTTTTAGTAGTCTTAATTCCCACCTTTTCGACAATCACCTATCAACCAGTCCCTCCTGTCAGTGTGATGAACGTGAAACTACTGATCACCTTTTCTTTCATTGTCCTTTGTTCTCAAACGCTCGTAATTATTCGATTAATCTACTCCCAAATGTTGCTGATACATCCACACTTCTATTTGGCTCTGAATTCTTGAATAACGATGACAACCGCCTTATTTCCGAAGGTGTCCGTGACTTTAGTTTATCAAGAAAGCGATTTCAGTGACTTGAAACTCAATACTACGCCCCCCCCCCCATCCCCACTCCACGAGAGAAAGTCAACACTGAAATAGCGATTGTTCACTGCATCAAACAGGTATTGTTTAGCTGGCATAATAGGACCCATTCGACGAATGCCTGCTTTGGAATACCCCTTCATGCCTTCGATCTTTTAACACCTCGAGGTTTATTTACGCCTATTTACGCCTAATTCGCTATTAAATGAACGAAAAGTAAATAATTTGCCCACTTACTATTCTCTTGAGTGTTAATTCTATTTAACATATATTCAACATGTACTTCGTCTGTATTACCTCTGATTTATTCCCAAGATATTGTAGGGTAAACATTTTACTACCATCTGTGTGTATGTGAAGGGTGTGTGTCGGAGTCTTGCTCCGGTTTCTGGAGACAGATCGTGACTTGTTTTAGACTCGTCGTGAGCTGTCCTTGGAGGCCCGATTGTGACTTCGATGCGTGCTATTTTGCATCCGCATAATGGTGATAATCTCTTTGTATCATGTATTCAAACTGTTTTTCATAATATTAGTTTCTTTTCTTTTTTCCTTTTATCTTTTCTATTTATTAGTGCTTCTGTTATTCCCTCTTCTTTCTTCCCTTTCATTTCAGGTTGAAGTTTAAACATTCCCACAAGTCGTTGCCTGGCGGTCGGAGTGCCTTCCTCTGCTTCGCATGTGCTCCGATGTGACGCTTTAGCTATTCTCCACTTGACCTCCGATGGTAGCAACTAATTTATAACTTAATGTATAATAGAGGGAAGGTCTCGGCTGTCATGCGATGACGCGTGGGCACTTCTACTGATCTCTACCACCTACAGGAGTAAGTCATAATTTGTCAGGGAGACGACTTACATAAGCTTCAGCTTTGTGTCGAATCCCTCATCTACACAGTAATCTACTTTCCTTGTTTTGTGTATACTATTGTACCTAGAGCTGTTTAGAATGTTTTGTTACTTTTGTTACCCTTCTGTTATTGTGATATGTATACACATGTCAATTATTGAATAAATGCTGTTTAAACTAAACCAGTGGAAAGGTTAGTGATTCTAACAGTAAAAAGGGTGGGTTCGTATAGCTGCGCATGAATGCCCAAACATATCCAAAGCCATCAGGTCAAGTGGGGGTGCCACTGCTGTCTAAAAGTAAGAGGCAGAGCTTGGATGGAAATTCTCTCAAAGCAAAAGAGAAGGAGATTGTAAAAATCCAGGGGGATTTTAAGAAACAATTTTCTGAATCTGAATCAAAGCACGCAAGGGAGGTGGAGCAACAGAGAAACACTATTTCCGATCTCCAGGAACAACTGGCGCCTGTCAGGGCTAATACAGCCAAAGTTAGGGCTTCTTTTGAGACTCAGATCCAGGAAATGAGATCTCTCTCAAAAAAGGGGGAGAGGAATTCGTGGAAAGCCTAACTGCCCTTTTCAATCTGGCCATAGAAAATCAAGAGGTCCCAAAGGAGTGGAGCGAAAGCAAAGTGACATTTATTCACAAAAAGGGAAAAAAAACGTTTTGGATAACTATAGAGGAATCTCTGTCAGTAGCAACATTGGAAAAGTTTTCTGTAAAGGCCTGTATGGGAGATTAGAGGAGGTGATTGAAGAGAAAGGTTTTTTGGGAGAAATCCAGAATTGCTTCAGGAAGGGAAGGAGAGTTACTGACCATCTTTTCACGCTATCCCAAATGATAGAATCCGTGAAAGCAAAAAGGAAAAATATGTTTATGGCCTTTTTGGATGTCAAGAAGGCATAAGATAGAGTATGGAGGGAGGATATGTGTCGCAAGTTGGGGGCTCTGGGCTTAGGGGACGAGTTTGTTGGAATTATGAAAGCATTATATAAAGATGTGCAGAGTGAACTTAGCCGAAATCAGGATTTTTCCAATGTCTTATGGGCGATACGACCTAACCAATATTTACACCCATAAACTAACCCAATTTAGCACCTTCTTGTGTGCACTACCCGCATTCCCCATGGCGGATCAACTGACAAGATACGATTCTATATAAACTAATATATTACAGCAGGTACATTATCTCTCTCAACATCTGCATTTATTCCTTCTTTAAGTGCAGGCTCGGAGGTGGGCTGTCTGACGTTTATTGGGTGGGGGTGCCGGGCTTGAATGTACTGGTGCTATAACATATGGTGGTTAACTTTTATCCTCTATGAGCCTCGTTCTGTTTAGGCCCGAGATCCCATGGTGGGTTTTGTGGTGGCGCCCTGCTGTTCGGGGTACCATCACCAAGTTCGCCTTCTGGGGACCTCATTCTGTGGACGACGGCCTGCTCATCTCCGAGCTTTGTCAAGTGGCGATCGTCTGCATACCTGGTTCCTCGTATGGTCTTGGTATCCCTATAATAGGCAGGTATTGTATCTCCCAAGTGCCTTTGGTCGCTTCTATTATTTAGTGATATATTTTTCGATACAGCCTTACAGGTCATCAGTTCTTTGAACATTAACAAATATATGACTATATTCACAACCGATATACGCACGTTTATATCTCCCATATTCTATCCCTTTCTCTTTCAAGTGCCTTGCCTTACACTTTCATTCCTTCGTATTTTCCATTGTACAATAGATTTCTTTTTTCTTTCTCTTTTTGCACATTTAAAATCACTCACCGTTTACACCTATTTCTCATAACAAGAATGACTGGAACACACACCTTACCAAAATATATTCCAAAACGTCAAATTTATTATTTTTTCAATACCTGCCTCTTCCGTTTGTATATCTTCACTTGTGCTGAATTGGTTAACCGGATAACCGGTTTGAGACCGGTTACCAACCTAACCGATTAAAAAAAAAAAGTCAACCGGTTATCCGAAATATCGATAGCGATCGTCATTCCACGGTTAAAACATAGTAAATATGCCGCTTCTCCTTTGGGACAGATTAAACCTCGTATATATTGACAAATAATCGACTTTGACGTTCAAGACTTCGTTAATGGTCGGCAATTTCCGTGAGTACTGAGTAACCGCAGAAACTATTCCGCAGTATGTATACAAACGAACGCTGTCGAGTACTCGACAACGTTCGTTTGTTTACACACTACGGAATAGTTTCTGAGAATACTGCTTTCCACTTCCTATAGTTTTGATCCCAGATTCGGTGAAATAATGGCTACGGTTAGTTATGAATTGCGCTGACCGGTTTTGGCCAATACGTTGGGTAAAGGGTTAATAGGGGGAAAATCGCTGGAAATATTATTTAACCCTTTACCTAACATGAAAAGCAGACGACACTTGCCAAAAAAATTCTTGAATAACTAATTTTTTTCATTTTTTGTCTCAAAAACATAGGTTATGACCCCTCGTTGGAACGAGCTCGACGAGCTCGTTCCAACGAGGGGTCATAACCTATGTTTTTGAGACAAAAAATGAAAAAATAATAAAAATTAATTGGCGATTTTTGAGAATAGCGCTGGCCGGTTTTGGCCGTTACGTTGGATAAAGGGTTAACGACAGAATATACATTCTTATAAATGGCCGACGGAATTTTTTCCCCCTCTCTGCTACATCACGCAACACACAGAAAACAGAATACATTCTGGATAGACACGGGCTCCGCCAATACAGGATGCACCGGGGAAAGTTTTTATTCATACAAAACAGTACATTAAATCAAAAGTTTAAACAACTTTTCCGTACAAGGTACATCAACGCCTGACACAACAGCCAGCATAACCCGTATTCTGAGGCTCGTCAGCCTTTAAAATCGCAAAACAAACGAGCGACATAGCAGCTACAACCTCGGAACAGGTACAACAATACGCGGTGGGGATCAAAACAACCCATCCCCAGAAAAACAAAACAGACTACTTCACGGTTTGGTGGCCCGTGCAGAATGACCTACAATGGACACTCAATGAACACACACGCCTCCTGTGTGTCGCACTGACAACACTAACAAGGGGAAATAAATTTCGTACTAATTCACTGCGTTCAAACTTGAGAAATTATATATATTAAAACATATATTCTCATGCTCGTAAACACAAATATTTACACTTTGATGGAATGCCAATTTAAACTTTCGCCTCAATGCTTAACTCCCTTGGTAGACATTTTTATAAGACAGAGCATGTCAGTGTATTTTTAAAAGACTGTAACAGTGTGTTTGTTATTTGCATTTAATAAGCAGTGTCTCTTCATTTTTTATTTATTTTTAGTGACAGTAAAACGAATTCAAGGAATGTTACAGAGCGCATGGCTACGGATGGTATCACTAGCGTTGATTTAAGGCTCGCAATACAAGCCACGGAGACAGGACCCCCCCCCCCCCCACACCCCAACCCCCAGGGCGAAATGATGACAACTGGTGAGGCGCTCGTGGAAAGAAAACGCAGTAGGGGTGTAGACAATGTATGGTATGCTGAGTATTTATTGAACCAGGGTACGAATAGTTCAGATGTACTGCAATCGCCCAAAAGGATGAGTGGGAGGGTGGGGTGGCTTTAAACACTTCTTAAGCAATGCAGTGTCAGAAATCCGGCGCGTAGAAAACATCCGCCAAATGGACGGCACATGGAACGAAATAGCCAGTCACTTACCTGGGCTCACAGGATTAATTTCCAAAAATGATCCCCGAATAAACGATGTCATCAATCAAATGACTGGTAAACCCTGCACCCTCTGTAAAAAGGGGGACGCCATTTCTCCAGAAGAACGGCTGAGGAGACGACATATACTGTTCATTTTAGTCAAGATTGGGTTGCAAAAGAGCTGACACAACCTCATATAGAACTCCATTCCTTATGGGGAGGTAATCATACTTTTTATTGGCGCTATTGGTGTTTTCCGATTAGTTTTTGAAATGTTCTGAGCAGGATAGAGGTTGAATTGTATTGCCTTTGGGATTGTGTACTGTGCGGTGGAGGGAAGCAAACCCGAGTGGAATGACTCGATATACTCAACACTTAGATCTAATATCACAGAACTAGAAAACAGGGGGCTCGGTATAATTCTGATGGGTGACTTTAATAGACACATGGGTGATAAGGAAAAAGGCATAAAGGGCGAGGAAAAGAAAGTCAACAGGAATGGAAGGAAGCTGTTGAACTTCACAAATGAGCTCGGTCTGAAGATTCTGAACAGGGACGCGGGTGTAAGGGGAAATGGACCTGGGAGAGGAACGACAGAAAATCAATAATCGACTATATTATTCTCAGGGAGGTGATAGGGGTAGACGTGGATGATAAGGGTAAAATGGAGGTGAGTAATGATCACAACTTGATTACAGTGACGATCAGGGCCAGAAGCCTAATAAAAAGTAAAGGAAGCTTCAGGAGATTTGGGAACTCAATAAGGATGCTTTCTGGGCGCAGTTCGAAGATAAACTGAAACCAAAGCTTGCAACCGTACACAAGGGGGGGGGGGGGGGCAGTGTCCAGAAGATGGCCGATGCCATAGTTGCGAGCCTAGTGGAGGTAGGGAAGGAAAGTGTAGGGAAGATTGGAGTGCTAAAACGGGAACTTGGATACAGAGTGAGCGAAGAACTGAAAAGGACCATAAAGTGTAGAAAAGCTATATGTGCTGCATACAGGAGAAGTAGAAAACTTAAGGGGCGGAAAGCATCGAGGCCACGGTAGCAAAGGAAGAATATCAACAAGCACGAAATAAAGTAAATAAGATTAAAGACGATAATCGGAGGGTGCGAAATAGCAGTCTTATTAGGACGATAAGAATGACGAACGTTCGAACGTATTTTGGAAATGGGTGAATAAACGTAACACAGGAAGTAACCCACAGAGTATTAAAGTAGATGGCAGAGTTACAGACGATCAAGATCAAATCGCATTAGAACTAGTCAAGCACTGGGAAAAGGTAAACGATAAGCGATGGGGCATGGGGAACCCACCGGAGTGTCCGAACCAGGTCGAGGAAAATCTATCGAACTTCGTGTGCAGCGACACTAAAACGGAGGAGGCGCGAAAGGTGATCTCAAAATTAAGGAATGGAAAAGCGGGAGGGGTGGACGGTAGTCCTAACAAGTTTACCGAAAAAGGGGGAGACGAACTCTTGGAAAGCCTAACTGCCCTGTTCAATTTAGCCATAGAAAAACAAAAGGTCCTAAATGAGTGGAGAGAAAGCAGAGTGACATTTATTCACAAAAAGGGGGAAAAAGACGTTTTGGATAATTATCGAGGGATCTCTGTCAGTAGCAACATTGGAAAAGTTTTCTGTAAAGTTCTGTATTTGAGATTAGAGGAGGTGATTGAGGAAAAGGGTTTTTGGGAGAGATCCAGAATGGCTTCCGGAAGAGAAGGGGAGTCACTGACCACCTTTTAACGTTATCTCAAATGATAGAATCCGCAAAAGCAAAAAAGAAAAATATATTTGTGGCCTTGTTGGATGTTAAAAAGGCATACGATTGAGTATGGAGAGAGGGTATGTGTCGCAAGTTTGAGGCTCTGGGCTTGATGGGGGGGGGGGGGGGGGGGTTTGTTGGAATTATGAAAGCATTATATAAAGATATACAGAGTGAACTTAGCCTAGGTAACATACCAACAAAACGTGTGCCCATGGAGATAGGCCTTTCGCCAATTCTGTTTGCATTGTACATCAAAGGTTTAGGAGATGAACTCCTGCAAAGCGACGAGGGGGTAGCAGTTGGGGACTTGAAGATCCCAGGACTTTTTTGTGCAGACGATATGGTGCTAGTGTCAGAAAGCGAAAAGGGGCTAGCGAAAATGCTGGGAGTTGTTGGGAAATATGGTAGCAAATGGAGACTCGAACTTAATGAAAGCAAGAGCAAAGTTATACCCGTGGGCCGTAAAGTGGAACCCACTCGAAGGTGGAGAGTGGGAGAGTTCTGTATTCAGGAAGGTAGCAGCAAATCTCTTAGTGTAGGAGAGACAGTTGACTACGAGTATCTGGGGGTAAATATAAACATCACAGGAAGAGACATCTACTGAAACCACACAAATAAATTGATTCTGAAGGGGACCGAATCCTTAACCAAATGAAACTTATAGGGAGTTATAAACAGTTTCAATAAGGTTTTCGTGGGGAAAACCACTTGGGAAATGGTGGGGCTGCCAAGTATAACATATGGTACGGAAATGGTACCCCTAAACCAGACGGCTGTAAAGAGCTTGGAAATCCTGCAGAACGATGCAGGCCGATGGATAACTGGATCGAGTAATGCCGCAGCACTAGAAGGAGTCAGGGGTGAGCTTGGGTGGATGAGAATCAAGAACAGGATAGACTTATTAAAAATCGATTATCTTAATTATTTGGTAAATCTCCCCGAAAGCCGATGGTGTAAAGTAATGTTCCTGAGAATTTTCAACTCAAATATCAAGACAGGGTGGTTGGTCCAAGTGAGGGAACTAATAGAGAACTACTCATTGGAGACCTCGGACCTAGACGTTGAGGCAAACCAGGGTAAAATAATCGTCAGAGAAAGGGTCCTGGAGGATGGTAACCTTAATTGGCGAGAGGGGTTCAAATAAAAGAGGTCTTTGGGTGGCCTGTGTGATAAAGAGAAGCCTGGTTCTGAAGAGTACATTGATGGCACCTTTGGGGGATCACTGTTGTTCAAGCTGAGGTCGCGGTCCCTGAAGCTGAGGGGAAAAATTGGAAAAATCAGTGAAAATGAGTGCCAGATGTGTAATTTGGGCGTGGTGAAAACCCTGGAACACTTTCTTCTAGAAAGCCAAAAATACCAGCCTAAAAGAATAAGATTCACTGGGAGTATAATGGCGAAGTGGGATGGGAGAATGAAGGACATGTGGTTAGTGGTAGACTCAAAGGAAGGAGAAGATTAATATGCTAATTGAAGAGGTTGGGAAGAATGGGTCAAGGGATATAATCAAGCAGTTCATCTCCGAGTGTTGGGAGGAGAGAAAAAGCGTGGGAATAGGGAGGCAGCTGGGAGTACAGAGGTAACCAAGGCCTTATTCGAGAACCGCGACAAATCAGCGGCCGGCCAAAGTGTTATTATTACTGTAAGCTATTTTTGTTATTTGCATTTAGAAAGCAGTGTCTATTAATTTTTTCTCCTTCAAGGAATATTACAGAGCTTATGGCTACCGATTGCATCACTAGCGACGATTGAAGGCTGACAATACAAGACATGGAGGCAGGCCGAGCTGGCGACAGGGAGTGTGGCGCTTGTGGAAGGAGAATGCAGTCGAGGTGTAGACAATGTATGTGGTATGCTGAGTATTTATTGAACCAATCCCCATCGATTCGTGCATCTCTGCTACTCATAAAATATGCTCAATTACGACCCACATTGGTTGTAATAAAACCGTCTACTTACCCCTTTACCTAGCATGACAAGCAGACGACACTTGCAAACAAAATTCTTGAATAACTAATTTTTTTCATTTTTGTCTCAAAACGTAGGTTATGACCCCTCTTTGGAAAGAGCTCGGCGAGCTTGTACCAAAGATGGGTCATAACCTATGTTTCTGAGACAAAAAATGATGAAAATTAATTGGCGGTTTTTGTGAATAGCGCTGACCTGTTTTTTAGGCGGAAAATCGCTGAAAATAATATTTAACGACAGGACATACATTCTTATAAATCGCCGACAGCAAAATTTTATATTAAAACATATATTCTCATGCTCGTAAACACAAACGTTTACACTTTGCTGGAATACCAATTTAAACTTTCGCCTCAATGCTTAACTCTCTTGGTAGACATTTTTATAAGACAGAGCAGTGTGTTTGTTATTTGCATTTAATAAGCAGTGTCTCTACATTTTTTACTTTTAGTGACAGTAAAACGAATTCAAGGAATGTTACAGATCGCATTGATACGGATGGTATCACTAGCGACGACTTAAGGCTAGCAATACAAGCCACGGAGACAGGACCCACCCCCCCCCCCCCCCTCACAGGGCGAAATGATGACAACTGGTGAGGCGCTCGTGGAAAGAAAACTCAGTGGAGGTGTAGACAATGTATGGTATGCTGAGCATTGATTGAACCAGGGTACGAATAGTTCAGATGTACTTCAATCACCCGTACGGATGGGTGGGAGGGTGGGGGGGGGGGGGGGTGCTTTAAACACTTCTTAAGCTATGCAGTGTCAGAAATCCGGCGCGAAGAAGAATATCCGGCACATGGGCGGCACATGGAACGAAATAGCCAGTCATTTACCTGGACACTCAGGATTAATTTCCAAAAATGACCCCCGAATAAACGATGTCATCAATCAACTGTTTGGTAAATCCAACACCCATAGTAAAAACGGAGAACACCATTTCACCAGTACAGCGGCCGATGAAACAACATATTCTGTTAATTTTGGTCTAGACTGGGTTGCGTAAGAGCTGACGCAACTCAAAACAGAACTCCATGACATGCTTACAGACTTATTGACCGAGGCGTGAGGCGAATGATTTTGGCTGTGTGAGCGTTTCGCATCCTGCACTTATAGACCCCGCTGTCATCTCTCTGAGAACCTGGGGAAATCTGAATGCAACGGTTGTTATGGATACCATCCCTAGTGTAGTGCAGAGTGGCCAGTGCCCGAAACTGACCGAACAATTTTATATCATCATAGCATGTATCACACTCCCTTTAGACAATGGCAGGTCTTTGATACTGACGAAACTCGATGGCCACAATAGTAGTCCAGACATAAAAAATCAATCTTTAAAATCGTCAATGACAATAGCTTGTGTTTGGCCAGGACAATAGGGGTGTCTTTTGCTAGCGCAAACAAGGTATCTCAAAGAATGGAAGGAAATGACGAAAGCGCCTAAATATCTCACAAAACTGGGGATGATTTTAACCCTTTACCCAACGTAACGGCCAAAACCAGCCAGCGCTATTCTCAAAAATCGCCAATTAATTTTAATATTTTTTTCATTTTTTGTCTCAAAAACATAGGTTATGACCCCTTATTGGAACGAGCTCGTCGAGCTCGTTCCAATGAGGGGTCATAACCTATGTTTTTGAGATAAAAAAGGAAAAAAATTAGTTGTTCAAGAATTTTTTTGCAAGTGTCGTCTGCTTTTCTTGTAAGGTAAAAGGTTAAAGTATTGCAAAATCTCCACTTATAACTACGACCACATTAACCTTTTACCCAACATAACGACCAAAACTGGCCAGCGCTATTCACAAAAATCACCATTCAATTTTCATCATTTTTTTTATTATAGCTTGTTCCAATGAGGGGTCACAAGCTATGTTTTCGAGACAAAAAATGAAAAAATAATGAAAATGGAATGGAGACTTTTGTGAACAGAGCTTGCCGGTTTTGTCCTTTACGTTGGGTAAAGGGTTAACATTTACGGTTTTTTAGGAGCTACTTCTGCACAAAATGCCTTCGACCGTACGATCACAGGGAGAGGCCCTTGCGATTCCTAATGTTTGGTATGTAAGTATGACAACTATCCTCAGTCGAACACACCTTTGTCGTGTGCCAAGTGTGCCAATTGTCATATGGAATGCCGATCGATCGAGTTTTATATGAGACATATAGAGAAACCTGAGAAAACTAAACGCCACCCTGACCCTCAGGGTCAATGTAACCGGTGGTGGAGATGTACCACATGTTAAAAAACCTTTAGATTTGACTAGTCGTAATTTAGACAGTAAACCTCGTGGATGCGGGGGGTGGGCCTATGGCAGTTGTAGGGGCATGTTTGTAGGGGAACATCTTTGTTATATTGGGACAGAAATCCCAGAGCTCCAAAAGCCCAAGAACGATATATCCAATGTCAATAGGGGTACGAGTCAAAATGTCCCCAATGTTCATTTTCACCCTGTCCCAAATTGTGGAGACTGTCTGTATGTGGAAATACACAACACAGGCGCAAACCGTCTGCCACCAATGTATCGACAAGCCATTGGAACCAGGGTATCAGTGTCTGAAATGCGGGACACGTCACATCTGCGGTGAGGTGGATGAACACAAACTCATCAGTATAAGAACAAGCCTTGCGCCGATGCTTGTGGTTTTAGGCAATTCAAAACTAGTGAACCCAATATGCTCGCTACCTTCGGATGTTGGCTATTCACAGAATATCATTGCTCTAATCTTGCATAATGGAAAGGGTTACAGTAATATCTTTCTGTGGGAATATTTAGTACAAACCTCAGTTCATCCTAAGCCCATAATCTATTTGGGATCTAACACCATGTATATGGAAGCAGGGTCATCGACAGCTTGAACGTTTTGAACATGCCATCAACAAATTTCTCAGAAGCCTTTGAGTTGCAGGAGTTGACAAAGGGCTACTTCTCACATTATTTCAACAAGAGGGAATATCCAAGGTAGAAACTATCATACCCAGCCCCACATTTCTACGGTGTGACGCAAGTCCCCAGGGGATAGCGAGGTCTTTCTTGAATGGCATGCTTCCAAAAAGAATGACATTTTCGATTTTCGAAAAGAAATATGACTTTTGCTCTTCTGACGTGGACATTTTACGGAGAAGTTGTTTAAAGCTCAGACCTCTCATGTTAGATGTCACAAAAAATCAAATCGATCCATACACAGAAGGACACGCGCGTGTGAATGGGTTAATCGATATGGCACGAGTGCCAGCGCGGAGGGATAGAACGAGAGGCCGCAGGCCTCGAGTTTTATCCTTTCGCGATGGCACTGCCTTATCGATTAACCCATTCACACGCGTGTGTCATTCTGTATTTATTACACGCTTTCGCGCCTGTAAAACTATTATTAGAAGGACACTCGGCAATTCACTTGATAATTATCACGAAAAAGAACACATTTTGTCGCCAACCAAACTTGCGAGGGGAACCTGTGTTACTCTTTCGTCCTCTGTGTTCCAATGTGTTCTATGTGCCTACTGGCACATAGAACACATTGGAACTCAGGGGACGACTTTTAGCTATTGGAAATGAAATTGTAATCACGGTACACGATTTGTAGAAAATTCCAGTGAAATTTCGCTTCTTTATAAAAAATAGTCCGTCAACGATTTCCGTTCCACACATATGTGCGGAACAGATTTTTTTATTTCCACATGGTTTAGTATTGTTGTAGATAGGGATTTCATAGAACAGGCGTGTAATAATTTTTTTTATGTGGCCATAACATTAGTCTGCATGGTGATTTATATTTGCATGTTTTTAAACGAGAAACACGTGACTCAACTGAAACCATCCAATGGATCTGATGATGTGTCCACAGTCCCGTACAAATATCAGGGATGCACAAATTGAAAGTTCAGACAACCCCAAATTCCTTATGACAAAACATTTAGATAACCGTTCACGTCATCATCATGTACATTTATCGCTGGCCGAACGAAACCGACCAATATCAATGACCACATGCATGATAACATCACATGTGTATAACCGGTATACATGATAGGGGTTATATTAACACGCGGAGCTCCAAAACTCCTGGTTTTGTTTTTTAAAGTTTTGTATTTGCGGTTCTGTAGTTTTTTTTCAATTCAACGAATTCTCGCTTGGCTAGCTTGAGTTTCAGTGTGTTGTTGATTCAGCTGCTCACTGAAAATTTCTGGAAGTTTCTCAATCGAATCAAACCCATAATGAGATGAATCGTCCCATCTCGTGTAATCAATAACTGCAGCCATTGCTTTTACTCCATCATCATCTTTCATCCCTAAAAAAATCAACTCTACGTCACTTTCGGGTCCTGCCCGGGGTTCTGGCAATATGGGGCGAAACATACGAGCTATACTACTTGCCCTCTTTCATGGCTTCATTTTCAAAATGTTTCTCGGTAGTGGATTTTCAACTATGGGGAGGGACCGGGAGGGGGCCCCCTCCCGGTCCCTCCCTCTAGTTGGAAATTCACTACCCTTCACCCCTCCAATCGGAAACCTCTAGCCACGTCCCTGTTGCGTGGTTGACTTACCTGCTCACTGAAAATTTCTGAAAGTTTCTCAATCGAATCAAATCCATAATGAGATGAATCGGCCCATCTCGTGTAATCAATAACTGCAGCCATTGATTTACGCCATCATCATTTTCAGCCCTAAAAATCAACTCTACGTGCACTTTTTTGATCTCTGGAATAAGTTTCCCCTTGACAGTTTTAACATGCTGAAGCCCAGAGGGAATGCTTTTTTAAGTCTGTACCGATTTGGGGGAGGGGGGGGGGGGGGTAGGGTAGTGAATTTCCAACTAGGAGTAGGGACCGGGCGGGGAATCCCTCCTGGTCCCTCCCCCTAGTTGGAAATTCACTACCGAGAATAAATTGGAAAATGAAGCCATGAAAGGGGTATAAAATTGATACTAGTAACTGAAATGCCATCACATTTATGATAGAATTATTGGGTTATTATTATTTGGTATTATTCTGGGAACTGAATACGTGCTAAACAAATGCTCAAGCTCAGAGCTTCAAGTAATTCACACTGACCTAACATTAAATCAGATCTTATGCAGGAACGATCAATTTTCAATGTTTCATCATTTTGTAATTGCGAATGATGGAATTAACTCAGGATAATGATTTTACATGATGTGATTTTCTTGAAGTGCATTTCAAGGAATTTTTTTATTACGATAAGTAAACGTACTATAGAAATCTCGTACCGATAGACATCATGCACACTTATGAAGCTCGATATTGCGTACACTGTAATTGTAAATTGTAACGACTGGAATTTTTGCCGAGTTGAAAGCAAGTTGGAAAGTAAAGGAGACATCCGCTTCACTAAAGAAGCTCTAAAATGCAGATAGATGGAATTTCTAAATACTCATGACTTGCCCTCCGAATTTCCAACTATAGGATTGGGTGGTGACCCCCCCCCCCCCCCACACACACACACACCCTGTCGCCACATCCCTGCTCGATTCCCCAGAAAGAGAGATGATATAAAAATACGGTAAACTTCCCCCCCCCCCCCCCCACCCCCAATCACTCTTCTTCAATAGACATTCAAAGAATATACATAGTGAATCATTCAATTACATTGTCACATTTTAATATAGAATGTATACTGTTTGCAGATGGCATTGCCAAATTGGCTGTCTACCTGTCATCCCCCGTTGGACGGAAAATTAGCACTAACATCCCAATCCGTAATATTTAGGTGCAGTTTAACCGTTTGGACCCCTAGTGGGTTCTTCCATGTCAGGTCAGTGGTGGAGTCCATATTCACTATTTGAAGGAAGTCCATTACCTATTAATATTTTCAGGCTGCACGTATAAAATGTTGATTGTTCTACCCCACACATTCACTTATCAGCCATCCTACTTAACCCTTTACCTAACATGAAAAGAAGACGACACTTGCAAAAAAAATTCTTGAATAACTAATTTTTTTCATTTTTTGTCTCAAAAACATAGGTTATGACCCCTCGTTGGAACGAGCTCGTTCCAACGAGGGGTCATAACCTATGTTTTTGAGACAAAAAATGAAAATATTTTGAAAATTAATTGGCGATTTTTGAGAATAGCGCTGGCCGGTTTTGGACGTTACGTTGGGTAAAGGGTTAATGAAATTATAACGTTCCTGGGCCTGAAAAGTGGTCTCTCGTTTTCAATGAGTTAATGTCAAGTCGAGGGAGAGTAGTAAGGCTTATTCTAGTTGATATATTTCACTCTTATATGTGCAATTCCAAGATGTTTATAATTAATCTACTTGACAGCCATAACTATATTTTGTCAGCGTTTCCTCTTGTGCACAAATGAATTTTATTCAGTAAAACAAACAGTGCACTCTAAAACTGCCAAACATGTACTTCAACGCTTATAGATTACATAAAATGCCTGTTATCTGTTAGAAAATCAATTATTTGCCCAGTAACGCCATGGGAGGTTTGTCGCATACCTTTCGCCGGGAAAAGAGTAACCCCTTTTTCGCCATTCGATAACCATTAACTGGTAGAGTGCTGGAAGCCCATATTTGGGCTTTATTCTGGAGTGCAGGTACCACAGCTTCAAGGCTCATATTCAGTGGATGTGCTTTGATATTACCTTTGAAGTGGGGAGCGCGGTGGCTCAGTTGGTAGAGGTGCGGGCTGCAAACCGAGAGGTCCTCGGTTCGAATCCCACCTGCGGCAACCGCGTTGTGTCCTTGAGCAAGACACTTCATCTCCATTGTCCGCATGGGGGCACGATGACGCCGTGTACTAAGGCGTACTGCACGTCGATGGTATGCATGTCTTCAACCAATTTAACCCCGCCTGTGCTGCAGTGTGGAGTTACGATGTTGGGGAGCTGGCACTGCTCGTCGTTGCTCGGTGGTTCTCTCCGGGTTCTCCGGCTTCCTCCACCCGTAAAACTGTCACGGTCATGGTTAGCCATTGTGCATAAATATGTGACCTTAAACATCAGAAAATAAATGAATAAATATCTTTGAAGTGATATTAATAAGTCTGTAAAGGTTTGCCTTGTTACAATTTATTGGAGAGTGCCCCATAGGCACTCTCCAATAAATTGTAACAAGGCAAAGACATGTGTACAAGATTTGATGGCCAAAAATAATTTAGCACTCTACCAGTTAACCCGTTGAACCCTAAAAGGCCACTGTTACGGCCCGAGAACATGATACGTCGTACTTTCACCAAGTAGGATGACAACTCAGTGAATGTGTGGGGTAACCAATCAATTTGTTTCAACGTGCAGCTTTCGGGCTACACGTTGAAAAACTTGAATGGTCTACCCCCTGGTAATGAATATGGACTCTTCCAGTTGCTGCCGCTGAACTGACATGGAAGATACCATCAGAGTTAAAGGGTTAAATCGCAAGTTTTTTCCCAAACCACAAAGGCTTCTTCTATAGTATTCTGATTCATTATGTATCGTACTTTCGTCAGACCTGAGCAGATCTACAAGCAGGGACGTAGGGTAGGGGGTAGGGGTAGGGGGTGCTCAGAGGTGGCATCCTCAACTTCTTTACCAATACAATATTATTTTTACTGCACAATACACTACCAGACAATCAGTATCTGTGTGGTCCCCAAGCCTCCCCAAGGTCCCCAGGGGTTACCTGGAACTTGTATCCATTTCGACCTTTGAAGTATAGAAAAGTACACATTTTGATTGTGTATCTAAATCGTTGCAAAGACCATTTGCGGTTTTATCCACCGAAATAATGTCTGCACCTAACGCCGATCTCTCTCTCTCTCTCACACACTCTCTCTTTCTTCCTCTGCACATAACGCCGATCTCTCTCTCTCTCTCTCTCTCTCTCTCTCTCTCTCTCTCTCTCTCTCTCTCTCTATGAGAAAGCTTCCCAAGAATAGGCGTCAGGAAGAGATGTTTCTGTTTTGGACTACATGCCCCTAATTATAGCATTTGACCTTCTATTTGCCCCATCCACCACACACACCTTCGCAGTCTTGTTTAGCTGTCGTTGTGAGAACTTGTTCTCCTTTCTTTTTGCTCTCGGTGACAAACAATGTCAAACAAGTCCCCACAAACTCGGAAAGACAAACCCCCAACCCAACCCATTGTTTTCTTTGTGAGGGCCTGTGGATAACAAAGGGGAACGCAAACTCTATTGTTTAGGTTCTCACGCAGTTGGGAAGACAGATCCCTCCCTCACTCACACACGCTGATCACCTCTTTATTTTAACAAACTGTAATCTGGTGGTTGGTTGGTTAATACTGCAGATTGTAATATACAGTAGGAGGAATGTATATAGGCACCAGTGGTCAGGGACCCGTCACTCCTATCACAGGTGCCAGCTGTCGCCATGCCACATACGACAGGAAGACTTAACAACTAGTGAAATATCTCTAAAGCCAGAGCATTGACGACCATTTATCCAGAAAACAATGCTGCAGCTTTATAAATTGAGAACAGGAGCCAATACTATAAAACGTTTACAGTTGTATTTTTCAGAATTGTATTTTCTATTTATGGAAATAACTAATTGAAATGAACAATTAGCATTTTCAAACATGTGGCAATTTGCCAGTTAGCAAATTGCCACATCGTTTGAAATGTTAATGATTCATTTCCGTCATTTATATTCACTTATAGAAAATACAATTCGGGAAAATACAGTTGTAAAAGTGCTATGTTATTGGCCTCTGGTGTTTATTACTGAAAGGGACTCTCCCCAAGCCCACTAAGCCAACATGGATTCCTGCGGTGCTTCTTGTCTTTAGAGGGATTTTCACATGGAAGTTGGGCGATCATTCTGGTATTCCTTCATTTACGACGTCGAAAAAGTGGAGATTTATCCCCAAAACCACTAGAAGGCTTCATTTGAAATTACAATTTGAATTTTTGTCTGGGAGGACCCCTCCCTCACCCCCACCCCGAAACAAACCTCCAATGATTGCTCATTGTACTCAGATGCCGTAGACTGCGAATGATTTGAGATTCGATTCAGCTCGAAGCTGCGGCGGTGATTCGATTCGGCTCGAAACCAAGCACCAAGGTTCGACATTTTCGAACCGAAACCCACTTCCATTTAAAAGACGTGTACGTCCGACACATTCGACATGCATAGTGTTAACTCGAAACCCGCTGAATATTTCCAAAATATTTTTCATCATATCTAGTGCTGTGAAGCAGCCATGAATAGATTTGATAAAACATTCATCTAAATTACTCAAGAAATTATTGGTGAAAATAACATGCCATTTACAGAGGGAATATTTGATTAAGTGTGCCAAAAGTATACTTATATCAGTGGCAAGGGGAATCCTGACCTGGGCAGAAATATCTCCCAGCAGCATGCAAGGAGTTTGTACGTTCGAAGTACACGCCGCTTTCATGGTATAAAATAACGTCCACGTAATTGCTTGCTATTTACGTCCCTCGCGGATCCACAAGAACCTTCTGTCCCAAAAGCAACAGATTACACTGTAATTTCACAATTTTGACAGTTTTCGCAGTTTTCACCACGATTCCAACAGTTTTGGGGCTTGTGTAATTTATACCACCACGCGTATGCTGGAGTACGCGTACTTATCATAGTATCACTCAACTGACTGGCTGGTATCAGATTCGAGATTCGATTCGATTCGAAACCTTAGCGGAGATTCGATACGAGATTCGATTCGAGCCGAAATCCGAGGTTCGAAGGTCCCTACCGTAGACATCGTTACTTACCCATGCAGATGTCTTCAGTATCAGAATACAATGCTATGATTCTATGATGCCATGATCCTAAAAAGGCCATTCACGGACTTGCCCCCCCCCCCACCATGGGGGTCATGCCCATACTTATCCCCCGACCCCGTGAAACATTTTCTGGCGACGGCGAATTGTCCAAGTGTGGAACATCCCATCCGTTCACGAAGGTAGTAGTATTGATTTTATTTGGTTGAAATACGCCACTGTGTATAAGAATCAGTAAACTGATGTATTCAAATAACAGAGAAAATTAAAATAATTTTAGGTAGAAGTCCCAGAAGGTACCGGGACAATTCACAGAAAAAGTAATTACGAATGCTGGATTGTTTTTTGTTTCAGATGGGTATAAACCAGGATCTACAAGTAGTTGGGACGTCGTTTTATATCTGAGAAAGAAAGAGCAGTACAGACACCAACTTAGCGTCTTGCTTGTTTCTAAAAAGTATTTATGTCCACCACCATCAGAAGTGAGAATCTTATACGTGCTCTTTGCTACCCAAATATGTCCCGGGATAATGGGCTAATTATTTTTTTAAACGCTCAAACATAAATTCTCGAGAAAACATTCGAGTCATGGCTGTCAATTTTCGTCATTGGAAGAGGTTTACACTAAAGTTAGCTCCCCTTAATTTCTTAAAGGTATCTGTAGATTTATCACAAAGGGAATGAGAATTTCATATAAAAATTGAAATATCGAATTGCTGAAGATTTTTTTCTGTTCATTTTGTCAACAGTGTACACATCGTGATATATATAATCTATCATATGACTCGTCCGTTTTGTTCACTTTAAAACATTTGATATTTTGTTTTCATATTAATCAGTGATAAATAAAGTCTTCCGTCAGTTTCATTGGTCAATTTCAAAACTAGACAAGTTGATTGGCTGAACAAAATACAACTGGGCCACATTTTCATAATTTGCATAATTAGAGTTGGGAGCTTTCATTGGTCAATTTCAAAACTGGACAATTTGATTGGCTAAACAAAATACAACTGGGTCACATTTGCATAATTTCAGTAGGGAGAATTTACGTTATCTGTCCTATTTAGTGTGGGTTATATTGTATTAATCTTTTACCTACAAGAAAAACGCCATCCATTGTTTTTTATATTTTCACTTTTTTGCTTCCAAAACATAGGTTATGACCCCTCATTGGAACGAGCTCGACGAGCTCGTTCCAATGAGGGGTCATAACCTATGTTTTGGAAGCAAAAAATGAAAATTTTTAGTTATACGAGGATGTTTTTTCCAAGTGCCGTCTGCAACTCAAGTTAGGTGATGAGTTAAAAAGTCATACTAAGTGGCTAATTTGTGCGTGTGTGTGTCATATGATAAATAGAATATGAAATGAGTGTTTTTCTCATATAATATTTATGAAATTCGTCCGAATTTTCCGTTTGGGCTCGCCAGAGGCTCGCCAAAACGGAAAATTTATAAGACTCGTTTCATAAATATTATATGAGAAAAACACTCATTTCATGTTCTCTATTTAGGCACTGTCATTTCTATTAATATAAAAAGTTTATGAGGTGAGATTTGCTAAGTTTGTCTTGGATGAATGAAACCTACAAATAACTTAGTGTTGGTAGGTGTGATACTGATAGATATTCTTAAGGACGCTTTACCTGTGACGTTGCTTCTAATTAGCTTCCATAAAAGCCAAGTTTCTCTTTGTAGCCTTTAATAAACGAAAACAACGGTTAGCTCCGAGAGCTGTCTTCTGTTTTCGTTTATTAACTAAAGTAACAAAAGGAGACTTGGCTTTTTTTCCTATAGGTGTCATCAGCATTTTTTAAACTACTACTTGCTTCTTTTGCTTCTTAAATCTTTCGCAAAAGTTTCACAAAACCATATCGTATGACCCCTCATTGGAACGAGTTTGGCGAGCTCGTTCCAAAGAGGGGTCACATTATATGGTTTTGTTGAAATTTTTTGAAAAACTGCCATTACGCGGGCCGATGTGACCGGTTCGTTGAGTAAAGGGTTAATTGGACCTTCTGCGGTCACGATTAGCCATTGTGCAAAAATATCTGACCTTAAGCATCAATAAACTGATAAATAATTGGGCCTTCCTCGGTCGACAAATATTTTCAAGGAAGATAACCTTATAAGAAGTCGATTTTTATGACGAGATAAGTCAGAGATGTGTCCCCTATATATCGACTGTGCGGGAGAAAAAGATCGAGTTCATCTAGAGACGCAGTGAGGTCGACCAGACTATCACCCATGATAAATGAACTTTATGACCAAAACTCCTCTCTGGTGTTTCTCTCTCATCAATACTTGGAACTATATTTTGCTGCACCGGTTCAATAAATGCATAGTTAGAAAACGATCGACTAATTTGATAATGATAGGCAAGTGGCTCGGTCGAAAGTACTATACTGACGGAAAAAAGAAACTCAAGTTCAGTTTTGGTAATATAATTTTTTTATCCGTAGACCAAATGTAGTAAAATTTAACACATAGCTACCTCGGTGTTCTGTCTGAAGAATCTTTGGTTAAAATTCCGTCAACCGTGATCACGTGCGATGCTGCATGCTTTCGACAGCATTTTAGACAAAGCCTGTATCTAGGGGACTCACACGTGCAATGGCCTTGAAAACCATACCAAATCGAAGATTTGAACAGTACACATCGATTGCACAACATTTCATTTCAACTCGAACGAAACGCAAAATACCGCGACTGTCCGAAGTTGATAGGGGTATTACTCTAATTATGCAGGGCCAATCGACGTTGCCTAGCAATTTGGGGTTCATGGGTCAACGATAGCTCATTTAGCAGGGCGTCTCAGAGCCACAGGAAGATTGGCTGATCGTCCCAGTAGCGGACGTCCGCGCGTTACGTCGCCACGTGAAGATTGAGGCATACGTCTCTCACACCTCCGTAACCGATTTCAGACGGCGACGAAGACGCCGAGTAACGTTGCAGGCACTCATGGTCGCCAAATATGTTCAAGAACAGTTAGGAATCGGTTGCGCGAGATCAATTTAAGGCCCCGACGTCCCTACGTAGGTCCGCAACTTATACCCACACGACGTCAACATGCACCAAATCGGTTTCTCTTGGCCCACTGGACACGTGTTTTATTCACTGAGGAGTCTCGGTTCACGCTTTACGGGTTAGAGGGACGACAACGTTGCTATCTTCTGACGCGTGCGTTGAGGAAAATGACAGATTCCGGGGAGGGTCTGTTGATTTGGGGGGAGAATTTCTCATGGCGTGAAAACACCTCTCGTGGTCATCAGTCACAGTCGTAAGATATTGGGATCAGGTCCTCATGCCTCGCGACGTTCCACGTATCCATGCGCGTAACCTTACGTTGCAGTAGAATAATGAGAGCAAGCACGTTGCTAGGGTTTCTCATGACTTCCTC
Source organism: Pictodentalium vernedei (assembly GCA_031216915.1). NCBI lineage: Eukaryota > Metazoa > Mollusca > Scaphopoda > Dentaliida > Dentaliidae > Pictodentalium > Pictodentalium vernedei. Next base: position 469,694,317 of record CM062294.1, on the reverse strand, counting down.
AACCAAAATCCAGTTCTCGAGATTTGTCCCCGATTTGTGGGACGAGCTGGACAGGAGGGTCAGGAAGCGCGTCAACGGCCCAAACAACGTCGCTCAGCTCACGCAGGCCCTTCTTCGGGAGTGGAATAACATCCCACAAAGGACCATAAACAACTTGATGGGGTCAATGGTAAGGAGAATTAGAACAGCGCCTGAAACCCGGGTGGGCACATCCGCTATTGATTTTGAACGTTATCCATGCAAACGCCGTCTGTGTTAACCCTTTACCTAACGTAACGGCCAAAACCGGCCAGCGCTATTCTCAAAAATCGCCAATTAATTTTCATGATTTTTTTCATTTTTTGTCTCAAAAACATAGGTTATGACCCCTCGTTGGAACGTGCTCGTTGAGCTCGTTCCAACGAGGGGTCATAACCTATGTTTTTGAGACAAAAAATGAAAAAAATTAGTTATTCAAGAATTATTTTTGCAAGTGTCGTCTACTTTTCAGGTTAGGTAAAGGGTTAAGACAACAAAACTCGCCCGTCAAAATTTAATCAGTAATGAAGAAATAACATCAAAATTCAAACAATGAAATAATCATCCATAACACATTTGAAATATTTACCAAAGAAAAAAAATGCGTTTCTTTTTTCCGCTAGTATAGAATGTTTTCCAGACCACGCATTATATAAGAAGTGAATCTAGTGTTCTGAGTGCACGCCAATGAATTTATCACTCCGGCCTCGACAAAGGGAGTTTTGTATTTCTACTTGCTGCAAATACGGATTTATAGCTGTATCTGTATGAATACCGCATTGAGTCGCTGCTGGGCTAAAACATTTACTGGTGAATAAGCCCATTGCCAATTCGCTATGTTTAACGTTAATGATATGCAAGGACAGAGGTCGCTTCGGGTAAACACTTCGATCAGCCTATCTGTCAAGACTGTCATAGATGCGATAGCAACAAACAAAGTGTTTCATTTGAAACGAGAACATGTGCACGTTCGATAAATACTAATAAAGATAGAAAAAATAACATACTTTCAATACTTCATTTAACCGACAGAACATAGAGGATATTCACGAAAATTTGATGAATACCGAAAATATCTCGTGAGTGGCTACAAAGAAATATGAGGATCTTCACGAGCGACGCAGTCGCGAGTGAAGATCCTCATATTTCTTGTAGCCACGAACGAGATATTTTCGGTATTCATCAAATTTTCGTGAATTTTCTTTTTATTTAATGCTCTACGACTACAAACTCTCCAATTTGTGGCCTTTATTTGCCATTAAGGCGCAAAATTTATGTGCCGAACCGGCGTCCATACAAAAATTACAACAACCAAACTCCAACCATTGGAATGCGTGAATATCCGCACAAAAAGTAGTCCCGTCTTATTTCTCCCCTAACTTTACGATTTACCAAGGCTGGCGAATTGAAATAATCGCAATGTGTTTCGAAGAAATAGAACAATAACAAAAAACACCACTTTCTTATTTTCAATAACAAGACACGTCATTTTATTTTTTTTGAACTCAATGCACTGAAGACGTGTGAAGTTGAACTGAAGAAATTTGAAAGTGATTTCGGCTTTTCGCTGGAAGGTGAATGAGAAAGTCAAACTTTGAAACCGCTGATTTAATGAATTGATTTAGTCGCTGTCACTATCAATTATTCGAATTCGTTTGTATTTGGGACTCTGGAATTCATTACTGATGTGCTGACTCGTTTAAAGTACATGTGATTCGTCATCCGAACCTACGATGAAATATCGATTTCTAAATATCATTTTGATATTTCGTTTTGCCGACCGACAGGGGAATATGAAGTTAATTTTTCAGCGTGAATTGATGCCTGAGCATTAAATAAAAAATAATATTGATTTTTAGTCAAATGAATACGGCAATGAACTCCTTCCTATAAGCGAAGGTAGACTCGGACTCGTGGGGTTTTCTTGTTGACGAGTGACAAAACGGCAGATAGATCACTCAAACGTCACAAAGATGACTGCGTGAGTGACAATTCAAACCCTGGGTATCCAAACAATCAATCAATACAAATATTTGTAAGCATAACACTCAGGGTGTTCCAACTGGAAGAGTTTGGGAGGGGCGTGGGCTTTAATAAGTGAAAATCGTCTGCTGGTAGCAGTATCGCGTATCTAATAATAACATTTTGTTCATATACAGTACAGGCCAAATTGAGTTGAAAAATAACCTCTACCGGTATAAACTATAGATGTAATGTTTCCTATATTAACAACACAATAATCGGGTATCCTTTTTGTGAATCTCTAACGGGGAGCTTCCCAGAAAATGATGTAAGGTTCTTGTATTATCAGTGTAGAAGCAGAAGTAACAGGATTCTGAATTTATTGTAGTTATGTTACAAAGTATTTTGACTGGTAATGTAATCTATTCTGTAACTTTTTTACATGTTTTGGGTAGTACTGAAATGGTTGACCGGATAACCGGTTTGAAACCAGTTACCTACCTAACCGATTAGAAAAACCGTCAACCGGTTATCCGAAATATCGATAGTGATCGCCATTCCACGTTTAAAACGTAGCAAATCTGTCGCTTCTCCTTTGTGATAGTTTACACATCGAAGCCACCGCGTTGTATATATTGAGAAATAATCGACTTTGGCGTTCAAGACTTCGTTAATGATCGGCAGTTTCCGTGAGTAATGAGTAATCGCAGAAACTATTCCGTAGTGTGTATACAAACGAACGTTGTCGAGTACTCGACAACGTTCGTTTGTATACACACTACGGAATAGTTTGAGAATATTGCTTTCCAATTCCTATAGTTTTGATCCCACATTCGGTGAAATAATGGCCACGGATAACCGGATATTATCTGGTTATAGCTCTCGGTTAATCGGTTACGAAAATGAGCCAATCGCTTCAGCCCTAGTTTTGGGGTTTATACATAGCAATAAAGAAAGATGATTACATTGAAATTCCTATTGCTGTCAAAGTTCCAATGAAAAGAAAATCAAAATGTAATTTATAATGTCCATGAAAGGATATAAATTCAAGAGAACTAATTTTTTGGTTGAAGGAGCTTTGATGCCAAAAGAAAATTGACCTCTGTGTTGTGGCAATTTACCCTTCTGGCACTGTTGTTTGGGCTTTTCACCCATTGGAAAATAGATTGATAAGAATCTCCATAATCCACACACCTTACTGCCTAACCCTTTACCTAACAAATTAATCGCAACTTCACACGTAATTCATGAATTTAACAGATAAAAATGTTTTTTAAATTTGTTTATACAAACCGCATCATGTGATCTATCATCGGAACAAGATTGTACCCCCGAGGGTCACATGGTGTGGTTTTCTTGAAGCTTTTTGTTTGTGTATGTATGAAAAATTGAAATTGAAATTTGCAGTTTTAATGTTGTCTGGTGGGCGCGGTGGCTCAGTAGGTAGAGGTGCAGGCTGCAAGCCGAGAGGTCCTCGGTTCGAATCCCACCTGCGGCAACCGCGTTGTGTCCTTGGGCAAGACACTTCACACCCCCATTGCCCATGTGGGGGCACGGTGACGTCGTGTACTAAGACGTACTGCACGTTGATGGTGCACTTGTCTTCAACCAATGCTAACCCTGCTTGTGTGGAGTTATTATTGTGGGGAGCTGACAGTTGCTCGCCGTTGCTCGGTGGTTCTCTCCTGGTACTCCGGCTTCCTCCACCCGTAAAACTGTCATGGTCATGATTAGCCTTTGTGCAGAAATATGTGACCTTAAACCCCAATAAATAAATAAATAAATAAAAAAATAAATAAATAAATAAATAAATAAATAAATAAATAATGTTGTCTGTGGGTAAAGGTTTATGTAGTAAAGTACAAATGTACTGTACTGCCACTTTGGTGATCACAATACTAGAATTCGCAGCCTGGGTGCTAGAAAAAGCATAAGCAAACTTTCAGGCAGTGGGCCTCCGAGTGAAATCCAGAAATCATTTGACACAGCACGAATTAAGTTGTAGAATAACCACTATACATTATGCACCTTCAACTGCATCAATAAAACAAGAACCTGACATCAGAAAGATATTCCAAGTATATGGAGAACATGTTTGTTAACCCTTTACCTAACCTGAAAAGCAGACGACACTTGCAAAAATAATTCTTGAATAACTAATTTTTTTCATTTTTTGTCTCAAAAACATAGGTTATGACCCCTCGTTGGAACGAGCTCGACGAGCTCGTTCCAACGAGGGGTCATAACCTATGTTTTTGAGACAAAAAATGAAAAAAATAATGAAAATTAATTGGCGATTTTTGAGAATAGCGCTGGCCGGTTTTGGCCGTTACGTTAGGTAAAGGGTTAATATACAAGAGATACATTTATTTGGCTAAGTGGGAGCGCTTTGGGGCGCGGTGGCTCAGTAGGTAGAGGTGAAAGCTGCAAGCCGAGAGGTCCTCGGTTCGAATCCCACCTGCGTCGCCTGAGTGCTAGAATGTGCTGTGTCCCATTCGGGACACAGCACATTCTAGCACTCAGGCGACGAATTGTAGATTGTGGCAGCAGGTCAAAATTTGTTATTTTAAATATATTTTATAATCACGAAATATTGAAATGTGGCTATGGGTACAGTCCTTAATTTTTAATAAATCTAATCTGTACATGAACAATTATTATTTTTTAGCTGAATATGACTTGTCTGGAAAAAAGACTTCATATGAGTACAAATGCATGATACAAGGTAGAAGCATATGTTCAAGTCTACAAATACAGTATGAATCAAAATAAGTAGCAGCATAACCGCAATAAACTAAATATTTCACTGCCCTACACCAATAACACAAGAACCTGACATCATTATTTGGAAAGCTCTCTGTGAGAATTTTCCAGTAAATGATGTCAGGTTCTTTCTTCTTTTTTTTTTTCTTTTTTTTTTTTGACATAAATTCAGTTGAAAAATGTATTGAACAACATAACAACATATAAACATAAGTACATAAAGATACAGTTTACCTACAATAATAAATAAATATGTGTATATTTGAATAAACATCATAAGAGTATCTTCATTGTAGGACCTCATTCTAGTAACTCCATTTTTTCTGATGCTTTCCGCCCTGCAGATTGGATACACGTATGAAGAGTAGAATTCAAGAGCTCTGTAGGAGTTGATCGCTCCCACTATTTATTTATTCATTTATTGATGTTTAAGGTCACATATTTATGCACAATGGCTAATCATGACCGTGACAGTTTTACGGGTGGAGGAAAGGGAGTACCCGGAGAGAACCACCGAGCAACGACGAGCAGCTGCCAGCTCCCCAACTTCGTAACTCCGCACTGCAGCACAGGCAGGGTTAGATTGGTTGACGACATGCGTACAATCGACATGCTGTACGCCTTAGTACACGGCGTCATCGTGCCCCCACATGGGCAATGGGGTGAAGTGTCTTGCCCAAGGACACAACGCGGTTGCCGCAGGTGGGATTCGAACCGAGGACCTCTCGGCTTGCAGCTTTCACCTCTACCTACTGAGCCACCGCGCCCCCAAATCGCTCTCACTTAGCCAAATAAAGGTATCTCTTGTATATTAACCCTTTACCTAACGTAACGGCCAAAACCGGCCAGCGCTATTCTCAAAAATCGCGTGGCGAATTTTCATTATTTTTTTTCATTTTTTGTCTCAAAAACATAGGTTATGACCCCTCGTTGGAACGAGCTCGTCGAGCTCGTTCCAACGAGGGGTCATAATCTATGTTTTGGAGACAAAAAATGAAAAAAATTAGTTATTCAAGAATTATTTTTGCAAGTGTCGTCTGCTTTTCAGGTTAGGTAAAGGGTTAACAAACATGTTCTCCATATACTTGGAATATCTTCCTGATGTCAGGTTCTTGTTTTATTGATGCAGCTGAAGGTGCATAATGTATAGTGGTTATTCTACAACTTATTTCGACTCGTGCTGTGTCAAATGATTTCTGGATTTCACTCGGAGGCCCACTGCCTGAAAGTTTGCTTATGCTTTTCAATGCACGTGGACATCAACTACTGATTATACTTGGCAGTCAGTAAAAAATAGTGACTCAACAAACAAATCTGCAGTTTAACCCTTTACCCAACGTGACGGCCAAAACCGGCCAGCGCTATTCTCAAAAACCGCTAATTAATTTTCATTATTTTTTATTTTTTGTCTCAAAAGCATAGGTTAGGACACCTCATTGGAACGAGCTCGTCGAGCTCGTTCCAATGAGGGGTCATAACCTATGTTTTGGGGACAAAATATGAAAAAAATAAAATAGTTATTCAAGATTTTTTTTACAAGTGTCGTCTGCTTTTCATGTTAGGTAAAGGGTTAAGAACCACTGAGTAGTTAGTTATCTGGTGGTCCATAAACTACAGATTAGCTTGTTGAGTACCCAACTTTCTACAAGACTAGCAAGAATATGTTGTATATCCACCTAATTAGAGGACAAGTACAAAATCACCCTGTGTGTACTGTGATACAATACCCATGTATGCACATTTTGGTGATGGATCTTCCACTTTACGGGTGTTTTTGTAATAATACGGCTTCCACTCTGTGACATGGAAGTTTGAGTTGAAGGACAAAATGGTCAAAAGAATTTATATATTTTGATGAAACTGTACAAAATCAAATATAGCAAGATTTAACATCCTACTGGTTCATATACCAATTGGAATTTGATCTGGTATGGACTCCAACTGGGATCTGTATTGGTATGATTCAAATCTTGCTAAGTTATTGACATGCTGTATGTTCCAAAACGCACGAAAGGACATGACTCGGTAATTTCCAGAATGGCGGTTTCTAAACCCCTACCAGTATTTTCATGATGATCAGAATTTTTTCAAGCCAATTTTTTTTCGGTGGAGGAGGTTCACAGTGAATTGTATCCTGAGACAGTTCTTTGGCATTAGTGTTCTCTTTCTTTAGTTTATACTTTTTTCTGTGGAGATTTATACTTTAAAAAGATGCATCTTGGGTTTTTTTAAACATTCATCCAAGTGGCCCCTTTGCAGAGTGTGATTTTGTTCAGTTGGTTTCCCATCTTTGAGCACACCACTGAGCGTTTGGTGGGTCACCAATGTTTGCCTGTGGTGATGATGATGATGACTTTATTCAGCAGTATACAGTACAACAATTGAAGAAAAAATACAATAAATATAAACGAACGAACAGGAAAATACATGATACATGTATGTACGAAACATTTGAATGGGCTGTCTGCATACTGCTAGGAGAAGCCATAGCCAAACTGGCTGTCTTCCTGACTTCCCTTTGAAGTAAAATTATGATGAAAAGAAAAACGATTGTGAATGCTGATTTGGCGAGCAGGAAATGTTACAGTGTCATAGGCTATTGAATATTCGAGGCTAACTTGGGGTGCAATGCAAAGCCAGGACCAAAGGATTTAGTAATATCAACATGTGATACTAAGATAAATTGGGAGATTTAACTGTTCTCCTCGCTCGGTCCACCACATTTAATATACTATACTATACTGTACTGTATTGCACTGTACTGTACTGTACCGTACTATACTATACTATACTATACTATACTATACTATACTATACTATACTATACTATACTATACTATACTATACTATGCTATGCTATGCTATACTATACTGTATTGCACTGAACTGTACCGTACCATACTGCACCGTACTACACTACACTGTACTGTACCGTACTGTACCGTACTGTACCGTACCATACTGCACCACACTGCACTACACTACACTGTACTGTACCGTACTGTACCGTACCATACTGCACCGTACTGCACTAGACTGTACTGTACCGTACTGTACCACACCATACTGCAACATACTGTTCTACACTGTACTGTCCCGCACTGTACCGTACCATACTGTACTACACTGTACTGTGCCGTACTGCACCGTACCACTATGTACTGCATTGTACTACACTGTACTGTACTGTATTGTACTGTACCGTACCGTACCGCACCGTACTATACTATACTAAACTATGAAATCTTGTATGTAACTGACTGTACAACAATCAACTACAGAAATACTGAAAGTCTTTGCAGGATCATAGTTTGACGAGAAAACCAGATGCATCAGATTTGAGATTTTTCAATTTTTTTCTCAAACGTTGTTAGGTACATAGGACGATTCCAAGTCTATGCCTGTTTTATTTTTATCAATTGTATTAATATTTTAACCCTCTGATGCAAGTTTTCTTGATCTTGAAAATGTATGTGATCAAATGGAGGGGCACAACAACACTGACCCGTGTTGTTCACACATTTATGGAGGCCACAGTAGTTGTACTTCCTTGCACGGAGATGGAATGAACTATTGTGGCACCCAATAACACAACAGTAGTCTTTGACCATTTTCACTTGCAACTAAAGGGTCTGCACAACTTGCAAATTGACCACATATTTCTTGACTCCATTGCTCCCGCATTATATCTAGAATTTATTACATCTCGATTAAAATAACATAATAATGTATAATTTAATTCGATATATGCGGGCCAATGGCGCGTCTGCGACGATGGGTGGAATAGTCGAAAAACAAACACAACCTCCCTAGCAGAATGGTCCTATTGCCAGCTGTCACTGAGTCTGACTCCCGGTTTCATTCACCAGGACAAAAATGATACCATTTCACGACCAGCTTCGCTTGCTAAATTACTGATATTTATTTATTTATTTATTTATTTATTTATTTATTTATTTATTTATTTTTTTTTTTATTTATTTATTTATTTATTTATTTATTTATTTATTTATTTATTTATTGGTGTTTTAGGTCACATACTTATGCATAATGGCTAATCGTGACCTTGACAGTTTTACGGGTGGAGGAAGCCGGAGTACCCGGAGAAAACCACCGAACATCGACGAGCAACTGTCGGTTCTTCAACATTCTAACTAGAATAAAAGCTCCACTCAAGCAGGATTACAGCGGTTGAAGACATGTGCATCATCAACGTGCAGTACGTCTTAGGACACGGCGTCATCGTGCCCCCATGTAGGCAACCGGAATAAAGTGCCTTGCCCAAGAACACAACGCGGGTCGACCCGGACGGGGATCGAACTCGGGACCTCTATCACAGACGTCCAACAGTCTACCACTAAGACACCGCACTCCCAATTACTGATATAAAGGCACTGAACTCTGTACCTCTGGATTGCTGGAGCGCTCATTGACCACACACAGAAACGTGTCTCATCAGCATCCATTTTTTTTTTGGGGGGGGGAGGGGGGGGGGGCAAGTTTTGGTTTAAATATACAATGCTCAACAACAAAATTCGAAGGTTTTCATTATCCCGACGCCACGTAATGACCATTCGTTTTTAACGACTTTGATGTGAAAGATGACTGCGCTGGAGAAATGCAGGTTTCGCGGCACTGCTAATGGATTATTTACAATATATTTTAGTTAGGCCTACTAAAGTAAAAAATCTGTTTTTCAGGCCCTACCGCATGGTCCTTTGAACTGTCGCATACTCTCTTTTTATAATCAATGCAAACTTAAAAACAAATTAAGTGATGTATGCCTGATATTTTTTTTACCCTAGGTAATAAAATTGATAATTTTGTCCCTTGAGTGCAAGAAGGCTTTGCAATGCTTTAGCATTGCAAAGCCTCCTTGCACCCCAGGGACGAAATACACCGCCACCTATGCTATTCTGTAGATTATGAGGCCTAAAACATGAAACAGACCACAAACATGAACTTTTGATGGCGAAGAAATAATTACAAAAATAAAAAATAAAATGAAAAACCGCCCGCCCACATGCAATTTTACAACAAATAGCATGAGAAACATAAGATCTACTTTTTGAGGTCTTATTATTGACACAAACAAGTACCAGGATCGGAAAGTTGACACTGTGCTACTATTTTTATGCTTAGCATTCGTTTGATGTTTTATGGTGTGAACGGTGTTACACTGTGACTACAGTCGCAGCGCAACACCTTCCACGTCATCAAACGTCCTCGATGGGAGGAGTGACTACTTTGATTGACGTGATGATGCCTTAAGGAGTAAGGATAATTGAGTTGCGCCGTTTTTCGCTGACATTCTAGCAATCCAGTTGTACAGAGATCAATGGCTGAGGTCAGAGATTCCAAAGCATCCAAGAATTCCAATTACGAAACGCCAGCCATCCAGTTTTCGTCGTTGTCGATTTATTGAATTATGTAATCTGAATTGCCTGTTTTTGCAGCTCCACCTTGACTGCTGTAACGTACCCACTGGCTGCTTACGGTCCTATGAACAGGATATTCACGAACCCTTTCCCAGTTCAGTCACAGGCTATAAATGTTGCGAAATAAACACATGCTAGAGAAATTTCGAAATAGTACAACTGCGGTAAAATAGACAGACATCAAACAACAATCACTTGACGTGCTAGAACAATGTTTTTGCGTGAGTAGTCCTTGAAGTTACTTTATTGATAAGGTCTGGCCAATATATGGCTTCTTCCACGTTTCACAGTCAATCTAAACACGGCTCCTTCTCTGACAAAACGTTGGTACTAGTTATTATTAGTTACACAGTTTGCTGGTGGCCTAATATGGTATATATGGTGTCAGTTAATTTCATATTGGACGAGAGTGAAGCTCGAGTCCAATATGGATTTAATCGACACCATATATACCATATTAGGCCACAAACAAACTGTGTAACGAATATATCTTACCGACTGCTGCATCGACGCAGAACTAATAACAACAGCGATCAAAATTAAATGAGAGAATTCTCACAATGTGTTCACGTGTCTTTGCCTTGTTACAATTTATGGGAGAGTGCAGACACTCTGCAATAAATTGTAACAAGGCAAATTCATACATACCAAACAGTTTCATTTCGAAGATAACATGACACACATCCACAGAATATGAAGCCTTTTAAGTTGCCTAACCTTACTCTTCAGATCAAATATGGGCTTCTAACACTCAATCTTTCAACTTGAAGCGTTTATCGGCTGCCGCCATTTTGAATAACCAGTGAACAAAGGGGAGATTACCCATAGCTCTCAGCGTATATTGATGTTGACAGGCAGTATATGGGTTTATATGCAGTCTGCATGTGACGTCTTTGAACCAGTGGAATTCCCAGATACTTGTAGGAGGTAAGATATAGTGCTGTATATACTCTATTGACAGTCAGGCTCATGAAGACACTCGCTATATGAAAGAGAATAAATGTGTAAGAGTTTAAGTCTCCTCCACTATATGCCATATAATCTTTTAAGTGGGCGATTTCCAGGTTTGCATGCCCCGAATCTAGACAGATATTGATATGAGTCCATTATCTTACCCGGAGTAAAAACTCAGCGGGAAACCTAAGAGATAAATCCTCGTGAAGGAAATGTCAATTTTATATAGGATAATGAGCTGACATGAAGGCGTTATACAGATTTTTTCTTATCTGCTTTGTTGCAAGAACAAACCGAATACATGTAAACGGATATTTAGAACATCCAGTTCTTGATGTTTGATGTTGAGTTTCCTGACTGAAGTAAAGAAAAAATCGTTGAAGACGAGATCTCACAAATTATTTGGTAAATGTCTACTTAACAGTGGTGTAGCCAGGGTGGAGGGAGGAGGAGGGGAGGGGGCGGGGAATAGGGGGCCATGAGCTTTCTAAAAATGGGAAAATTAAAGCACCAAAAGGTCCCAGATTCACTCTCAGGGCATTGAATTTTCAAACTTATCTCATCGACCCCCCCCCCCCCCGAACCATCACCAATGGGAGGGGGATACCGTATTGCCTGAGGTGGGTGGGTATGGTCTTCTCACCGGTGGGGGTTCGGCGAGCCCTCCGAACCCCCTCCAATGAGAGGGCCATACCCACCCCCACCTACAGCCTTCGGATATGCCTGTGACATATATCGAACTGGCCCCCCAAAAGAAAATAATGCCTCCCCCAATAGGAAATCCTAGCTACGACCTGCTGCTACTTGTGGGCGGGGGCTCTATGGAAACTACAGCCATCGTTTTTTTTCAGAAACTGGTCGTGGACAGTAGTAAGAGATGTGGAGATCGTGCCTTATTGGGGGGATCTCATGGATGATCTCATATATGACCTCATAGTTATGTGACCTAGTGACGTCATGTTTGGTTGTCATGGTAACCCGCGTGAGCGGCCATCTTGTGACGTCATCCCCATAGTGATACGTGATGTGAGGGTGACACGTGTTTCCGTCGTCCATTTTGTATACTGGAGGCCGCCATCTTGGTTTCTATGGTAACACGTGGTTGCTATATTACCCAAAGGTCTACAACAAGACAGGGGTATGTTCGGAGGGTATGTTCCTTTGTAGAAGAGTAATTTCCCGATTCGTAGAATTACCACAAACAACCAGACAAGTTTTACTATTTGGAATTCTTTCAGAATTCTCTGCTTCTATCTACCTAGGCAATAGTATTTGTCCACCTGGCCATGTTCCTTTGTCCTGGAGTATACTCCAGTAGCGTAGAAGAGCCTATCAACTGGAACAGCTTTGCTTATTATTACTATATTTAGCTATTCTGGTCTGTTCTTGTTAGTTCTGATCCTATTCCGAGTACTCTTGTTGTTTCATTTATCTAGATCACTTATATAAATTATAACTAACCAATCAGATTGTTTGATTTCCCATAACCTGTACTTAACCGTACAGAGTTATCTCCCCTAATTACAACGAAGTCGTATCCGATTCTCATTACTTCTATATCCAATGACCATATCCCCAGGCACCCCTAGCACATAGGCACATACGGGTATTTGAGGATACCTATGGCCTGGTATTGTATTATTTGAGGATACCTACTGGAGAATCCCTTTCTTGTCATACGTGCGTATGTGAAAAGGCACAATGTGACACAATGTGCCCTAGCACAAAGGCACATGCAGGATGTGCTTATATGTGCTTATGTGAAAAGGCACAATGTGACACAATGTGCCCTTGCACATAGGCACATACGGGTATTTGAGGATACCTATAACCTGTTATTGTATTATTTGAGGATACCTATCTAGGATACCTTCTGAAGAATCCTTTTTTTGTCATATGTGCTTATGTGAAAAGAGGGGCATCGGAAATTTTCCCGGTGGACCACCTCTGACGACCCTTCGCAATAGCCAATCGCTTTTTGAAGAGTATATCTTTGATGTCTGCGAAAAACGAATGTGTTGATGATGTGCACAATTTTCGTATTCAATACATTTGAGTATTTTTAATTTATTATATGCTAGCCTGCGATTATGGCAAATTATCTAAAATATATTTCTCGTGAAATATTCCTCAGTAGCTTCCTAAATGACGTCACGCTACGCCGCATTACGTCGCCTTGAAGGAACAATCAGCTGATCTTTGTTATTGTTTTGAAACGTACGCATTTCTCGTCGAATTGGGCTGAATATTGTGCAATAAAATATCTCGTAGCATATAATAAAAAAGAAAATCCACTCTATTTTAGTCAGTATCTGGAATTATCTCATGAGTCCGGACCTGAAAGTTTTATGTTTCACAAGCGATTGATATTAATTAATATTTGCAGGTCCACACGATGATTTTTTTCAGTAGCTTCCTAAAAGACGTCTCCTTGAACGTCTCCTTGAGTGATAGATAAGCAGCGTTTTGTTATTGTCTTGGAATTGTTTCCAGTCGAATTGGGCTGAATATTGCGCAGTAAAATGTCACGTAGTACATAATAAAAAGAAAATCTACGCTGTTTTAGTCAATATCGGGAATTATCTCATTCGTGGAAACCTCAAAGTATTATTTTTCACTTGCGCAAGCTCTCGCGAAAAATAAAACTTTCAGTTCCACACTGGTGAGATAATTCACTAAAACAGCGTATATATTCTCTATTTATCCAGGGTTCATACAGCTCTTGAAAAACCCTTGAAAATGAGTTTTTTCTTGAAAAACCCTGGAATTTGAAATTAGCCATTGAGAAACCCTTGAACGTTCAGAAATCTCTTGAAAAACCCTTGAATACCAAGCTATTTCCTGGGCATTGTAAATATATGTGAACTCGCCTTTTACTTGTTTGTTGCGCTCGTGTCGCTCAGCCAAAAAAACAAAACATAAAAAAGTATGGAACGTTTTACCAAGATTACTGTAACACAGATCACACTTTGGGTACCAGTACTTCCTGACTTCCAAAGTCAGATCCGGGTCACATGAATCTTAGATTTTTAGAGCTCATACAACAAGCTGAATAGTATATGTAGCCCTTGAAAAAAAGAAGCCCTTGAAAAACCCTTGAACTTTGTGAGAAAATTTTTGTATGAACCCTGTTATCTTACAATCAACATGTATTCTGTCTGTATTAACTCCGCAGCTGTCGTGTATCCGACCCCCTGATACAGATGTTTGTATAAATGGTCGGATACAAGAACGTTCCTTTCACATGAGTTCCATTTTTTTCTTTTTGTTCATCCGTACGAATAAATAGTTCGTTATATATTCGTCGACATTCTTGACTTATCCCCAATATATTGTAAGATAAAGTGATTATTACCATTATGTGGATGTACAAAATATGTATCCGAGTCTCGCACCGGGTTCTAAGGGTAGATCACGACTCGTTTTCGACTCGTCGTGATCTGCCCTTAGAACCCAGAGCTCGACTCGGATACATATTTTGTACATCCACATAATGGTAATAATCTCTATATACATTGTGTTTTAGTTTCGATTTTTGAAAGTTAATACTTTGTTTTTGCGCTAGGCGTTGGTTTGATGACTGATGATGTGAAAGCTGTAATGCTATGACCAGATCAGATTAATACATTTATACAACTTGACACGTCAATCCCACATTCAAACTCTGATACAGCGACTGAGAATTAATTTCAATCCTTATATAACACGTGATCGTGGATATATCTACGTACGAACTATGTTTACTTTTGTCCTTAAATTTCCCAGTGACCTCAATAGAGTTTTTACGAATTCTTTCTCGTGTAATTAGATCCGAGCAATGTAAAACGCACCTGAAGTAAATCCGATTGCCATTACCTGCGAAATATAATCTGCAAGAATCTTCCAGATTGAACAACATCTGACATTGGCTATCGGGAAATATCGAGGGAGACAACAAACTCCAAGCAGTTGTCTGCCCATATAGAACGATAGACCACTGCTGCACCGAATCTGAATTTTCGTGTACTGTATTCCGAACATTAAAAAACGGAAAAGAAGGAAAACATCACAACGTGTTTTGTGACCGATCGCTAATTACAGTTAAAACTAGAAGTCCTGTCACAAATAGTGCGCTTATCTAGGCTTAATTGCGCGTTGGAATTGCGCGCGATTGACATATCGAATGGCATCCAAATCACGGCAGGTTCTCCTGGTTATTCATGGCAAACACATGCAATGTTTCTGCCAATGGACCTCCGGGTTACCCGGAGGTCCATTGGCTGAAACATTGCTTGTGCACAGGCCATATGTACAGAATTTGATAACTTTACTGTGGCCATAACGCGCACATTAACGCGCAGATCAACGTGCTATTTGTGCGCATTTCATGACAGGACTTCTAGTTTTAACTGTAAGTGTGTGTGCTTCACTTTTTCTAAAAATTCGGCAGCCAATGCATCGTTGCGTATTTTTGCTTCTAAAGTTTTTTTTCAGCGAATTAGGGTTGTCCACAACACCTATTTGAAGAATCAACTGTCTGGCCTTTTGTCAGCCTTAAGGAATTTGTGATATTTCGGTTTTTAAAAATGGCGGTCAAAATGACAGCCATGATTACAAACGGGAGGATTTTAATCAATGTGGAATGCTAATTGAAACAAACTAGCACCTTTCTTATGCAACAGATACACCTTTTTAAGTATGTGCAAAAATCAGACCGCCTAAATCCATGGCGGACAAAATGGCGACAAAAATCAGAAAAATCGACTTGTTTTCACAAATTACACCAATTTGTTCCAGATTACCAGTGCACTGATGGTCGTAGTGATCAGTGTTTGTGTGATGGACAATCACATGATAGTAATGTTGAGGCATTTCCGTACAATTGTACAAGCTCTATCGGTTCAGGTATGAAGTTCGGAAATGGTACTAATATATCGCCCGTAAATTATCAATGATAGCATTGATATTAAACAAATTAGAAAACAGTGAGTCGTGGTATATGGTACGACAAGAAGGATTATGTAGACCACTAGGTTCGAAAATTGGTAAGTATCCAAAAGTTTAACAAAAAGGCGGCCAAACGTAATGTCCAATATAGTATTTACTAAAACATTAGGCAATGGTTAGTCTTCATTTTTAGCAGGTTCGTCGGTAGCCCCAATCGTATGTTCGTTACAGCACTCAGTTGTTTGGCAAGTACAGAAAACAGCGCTTGCTAACCGTGAGGCAACTCAGCTGCACCTTGACGTCTTGCATGGTGGTTTGCTGGAACACGAGCATCGAATCAATTTTAAGATATTGTCATATGCTAGCGATACATTGTGAGGCAGAGTCAATGGAAGAAGTGACTTCGCCTTCTCGTCTCTAACAATCCCATAATTCGTATGTTCCATTTTGGGTGGGTCCGAATGCAGTGCATATTTTCAAATGCACGCTTGCATGTGGCCTCGTTTGACGTTCTCTGCAAACGACTCAGAACGTGGAGTGGAGGGAGGGTACATAGTTTAGGGACTTTTGTTGCTCCTAGTCGTCCTACTTTGGATGTTCAACTACTGACTCTTGCATCTGACATTGATTTGGGTGTAGGACACCCATAACATGCAGCCATGAACTGAGTAGCATCAGGCAAGACGTCGTCCCAAGGAGCATCAATTTTTCCAACTGACTCTAGCGATATACAACCCTTTTTCAAAACTTTAAGGACACGACCTTTACCTATTTCAAAGCACCCGTCGACGGTATCACACCCAGAGATAGCATGCGCGGCAAGAATACGTGGGATAATGTCACGATGCTTCTCAACAGTGGCACCAATATCTATTACAGATCTATCCCTGATGGGGTACTCCATAAACATGGGGAATGTTATATTCTGTTCCAGATAGTGGTGCAGGAGTAGGGTATGCACATCTGTGTCGTCTTCAAGGACGAGAACCTGCTTTTAGTCATCCATAGTAAGTTTCACTGCCTGTTGAACTATAATGTTTTTAACTTCTTTGTGACTTGTTTTCATGTCGCTCAGTTGGAACCTTGTCTTGGACAGTAACGACAAGTTTGTGCCCCTCAGTACTTTCACAACCAAAACTCGTATGTGACATGAAATACTGACAAATTATACTGATGAGCTGCCTTTTATTCATCACACTAAAAACTAAAGTGTTAAAACTGACACTTTCAAGGTGTTAAACCCATTGTAACTCTTAGGGTTTGATTTTAACACTCAAAGTGCAATGCTTTAAGCACTTAGACATTACAATCGTCAGACATCTGAAACTTGAATGGATGGCACTTCCAATGTGTCAAGCATTGGTGGTTTTTCCAGAATCGTCCATAATTTGATTTGCGCTTGGTGGGTACATAACTAAAAGGACACAACGCATATGACGCGGATCAGGCTCGAGAGTTCGAGCCTGATCCGCGTCATCTGCGTTGTTTCCTTTTAAGTGTCGCGACATTACACTTGTCAAGTGGTATTATTGTAACACCTGTCAAGTTCTGAGATATCTACGCTTGAACAAAGTGCTAGTTCAGCACTTAGTAAGTGTTAAATACAGCACTTAAAGTGTAGTTTTTAACACTTTAGTTTTCAGCGTGTAGTGACGGTTAGCATAAGTTTCTGTGATGGCAATACTGATGTTGCGCTCAACCTGGATTCTCGGCATCAGCTTTCAGCACTCATGTGAGCCACTGTACAACTTTTCGTGCTGAACTCATTGTACTTGCCTTCTGTTTCACAGATTCTTGAAAGTTTTCAACGACATCCAGCACAATAGGACTGCGATGGTTATTCCGTGCCGGTCAGTGAGGAATTCGGAGTAGGGCACATCTATCAATTAACGCCCAAACATCTACGCCTGTCGGTGTGGATTTTCTTGCTGATATTGTGCACGCAGTTCTTGTTTTGAGGTCTGATGTCGATTTGGGTACATGCAAATCACCAGCTTCATTGAACAGTGCAGTTGGAACTGGCGCCAGCTCTCAAGAGATCACCTATCAGTGGCGATATTCACGACTTCACTCGGGTGTTGCTTCGGATTCAAGGGATTGATAACTACGTCCAGTTTGCTCCTGAGGCCATCTCGATCAAGTTGATAAGCGGCGATTCTATTCTTGGCTTCTTCTTTGTGAAACTGATTTGAACTCGAATTTACAACGGAATCCCTCAATCTAATCACTCACTAAACGGCGGTACGTATGAAGACTTGGCGCCCAGACTTTGAGAGTTTGTGGTTTCAAGTGATACCGATTATTCCAGATTTACCACGTCCATAACTCATGAACACACTAAAAACTAAAGTGTTAAAACTGACACTTTCAAGGTGTTAAACCCATTGTAACTCTTAGGGTTTGATTTTAACACTCAAAGTGCAATGCTTTAAGCACTTAGACATTACAATCGCCAGACATCTGAAACTTTAATGGATGGCACTTCCCATGTATCTAGCATTGGTGGTTCTTCCAGAATCGTCCATAATTTGATTTGCGCTTGGTGGGTACATAATTAAAAGGACACAACGCAGATGACGCGGATCAGGCTCGAGAGTTCGAGCCTGATCCGCGTCATCTGCGTTGTTTCCTTTTAAGTGTCGCGACATTACACTTGTCAAGTGGTATTATTGTAACACCTGTCAAGTTCTGGGATATCTACACTTGAACAAAGTGCTAGTTCAGCACTTAGTAAGTGTTAAATACAGCACTTCAAGTGTAGTTTTTAACACTTTAGTTTTTAGCGTGAATGTGGTTTCGATGTACATGTCACTCCAAATTCTATTCCAAATCCATCTATGTGTCTCATTACATGATCCCCTTTCATGAAATGTTCGAGAATGACTTGGAGCAGAGCTTGCATCTCTCGTAAATATTAAAGGCCATATCTAGCATAGTTAACGCTCTTTATGTAACGATTTCCGTGTTTACTCAACATTGTGTTGATCAGGAAATGATACGGGTGGGTTATAAGCCAGTTTGGGTCAAGAAATTCGCGCTAAATCTTTCAAATGTTCGAAACGTGATTTTTTCGGTCAAATTTGCGGCCATGTTATTCGGACTTATATTTAAAATTTCTCAAGGCTGACAGGAAGCCAGCCGACGGAATATTGATGTGGGATGTCTAAGCTATCGGAAACCACCGAGAAAACACTTTAGACGCCAAAACACGCACGAGTGAAAAAGTGGGTCTAGCTGCCGGACTATTACCGATTTTTAGCCACATCAAATGTTTAATTTACATTTCTCCAATTGATCCGACTGAATAGAATCTTAAGTTTATGATAATGTCATAGAGTAAGAAGAATCATATTATGTCCCGATACCAACCGCAATACCTTGCAGTGATTGGTCAATGCCTCGTTGATTTTATTTTATGTCGCCGGGCACGCGCATGTGTCTACTGTTAGCGATTCTTATGTCCACTGTCAAGAAAAGGGTCTCGTTGCCATGAGCAACGGTTCATCGCAATGTCTTTTTTCACTTGAAATCAACTGAGATAAATACATTTAACTGAAGTAAAATACACACAAAAGTACCGTTATTACGTACAAAAAGATTAGTTATTTAAACATGGGTAGTTATTTATGAAGCCGATTAGATTATAAGGTCTCTTTTCATTAATTTACTGTAACACAACTGAAACAAATCGAGAGCAAAACGTATAACTACATCAACAATGTAATTATTTGTTGATGTAGTCATACGTTTTGGGTCCAAACACTCAATTCCCATTGGTCAGCTGGATGAAAACATCATGACCAAATGTAATTCATTGTCCAATGAATACATTTGGTCGAACTTTGACCCGCATGTAGAGCGCAGTTGAAAGAATGTAATTCGGGCGGTGTTTGTGCGGGTTTTTAACTTTTAGCGCCTCTCGCAGTGATCAACTCCTCTGCTGTTTCTTTGATGACATTTCCCAACTGTGGCATAAAGCCCGTCACTAAAATACTCGTTTCCATTTCTAAAGTTGTGAAAATTAAAAATCAGAGTTGTGCGCTTTGTCTTTTGTGTGAGGGTGGTTTTTTCGCCTTGTTCGTTCGTACATGTTTTATTTCGTCTTTCTGCTTTGTTGTTTGGTAAAAAGTAGTTTAAACAGTTCCGGAATGTAATTATAAGAATTGAATACAATTTTTATAATCTTTATTGGAGTATGAACCTGTGGGAATGGTTACAAAATTTGTACCCATTCCCACACGTTCATACTCCAATAAAGATTATTAAATTGAATTCAGTTCTTAAATAACATGTAGTCATGGGTGTATCGATACACGAACTTTTCGTTATTTAAATTTCTCAATGCCACTAGTAATGTTTTTAAAAATTATTTCTCTGTAAACTAAATCAAAACCTGTTTAAAACGGGGTTAAAATAAATTAAAATTGCCATAATTCACGAAGCATCACCAACAAGAATCTCGCAGATTGAACTACTTGTGGCCTTGTCTAACGAATTTCAATAAACGACACTTCTGCTTGAGATTTGGGGAGACAGCTGTTTAAAACAGGATCGATGGAGAGTGTTGCACAGATTTTGAAAACTCCTTGATTTTGAAACTCCCTGATACGGGTTTAATACCATGATTGCCTATTCTACTATATATGAAAAGCCTATGACATAAATTTTAGCTTTACACACCAACCGGATTTCAGTAGTTACAATTTACACCTACAGTGAAATTACATCAAAGTTCACCTTTGGTGACGTCGACCTGAATGCAACTTGTCTAATTTTATAGTACGTCGCCGCACGAAAAGTGAAATGAAAGTGGCAATTATTTATTACGTTTTTGAACGAGTTTACCCCATAAAACACCAAAAGTTAACAAGCATGCATTGTCTCATGTTAATCAAGCATCCATAACTCGAAATGGTATGTTATTATGCTATTAAAATGAAAAAGGCCCCGTTTCATTTCGTTTCGGCGATAAAATTGACAGCAGAAGTACCGATACTCATGTGAACAAAAACAGATTCGCACGAATGTAAGTCTGGTGCTCAGTAAAATCGAGAAAAAATAATAGCGACTCTTAATAATCTGACGATCATGGTTTTAATAAAATATACCCAAAGTAGCTTGGTGTACCAAATGTTCACCACTCGTGATGAAGTGGTGTTAACCGTGCGCCAAAGGCTCGCGGTTAACACCACTTCACCACGAGTGGTGAACATTTGGTACACCAAGCTACTATGGGTATATTCTATATATATTTCCCGATTTGAACCTCATAATTAAATATTTGTTTACAAATTTTTATTTACCCTTTACCTGACGTAACGACCAGAACCGGCCAGCGCTGTTCACAAAAAATCACCTTTCAATTTTCATTATTTGTCTCAAAAACATAGCTCATGACCCCTCATTGGAACGCGCTCATCGAACTCGTTCTATTTAGGGGTCATTAGCTATGTTTTCGACCCAAAAAATGAAAAAAATTAGTTATGCAAGAAATCTGTAAGTGTCGTCTATATGCTTTCGTGTTAGGTAAAGAGGTAAAGACTCTTTCACACAAAAGTTTGTAACAAAATACCAGTTCACAATTTGAATTCAATTTTAACCAAAGAGAACAACGTCATTGTTTTTGGCTGCCCATTTGATGCATAGCCGAAGAGCTGACAAAATAAACTATGCTCAATAACAAAAATCTCGATGGTTTTCATCATAAAATTTGTTTTCACCTATTTTCTGATGATTGTCTGTACGTTGTGGTATGCGCAAAGTAAACCAACCATCTGATTAATTGCTGGAAAGGGCTCTCTGAGCCCTTTCCAACAATTAATCAGATGACAGAGTTTCAAGTATGTCATAAATTTTATTTTATTTTTTTTTAACAATATTTTTATTTCCTCAATGAAATGGGGTTTGGCGAACAGGCAATGCCTATATTAACGCCGTACCCTACAGAGAAATACAATACAATACAATGGTGCAGGCGCAACTGTACATAAAACAGAAACTGATCCAATGAACTGGAAAGAAAGAAAAAGTACCATACTATATCCCACCATCTCCTTTGAATAATTTACCTATCTATTGGGTGTGGAGGCAATCTACTTTCATTTATATGATAGGCCCACTAAAATCTCTCTCACCTAATACAGCAAAGGTCATTGTCAGGGTTCATTTCTACTGGAAATAAACCATTCACTGGAATCTCATTGTTTCCCTAATATATTCTTGAACCGCACTAAATATACTGGCGTTTTCCAAGGCAGTTTTCTCCGTATCTCCATATAGCATAAGAGTGATATTAGTGGTGTGGCCCAATTTTATTAGAAGCGAAAATAAATTTTATTAAACTTCCACGTATACAGACGTACATAGAGGTCCTCCATATATGGTGGGCGTGGCAGTAAAAGAATTAAAAATCCATTGGCGATTGTGAGGTGTCAGAAAATTGAAAACCTTCAAGATTTTTTTTTTCGGGGGGGGGGGGGCTGGGGGTGGGGGGTGATTGGGAGTTGTGTGGCAGATTGAGTTGCGATATTTTTCGTTGACGATAGATCAATGCAGTTTTATGGAGGAAGTGATCAGAGCTGAAAGTTGATGCTCCGAGTAAAACACTCGTATTACTATCAACAATATATTAAATCAGATTCTTGATTTCCTAAGAGATCAGATGACTCCTTAACCCTTTACCAAACACAGTATTTTTTAAAAATAAATTAAACTTCACATTTTTGGCAACAAATTTAACAATTTTTCAATTCAATAAAACCATACAAATACGACGAGCTGGTTCGCTCAATCTGGTTAATTGTCTGGCCGTTTTTTGCCGTTATGTTAGGTAAAGGGTTAATGCTCTTCACTACTGGAGTTTTTCGTAATATACGAATATAAAGGGGCAAGCTTTTCACACTATCATGGCTTAAACGAATCTTGTATAAATAGTTGAAGGACTGGGATCTAATAACGATTTTTAAACAGGAAAGCTTTTTTAATAAAGATGAAGCTTTGTTTGTGCTCCTGTTGGTCGCCGCACTGGGTGATCCGAGTTTTGATTACGTCGGTGCCCCAGCCAAAGAAAAAGAAACACCTTATTTTCTTGTCTCTTCAATTTTTGTCTCCAATACATAGCTTGAGTTCGTTCTAATAAATCGAAAACAGTTGGTGGAGTTAACTCGCTAGAAGGGGGGGGGGGGGGGGGGGGGGGGGTCATGTTGCTCAATGGTAAGAACTAAAAACTGCCTGGTCAGGAAGGTAGGCTTGGTTGCTGATAGCAACTTCGTCGAACAGTACATTTTAGGATTTTTAAAATGTGTTCAGTATTCTTACAATGTTTAGTGTTGTTAGATTGTCTCAATGCTTTCTTTATATAATTACCCAGAGATAGCACGTCAATTGACCCATCGCAATGAGTTTTGGGATTTTCTCATTTGTTTCTTATTTTTCGAAGCTTCGTGGGCGCTGCCCGTCGGAATTATTTTCATCTGAGTATCTGAGTATATGTCCAAGCTGAAAATTATTTTTCGGGAACTCAGTAATTTCGGGATCTAATTCACTACCTGGAGGTGTCCAGCTAGATGGTCATGGCTGACAATTTTCGTCATTGATAGAGACTCACGGAAAAGTTAGTTCCCCATAAAGCTGGCAGTGCATTTAACACTTGGGTATGAACATTTCGTATGAAAAACCTAAACTTCGAAAGTTTGCGAAGTTTTATTATCGATGTGCGCATCATTTCACAAACTTCAGGGATTTTCCTGTAGCGTGGTAAAAAATACAGAAGCTGGCTTTTACATCTTTTTTCCAATCAATTTGAACGTTTGACTATTATTCTCTGTTGAAAACCCATTTAACCCTTCACCTAACATGAAAAGCAGACGACACTTGAAAAAAAAATGATTGAATAACTATTTTTTTTTATTTTTTGTCTCAAAAACATAGGTTATGACCCCTCGTTGGAACGAGCTCGACGAGCTCGTTCCAAGAGGGGTCATAACCTATGTTTTTGAGACAAAAAATGAAAAAATAATGAAAATTAATTGGCGATTTTTGAGAATAGCGCTGGCCGGTTTTGGCCGTTACGTTGGGTAAAGGGTTAAACATCTTTTTTCAATTCATTTTATCAAAAGTGTGCGCAACGTGGCATATAATACAGACACTGTTCATTCCATTAATATAAAAGTCTAGGAAGTGGGATTTGCTATTTTTTTTTCATGGGAAGAATATAAACTTGCAAATTACTGTAAAACCACACTCGCCAAATAAGGCGCAAAAGGGCACGATAAATGTTGGAAGGCGTGATACTGATAGATATTCGTAATGACGGATCATCTGTGAACTTGTTGCTTCTAATTGGCTTGCCATATAAAGCGAAGTTTTCTTTTGTTACTTTTAATAACCGAAAACAACAGACAGCTCTGAGAGCTGTCTGTTGTTTACGTTTATTAAAAGTAACAAAAGGAAACTTCGCTTTATATTCTTCTCATTTCATATATGTTTCCCCAACAATTACTCGCTTCTTGATTGGACTTTCCTGGTTCATCTGATAATTTCAAGGGAGATAACTTTATCAAAAGTGAATTTCCATGACAATATAAGCCGGGATGAGTGTAAAGGAATGTTTCTGCCCGCGAGAATGTTAAGTGGTATGCTAGTTCCATTTGTGTGGAAGGTTACAAACTGATACAATCTTATTACAATTATCATTACAATTTGAAAGAGTGTGGACCTGAGGGGGGGGGGGGGGGGGGAGGGAGCGGTGGCTCGGTTGGTAGAGGTGTAGGCTGCAAGCCGAGAGGTCCTCGGTTCGAATCCCACCTGCGGCAACCGCGTTGTGTCCTTGGACAAGACACTTCACCCTCATTTCCAACGTGGGGGCACGGTGACACTGTGTACTAAGGCGTACAGCACGTCGATGGTGCACCTGTCTTCAACCAATGCTAACCCTGCTTGTGTGGAGTTAGTATGTTGGGGAGCTGACAGTTGCTCGCCGTTGCTCGATGGTTCTCTCCGGGTATTCCGGCTTCCTCCACCCGTAAAACTTTCATGGTCCTGATTAGCCACTGTACAGAAATATGTGACCTTAAACACCAATAAATAAATAAATAAATATTACAATTTGATATTCTACGCAGAAGCTTGTTTTAGTGTGGGTATTGAAATAAATGCTAAACTGCGACGTAGGAAGATTCATCTCCAAACTCCGTCATCTACTATTTAAAGCGTAAACATTCAGTTCACTCAATGGTATTTCGTGTCAAACAGCTTCACCACGTTAGTTCTTTATACAAGATCTTTTAGGCGTTTTTTCATTGCTTCATTCATTTTAAGTTGGGATAGACAGGAGCACGATGGCTCAGTGGTTACGGCATTGGACTTCAAACTGAAAGGTCGAGGGTTCGACCCCCACCGGGGGCAATTGCGTTCTGTCCGTGGACAAGACACTTAATGCCGATCGCCTTCTTCGATCAATAAGGCGTACTGCACGCTGATGGTGCACTTGTCTTCAACCAATGCTAACATTGCTTGTGCGGAGTTAGTATGTTGGGAGTGTCTGACAGCAGCCCGCCGCTGCTCGACGGTTCTCACCGCGTACCCCGACATTCTCCACCTGTAAATCTGTCCGACACAAGGTGACCCTGTCTTTCAAAAGTGTCGTTAACCCCCAGCTATGGGCCAAATATAAAAATATAAGAAATAGTGTTAACAATATGAAACAATTTGCGAAGGAAAAATTCTTACCGACTGTTGATGAGACCCTGAACGAGAGAAAACCGATCCAAAGCAATTCTGGCATGTTGTTAGACTGTTTCAGAATAATTTTAGTGATGATTCCAATATCCCACCCCCCCCCCCCCCCCCCCCCCCCCCCCCCCCCTTCAAAAAGACTGTAATGGTGAAATAATTGTTGCAGAAAACGATCTGGATAAAGCAAGTATGCTTAATGAAGTCTTTCTACAAAACAGTAAGTTAGAAACAAAAAATCAGAGTTTCCCATCATTCAAACGAAAGTGCTCGAAATCAATGTCTTCTATATTTTTTACCCAAGAAGATATTATAAAAATTATTAAGTCTCTACCAACAAACAAAGCGAATGGCCATGATGGAATAAGTCATAGAGTACTTAAGGAAACGAAATTCACAATTTGCAGACCGCTTTTTCTGGTATTTGACAAATCCTTGCAGATATGCACATTTCCAAGTGAATGGAAAAAGGCTGATGTAATTCCGATTTTCAAAAAAGGCGATAAGCTCGATTGTAAAAATTATCGTCCAATATCTCTTCTGTGTTGTATTGGGAAGATAATGGAACGAGTGGTTTTTAAATCTGTGCATGAGTATTTCATATCAAACAACCTTTTCTACAAACTCCAGTCAGGATTTCTCCCCCAAAACATTACCGTTTTCCAACTTATAGAAATCTATCACAACCTATGTTTAGCAGTAGATAACAGGATGCTAACCTGTGGGATATTTTGTGATATCTCCAAAGCTTTTGATAGGGTCTGGCATGATGGGATTATTTTCAAATTAAAAATGTATGGCATATCCGGCCAACTTCTCAAATGGTTTAAAAGTTACTTAAAAGATAGAAAGCAACGTGTCAGAATAAATGACAGTTACTCAAAGTATTGCTTGATTGACGCTGGGGTTCCCCAGGGATCAGTCTTGGGTCCCTTTCTCTTTCTGGTCTATATGAATGATATTGCAGAGACAATAGAGTCAATTGTGCGCCTATTTGCGGATGACACGTGCCTCACGGAAAGCGGGAATAAACCGGAAAGTATAACAAATAAGGTCAATACTGAACTCCTAAAATTAAATAGATGGGCAATTGATTGGCTTGTGACCTTCAATGCTAAGAAAACTAAATTAGTTGTATTTTCTCTTCTACGAAATACCGACAACCCGAAATTTGTTTTCAATGATGAAATATTAGAAATCAATGAACACCACTGAGAAAGCTAAAATATGTGCTGAGTAGAAAAAGCTTAGGAAGAATGTATACAACATTCATTTTACCGATCTTAGAATACGCATCCCCCGTTTGGTCAGGAGCGCCCCAGTACTTGCTTAAGAGACTCGAGGATATACACTGCGATGCTGCTCGAATTGTTACAGGCTTAACACGATCTGTATCGCGTGGCCGACTTCTGATAGAAATTGGCTGGAAAACACTGGAAGAACGTCGGTATGTAAGTAAAATGAGTACATTCCACAAAATAGTAAACAAAAACGCACCAGACTTCCTAGTTGAACTTCGTCCAAGGTACGTATCAGAAATGTCGTCATACCCACTCCGTAACTCCTCGAATTTTGTTTCCCCCCAAGCTCGTACCGAACTTTTCAAAAATTCATTCTTCCCATCCTGTACCAACATCTGGAACTCATTAAGTGACCAAATCAAAAATCTTCCCCTTAATGAATTCAAAAAAGCAATCTCCCAAGAGACCCCCAAGCCACCGACCTACTTTGATATAGGAAAAAGAAACTATAACGTTTTAATGGGCCGGCTTAGAGCTGGTTGTAGCGGTCTGAATAGCGACTTGTTCAACAATTATGTTAGTAGCTCACCACAATGTAGATGTGGAAATCAAAAAGAAGATGTTGAACACTTTTTTAAACACTGTCTACTCTATGTGGCGCCCCGACACGATCTGATCTCGTCACTGGGACTCACTGACAGTAATGAGATGTCGGTTAATTCACTTCTGTATGGAGACTACCGACGATCCGATAGTGATAATATTGTTATGTGCACTGCTGTACAAAGGTTTATAAAGAATACCAAGAGGTTTAACGAAAGCTAAGTACATTGAAAATATGTAAATACTTCTTGTACTCATGCATATAAAGAATACCCCCCCCCCCCCCTTAAGCTATAGTCATGCCGCCGATTTGGAGCCTCCTGCACGGGGTGCACTCCATAATAGAATTCACTCGGTACTGGGCCTACTGGCTGGCTCATGGACGACGGTGTGCTCAGTCCCTGAGTGACACTCTGTGATTAGTCATAAACTTGGCCATGTCCAAATCCTGAACCATCCGATTCTGAAAGTAGAACATGCGCACGCGGTTTGTCAATGAAGCGGTTTAACGCGGCGTACAGATGTGTGATGATGTTGAGCAGGAAATCGCCGAGTTCTCCCCTTTTTTTTATCTTTGTTGTTTTTAGTTCAACTTCACTAAATCATCTGTTCTTCACTCAAACTCGACAACGCATCTTCATTTCTTACTTCCATATAATGTAATTGATAGAATATGTATGTATTTGTTCTTCAAATTTTGTTGCCTTCTTCTGTATGTTTGTATATCTGTTCGAGGAGCGGAGGGTTATGTAAGTGGAAAGCACTTGTCCGCCAATCCTCGTTTGCATGTTTAATGGCAAATAAAATATGTTTAAACTAAAAAAAAAAAAAAATGATCATGGTGGTAATTCTCTGATATCAATGTATCCAATCTCATTGTTCTGTTTATGTCGTTCGATGTCTCCCTTTCTGCCAATGGCAGCTTCGGAAAGTAATTTTATTCGGTAAAATGGGTTTCTAATGTAAACGATTTCAATGGGATGGGAGTAAATGCACGAACAACGTGTAAATTTACGCTATTATTCATCCGATGGTTAGTTAAGAGGTACTTTTGAACAGGAAGTCTTTGGAGCGGGAAAGAAAAAGAAGTCGAGGTTTATAAGTTGTGTGATCAATACGTATGATTGTTGTCAGATACCTGCATCACACAATTAATAATGCATCTTTTTTTCTTTCAGCAACGAATCCTCTTCACAGAATATAAAAGCAGCTTACCGTTATTGATTCCCAATAGCGAGCTAAAACCTTAACCGTTCACCCAACAAATCATCAATCCCACAGAGGCAATTGCAAAACTGACTCTATAGTTTTTTTCTTGACTGTTATTTCATTTTTCAAAAGACAGTCTTTAGTTCCCCGTTAAAATGAGCTCATCATAGTATTTTTTCAACTCAGTGAAAATGGATTAAATATTCGGAAAACGACCCCACAAAGTAGATCTTCTGTTTCTCATTTCATTCTTTTGTAAAACTGCATGTGGGCGGGCGGTTTTTTAGTTTATTTTTTATTTTTGTAATTATTTCTTTGCCATCAAAAGTTCACGTTCTTAATTTGTTTTATGTTTTCGGCCTCACAATCTACATAATAGCATGGGGTGGTGGTGTATTTCGTCCGTTGAGTGCAAAAGGCTTTGCAATGCTAAAGCATTGCAAAGCCTTGTTGCACTCAAGGGATAAATTTATCAATTTTATTAACTTGGGTAAAATAGCAGAGATAAACCCTTTTTTAATTATTACTTTTTTAAGTTTACATTGGTTATAAAAGGAGATCATGCACAAGGCAAAAGGACCATGCGGGTGGTCCTGACAAACAGATTTTTAACTTTTTTAAGGTTTAACCCTTTACCTAACGTAACGGCCAAAACCGGCCAGCGCTATTCTCAAAAATCGCCAATTAATTTTCATTATTTTTTTCATTTTTTGTCTCAAAAACATAGGTTATGACCCCTCGTTGGAACGAGCTCGTCGAGCTCGTTCCAACGAGGGGTCATAACCTATGTTTTTGAGACAAAAAATGAAAACAATTAGTTATTCAAGAATTATTTTTGCAAGTGTCGTCTGCTTTTCAGGTTAGGTAAAGGGTTAAGAAATAACATTTATTTATTAGATATGATTTTCTTTCCCAGAATTGCCCATTATCAAACTCGGCTGATGTGGCTTTAAATTTGGCTGATATAATGCCAACCTCAGCTAATATGAGACAAGCAAAGTTGTTGCTCTTGATGCATCACTGGGTGCAATCAATTTGTTTACATCAAAACGTTCAATTTTATGAACATGGATAAAATCTCAGACATAAAGCATTTAATTATTATTTTTGTAAGTTTTGCACTGGTTATAAAAAGAGAGCACGCGACAGTCAAAAGGACCACGCGGGAGGGCATGCGAAACCGATTTTTAACTTTTTAGGCCTAAATATCTGATTTTTAACGTTTTTAGGCCTAAATATCCAGTTGCCAGTATACATGCAAGATAGACAGACAAATGTGTATCACAAAATCTACCAATTAACCATTTACCGCAAGTAAAGTCGCACTTCCCCCGTTGCTCCTATTCCTTCTGTCTTGTACGTCTGCTCTCTCAGAATTGGTATGTATTTTAATCCCGACAATAGTTTCGTCTGATATTTTACCTTTATAGCCTTCAGTTCAATATAATACTTTCCAATGCCAGTGTCTTAGAAGAATATTGAGGATTAGAGACAGCAACAGAGAACATCAAACACGGAGGTAAGAGACCCAGCCAACACCAATAATATTAGTTGTCAGGTGAGGAGGCGAAGGCGCAATTAGATTGGACACATCTTGAAGAGAAGGAGAACAGCCTTGGGATGGGCACCAGAATGGAAAAGAGCAAGAGGAAGGCCAAAAACTACCTGGCGGATAACAATTGAAAAAGCACGAAACCGTTTAGGGGGGGGGGGGGGGTGATTGAGACACAGGCAAAACAACAGCACAGGGAATATCGGGATGGTCAGCCAGCGTGGAGACCTTATGCGACTACTGGGGCGAAGAGAATAAGTAAGTAAGTATCTGTCTCCAAATGGCAAGATGTCTACCAATTATTAGGATAAACATCTCGGTTTACTTCAGTATGTTTTCAAATACGCCCAGCGACAAGACCCTTTATTATATACTTTACAAATAACTACGTTTCTATTGGCTGGATCATTTCTTTTGGAAATTCCCTCCCTAGTTCTATGTCAATCGGCGTAATCTCTATAACATTGTTTATTTTTATGTTATTCTGCAGATGTTAACTATTTAATAGAGCTGTAGGTTTTTAAATTTCTTGTTAGGTTTCGGTTTTGGTTTTTCAGGTGGAGTAAAACCTCGGTTCGGTTCGGTTTTCGGTTTGTTCATGAGGCCAAGTAAAATTCAATAAAACTCATTCTTATGTCCTGAGTCATAACTGAATGGTAGTGAAAGTGAGTGAAACTCAATGAATGCCCGAAATAAGCTATAATACATGAAGAATCAGGAAGGCCAATATAATAATTACCTAAATATACAGAACTTTTATTGTGCTTGGCCATTTTTCGAGGTCTGATACCTACACGCAACTTGAGGAAAGCTGCAAACACAACTAAACTGAAATGTCGGAAATTCACAGAATATAGCCTTCCCAGAGTAGTGAGAGTACCCAGACACTGCCAACGGCAGTGTCTGGGTACTCTCACTACTCTAGAATGGCTACATTCTGTGAATTTCTGCAGCAAGAGAGTATTTAATAAAAAACGAAAAATTGTAGATTACGGGATGTCGACGGTTTCGGTTTCGGTTTTTAAAAAAAACTAAAAACCTCGGTTCGGTTTCGGTTAACCTACAGCTCTACTATTTAATTGTTAAATAAAAGAATTTCTGCTTGATATAATTGAACTTTTAATTGACAAATAGATTTTGTTTTTGAGGATGGTGTATGTAACAAAACAGTTATGGACTTTTGTGGTGGTAAAGCCCCGTACAGACGAGCGAATTTAATTTGTCAAAGAAAATGTGGCAAATAAAATTTGGTCGTGTGTACGAGAAAATTTGTCACATTTTTTTTGAACACATTTCTTTGTTCAATATCTGGACGTCCCAGATATTGAACAAAGAAATGTGCCATATTTCTGCGTACGGAGAAACTGCGCATGCATAGAAATACGTAAACAAGTATTGCATCATCCGCGGGGGCGCGGTGGCTCAGTTGGTAAAGGTGCAGGCTGCAAGCCGAGAGGTCCTCGGTTCAAATCCCACCTGCGGCAACCGCGTTGTGTCCTTGGGCAAGACACTTCACCCCGATTGCCTACATGGGGGCACGATGACGCTGTGTACTGAGGCGTACTGCACGTCGATGGTGCGCATGTCTTCAACCAATCTAACCCTGCCTGTGCTGCGGTGCAGAGTTCAGAGTTACGATGTTGGAGAGCTGACAGCTGCTCGTCGTTGCTCGGTGGTTCTCTCCGGGTACTCCGGCTTCCTCCACCCGTAAAACTGTCACGGTCACGATTAGCCATTGTGCATAAGTATGTGACCTTAAACACCAATAAATAATAAATAATAATAATAATATATTGCATCATCCACCATGCTATAATAATTCGAAGCTAGAGGAAGACTTTAGTGAATAGTACCGCGATTTTCAAAACATATATTGGTATGACAATGCTGTATATTTACTTTTGGAAGAGTTGCAAAGTAAGGAGAGTCTATGGAATATAAAAAGTTAACTTCATATCATGGGCGCAGATCTCTATAGAAGAGTAAATGGGGGGGGGGGGGGGGGGACGACGGGATTCCTTGGTCCAAGAACGCGCAAGCCTGTTGAGGACATCATGTGTTATGCCCCCACCCCCTATATTTTCCAAGACAGCCGGTATTTGAGTAATAATTTCTATCGCCACCTTATATACAAACCAGCGCCGTCAGCAAATAAAATGTGCCGTTGCATACACACGAGAAGCAAAAAATGTGGCAAATTTTATTTGCCACATTTTCTTTGACAAATTAAATTTGCTCGTCTGTACGGGGCTTAAATATGATGTGATATGAACCTAAAGCACGAATATTGACCGAGGCGTTAGCCGAGGTCAGTATTCGTTTTTTAGGTTCATATCACATCATATTTACCACCACAAAAGTCCATAACTGTATCGAGAGAGAAAATCACCCACGGACATATATCTGGTATTTTTTCCTTTCTCTTCTCTTTCGCGCCAAAACAAAGCCAATATCACGACCAGAACGAGCTGGGGAGGTTGTTCCGTAAGGGGTGAAAACTTATGTGTTGGTTTCAAATTCTTCTCACCTAGTCACAGTCTCATCCTTTTTACCACACCAGTACGAATTTGTGACGTTTTAGCAGTCTTTACCATTTGTACTATTTTAATTAACACATACATGTTTATAAAACTCTTAACCCTTTACCTAAAATGAAAAGCAGACGACCCTTGCAAACAAAATTCTTGAATAACTCATTTTTTTCATTTTTTGTCTCAAAAACAAAGGTTATGATCCCTCATCGGAACGAGCTCGATGAGCTCGTTCCAATGAGGGGTCATAACCTATGTTTTTGAGACAAAAAATGAAAATATAATGAAGATTAATCGGCGATTTTTGAGAATAGCGCCGGTTGGTTTTGTCCGTTACTTTGGGTAAAAGGTTAATGCCCATCGCATTTTAATATGACATACAGACATTGTTTAAATTTTCAACTTAAATTAGGTCTTTGAGTTTTATCACCATTAAAATCGCTAGACTGTTGTGGAAATTTATACATAGGGTGCGTCACCCCATAAAATTATCAAAACTTAAATAAGGTAGTTAAGATATTTATAACTAAAGGTAATTAAGATATTTATGGCTTAAACATAACAGTAGAGGCTAAGTGGTCTATTGTTGGTTGAATATAAAAGAGTTCATCAAAAGCAACAAAATTTAATTGGTTACTGATTTCGGCTATAAAAAGTTCTTTTGAAGGGTAGAAAAATTATTGTTACTCTAACGAACGATATTTTATCAAGAATGACAACATTTTTCAAAAAATGTTGCCGAAATTACTTTTAGAATAACCATTTTTTGTAACCTTGCAGAGTTTGAAATAAATTTATCTCAGTGAATTTTCGTTACACACTACAACCAGTTATTTATTTATTTATTTATTTATTTTTTTTATTTATTTATTGGAGGTTTAACGCTACATCCAACAGACAGAGTCACCTCGTGTCGGACAGTTTTAAGGGTTGAGGAAGCGGGAGAACCCGGAGAGAACCACCGAGCAACGGAGAGCCACTGCCAGACTCCCCAATGAACTAACTCCACTAAGCTGGGTTAGCATTGGTTGAAGATTAGTTCCCACTCGACATGCAGTATGTCTTAGTACACAACGCCACAGGGGAGCGTGGTGGCTCAGTTGGTAGAGGTGCAGGCTGCAAGCCGAGAGGTCCTCGGTTCGAATCCCACCTGCGGCAACCGCGTTGTGTCCTTGGGCAAGACACTTCATCTCCATTGCCCGCGTGGGGGCACGGTGGCGTTGTGTACTAAGGCGTCCTGCACATCGATGGTGCACTTGCCTTCAACCAATGCTAACCCTGCTTGTGTGGAGTTGGTATGCTGGGGAGCTGACAGTTGCTCGCCGTTTCTCGACGATTCTCTCCGGGTACTCCGGCTTCCCCCACCCGTAAAACTGTCACGGTCATAATTAGCCATTGTGCATAAATATGTGACCTTAAACACCAATAAATAAATACTAAATAACAACGCCACAGTGCCCCCTCGTGGACATTCGGAATTAAGTGCCTTGCTCAAGGATACAACTCAGTTATCCCTGCATATTATTCTCTTGTGATCATCGAACCTACCATTAAAACAAATGCGTTGATGCAGTACAGTTGCCGAGGACTGGTCATATTGCACGCGTGAGCAGCGATGTCTACGCATGCGTTTACCAGGTAATACAAATTAGCATCAGCAAAAGTTTAATTAATGAAGCACCGGGCGGAAACCGATGCTTCATTAATTAAATTTTTGATGATTATTCCTCTGATTAGTGTTTGGAATATAATATTATTGCGTCTGTGGAATTAATGTCCACCCGTGGAAAGTGACCTGTCCAGGGTAACCGTACTGTAACTCTGCTATTCAGGGATGTCTTCCCACTAGACCAATTCCCTTTAGACCAATTCCCTTTAGGCCAATTCCCAAAAGACCAATTCCCCTTAGACCAACTACATACTGTTATTAAGGGTTGATTGAGGATAATTAGGAAAACATTTATTTACTGATAAGCACTTTATTTGATAAAAAAATATTTATATGCATAACATACAAAAAATATAGGTTTATAACATTTCAGCATAGCTCAGTACATATACATACATTTTACAAAAAAATGAGGTCCCCAGGGGGTGAATTTGGTGATGCTGCCCTGCACAGCAGGGTAGCATCACTACATTTACCCTTTGTGAACCTCAATCTGAATCAAGGTCTCAAACGTAAACAGAAAGAGGTACCCAGAGGATAAACTGGCCTACTGTATGGGATAGCATCAGCAAATTCACCCTCTGGGGATCTCATTCTGCAAATGACAGACTGCTTATTTTCGGGCTTGAATATCAATAACATTAAATACATTTATAAATATTTATAAATATATCAAATTATTGATATAGAATTATTTTAAAAGTAGAACACATCAGTTGGTCTAAGGGGAATTGGTCTTTTGGGAATTGGCCTCGTGGGAATTGGTCTGAAGGGAATTGGTGTAGTGGGAATGAACCTATTCAGGTACTATATAAGTAAGAGAAATGTGTTTACTTTGAAATCCCCACCTCTGATATTCCCTAAATTCGAATTAAATACACAAATTATACGTGAAAATGGAGGTTGAGATATATAGAATACCTGAAAATATATGAAATCAACCCACAGACTTGACAGCAGACACCAATGGTTCTCGGAAGTCTGCTACCACATTCGTACCAGTACGGATAATAAAATAATATTTCAGGAAAACAACTCTTGGTCAACCAAATGCGCGCCCGATATCCAAGAACAAAGTTAGGACATCAAAATTTTTCAAAAATCAGATAATGAGGACGATCGCCTTAATATAGAATACTATTTAAGGAATAGTGCATGGCTTGGAGTTGACTACGCCCATATAGTGCCCAGTGAGGTGGTGTAGTTCCCGCCGCGAAGCGGAGGGAACTACACCACCTCACTGGGCACTATATGGGCGTTGTGAACGACAAGACATGCACTAATCCTTATATTATATCGAACACCCATCAAGAAAAACATCTGTCCGATTTGTTAATCTGTTACCAAGGTAGCAGCCCTACCAACCAGTGTTATATAGAAAAAAATACCATGTAGTTTTTAAAAAACATTTTCTTCTTCCAAAACACGGCTAACTTGGATTATTAATATGAGCAGAAGATAGATTTTGAATCGGTCGGCAAGGGTAAACAAAACATTTCCCCCAAACGGAACTGTGTTTTCTAGAATCGCTCAACTCGCGAATGAAAACTAAAATTTTCGAAATTTGACAACGCAGTTTGATAATTTCCACACATTTGTCACACATATACATTACCGAATGGGTAAGCACGGGATACAAACTCCGATTCAATTGAATTCCATTATTTATTCGTTTACTGCCCAAAACATACAATTAAATAGCGAAATAATATGAGCAGCGAAACAAACGATTTTTCATATCCGGACGTGTTCTCATGAAAGCTGGACCCAGGTATGGATCATTCTCTTCGAAATGAGATATGGATCATCTTCTCAAGGAATAAAATGAACGCCTCGAAAAATGTGACTTCAACAATGGAAAAGCGATA
The DNA here is from genome assembly GCA_031216915.1 of Pictodentalium vernedei. Lineage (NCBI taxonomy): Eukaryota > Metazoa > Mollusca > Scaphopoda > Dentaliida > Dentaliidae > Pictodentalium > Pictodentalium vernedei. The sequence continues at coordinate 469,657,851 of CM062294.1, read as the reverse complement.
CATTTTTCCACAAAGATTTCTTTCCGGGTCGTTTTGTGGATGTTGTGCCTCTGTGAATCGATTTTTAAATTTAGCCTGATCAGTTTTATTCGCCCAGTGTGAAAAGAAAACTGATATAGTAGTGTGCTAAAAATAGAAAACGTGTAGTGCCTGGTCAGTTCTGTGGATGCAAACTACACGAAATAGGGTATCATCTTTCAGCCAGTCAGAATGCAAGGAAATCACGTGAGATATAATATTATCATATAGAGACTGCACAGTTGCCATATTCTATGCAAGGTATCATGACACCTGTTGAAATGTCTTAGAATTACGATTTTGTTTTTCGATGGTAATTTGTGGTATCGGGTGATTTGCGCATATCTATCGAACATGGAATCCGTCTTCAATAAAAAATGCAGACATTGTTATCTCAAATGCAGTCATATCGCACCATCCTAAAGTGTTTTGAATGTCTAGTTTTGTTCTTAGATGTCTGGGGCACATTTGGTCGGAAGTTGTTCTCCGGAAATATTAGTTTATTATCAGTTCTGGTACGAATACGGTAAGAGACTTCCAGGAACAAATGGTGCCTGCTGTCAACTCTATGAGTTGATTACATATATTTTTTTTGTGTTCTACACCTCCCAACCTTCATTTTGATGTAAAAGTTGTGTATATTTAATTTGAATTGATGGAATATCAGAGGTGAAAATTACAAAAGTGAACAAATCTCATTAACTTTTATTTATTATTATTTATTTGGGGTTTAATGACACTGTTGACAGCCAGGGTCACTTCGTGTCAGGCAGCTTTGTGGGTGGAGGGAGCCGGAGTACCCAGAGAGAACCACCGAGCAACAGCGAGCAACTGTCTGACTCCCCATTGTACTAACTCCACACAAGCAGGGTTAGCGTCGGTTGAATAAAAGTGCACCATGGACGTGCAGTACGCCTTACAACACAACGCCAGCGTGCCCCCACGTGGGAAATGGGGGTGAAGTGTCTTGCTCAAGGACACAACGCGGTTGCCGCAGGTGGAATTCGAATCGAGAACCTCTCAGCTTGCAGCCTGTACTTCTCACAATGGCTGCATCTTCCTACTGAGCCACAGCGCCCCCTCCTTTACTTATATAGCACCTTAACTCTTTACCCAACGCAGACAATATCTAAATTTATTATTTTAATTGCTATTTTTTTAAATTTTTAAAACAAATTTCAAGAAAACCATATCATGTGACCCCTCATTGGAACGAGCTCGATGAGCTCGTTCCAATGAGGGGTCACATGATATGGTTTTCTTGAAAGATTTTGAAAAAAATTCTTTCTTTCAACTGCTGAATTTGCAAATTACGCGGCCGGATTCGGGAGATTTGTTATTAAAGGGTTAAGAAGGAAAATTAACTTTTCCGAAAAAAAAATCATAAGCGATCTTTCACATTAATTATGGTAACATGAGGCGTATTTTCCATTGATAATGGACAGGAAAGGTTAATACGCAAGTCGTTTGACTTTTGCCGTATTGAAATCTATCGACAAAAGACTTATGTTAGAACAGAACAAATAGTCTTGTCTCTTGTAATAATATGACGCTGAAAACAACACTGTTCTGTTTACTATAGGAAGTTCGATACACTGTTGTATGCACGAGATTTTGAAGAGTGAGCTATTGGACGGATATTGGATTTGGATAACATTATATCGAAAAAGGAAAAAAGCCTGAATTTTATGACAATGTCTTTGCTGGAAAAATATGCGGAGGGTGTGACAATCCCTTCGGGAAGATTCGTTCAGTACAGGTATGTTGGATGAGTTAACACTTCGAAGTTTATGAAAGTCGAGTTCACTCGTCACCGATGTCGTTGAGCAGATGTTATGACTTTATCTGTTCGGATTCTTGTAAATATAGAGAAATATCTTAACTGAACAGCTGTTTATAGTCGGATGCCGTCTGCCTGAATAGGCAGACGATACTTGACTGCAAACATATGCAACGCCGCAAGTCTTGATATTTTTATTGTTAAGTAAAGTATCTGGTAGATTTCAAATTTCAGGTAATTTTTTCCAAAGTCTTAAAAAAAGCCAGACAGGAATAACCCCAATAAATTATATATCATTTTTTGAGAATGAAACGTAGAACATGTGGAAACTAATATTTGTCACGGAACTGTTACCTTGTGGTAGAAGCACTGCAGTCTGCTATGGCATAAGTAAGAGTCCAGATTTTTACAAGAAAATATCTTCAATTTACTGAATAGTTATATTCTGCAATCCTTCTAGTAGAGACACAGAGAACTCTTTTTCTCATTCTTGCAAGGAATGCACTGTAAGACTAATTGTAATTTTGGGTGTTTAAATTTCACAAGGGCTGCCATTTTTGTGTTTATTTACATTTTATGAAGTTCACCAAGGGGCAAATCCACACAGTTCACAAGAACAAGTGTGGAGTCATGAGAGAGTGTATCAATATAAAATGACATGTGAATGCTCAAGTATGCTCAAAACAATAAAAATGACCTGCCCTACATGCATAATACTAACATCAATCGGCTGCATGGAGTTAGAAAGCATGGATTCTAATTCATTTGTGTACATGGTTTGGCATGTTTCATCCAGTGGCGGCGCCAGAGTTACAAAGGTGAGGGGGTACAGTTGGGGATTGTGCAGGCGCCGAGCTGGGGTTGGTTTCGGGGGGGGGGGGGGGGGTCCTCTCCCTAAGTTGAGAACATTTTTAACTGTTTTGCAATAAAATCATGCGAATATGGATATCATTGGAACCGGCTTAACAAGCCGGTTCCAATGACATTCATATTTGCATGATTTCATTGAGTTATACCTTTGAGAATTTTTCTAAAATATTAAATTTTATTTATTTTGTAAAATTGCTGTAGGATGAATTCCAAACAGATGCCTTGCAGGCTCTCGAGTCTAGCATTCGTCAAATACTCTTAAGCACTTTGTTTCAGTCCGTTCAAACGCGGCATGCCTTGTTGTAATTTGGACCCTCGACTCTTGTTTGTTGTTTGCAGCTAGCGTGTGTGTGGGGAGACGGGGGAGGAGGAGGGGGGAAACATAATTTCAAAACTTCTCTAATTTAGTGCACTTGGGAATATGGGATTAAGCATACCGACCATTACACCGCAACGTTCAATACAACAAAAATTAAAATGATAGTATTGTTTTACTACGCTTGGCTAAAAAAGTAGAGGGGTAACTACCCCCACATACCCCTCCATGGCGCCGCCACTGGTTTCATCTGTCTTGAAACTATCGCCCTTCTGTAGTTGCTATTTGGTGAGGTTTGACTGTTGCTTACTCGTCAGATTTAAGAGAACATTAATACTGGTATGCTTAGCAATACTAATTTTATAGGTAGTAAATTACATGCCTCAAAAATATCACAATTATGATGGTTATTAAATTCCTTTATCTAAACACTTATGAGACTTTGTGGTCTCATTTCGGTAATTCGTGTGATTTTGTCTGCAAAATGGCTTCATGCTATATTTTGGCAAACGTTTGGTGCTAATAGCGATCAAAATCGGCGTGGATCCATCTTACACATAATCCGGTTGTACGAAGAAGAAATCTAAATTTACGATGGTACTAAATTTCACTTTATTTGTTGAACAGAAAAAGAAATTTCTGAAAACTGTGGCATTCCGTCCTTGACTTTGATCTTTTTATTCAACTAGCAGACTCCACCAAAACTTCTTTACGTCACAAGTATAGTTCGGTTACAACAACAAAAAATTGTAAATATACAAGTGTGAAGGCTGAAATTTATGTTGATGTGAATATATTTTGTTTTCAAACATCATTTTCTAGTTTTATGTTTTGCTCATCGAAAACAACCAAATTAAAGTAGTTCGAATCGGTGGCGTACTAATCCCTTGCTGAAACTTGGGTAACTTTCTACACTTTCTGGATTAAATATTGGTACTAAGGACTGTATCTCTTAGTTATTACATTGTCAGTTGAATATTTTTCTGTGAATGTATCGTGTGTTATATATTACATCGCCCCGCAGATTCGAAAACTGAATGAAATGTTTGCAGATCTCAGATCTGAAGTCAGATGAATTCGTTTCCCAACTTGGTCCATGAATCACGTGATCAAAACAAGCATGTCATCCCAACATAATCTACATTTTGTGGTTGTTCATGTTCCTTTGAGAGTTTTCAACACGTCGGTGATGAAATTTCTCCGAGTATGGAGTGTGTGTTCTTTTCTTTACAACTCAGATATTCGAATTACCGATCTATTCTTTGTAATTCTCGTCGGCTACAAATGTGGCTGGCAATTTCTTTCGTCATCACAAGCAAAAAAATATTAAAACTTTTTGAAAAAGCGGATAAATTCAGGTTTTGGTACTTTTGTCATTATTTTGGTAAAAAATAAGTCGCTATTCACAATTTTAATTCGTTTGTAGGGCTTTGTTGAAATTTTCAAAAAAAATGTCAAACGTTTTGTTGGTCGACCCCTTAACCCTTTACCCAACGCAGACGAAATCAAAATTTATTATTTTAAAAATCATTTTTTTAAATTTTTCAAAAAATTTCAACAAAACCATATCATGTGACCCCTCACTGGAACGAGCTCAATGAGCTCGTTCCAGTGAGGGGTCATATGATATGGTTTTGTTGAAATATTTTGAAAAATTTAATTTTTTCAACTGCTCAATTTTCATTTGCGGGCGGATGCGGGTGATTCGTAAGGTAAAGGGTTAAGGAGAATGTACCTATCAAAACAAATTCCTTGTGAAGGTGTGAATATCCCCTCTTGAAACAGGGGTGGGCAATGGTAGTTCAGTTGAAAATACAAAATTTCTGCCAGAAATTAAATTCTTTGAGTGATTATTTGTAATTGTATTGATAAAAAGAATACTGGATAAAATAAACATAACCTTCGTCCACGTCACGATCTTTATTACACACTACATGTACAGTACGTGGAGAGTGGATTGTAACTAAATCATCCGCGGAGTGGAGTTATCACCCAAGCTATAACTTTCAAATTTTGTACATATCGACAAAAACACAAGAAATGTTTCAGCCAATGGACCTCCGGGTTTAACCCGGAGGTCCATTGGCTGAAACTTTGATTGTGCTGTCTCCCGTCAGCACCTAATTCAATTTATTCTCTCAACCATACATGGGTACATGATAGGGCCCTGCCAAGCTTCGAGATTCGATTCGATTCGATATCGAATCTTAAGTTGGTATTCGGTTCCCTTCGAAATCGGCTGCCCGATTCGTTTTCCTTCGAGCTTTTTCGCTGGAATTGCGCTTGGAATCAGTCATCTTAGTCGTCTCACAAAACGTATCGCGGAGATAGAAATTGATTATAAATAATATTGAAAATAAAGTCTGAGTGTAATTTCCGCTATATTAACATAAAAAGCATCTGTACCCATGCCACGATCCACGCTGATTCCAGTTTCCCTAGTCACTACCACTGCTGAAAGCAAATACACACTAAAAACTAAAGTGTTAAAACTGACACTTTCAAGGTGTTGAACCCATTCTAACTCTTAGGATTTGATTTTAACACTCAAAGTGCAATACTTTAAGCGCTTAGACATTACAATAGTTAGACATCTGAAACTTGAATGGATGGCACTTCACATGTGTCTAGCATTGGTGGTTCTTCCAGAATCGTCCACAATTTGATTTGCTCTTGGTGGGTACATAATTAAAAGGACACAACGCAGATGACGCGGATCAGGCTCGAGAGTTCGAACCTGATCCGCGTCAGCTGCGTTGTTTCCTTTTAAGTGTCGCGACATTACACTTGTCAAGTGGTATTATTGTAACACCTGTCAAGTTCTGGGATATCTACACTTGAACAAAGTGCTAGTTCAGCACTTAGTAAGTGTTAAATACAGCACTTCAAGTGTAGTTTTTAACACTTTAGTTTTTAGCGTGTTTAAAGTTCCCAAGCAATATTGACGATGAGCTCACGGTTGCTAGCGGTTAGCCCAGAGCAGTACCCAGTACAGATTTCTCACATCCGTTTCTGTTTTTGAACAAAAATCCTTACTGAGTAATATTCCAACTACATCATCAAGGCATGCCTTCGAAGAAGGCATTCCCTGATGGTGTTGTTGAAATATTTCATCAGTCGGGACTTCAAGACGCTTGTATTCGATTTGAGGTTCGATTCGATTTCGAATAATAGACTCGATTCGATTCGAATCGAAAATATGTGATTCGCAGGGCCCTAGGACATGAGGAACAAATTGTAATAGATAATAAATGCTGCCGGATTCATACTGACAAATCCGCTGACAATTTCTCGTCAAAGGTTTTCCAAAAGCCGTGCAGAACATTTCATTAACGGAGTCAATGGAATAACTGGAGACGGGAGTTCATGTGGTGCGTACCAAGACCTCGTAAATCATCGAACGTTCGGGTATATCCCACCCCACCATTCCCGCAATGACCATGCGATTATGCATATTACACTTCCAGACGTGACATCGATTCCTATTTCTTTCTTCACCATTTGCCCTCAAACACGTCCAGAAACTCCGAGTCGAAACAAGCTTCACCATCTCAATCTGATGGGTTGCGGTGCGGTGCGGGGCGGGGCGGTGCGGTGCGGCGCGGTGGGGAGCGGCGGGGAAGGGTAGGGTGGGCTGGGGTCTTGTCTGGTGAGTGGGGTGGAGTTTTGAGGGGCCCAAGCCACTTTTGTTTTAGAAGCAAGAATTGTGAAACAACTATCAGAATCCGAGTGGCTTTGGACGTAGCCGAAGGTGAACAATATGACAATAGGAGAAGGTTACTGCAATGAACCACCCTAAAGATTAACCTTCAAGACACTAGAATCGTTTCGATCTGACGCCACCCCCACCCCTTCCCCACCCACCCCCCACACACACAATCCTTTTTCTTATCATTATCCTCTCTCTGTCTTATGGATCCTTTGTTAGGAGTTACCAATGGAAATTAATATCACCATGCTGGAATGCAGCGCCCTCTATCCTATTTAAAAATTGAAGGAGTACCTGGAAGGAATTGTAGAACAGCGGAGAGTAACTATCTATCTATCCCCTGACCCAATAGTGGACGTGGGATTAAATTATTACCGAGTATCCCCATGAATACAAAATAGGCTCACTCATTTCGTTGTAAATATAGAGAGTAATCGCTTGACTGGACTGGTTACGTGAAATAATTCCTGAGAGGTGAGGGACGTTGTACAAACACGAGTGCGCGAATGCGCACGAGTGTTTTACAATATTGTCCCTCGCCTCGAATGAATTATTTCACGTAACCAGTCCAGTCAAGTGATTACTCTGTTTATTACTTTTCATTTTTAAATATAATTTTATTATTTAACCCGTTGAGCTCGTTCCAATGAGGGGTTATAACCTATGTCTTTTAGACAAAAAAATAAAAATAATAGTTATCCAAGAATTTTTTTTGCAAGTGTTGTCTGCTTTTCATGTTAAGTAAAGGGTTAAAAAAAACAATGAAGTCCCCATTACACCCACGGCAATTGTTGATTGCATAATTCACTTGTGAAGTTATCGTTTATAATCAAACCCGGAAATCCCAGTAAATCACACTTTTGAAAGTGATAAAATATTCTCTTGAACAATCCCACGAAGTTAGTCTGTATCGAAAAGTTCAAAGATTTTTTCTTCGCAAACGCACATCGATGCTAACAGGGTTAATTTTCTTGAGCACTTAATGGACTGTTCGTTTGCACCACGATGACAAATGAAAACTGCAGGTGATTTATCGAATTATATGAATGAAGGTTATGTCAATTTTTCAGTTTATTTGAAGACGATTAAATGGAGTTTTGGCCCCGGAAAAAATCACAACATGACATATGCTCTCAACACAGACATATTATTTACCATGGATTTAATATATTCCTGCATCGCTGTCCATAATATGAGATAGGCAAACATATTAAATCCCAACGTCACCTTGATATACAACACGATCTATGACACTAAAACGTGTAATATTAGAACAGAAGATAAAAAGCGCGTAGAGATGATGTTTCAAAGGCGACGCCAGTGTCGAAGTGCATCTGACAACGATTCTGAACAAAAGCAAAATGTGGTCACAACAACATTCGGTGAGAACAGGAGGAAGTTATATTCGCATCCGCGAGATAAAACACTGACGATTGACAAAATACCGATGATGTTGCTGCCAAAGGCACGGCTGATTCTTTCAAATCATCACGAATTTGCGAGAGATGATTCGGTCATTCCATATGATGACACTCAGAGCCTGTACTTGACGACTTTCGGGGCTATTCCACCCTCGCACGCCACTTCTGCACCAGAACTGAACTCTCGTTCCAGACAGAACCGCCAAAGTGAAGCTGACAGCGGCGTTGAGTCAATACGCCTTGGGCACAATGTCGATGATGTATTTGTAAGTCGTTCAACGCTCTGCATGCATGATGCTGAAGAAGGTGATGTCGACTCTGAAACATTGTCACACAAAACAGATCATGAAAACACTCGTATCTCTGAGAGTCTTGTGGACGGCGCTGAAACGAAATCATTGGACAGCCATCTCCCAACGCATTTAGATTCTTTTGCCGATTCTGATGACTCGTTTATAAGAGAGAAAATTACAAGTGGTTCGTACCAGGAAAATAATTCTAGACATTCTAAGAAGCACATAGGGTCAAGAACATCAGATTCTGCCAGCAGTAACAGCTACACAACGTTTTCTCAAATTCGAAACGGACAGGATAAGGACACCTTATGCAACTGTGAACTCTGCAGGAGATCTTTACCAAAAGAGAGCCACCATGGGACGTGTCCGTGCGGTTATCAGGATACAGTTGTGCGCTGGATGCTGTCCAAACCTGGAATGGTAAGTTATGTACTGAAATGTGAACTCATTATCTGACGCAACGGGAATATCGGGCCAGCGCCATTCACAAAAGTCACCATTCAAATTTTATTCTTTTTCAATTTTCGCCTCAAAAACATAGCGCCCCTCCCCCAGTGTTCGTTCCAATAAGGGATCAAGCTATGTTGTTGAGGCAAAAATTAAAATACATATTTGAGTTGTCGAGAAATTTTCGTACAAGTATCGTCTGCTATTCGGCTTATTCTTATCTTTAAATTATTCAGAATCGGAACTTTCTAACCAGTACACAAAGATTGGCTGTCATATATTTGTCCAACGATGCACTAATTTAGTGAGGATCGAAATGTTTAAACCCAAACAGTACACACTGTATTTTCTCTGCACGCAAATGGAACAAATCAAAGAGCTTTAACCCCTTTTTAACACAGATAGCCTTTTTGAGTGGTTGGCCAACTATTCGGCTTTGGTAAAGAGTTAAAAACAAACAGAATTCCCGTGGGTCATAAGCTATGTTTTGGAGACAAAAATGAACTCGATCAAAACAAGATCAAGCTCAAATTTAATTAATGAAGCACCGGTTGTACTCGGTGCGTCATTAATTAAATGTTTGATGATTATTCCTATAATTAGTGTTTGGAATGTAATATTATTGCGTCGGTGAAAATACTGTCCACCCGTGGAAACTGACCAGTCCACGTCAGCCGTACTGTACAGCTTTGTGGGAACCCAGTCACGATACAGTCCAAATGCCCTGTCCACTTTTGTAATATGAAAAAACGGCAACTTCACTGCACGGATGTTTGGTGATAATCTACCCACCACGTACAGTTAAAACTAGAAGTCCTGTCACGAAATGTGCGCTTATCTAGGCTTAATTGCGCGTAGGAATTGCGCGCAATTTCCATATCAAATGGCATCCAAAGCATGGCAGGTTCTCCTGGTTACTCATAGCAAACACAGGCAATGTTTCTGCCAAAGGACCTCTGGGTTACCCGGAGGTCCATTGGCTGAAACATTGCTTGTGCACAGGCGATATGTACATAATTTTATAGCCTTACTATGGTCATAACGCGTAGATTAACGCGCAGATCAACGTGCTATTGGTGCGCATTCCGTGACACGACTTCTAGTTTTAACTGTATTTACGCCGTTAACTTTTAAACTAACGAATCAGAACGAACTGCACAAATCTGTCACGCGTTATCCAAAAAAAAATCAAAAATGTAATTGCTAACTTCTCAACTAATTATTATTTCAAATCGTATTAATCATTATTGTAAAAGAAAACGTTACAAGTCGGGGGCGGGGGGGGGGGGGGGGGGGGGGTGTCGGAAATGGTCTGGCAGGTTCCCAACCAATATTATTGAAATGTATACTTTGTAGCCGGCATTTACTCGTTACTCTTAGGGTACTGCAGAGCGCCTATTGAGCCAATAGGATATGTTTGACGTGATGTCCAGATAGAGTCATCTGCTGAGAACTCCCACCCCCAACCTAGCCCCACACATCGTGAAGCTTCAACGGGGAAATTTTCGTTATTTGGGGATTATCAATTATATTGTCAACTTGGAGCCCCAAATGGGACAGAGAGTGGTACAGTTTCAACTTGTATCCTGGAAAAAATAAAATATTTGAATGTATTTATTTATTTATTTGTGAATAGCGCTATCCGGATATAAGCCTTTCGCTAGGTAAAGGGTTAATTCATATTACTCAGCAACTTTTATAATTTTAAGCTTCGATAATATCATCTACACTGCAAAAAATATAGGTTCTCTTTAGAACCAAAACTGGTTCTAATCTTGTCCCTGAGATACAACCAGTTCTGTTTAAACAGTATTTATTTCAAATCAAATAAATTTACCAAGATTAGCATTCAATTTTAACAGAATATTACATGAACTGAAGTAGCTTATTCAACGCAGTCGCCAAACATTTTGAAACAAAGGAGATATGAACAGTTGGCATATCGAACCAGTTTTGGTTCTGTATAGAACCAAAACTGGTTCGATATGCCAACTGTTGATATCTCCTTTGCTTAATAATGATTTGAGACAACCTCGTATAAGCTCTAAACTTACACCTGAAACCCCCTCAATTTATGTCTGATTCTGTTAATATTTAATGTTAATCTTTATAAATTTATTTGCTTTGAAATAAATACTGTTTAAACAGAACTGGTTCCATCTCAGGGACAAGATTAGAACCAGTTTTGGTTCTGAAGAGAACCTTTATTTTTTGCAGTGTAGATTTCGGGGTACTGCATGTATATCAAATCGTCAGTGAGAATGTATGAATACTGTACGGCCGCCGTGAACTAGATACTTTCCACGGGTGGGCAGTACTGCCACGGACGCAGTAATATAAGGCTCTAAACAATAATTGTTGGAGTAATTATCAAAAATTTAATTTAATTTAATAAAATTGAATTAACTTCATTAATTAAAATTTTGCCGATTATGATATTTATTACCTGGTGTCGACATCACTGCCCTCGCGTGGATTTCTAGCAATTCACGGCGGCTGTACTGTTCCTCAGTCTCAGTATTGTTTTTTCTTCCAACTTTCCGACCAACTGCAATATTCCATCAATTTGATTTAAAAAATATCATAAACATTCATCTTCTATGAATCAAACCTCGAAATGTTTCTCAATCAAGATTTGATTTGACCGAATGTTTAATGACAACACCATTACCATTAGACCTGTCTGTTTATTAAATAATTAATGAATGAAGAAGATTCACCACAGCAATAATTCTATGATTACGCCATGAAGTTCTCCCAACTTTGTTAACCCTTTACCTTACACGAAAGACACACTATACTTGTAAACGAAATTCTTGAATAACTAATTCTTTTCATTTTTGCGTCAAAAACATAGCTTATGCCCCCTCATTGGAACGAGCTCGACGAGCTCGTTCCAATGTGGACCATAAGCTATGTTTTTGAGGCAAAAAATTTTTAAAAAAATAATGAAAATTGAATGGTTGTTTTTGTGAATAGCGTTGACCGATCTTGGCCGTTACTTTGGGTAAAGGGTTAACATCTTGATGTTTGCAAGGCGAATTAAATACTTATTAATTGGAATCTATAACAGGCGCACGAAAGAATATCTGTATATTATCGTGAGTAAAAGGACACCACATCAAATCAACGGTAGTCTGGGCGCAAACTTGTAGTTTTCCCGCAGGGGCTGCGAAGCGACTTTGAAACTCTTGGGTGTGAATGCTGGGGCGTGTTCTTTAACCATCTCCGTTTTAGTTTAGTTTAGTTTAGTTTTAGTGGACTAGTGAGCTATCGGATCGGTGCCGGTAGTCCACGAATTTCCTAAAATCGCCTAATAGTCCTACATTTTGTACTCTGACACTTAGGTTTAACCCACTGCATTCTGATATCAAAATACTGAGATTTCAAGGTGCAAGTTTTCACACAGTGCAATTAGGAATTTAATGAGCTCTTTCAAACAGGACTAAATTGGTTAAATTCCTGGTTGCATTATGGGAAAAAGTTGTAGGCTGAAATTTTGATACTTTGTTCGAAGTTGTGTATAGGGGGTTAAGGTACTCGACCGTCAGCCCGACTCAGATAATCGCCAACTCAAAATTAAATTCTTTCGCATTGAGGATGAGAAGTGGAACAACAAGTAATTAAGCTCATTTGTCTATTATTTTCAAATACTGTGAGAGTTGTTGGCCAAAAGAGTGAGGGGGGGGGGGGGGGGCTGAGGCTCCTACCCCCCCCCCCCCCCCACACACACACCTGGCTCATGGAGTCCCTGTCCTCTATCCTGGTTAGACCCACAGCACAACATGCCTATTTGAGATGGTCAGTAGATATGAAAGAAGACTGTCTTGTTGGTGAAAAAATAGGCCTTAGTGTTTCTATCACGTGTATTTCTTTAGGCCAACAAACATAAAATGAAACGTAAACTATAGTAGATATAGGGGCGTCGCTAAGGAGGGTGGGTGTGCCCCCCCCCCCCCCCACCCAATAATTTTTTTCCAGCCGAAAGTTCATGATGACCCGCTAGAGTGTCAGGATTGGAGTCTGAGATATTGATTCTCTGTTGCTGTTAATCATGCACTTTTCTGAAAATACTAGATTTCAAAGCTAGACTTGTGTCACCCTCGATCATACAAATGGAGGCCTCCATTACCCGATTCGGCCTGCGGGGGGGAGGGGGTGAGGGCGAGCATGACCAATTTGGAATACCGGTACGTACGTATTAATTAAATAAGAAGTTGCATCACGGCTACCATATGTATATTGTATTTATTCACCAATAAGCCAATTTCGAAACTGCCATCTTGGCTTTTAATCTATGCAAGGTCACAGGTCGCGAGGTATAAACATTCCAAGAAAACGCTTTGTTAGCAATGAAATCGCACTGTTTACACCTCGCGACCTGTGACCTTGCATAGATTAAAGTCCAAAGATGGCAGTTTCGAAATTGGCTTATAGGGGACGCGGTGGCGTTTTGGTAACCGGTTCTCGTCAGATCACCGAAGTTAAGTAACGTCGAGCCCGGTTGGTGCTTGGATGGGTGATCGTCTGAGCGATCGATTCGGATTCCCGCGTTGTGTTCTTGGGAAAGGCTCTTAACCCCGACTGTCCGCATGGGGGCACGATGACTCCGTGTACTAAGGCGTACTGCACGTCGATGGTGAGCATCTTTTCAACCAATATAACCTTGCCTGTGCTGCAGTGCGAAGTTACGATGTTGCGGAGCTGGCAGCTGCTCGTCGTTGCTCGGTGTTTCTCTCCGGGTACTCCGGCTTCCTCCACACGTAAAGCTGTCACCGACACGATATGACCTTGGCTGTTAAAGTGTCGTTAAATCTTAATAAATAAATAAATTCACCAATAAGTTTCAGGGAAGTTTTGGTGTTTGAACTGACAAATATCCCAACTACATCATCAAGGCATGCCTTCCTGGAAGGCATGCCTTGATGATGTAGTTGGGATCACGAAGGCATGCCTTGATGATGTAGTTGGGATCACGAAGGCATGCCTTGATGACGTAGTTGGGATCACGAAGGCATGCCTTGATGATGTAGTTGGAATATTAGTCAAGCACTAGAACAATGGCTTTTCCCCCAACTGTCCTGAATAATTAGCTGTATATTTACATAGAAGTAGTTGTATTTATTGTTTTTCCTGTCGGATGCCAGTGGTGTAGCTCTGTGTGTGTGTGGGGGGGGGGGGGGGGGTGGAAAACCGATGACATCGGTAGAAAAAAAAGAAGTTTCTTTTTGTTATTTTTTATAAACGAAAACTGCAGACAGCTCTCGGGGCTACAAAAGGAAACTTGGATTTTTATTGCAAGCTAATTAGAAGCAACTTCTTCACAGATAGTCCCTGTGAATGTGTGGTTTGACCCCTCAACCGCCAATAATTTTTTCAGTCGGTACATTTTTTATAAGGATTGGATTCTAAGATATCAATTCTTTCTTACTAGTAATCATGTACTTTCTTACAAGACTAGATTTGATACTTGTTCGTGTATCACACAAAAAGTCGGTTATCCAGATAGAGGTATGTAGTACCTGATCTCGGCCTGTTGGGGGCTAGCATGTCCAATTTGGAGTATCAGTAAGGCACGCGTTAATTAAACAAGAAGTTGCGTCACGCCTACTACATGTATATTTCATTTATTTACTATTAAACTTCTAACAAGTCTGGAGTTGTTAAACTATAGTCTAAGCTTTAATAAAAAGATATTAGATACTTTTTATACCATGATTACCTATTCTACTATATATAAAAAGCCTATGATATAAAGTTTAGTTTCACACACCAACCGTGGTGAACACGCCAGAATTGGATTTCAATAGTTAAAATTTACACCCGTAGTGGAACTGCATCCTGGTTGATGTTTGGTGACCTCGCCTTGAATGCAAACTTGTCTAAATGTATCACCCTTCGCCTCGTGAAGAGTGAAATAAAACCAGCAATTATTTATTACGTTTTTAAATAGGTTTACCTCCTAAGATATCAAACATAAACAAACATACGTTGTCTCGTGTTAATAAAGCATCCATAACTCGAAATAGTATGTTCTTATGTTATTAAAATGAAAAATTACCACCTGTGCTCACGTAAGGTCACATATTTATGCACAATGGCTAATCATGACCGCGACAGTTTTACGGGTGGAGGAAGCCGGAGTACCCGGAGAGAACCAACGAGCAACAGTGAGCAACTGTCAGCTCCCCAACATACAAACTCCACACAAGCAGGGTTCGCATTGGTTGAAGAGAAGTGCACCATCGACGTGCAGTACACCTTAGTACACAACGCCACCGTGTCCCCACGCGGGCAGTGGAGATGAAGTGTCTTGCCCAAGGACACAACGCGGTTGCCGCAGGTGGGATTTGAAACTCACGTAAACAAAAACAGATTCGTACGTGTGAATATTGATTTATTTAACATTTAAACTCTTATTAATCTGATGATCATGATGTAAATAAAATATACCAAAAGTAGCTTGGTGTACCAAATGTTCACCACTCGTGGTGAAGTGGTGTTAACCGCGCGCCGAAGGCTCGCGGTTAACACCACTTCACCACTCGTGGTGAACATTTGGTACACCAAGCTACTATGGGTATATTCTATATTTTTGCAATTAGACAGGTGCTGATAAATCAGGTTTATTATGAATACAAGAAATCCTGCAAGTTCACAACATCCAATTACACCCCCAGTCGTGTCGATAAGAGTCGGTCAGGAAAAAACATAGATACAAATTCCTTGCAGCAAAAAGCTACTTGGAAATTCGACGTGTTGACCTGCTGATGACTCTGGCTGAAGCGACAATTACTTTATGCTTCACTTCACACACGTTTGCCCTTCACATCTCATTGGCCAAAACAACAATTGAAATAATAAAAAGTGCTCATACCTGAACACTTCTACCTGCTCTTGATGATTTTAACTTGCCGCCCAGACAAAAGTTTAGCGATATTCTGTCGAAACGCGCACAACTAATAACCCCGACTGACAAATATTCCAATTGCATCACCAAGGCATGCGTTCAACGAAGGCAGCCTTTTGATAAAGTTGAAATATTTGGTTCAGCTGAACTTGTCGATCCATCACAGTCAGTACATACATACACAGAACGGCACACGCAAGTGGATGGGTTAATCGATATGGCACTAGTGCCAGCGCGGAAGGACAGGCCTCGAGTTGTATCCTTCCGCGATGACACAAGTGCTATATCGATTAACCCATTCACACGCTTGTGTCGTTCTGTGTTTATTACACGCCTTCACGTCTATTAAAAAACAGTTTTTCGAAGAACACTCAGCAATTCATTTGACAAATCGCCGCCTGAGTGCTGGGGACATAGAACATTCTAGCACTCAGTCGACGAAATGTCAACAAAAAGAACACATTTTTTTTAAATGTAAGCGCTTTAGAGCAGGTTTGTATTTGAATTAAGCGCTATATAAGTAAATTATTATTATTATTATTATTATTATTATTATTATTATTATTATTATTATTTTATCGCCTACCAAATCTGCGAGGGGAACCCGTGTAACTATTTCGTCCCCTGAGTTCCAATGTGTTCTATGTGCCTATCGGCACATAGAACACATTGGAACTTAGCGGACGATTTTCAGCTATCGCTAGGGATTCAAATTGTAATTGCGTTGCACGATTTGTAGAACATTCCCGTGAAACTTCGCTTCTATTTAAAAATAGTCCATCAACGATTTCCGTTCCGCACATATGTGCGGAACAGATTGTCATTTTCCGCATGGTTTAGAGTTACCAAAGATGGGGGTTTCATAGAACATGCGTGTAATAAAAATCAGATGTTCACCCCATCTCAATCTCTTATCTTCACGAGGCCCCTGATCCACATAAGCCATGAGAAACTACAATAGCAACAGTCCACTGTTTACTAAATTGTTTTAATCACGTGATATAAAAGCATGCAAGCATCCCTGACATATCGTCAGGAAAATCGTCTTTCGATAACGTTATCCCCCTTGAAATTAGAAGACGAGTGGGGAAGGTCCAGTTTGGAAGCAAGTAATTGTGGAGAACAGCTATGGCATTAATAGAAAATAAAGCAAATTTTCCTGTTGTTACTCTGGGAGCTGTCTGTTGTTTTCGTTTAGTAAAAATGACAAAAGGAAACTTGACTGTTATGGTAAGCTAATTATTAGCAACTAGTTTATAGATAATCCATCATTAAGAATATCTATCAGTATCACACCTACTATCACTGGGCGTCCACTTCAGGGGCGGTGGAACCGGGGGGGGGGGGGGCTGGGGGCTTCAGCCCCTCCACTTTTTTGCCGGGCCATGTTTTTTTGTATGCATATATTTTAACACAACCAATGACTGGTGAAACAAGGGGTGGATCCAGAGCCTCTCTATATTTTCGCCAGCTATGTTTCTCTCCTACCGGTTCAGTTTCGATGGATTTTGGATAATTTTTTGCAGTAAGTGGCAGCAAACGCTAAAATGTATACAGTCGGTTAATAAATAGGTTAACTGAAATAGATCGTAATATTACAGACATACAAGTACCAAATCCACCACAGACAAGATAATCCACAGACAGTATAATTGCTGTAAACGTCTGGTAAAGCATACAGGTGAGGTCTATTTATCAGCTTTGGTCGTAACGACCAAAGCTGATAAATAGACCTCACCTGTATTGCTTTACCAACGTTTTTTAACGGCTCTCAAAGTGTGAAATCTTTCAAATACATCTCCTGAAAAATCTCAAAATATCCACTCAGATGCATGGAAATGGAGGTTTTGGGACCCTGAAATTTAACATTTTCATACCGACGACCATCCATCGCCCGATCCAGACCCCCCCCCCCCCCCCCCCTCCAACACACACACACACACACAATATTAGCCAATGTCGTCTTCTTGACTCTACAATTAAGGGAAAGGACAGTGTCTGTATTACGATGCACACACTGTTTACGGGTGGAGGAAGCCGGAGTACCCGGAGAGAACCACCGAGCAACGGCGAGGAACTGTCAGCTCCCCAACATACTAACTCCACACAAGCAGGGTTAGCATTGGTTGAAGACAGGTGCACCATCGACGTGCAGAACGCCTGAGTACACGGCGTCACCGTGCCCCCACGTGGGCAATGGGGGTAAAGTGTCTTGCCCAAGGACACAACGCGGTTGCCGCAGGTGGGATTCGAACCGAGGACCTCTCGGTTTGCAGCCTGCACCTCTACCAACTGAGCCACCGCGCCCCCACACACTACTGATATAGTGAACAGAAAAAGAAAGTTACATCAATATCAAAAGATGGTGAAAAGGCAGTTTTATAATTTTGAAAGGGTTTCGACAGAGAATAGGACATTCAAACTGATTGGCGAAAAATTGTAAAATGCCAGCTTCTGTATTGTTATACTACTCCAAAGGAAAATGCCTGGAGTTTGTGAAATGATGCGCACATCGATAATACAAATTCGATGATATTTCAAAATTTTTATTTTTAAAATAAATTTCCATACCCTAAGTGTTAAATTTACCGGCAGCTTTAGGAAATCAATGGGCGCTAACTAGAGCTGTAGGTTTTTAAATTTCTTATTCGGTTTCGGTTTTGGTTTTTCAGGTGGAGTAAAACCTAGGTTCGGTTCGGTTTTCGGTTTGTTCATGAGGCCAAATACAATTCAATAAAACTCATTCTTATGTCCGGAGTCATGACTGAATGGCAGTGAAACTGAGTGAAACTCAATGAATGCCCGAAATAAGCTATAATACATGAAGAATCAGGAAGGCCAATATAATAATTACCTAAATATACAGAACTTTTATTGTGCTTGGCCATTTTTCAAGGTCTGACACCTACACGCAACTTGAGGAAAGCTGCAAACACAACTAAACTGAAATGTCGGAAATTCACCGAATGTAGCCTTGCCAGGGTAGTGAGAGTACCCAGACACTGCCATTGGGAGTGTCTGGGTACTCTCACTACTCTGGGATGGCTACATTCTGTGAATTTCTGCAACAAGAGAGTATTTAATAAAACACGAAAAACCTTAGATTACGGGATGTCGACGGTTTCGGTTTCGGTTTTTTAAAAAAAAAACCTAAAAACCTCGGTTCGGTTTCGGTTAACCTTCAGCTCTAGCGCTAACATTGCCCAAATTCACGTCCATCGATGAAAATTGTCGACTTTGTTAATGTGAAAGTAAGTACCCCCGAATGGAAGCCATAATACAGCTTCCTTTCCAAATGTATGATTGTAAATATGTGACGAACAAAAACAAATTATGTTCCACTGTTTTAGGATCTGGGTTGATCTGAAAGACCAATAATATTCCAGCTTTTTTCTTGCATTTTCTTTTCTTAAATTGAGAAGGGGAAACATGGTGTATCCGGTATGAAAGTTGTATCGCTCGGATCAGTTTTCCTCGGTGCTAGACTGCAAACCAATAGTGAATATTTGTCTTGAATTTCGAGTCCTTTTGTGAAGTACATATACTGTGCATTATTTTACATCAATCAAAAATAATTATTTTAGTAGGAGGGAGCGCAATCAGAATAGTACAATTTGTGTATTCTATGCGCGGTATTACACAGAGCTGGGTGGTTCTCCGGTCCGGTTTAGGTTTTTACTGCAAACCGGAAAACTGAACCTCACGCAAAAACAGGCCGAACGGTTTTAGTGTGTTTGTGCATAGACTGGTCAAACTATCAGGGGGAGAACTAGACTAGTGTCTTCTATGGACTCTTGTAACTAAGTCTATCTGGCAAAGGAGTGAATACGTCGTGTTCTCATTGTCACATTTTCTCCCTTACTGACTATTTATTTATTTATTGGTGTTTAAGGTCACATATTTCTGCACGATGGCTAACCATGACCGCGACAGTTTTACGGGTGGAGGAAGCCGAAGTACCCGGAGAATACCACCGAGCAACGGCGAGCAACTGTCAGCTCCCCAACATACCAACTCAACACAAGCAGGGTTAGCATTGGTTGAAGACAGGTGCACCATCGACGTGCAGTACGCCTTAGTACACAAAGTCATCGTGCCCCACGTGGGCAGTGGAGGGTGAAGTGTCTTGCCCAAGGACACAACGTGGTTGTCGCAGGTGGGATTCGAACCGAGGACCTCTCGACTTGAAGCCTGCACCTCCACCAACTGAGCCACCCCCCCCCCCCCCCTTACTGACTCTTCCATTGGACGGGTCAATAAGGGAGAACTGTAACAATGAAAAAAACAGCATCGATTAGAAGAATTTTATTCATCAGATACCCTAATGTATGTTGTTTTTTTTCTTACGCAATGGTCTTAGCAGCTGATCCACTAGGACTCCTTAGAAAGATCAAAGGGAAGTTAATCTGAAACCAACTCAGACGATATCAAAATTTATTAATTAAAATAGCATTTTTTTTAATTTTTCAAAAAATCTCAACAAAACCATATCATGTGACCCCTCATTGGAACGAGCTCCACGAGCTCGTTCCAAAGAGGGGTCACATGATATGGTTTTGTTGAAATTTTTTGAAAAATAATATTTTTTCAGCTTCTGAATTTGCATATTACGCGGGCGGATGTGGCCGATTCGTTGGGTACATACAAGCAGATCTTTTCGTGATGAGTCGTGGCGTACATACCATTGTTGATTTTTTCCAAATTGAGGAGAGTGGTGTGTTATTGCTATATGTTCTTAGCACGTAGACAAGTGCAATGCCCGGCTAAATGCGCTCTTTGAGCAATTCGAATTGTAGCACTTTTTCTCCCGAGGGCACTGAAAAATCAAACTCCACCTGACCCTAACCTTGAAAGAGTTAATCGGATGAGCATCCAAAGCGCAGGGGCACAGTTTCCTAATGTGGTTATTATTCATGCCAAGTTTAGAGATGATCTGTTAAAACACAACTGAGAGAGCAGTGACAATTCAAAAGTCAATAGGAGCATAACTTTGGAAGGGTTAAACCGATCTCCCTCAAAATCACAGAGGCGCGTGTGCCTATCGTGGTTGTTATTCATGCCAAGTTTGGAAAAAGATCGGTTGAAGGATGACTGAGAAAACTTCCGGACAAAACAAAGTTTACGGACGGAGGGACGGACCAATCCCAGGATATGTCCCGTTTTTCAACGGACGTATCAAAAACCGAACCGAAACTGAGTGTTTTTTCCTGAAACTGAACCGAAACCGAATATGAAAAATAAAAACTTCCTATCTCTAATTACTCATTACTGAGTATGAAGTGAATACACGATAAAAACCACATTCTCGCGCCACCAGTAAAATTCAGGAACGAGTCTGACGCAGTTATAGCCTGGAATCAGTCTAGTCCTTAAATAGTCCATCGCCTATTTTTTAGATAGGTTCGCCTTTTCGACCAACTGAAATATTCCATTCGATTGAATTAAAAAAAATACCATAAACATTCATTTTCTCAAGCCTGGCATTCTTTAGGAGTGCTGCACGCCTACTGCACCCCTAGAAAAAATTGAGGAGGGCAATTTTTTGCAGCCCTTGAATTTCTGGAATGCCAGACCTGTTTGGGACTGCCTTTAAAATCTCTTGTCATTTCGTCCCCTGAGTTCCAGTGTGTTCTCTGTGCCTACTGGCACAGAGAACACATTGGAACTCAGGGGGCGATTTGTCACTGTTGCACTGATTCGCAATAATTCATGACCCATTCTGTGTCTCATTTCGATAGATTTTGAGTGTAGAAGACAGTCACATTAGAATTGAATGCAACATTTGGAATAATGAGAAGATGTGTGTGCCAGTTTTTCCACTATGTAGCTGAACGTAGTACAATTTTTCAGTCACAATATTAAAACCTTGAAGTGAATATAACCAAAATAGATACAAGTTTTTGCACTGAGAATTTCAGGTGCAATTGCACTCCCAAGCAATCTGAGGAGGGCAATTGTTTTGCACTCCTTGATTTCCTAGATTGCCAGACCTGTTTTCTGTGAATCAAACAAGAAATAAACGTTTCTCAATCGAGATTTGATTTGACCGAATTTTAATGACTCCACCAATAGCATTAGACTTGTATGTTTACTAAATAATTAATGAATGGAGATTTACTACAACAGTAGTTTTATGATTACGCCCGAAGTTCCACCAATTTTGATAATATCTTGATTTTCAAGATAAATTGAATGCTTATTGATTGGAATCTATAACTGGAGCACAAAAGAATATCTGTTTATCTTCTGAGTAAAAGGACAACGCATTAAATCAACAGTAGTATGGGTGCAATCTCCACGAAGATGGGGTTAACAAACAGCCCATAACGGCGTCGGCTATATTTCTCGCCGAATTTGACCGGGGACATGGGAGCTTGGATATACCCTGAAGGTTTAGTGCTTGATGAAGCATGAGGGTTTAAACGGTTGATTATATGGAATACACACGGGAGGATTTCGTCTAGTGGTGGGCACACCCATTCTCCTACTTGCTTGTCTAGCTTGGGATCCTACAGGCAAATTGATTGTTCATGGACAACAGGTGGCCAATCTTGTGGTCCATCAACAACACATTTCCTTGCAGTATGCCTGCTCTCTTTTTTACTAACCTTTCTTCTTAACCCTTTACACAACGCAGACGATATCAAAATTTATTATTTTAAATATCATTTTTTCAAATTTTTCAAAAAATTTCAACAAAACCATATCATGTGAACCCTCGTTGGAACGAGCTCGACGAGCTCGTTTCAACGAGGGATCACATGATATGGTTTTGTTGAAATTTTTTGAAAAATAATATTTTTTCAACTGCTGAATTTGCATATTACGCGGGCTGATGCGGCCGATTCGTTGGATAAAGGGTTAAATTGTATTGTATGTTATACGCCTTTTTCTTTCATATCGACCGTTCGATGTGCAGCTAACGTTGACCGCATGTGTTATATCGTTAATCCGACGCGCAAAACACATGAGCGTCGCGATGACGACCTATTGTGGGAAGTAAATCTGATTTGTCCTGTTGAGACTAGAGATGGGCAGGCAATATACCGAAAAACCGAACCGATACGGATATCACGGGGATACAGAAAAACCGAACCGAACCGAATACACAAACCGTCTGGATATTCAAATTTTCCAACATTTACTATTCATAAGGCCTTGTTGAGGCTTAATAACAGCTGGAGGGCTCATTTTCATGAAAGAAGTGGCTGATTTTATTTTCAGTTCTTTTAAACCAAAGGGACCTGGGCAATTGTCCTGAATTCTCACTGGACTACCACCTGAGCTCTACCAGTTGCTTAACAGTGATTTCTAGCCAAGTCTTGGTGGGGGGGGGGGGGGGGGGGGCGGTGGCTCAGTTGGTAGAGGTGCAGGCTGCAAGCCAAGAGGTCCTCGGTTCGAATCCCACCTGCGGCAGCCGCGTTGTGTCTTTGGGCAAGATACTTCACCCCATTGCCCACGTGGGGGCACGGTGACGATGTGTACTAAGGCGTACTGCACGTCGATGGTGCACCTGTCTTCAACCAATGTTAACTCTGCTTGTGTGGAGTTCGTATGTTGGGGAGCTGATAGTTGCTCGCCGTTGCTCGGTGGTTCTCTCCGGGTACTCCGGCTTCCTCCACCCGTAAAACTGTCGTGGTCATGATTAGCCATTGTGCAGAAATATGTGACCTTAAACACCAATAAATAAATAAATAAATAAATAAATAAATAAATAAATAAATAAATAAATAAATAAATAAATAGCCAAGTCTTGACCGCCTTAACAGGCAGCCGAGAACTGACTAGAAATCACTGACCAGGTGATTTGTTTATTGTCAGTAAGACTACCTGAAGATGGCATGGTGAGGACATAATGCTCTGAGATTGAAAACGCCTCAAAGAGGCCTTTAACAGTTAGGATGTGTTCAGAAAAAGTAAAAAAAGTACTGTAGATACGACTTGTGTTCGTAAAAGAATTCCAGTGTTGAACTCATTGGCAGTGGCATTTGTAGAGATGTGGTGGAATATTTATTTATTTATTGGTGTTTGAGGTCACATATTTCTGCACAATGGCTAATCATGACCACAACAGTTTTACGGGTGGAGGAAGCCGGAGTACTCGGAGAGAACCACCGAGCAACGGCGAGCAACTGTCAGCTCCCCAACATACTAACTCCACACAAGCAGGGTTAGCATTGGTTGAAGACAGGTGCACCATCGACGCGCAGTACGCCTTAGTGCACAACGTCACTGTCCCCAACATGGGCAATGGGGTGAAGTATCTTGCCCAAGGACACAACGCGGTTGCCGCAGGTGGGATTCGAAAAATCGCCAATTAACTTTCATTATTTTTTCATTTTTTGTCTCAAAAACATAGGTTACGACCCCTCATTGGAACGAGCTCGTCGAGCTCGTTCCAATGAAGGGTCATAACCTATGTTTTTGAGACAAAAAAATGAAAAAAATTGGTTATTCAAGAATTTTTTTTGCGAGTGTCGTCTGTTTTTCATGTCAGGTAAAGGGTTAAAAATATCGAAACCGATACCGAACTCAAAATTCAGACCACAACTGATGAAATATTCCAAGTATACCATCAAGGCAAGCCTTCGACGAATGGATAACGTTCAAACGTGGGTACCTATGCCATTTCCTGATCACAAGCAACAGCGAGTGTGCCCACCCCGGGCTTCAGTTGCTGATCTAACACTCCTTATTATTGTCCCCATTAAGTTGTTTATGGTCCTTTGTGGGATATTATTCCACTCCTGCAGAATGGCATGCGTGAGCTGAGCGACGTTGTTGGGGACGCTGACGCTCTTCCCTACCCCCCCCCCCCCCCATCCCCCTGTTCAGCTGGTCCCATAAATGCTCCATCGGGGACACATCTGGACTGTATGGTGGCCAAAACTGGGAGGTGAGCGATATTCTGATGCGTGCGTTAATGAAAACGCGTGCTGCCTCGCATTATGCGGTTGCAACATAAGGTTACGCGCAAGGATATGTGGGAGGCCGTGAAGAATGGGGACCTGATCACGACATCTTATGGCTGTAAGATTGCCCTGGATGACCACGAGAGTTTTTTTTCACGCCATGAGACCACCCCCCTCCCACCCCAAAACAACCATAACAGGCCTTCCCCCGAATCTTTCGTTTTCATTAATGCACGCATCAGAATATCGCTCACCTCGACGTCGATAACAACATTGTCATCCATCTGACCTGTAAAGCATGAACCGAGACTCATCAGTGAATAACACGTCTTCAGTGGGCCAAGTGAAACCGATTTGGTGCATGTGCCCGTAGCCATTGCAATCGATGTTGACGTCGCCTGGGTATAAGTTGTGAACCAACATAGGGACGTCGTGCCCTTAAACCGAACTCCCGCAACCGATTCCTAACTGTTCTTGGACACATCCGGCGACTATGAGTGCCTACAACCTGATTCGCGGATCATTCGCCGTCTGAAATCGGTAACGGAGACACGACAGACGTATGCCACTATCTTGACGTGGCGCCGTAGCGGGTGGACGTCCGCTCCTGGGACGGTCAGCTCATCTTCGTGTGGCTCTGAGACGCCCAAGTAAACGAGCTATTGTTGACT
The DNA here is from genome assembly GCA_031216915.1 of Pictodentalium vernedei. Lineage (NCBI taxonomy): Eukaryota > Metazoa > Mollusca > Scaphopoda > Dentaliida > Dentaliidae > Pictodentalium > Pictodentalium vernedei. Next base: position 469,632,501 of record CM062294.1, on the reverse strand, counting down.
CATGGACCATAAACTGCTTGGCGACGAGACGTTGCGATTGGCCCTGCATAATTTAATACAATAGTCCTACCCCTATCAAGTTCGGACATTTGCGGCATTTTGCTTATCAATCTTGTTGAAATGAAATGTTGTGCAATAGATGTGTACTGTTAAAAACTTCGATTTATTGTGGTTTTCAAGCCCATAGCACGTAAGAGTGCCTCGGATGCACGCTTTGCCGAAAATCTGTTGAAAGTATGCAGCGTCGCACGTGGTCATGGTTGACTGAATTTTAACCAAAGACTCTTTGGACAGTACACTGAGGTAGCTGCGTGTCCACGGATAGAAAAAAAATTATATTACCAAAACGGAACTTGCGGGTTTTTTTCCGTCAGTATATATCTTTACTAGTCTTTGCATGAAAGAATTAGGGTTCGAATGCCTTTCATCCTAAGTTCCTAACCTCCATCTGTAATAGATGGCACTAATCCAGGCAACTTGCTCCATTTAGGGTTTACAGACGTGCATGAGATCGCTATTAAAATATTTGAATTTCGAGTGCCGTTGTTGAGTCGTCAGATATTTTGAACACAAGATTGCATAAAATTAACCAGAGTTACCTCCCTTATAATGGCACGAACACGATTAAAACTGAAGCGTACAATGTGTCTATCCAAGTGTGCGGCGAAGATGGTCTATTGGAGGTTGGGTGGGTGTGTAAGCCTGATTTGTCCCGATTATATTGGCTGTAGACCCGACTGATAAAGTAATATTCGAGCTACATCACCAAGGTATGCCTTCGCTGAAGGCATGCCTTAGTAATGGCGCTGGAATGTTAGTCAGTCGAAATTCTAGTTGAAACACTCAAGAATTCTTTGAAATTTACTGTGCATGTGGCAGTCGTTACTAGAGCTGTAGGTTTTTAAATTTCTTGTTCGGTTTTGGTTTTTCAGGTGGAGTAAAACCTCGGTTCGGTTCGGTTTTCGGTTTGTTCATGAGGCCAAGTAAAATTCAATAAAACTCATTCTTATGTCCGGAGTCATAAATGAATGGTAGTGAAATTGAGTGAAACTCAATGAATGCCCGAAATAAGCTATAATACATGAAGAATCAGGAAGGCCAATATAATAATTACCTAAATATACAGAACTTTTATTGTGCTTGGCCATTTTTCGAGGTCTGACACCTACACGCAACTTGAGGAAAGCTGCAAACACAACTAAACTGAAATGTGGGAAATTCACAGAATGTAGCCTTCCCAGAGTAGTGAGAGTACCCAGACACTGCCATTGGCAGTGTCTGGGTACTCTCACTACTCTGGAACGGCTGCATTCTGTGAATTTCTGCAGCAAGAGAGTATTTAAAAAAAAACGAAAAACCTTAGATTACGGGATATCGACGGTTTCGGTTTTATAAAAAAAACTAAAAACCTCGGTTCGGTTTCGGTTAACCTACAGCTCTAGTCGTTACGCATGGGCTTCCAAACTTCTTATACAATTAGCACGTACTGTACACAAAGGTGGTCATCCTACGCCCTCAACCGACCAAATGGGGTATCGCAGACCTTCATTTGTCTGATCGCCTGCGTGTGTGGTGCACGTCCTGGTACCAAACAAGTCGTCCCCTGTGTTCCAATGTGTTCTCTGTGTCTACTGGCACTTAGAACACATTGGAACTCAGGGGACGTTGTGTTTTTATGTTGGAAGTATCATTTTCCAAACGATTCCTTTCAACAACGCTTGGAACGGAATATTCAAAACATTCCAGCCGAGCATGTGTTATTTGACTGCTAGAGTCCATTCCCTTCCATGTGTTCGACGTCACGTTCGGCCTACTGGCAAGAACGACTGTCAAAGCGGCCACCCTTTATAATCTCGCTCTTTTAAAAAAAGTGCCGAAAAATTTAACCATTGCCTAAAAGTCCGCAACGAGTCCCCGTATTACGACGGAAGTTTGTCATTTTATATACAGGATTCTAGCATTCCCCATTAAAACCCAAAATAGTGGCCAATTTGACCACCGGAAGTCCACAGATTGTTATTTTCTATCAACATTTATCTCAAATAAAGCCACGGAACAACAGAGTACCCTAATTGTTTTCAGCAAATCGACTTTTCTTTCACATCATGGACAGCAAACGACAGTTAACTGTGTGTTTGTTGTCGCTTCATGTAACGGCCTCAAAGTAGGCTCAAATGATCTCCATTTATTTATTTACTTCCTGGGGTTTGACGACCGTTTTGACAGCCAGGGTCACCTTTATGTCGGTCAGTTTTACGGATAGAGGAAGCCGGAGTACCCGGACAGGACCATTAGGCAGCAGCGATCAATTGTCAGACTCCCCAACGAACTAACTCAACACAAGTAGGGTTAGTTTTGGTTGAGGACAAGAGCTCCATCAACGAGCAGTATTCCTTAGCAGGACTTGCATTTTAGAATTGCAGCCAGGCTGATCGATAGACCTGGTGAAGTGGGCGACCAGGCTGATTTTTGTTCGTTGGGGCCGATTTAAAGTTTAACCCTAAAGTCCTCATACGGCGGCAATAGTGCTCTAAAACGGTTGACAGAAATAAATACACTTTTCTGAAATAAAGAGTCACATCTGTTTTGGTTGCCTCTTAGAGAGGTTTAGGAGAATGCTTCAGTAAATAGGAAAGTTTTAAGATTTCTTTTGAAGACATCGAGAGTTTCTGAAGTTCTGACACTAATTCAAGTTTAACCCTAAAGTCCTCATACAGCCACAAACTGCTCCTTTTATATTGCTCTGTAAAAGTTGTCCTAAGTGTATTCTTCCTTGAGAACTCTACTTGAAGGATACATTAATCTTGTCAGTGTTTTCACATCATTGTTGGCTGCCTGTGCAGGCAGCCAACAATGATGTAGAAACACTGTTAAGTAATCTGCAGCTGCGAACGGTAGTTATTTATTTATTGGAGTTTTAACAACACTTTTGACAGCCAGGGTCACCTCGTGTCAGACAGTTTTACGGGTGGGGGTTAGTCTGAATGCCCAGAGAGAACCACTAAGCAGCAGCGAGCAACTGTCAGACTCCCCAACGTACTAACTCCACACGAGCAGGGTTAGCATTGGTTGAGGACAAGTGCCCCATTGACGTGCAGACGCCTTAGTACACAGTGCCCCCACGTGGGCAATCGGCAATGATCTCCATTAGAATCTTGTATTGTCTAAACATGATCAACAGAGGCAAATGCAGTGCAATTACACAGCATAGTATCATTGATAGCAAAGTTTCACCACTATTCACCATCCGTATCAAAGGCGGCGGAAGCTCAATGAAAGTGGGGGAGCACAAATTCCCAAGACTACTGCGATTCGGGCCATTGAGAGAAAAGTAACAATCGTTTTTCGGCAAATGTACACTCTCTCGTTTAGATGAGCATGCCGTGATGTGATCACTGCTCGCACTATTTCTTCTACCTCAATCATCTTCCAGCCCGAAGGCTTGCCTTCGGGATGGAGGACGGTTGAAGTAGAGACGGACCAAAGCTACTCATTTTCAAAGTTAAAAATACAGGTGTAACAGGAGGAGAGACAAGTGCGAGAGCCGGGGTTCGAACCGTTGACCTCTAGCACACAAAGCGACCGATTTAACACGAGACTAAGAGATTCGGACCAACCAGGCTGGTTGGTAAATGGCCTTTATACCTCGACCGCTCCACTACTCTCCCCTTCTTTTGAGATTCACCACATGTGAATCTCACCCAGGTTCCCCCCTCAAAGCGGTCGAAACACCCGCAGTGCCACCTACTGCTGAGGAGCGGACGAGCCCCCAAATGTAACAGGAGGAGAGATAAGTGCGGGAGCCGGGGGTTCGAACCGTCGACCTCTAGCACACAAAGCGACCGATTTACCACGAGACTAAGAGATCCGGACCAACCAGGCTGGTTGGTAAATGACCTTTATACCTCGACCGCTACACAGGCAGCATAGCCTCTTTTTCAAGGTTATGAAGGGCGCTAACTCTTAGACGATTTAGCAACCCCGTTCATTTGTTGGGCGGATTCCGCCATACAGATTCCATGTAGGATATCATATTCTATATTTGAAGGAAAATCGAAAAAAAAACTCCTGAAAATAGTCATTTTGTGTATGAATTGTGATCTGTTATCGATAGGACATGTTCACCCTCTGGCTGCCGCTGGCACAGATAATGAATGAGGCAACCTCACGGCGGAGGAGTTTGAACAATGCCCTAGAAGGCTATAAATCTTTCCACGCACCTATCCCACACATATAATATATGTGCGCCGTACTTATATGTCATATGTGAGGTGAATAAATATTTGGAGGGATTTATAGTCTTTTCCTACGATACAGACCCATGTTCCTCGACTTGTTGTGACGTGTTCGTGACTATTATATTGTTTGCGAATTCCACTCTAAAATCTCTGTTTAAAATCGCAGGCTGGACGTTCATAACATATTCAGACAGAGAATATCATAAAAGAAATTATGGAGGCGCGGTGGCGTCGCGGTAACCGGTTCTCGTCAGATCACCGTAGTTAAGCAACGTCGAGCGCGGTTAGTAGTTGGATGGGTGACCATTTCAGCTACTGATTCGTGCTCCCGCGTTGTGTCCTTGGGCAAGGCACTTAACCCCGATTGCCTACATGGGGGCACGATGACGCTGTGTCCTAAGGCTTACTGCACGTCGAAGGTGCGCATGTCTTCAACCAATCTAACCCTGCCTGTGCCGCGGTGCAGAGTTCAGATGTTCTAGAGCTGACAGCTGCTCGTCTTTGCTCGGTGGTTCTCTCCGGGTACTCCGGCTTCTCCCACCCGTAAAACTGTCACCGACATGATATGACCCTGGCTGTTAATGTGTCGTTAAACCCTAATAAAAAAGAAGAAAAAAAAATTATTTTGACATTTTTCCAAGCAATACTGAAACGGTGATGTCAGGAAACCCCTTGCGGTCTTCGTTGCGAAGGAAAATTTCTAACAACCATAAACACGGTTTATTTAGCCTTGCAATTATTAGACATTTAACCCTTTGAACACTGGTGGTATGTTCCCTGTAAGTTCAAATGCAGATATTAGAAGAGCCCATATTCATTATTTGGGGGAAGACCAATTAATATTTTTCAACGTGCAGCCTTGTGGCTGCACGTTGAAAATATTGATTGGTCTACCCCACACACTCACTTAACAGTCACCCCCTTTATGAAATTATGCTGTATCATGTGCCTGGGTCGGAAAAGCGGCCTCTCGTGTTCAAAGGGTTAACTTATCCTGATATGTTGATGAGGTCCTATGTCCTTGGTCAAACACGATATTTACCCGTTGTTCACACAGAAAACAAAGGAATCCTCTCCAAATAGGTTGGTAGAATACACGGGGCCCTTTACCAATTAAAGGAGAATATTCTCTGAATTGGACTGAAAAAACCGCATGGAGCGACTATCATTGTATATCAGTTCGCACCGGGGATGCTTTACTCTCAAAGTCCCGATTAACATAGTCAATGAGAATACAGGGATTTGTCATCCGATATACTAAAAGAGGCTGTACGCCTGTTTCTGAATCAGATGAGTAGAATGGCCCCTAAGGTACAAAGTTGACAATCGTGGGCATTGACGTAAATCCAAGAAGCAGAGGTGGCGTCCTCTCTCCCCTTTGTGTAGTCGTGGGAAAGAATATTATTTCTCAGTAGTTGGAATGCTAAAAAATATAGGCATAGCCATAATACTGACGGGCGTGGTTATTAGTTTTGTGGAGGTGGGTGTTGTTTGAAAATACTGACTGGGACAGAATCATGGAACGGGATGAAAGTAGAACTTACACTCACCGTTACGTTGTGAACCAATTATTATCTCCCCTGATGCTTTCATTCCGTTCCATGATTCTCTTTCGGGCTCTTTTACTCGAGAAACCGCTACATGGTTTGACGATAAGTGAGCCGGGCCAGCTCTAGAAATTGGCTATGGCAGTTGGCAATGCCAATTGTCTTGGCTAATCTCGGTGAATGAGGAGTCTTTCTCTGAAAAGCTCACGGAGAGTCCGAGACGCATTGTCAAAATCTAAAATCAGCTGGGTTAAAAATCAACCCAAATCAACGATTTTTTACAACGAAATTGCAGATTGTCTTAGCTAAGCTGCGTGACTGTAGAATCCTTCTTTGGAAAGCTCACCGAGACGCATTGGCACACTCTACAATCAATTGGGTTAAAAATCAACCCCAATCAACTGGGTTGAGTGAATCTGAACCCAATTAGGTTCATATTCACTCAGCCCAATTGATTTGGGTTGATTCTAACCCAGCTGATTTTACAGTACATGTATGCATAAGTACCCTCGGGCAAATTCAGGTCATGGTCGGGCAAACATAGGTAATCCCCTCCCCAGATATCCCTAGACAATTATGGTCCTGGCAGTGGGCAAGGGGTTAATTACCAGACTTATACCCAACGCTCAACCATAGAACTACAGTCCAAACATGTTAAATATAACGTTATGTGTTAATTGGTCACTTGAACACTTTTATAAACAATAACAAAGTGGATTTTGCCTTGGAAAATCAATAAGCAAGCACCGTAATGTGTGCTGTATCTATCAGAGACATCTTCTACTCCATACTTTATTTGTGTGATTTAATTGAGCGCAAGTGCTATCATACACTCCCAACAATGTTAATCTATGTATGCATCGTTCTGTACTACCTGGCATTGTCACGTTCCAAACACAGACATCGATCTGCAACACTAAGTGCAATCTTGTCAATCAAGTTTGCAACGGAGCAAGTTTATGGATATCATGTTAAGCTAGTTACTGATTTGCCGAACAACATTTTGCAGAATACGTGATGAAAAGGTGTCAGGATATTGAATGCCTTTTACTTGGGTGGCCGGTCCGTGACTGGATGCTTGGAGTTTCACGATTCTTTAACTGCGTGTGTGGCTGTTGAGTGGACACTAATTTACGCGAAATCATCGTGTATAAATGGACCCTGATACAATTCCACACGCGGAAATCCAGACACAAGTGTGTACATAATTACCTACAGATTAAAAAGGCTGAGATGCAATTTAGACAACCACAAAATTACTTTGCTTTGCAGATCTTTTGGATGTCACCCTGTGGGTCTTATGTTTTGGCTCGAATCGAATCGGATAATGGAAGAGGCGTCGAAACCAGGAAGTGGGGGTGGGGCAAAGGGTACACATGCCCTACCACTTTTTGGACAGATATATTGCGCGTTTGCACAATGAGTTAAAATAGGCGCGTAAAAACGTGTCAATATACAGGCATTCCTGTGATATATTCATTGCAAATGCATTGGCCAAAGACCCCCACCTTCGGTCGGTTCAGTTCGTTTCTTCTACTTTTATCTTCAAACCCGATGGCTAGCCTTCCACTAAGGCGGACCATGGTAGCCTTGAAAATTTGTGCCCCTCCACTTTTATCGAGCTTCCGCCGCCTTTGGATAATTGACATGAAATCAGATCGAATCTCTGTTCTAGTATCGCATGTTGACGGAGACAATTGGGAAAACACCGTCACAGACTGACACCTGTGCGGTTATTCTGGCTTCTATTTATTCGTAGTTTCTTTTTCGGCAATCTTAGATGTTGTGTTGAAGGCTGTTGCTCAATGGACATTTTGAGTATATTGCGCGCGAGTAATAGTTGACGGCATTTTTTCCCAGTAAATGATTTGTCTTCTCTGTTGGGATTTCCATGCAGTGTTCCAATTGGCGCGGTCAGGCTAAATGAAGAGCGTGTGTGCGTTTGAGGTGGGGGTGAGGAGAGGGGACAAAATAGTTCTCTGCTCCTAATGCATCCCTGACTTACCTCGTCATGATAATCGACTCTCGATAAAGTTATCTCCCTTGAAAGTATTTGATGAGTGAGGAAGGTCCAACAAAGGAGCAAGAAATTGTTGGGGAAACGCTCATGACATCAGTAGAAAATCAAGTTTCCTTTTTTAGTTATAATAAACGAAAACAACAGAAAACTCTCGGAGCTGTCTGTTGTTTTCGTGTATTAAAAATAGCAAAAGGAAACTTGTTTTTTATGGCAAGCTTATTAGAAGTAACTAGTCGACTGATAATTCGTCATTAAGAATATTTATCAGTATCACACCTACCAACTCTTAGTGTTCACTTTTGTTCTTTGTTGGGAGCGCGGTGGCTCAGTAGGTAGAGGTGCAGGCTGCAAGCCGAGAGGTCCTCGGTTCGAATCCCACCTGCGGCAACCGCGTTGTGTCCTTGGGCAAGACACTTCATCTCCATTGCCCGCGTGGGGGTACGGTGGCGTTGTGTAGAAAGGCGTACTGCACGTCGATGGTGCACTTGTCTTCAACCAATGCTAACCCTGCTTGTGTGGAGTTAGTATGTTGGGGAGCTGACAGTTGCTCGCCGTTGCTCGGTGGTTCTCTCCGGGTACTCCGGCTTCCTCCACCCGTAAAACTGTCGCGGTCATGATTAACCATTGTGCATAAATATGTGACCCTAAACACCAATAAATAAATAAATAAATAAATATTTGTTCTTTGTTTAGCGAACACGTTTTTACAGTAATTTCAAGTTTTTATTCTTCCCGGGAAAAACATCAGAAAATCTCACCTCCTAGACTTTTATTTTGATGGAAAGGACAGTGTTTGGTATTATATGCCACGATGCCCACACTGTTGATATAATTAACAAATAAAAAATTACAGAACATCAAAAGATGTAGAAGACGCCGTTTTCTTATTTTTAAATGTTTTTTTAAGAGTGAGTAATAGACAAACGTTCAAACGGATTGGGTAAAAAATGTAAAAACTAAAAAGCCAGCTTCTGTATTTTATACTAGTCTACAGCAAAATGCCAGGAGTTTGTGAAACGATTCGTACATCGATGATACAATAACATTTCGAAATTTCAACTTTTAAGGGGAATTTCCATACCCTTGGTGCTGAATTTATTGACAGATTTAGAAAATTAAGGGGAGCTAACATTCCTGTAAATCTCTTCCAATGACGAAACTTGTCAGCCATGGATAGCAGAAAAGTATTTGCCCCACTTCAGTTTATCTCTTGCTTGGTTTTAAGTGTGAGTATCCCCTAAAAGTGAGTGTCCAGAGTTCTTCCAGAAAGTGGCTTTGCCTTTTCATGCCAAATGGAGACGGAGCACCTTGAGTACCAGAGAGACTGGCTGTATGGTCTACTGGGAAATTTCCCAGTGGGCCCCCTATTGGGAGCCACCGAAGGCCCCCAAAATTTACGCAGCCCAACTCGTCGTCCCCTTAGTTCCAATGTGTTCTATGTGCCAGTAGGCACATAGAACACATCGGAACTCAGGGGACGGCCTGTTGTCGCGTGAAAATTCATGAAAATGACCAAAAGGCGAAATGGATCTGATTCTATAGATTGTTGGTTTATCGAAATGCCCTCTATGTGGACTCCATTGAGGGCATTTCGATATACCAGCAGTCTAGTCTGCCACTGATCGGTCAAATGTTAGGAAACAGCGTTCGTTCGGTTAAAAAAATCAAAATGTTCTTCCATAGGACCGAACTATGGTCGGCCTGATGAACATGTGGCTGTCTTTGGTGCAACCATTTTCTCCAAATGAGCCCCAAAAGTGATACAAAAATGCCATCAAAAATGTCCTCTATGTGGACTGCCATTGATCGTTTGATGCATGGAAGCAGCGTTCTGTCGGTTCGAAAAATCAAAATCTTGTCCGGTTCTGGGACCCCCTTGGTACGTTTCCCGGCAACGTTTTTTTTTTTTTTTTTTGCCCACTCCGCCCGTGCTGAGTACTTGTTGAGGCATAAGTACCCATGATTTTCACCCACTTCATTTTACATCGTGTCAGATAAAGATTGTGTATGTCTAAAAGGTGAAGGTTCCGAGTCTCAACGGAGTTGTTTTTAAGGCAATAGTACCCATAACGCGAAGCGTACATATACCAAAATGAGCCAAGAAATATGAGAGTACATAAACCTTTGTCAGGATTTCGGACATTAGGCTGACGTTTTGAGGAAAACATGGAGAGGGAGAGAAGTCTCAGCAATCCCTCTGTGGCCACTAATATTTGTCTTTCTGTCGACATATGTAAATAAACTTAGTAGACTGTCTGAGGTGAAACCAACAATTACTGATTATAATGTTTACACAAAAAATCTTCGCGTTAAAATTAAAATCGGTGTTCGTGTGTTTCAAATTCCGCACTAACGGTGCACTTGAAACTTTTGTGTTTTACAAGAAGGCTTAAATCTGAAACTTCACACTACCTCGAAATTCCAAACTGGGACAAAAGGGCGTTATTCCTATACCTAACGCGAACAGAAGACGATACTTGCAAAAAATGTCTTAACATTTTTATTGTTTCTCTCAAAAACAGAGCATTTTGGTTACCTCCTCACTGGACGGAGCTCGTTCCATTGATGGGTCATAAGTTATGTTTTTGAGACAAAACCTGACAAAATAATAAAATATAAAAGCGCTGACTGGGTGTTACAGCCGGATCGTGTAAAGACTTTAACGGCACAATAGGTCGCTAATATTAAAAATATCAACTCACAGATTTTGTTTGTATGTAACAGGGTAAGAACAAACACCATCTGCAAAATGTAAGATACTAGAAGCAACCCGAAATTACATTAGCCCTTTCAAACTTAATGATATCTTCCACGTCCGCTCATTGTCATCAGTTGGAAGAGTCTATATTCGGTACTTGGGGGAGAACGAATCAGTATTATCAACGTGCAGCCTTTGGGCTGCACGTTGAAAATCTTGATTGGCCTACCGCACATATTCACTGAGCAACTATCTACTTATGAATTCCGATTATATCACGATCCTAGACCGGAAAAGCGTACTTTCGGATTCAAAGGGGTTAAATCTGTATTTAAAAAACTTTAATGCAGACGAATTTTCAAAAGACACGACATTGCGAAGAGATAAACGAAGTTGTCCGAAATTGATCGGAAGTAAACACAACAGCGTGACATAATTTCTGAATGCACGCGCAAATAATTGCACCTTCTTTGCATTCCGAATCACCGACCGCCACAAACAACTGTGCATTATTTTAGCAATAATTGGGCATTATTAGAACACCAATTTATGTATTATTTTAAATAAAACCTAGTTATGCTTCCAATAAAATCCACAGCAAGTAAATTGACAATGACAATCCGAAATCAAACTGCATGGGTGCATACGCATTAAATAGAACGAGTACACGTGTACACAAACTTTACATCCTTCTGAGAAAGCTATTTTCGTCGAGTATGGAAAATGACATTGTACTTTGTGCTGTCCCGGAAATATTCGTGACTGATCGGGTAATCAGATCGGGATGGAAAAAATGCTACCTGCCCTTTTTTAAAAAGCCGATAAAGTATCGCCTTCAAGTGAAATTATCTAATCGATACAAGCACTTTCATATGAATAAATATATGAAATATAAGGGCACTTTTGCATAAAAAATTGTGATTTTATCAAATGGTTAACTTATTGTTTTCAAATCCGCGATTTATTGTTCTTTAAACTATAACTATAACCGCACACCGCAACAACCCCGCCATCAGTGGCGTAGCCAGCCCAAAGCAAGTGTGTGTGTGTGTGGGGGGGGGGGGGGGGGGGTCAAACTCGCGCAGTCTGGCTTAGTGCCATTTTAGTAGGGGTGCACCCCCTTGAGTTGTAACTTAAGGTGAGGTGTGTGTGTGTGTGTGTGGGGGGGGGGGGGGGGGGGGCTGGAAAAGCTTTCCAGGTCTTCACATTTCAGAATTTTCCATCCTTAAAAATTCAGCAAGTTACAATAATCAGGGTTTCCCCCAGAGGGAAATAAATGTGTCCAATATGGGACGGCCAAGGGCCTAGGTACCACGAGCCGACCATGGTTCGACCCGCAGTTGAAAAAGTTTGAATTCCAGGGTTAAAAAAAACCCCATCTCCTCAAATCTGAACGGATATTTTGAGGTTTTTCGTGTACTGATGACTGTCTACCTTTTCGCAGACACAGATATAAGGACAAGCAATCTACAACCTAACCCCCATGGACCTACCCCCCCCCCCCCCCCCTCCCATACGATTTGTATGCCATTTTTAGCTTAACTTGACATAGTCAAGATAAGCTATTGCCATCACGCGTGCGGAAGTCTGTTCGTCTATGAGTCTGTTAGTCTGTGAGTCTGTGAGTCATTTTCCTTTAGCACGGGCTACACCCCGCAGTTCTTGTCTGATCGTCACGAAATTTCATATGCAGGTTGTGGGTCATGTCTAGATGAGAACGTCCCCTTTTGGTCGCGACCGGGCAACCGGTATGGCTGCCCGTGATGGCCGCCCAAGCCCGAAACCCGAAAACTTTTAGCTTAATCTGCAGGTCATGTTTAATATGGAGGGATTTCATTGTAACTTCGTAGGATGACTCCTTATGATCTCCAGATGAGAATTTCCCCATTTGGGTGTGATCTGCCAACCGCGACGACTGCCCGAGCACAAAACCCAAAAACCTTTAGCAGAGACTACAGGTCATATTTATTGAGGAATTTCATTGTAACTTGTTGGGTTGACTTCATACAATGTCTAGATGAGAAAGTCGCCTTTTGGTCCTGATTGGGCAACTGTGAAGGCTACAGGGCCCGAAGCCCGAAAACCTTTAGCACAGTCTACAGGTCATATTTATGAAAGGATTTCATTGTAACTTGGTCGGATGACTCCAAATAATGTCTAGATGAGAACGTCACATTTTGATCGCGATCATTCAGCCTTGATGGGTGCCCGAGTCTAAAAACCTTTAGCATAGGCAAAAAGTCATATTTATGGAAGGATTTCATTGTAACCTGTTAGGTTGACTCCATATAATGCCTAGATGATGACATCCCCTTTTGGTCGTAATTGGTCAACTGTGATGGCTACAGGCGCCCGAAGCCCAAAAACCTTGAGCACAGTATACAGGTCATATTTATAAAGGGATTTCAGTGTAACTTCATAGGATCACTCCAGATGATGCCCATATGAGATTGTCCCCTTTGGTTGCGATCATTCAACCATGATGGCTGCCCGAGCCCGAAGCCCGAAAACTTTAGCACAGTCTACAGGTCATATTTATGAAGGGATTTCATTGTAACTTGGTAGTTTGACTTCATATAAACGTCTAGATGAGAACGTCTTCTTTTGGACACGATTGGGCAACTGTGACGGCTACAGTGGCCCGAAGCCCGAAAACCTTTAGAACAGTCTACAGGTCATAATTATGAAGGGATTTTATTGTAACTTGGTAGGATGACTCCAAATAATGACTAGATGAGAACGTCCCATTTTGATCGCGATCATTCAGCCTTGATTAGGATTCCCGCGTTGTGTCCTTGAGCAAGGCACTTTACCCCGATTGTCCACATGGGGGCACGATGACGCCATGCACTAAGGCGTACTGCACGTCGATGGTGCGCATGTCTTCAACCAATCTAACCCTGCCTGTGCTGCAGTGCGGAGTTACGATGCTGGGAAGCTGGCAGCTGCTCGTCGTTGCTCGGTGGTTCTCTCCGGGTACTCCGGCTTCCTCCACCCGCAAATCTGTCACGGTCATGATTAGCCATTGCGCATAAGTATGTGACCAAGTTCTCGGCCACCTATGTTTTTCAGATTCCTGGGTATCAGGGGTGTCCGTAGGCGTGTTTTGAAAGTGGGTCACGCCCATATCTGAGGCGCGGTATGACCTACTGACCTGGGACCAACACCAAATGAGTCGACACTCGATGGAGGTTCAAAATATGGGTCAAGGTCACGGAGGTCATCTAGGGGTCATTGAGTGCATTTTTCAGAATTACTGGAAATCACATTTTTGAGCCCTAAAGTATTCCTGACGTACACACATGCATTTGACGTAAAAAAGTGGGCGTGGCCAAAATTTTTGAAAGTGGGTCACGCCCATATCTCAGGCGTGGTATGACGTATGGACCTGGGACCAACACGAAGTGAGTCGACCCTTGATGGAGATTCAAAATATGGGTCAAGGTCACGGAGGTCACCTAGGGGTCATTGAGTGCATTTTTCAGAATTGCTGGAAATCACATTTTTTGACCCCCAAAAGTATTCCTGACGTACACACATGCATTTTGACGTAAAAAAGTGGGCGTGGTCAAAATATTTGAAAGTGGGTCACGCCCATATCTCAGGCGTGGTATGAGGTATGGACCTGGGACCAACACCAAATGAGTCGACACTTGATGGAGATTCAAAATATGGGTCAAGGTCATGGAGGTCACCTAGGGGTCATTGAGTGCATTTTTCAGAATTGCTGGAAATCACATTTTATGATCCCCTAAAGTATTCCTGACATACACACATGCATTTTGACGTACAAAGTGGGCGTGGCCAAAAATTTTGAAAGTGGGTTACGCCCATATCTCAGGCGTGGTATGATGTATGGACCTGGGACCAACACCAAATGAGTCGACACTTCATGGAGATTCAAAATATGGGTCAAGGTCACAGAGGTCACCTAGGGGTCATTGAGTGCATTTTTGTCAGAATTGCTGGAAATCACATTTTTTTACCCCCCCCCTCCCCCCCAAAGTATTCGTGACGTACACACATGCATTTTGACGTAAAAAAGTGGGCGCGGCCAAAAACATTTTGAAAGTGGGTCACGCCCATACCTCAGGCATGGTATGACGTATGGACCTGGGACCAACGACACGTGATGGAGATTCAAAATTTGGGAAAGGTCACGGAGGTCACCTAGGAGTCATTGAGTGCATTTTCAGAATTGCTGGAAATCACATTTTTTGACCCCTAAAGTATTCCTGACGTACACACAAGTATTTTAACGTAAAAAAGTGGGCGTGGCCAAAATTTTTGAAAGTGGGTCACGCCCATATCTCAGGCGTGGTATGACGTATGGACCTGGGACCAACACCAAATGAGTCGGCACTTGATGGAGGTTCAAAATATGGTCAAGGTCACAGAGGTCCCCTAGGGGTCATTGAGTGCATTTTTTCAGAATTGCTGGAAATCTAATTTTTTGACCCCTAAAGTATTCCTGATGTACACACATGCATTTTGACGTAAAAAAGTGGGCGTGGCCAAGATTTTTGAAAGTGGGTCACGTCCATATCTCAGGCATGGTATGACGTATGGACCTGGGACCAGCACCAAATGAGTCGACACTTGATGGAGACTCAAAATAAGGGTCAAGGTCACGGAGGACACCTAGGGGTCATTGAGTGCATTTTTCAGAATTGCTGGAAATCACATTTTTGCCCCCCCCCCCCTCTAAAGCATCCCTGACGTACACACATGCATTTTTATGTAAAAAAAAGTGGGCGTGGCCAAAATTTTTGAAAGTGGGCCACGCCCATATCTCAGGCGTGGTATGACCTACAGACCTGGGACCAACACCAAATGAGTCGATACTCGATAGAGGTTCAAAGTATGGGTCAAGGTCACAGAGGTCACCTAGGGGTCATAGAGTGCATTTTTCAGAATTGCTGGAAAGCTCATTTTTGACCCCTTAAAGTATTCCTGATATACACACATGCATTTTGACGTAAAAAAGTGGGCGTGGCCAAAAAAAAATTGAAAGTGGGTCACGTCCATACCTCAGGCGTGGTATGATGTATGGACCTGGGACCAACACCAAATGAGTCGACACTTGAGGTCACCTAGGGGTCATTGAGTGCATTTTTCAGAATTGCTGGAAATCACATTTTTTGACCCCCTAAAGTATTCCTGACGTACACACATGAATTTTTATGTAAAAAAAAGTGGGCACGGCCAAAATTTTTGAAAGTGGGTCACGCCCATATCTCAGGCGTGGTATGACATATGGACCTGGGACCAACACCAAATGAGTCGACACATGATGGAGATTCAAAATATGGGTCAAGGTCACAGAGGTCACCTAGGGGTCATTGAGTACATTTTTAAGATTTGCTGGAAATCACATTTTTTGACCCCCTAAAGCATTCCTGACGTACACACATGCATTTTTATGTAAAAAAAGTGGGCGTGGCCAAAATTTTTGAAAGTGGGTCACGCCCATATCTCAGGCGTGGTATGACCTACAGACCTGGGACCAACTCCAAATGAGTTGATACTCGAAGGAGGTTCAAAGTATGGGTCAGGGTCACAGGGGTCAACTACGGGTCATTGCGTGCATTTTTCAGAATTGCTGGAAATCTAATTTTTTTACCCCTAAAGTATTCCTGACATACACACATGCACTTTGACGTAAACAAGTGGGCGTGTCCAAAAAATTTTAAAGTGGGTCACGCCCAATTCTCAGGCATGGTATGACGTATGGACCTGGGCCAACACTAAAAGAGTCGACACTTGATGGAGTCTCAAAATATGGGTCAAGGTCACAGAGGACCCCTAGGGGTCATTGAGTGCATTTTTTTCAGAATTGCTGGAAATCACATTTTTTAATCCCCTAAAGTATTCCTGACGTACACACATGCATTTTACGTAAAAAAGTGGGCGTGGCCAAACTATTTGAAAGTGGGTCACGCCCATATCTCAGGCGTGGTATGACGTATGGATCTGGGACCAGCACCAAATGAGTCGACACTTGATTGAGATTAAAAATATGGGTCATGGTCACAGAGGTCACCTAGGGGTCATTGAGTGCATTTTTCAGAATTGCCGGAAATCACATTTTTTGACCCCCTATAGTACTCCTGGCGTACACACATGCATTTTGACATAAAAAAGTAGGTGTGGCCAAAAATTGTGAAAGTGGGTCACACCCATATCTCAAGCGTGGTATGACCTACGGACCTGGGACCAACACCAAGTGAGTCGACACTCGATGGAGGTTGAAAATATGGGTCAAGGTCACGGAGGTCACCTAGGGGTCATTGAGTGCATTTTTCATACTTGCTGGAAATCCCATATTTTGCCCCCCCCCCCCCCCCAAAAAAAAAGCATTCATGAGATTCATACATGCATTTTTACGTTAAAAAAGTGGGCGTGCCAAAAAAATTTGAAACTGGGTCACGCTCATATCTCAAGCATGGTATGATGAATGGACCTGGGACTAACACCAAATGAGTAGACAACTGATGGAGATTCAAAATATGGGTCAGGG
Source organism: Pictodentalium vernedei (assembly GCA_031216915.1). Classification (NCBI taxonomy): domain Eukaryota; kingdom Metazoa; phylum Mollusca; class Scaphopoda; order Dentaliida; family Dentaliidae; genus Pictodentalium; species Pictodentalium vernedei. The sequence goes on along the minus strand of CM062294.1, from coordinate 469,615,478 downwards.
TCAAGGAGGTCACTTAGGGGTTATTAAGTGCATTTTTCATAATTGCTGGAAATCACATTTTTTTTAACCCCTCACCCCCCCCCCCCCCCCCCCCCCCAAAGGATTTCTGAGGTCCATACATGCATTTTTATGTTAAAAAAGTGGGCGTAGCCAACATTTTTGAAAGTGGGTCATGCTCATATCTCAATCGTGGTATGATGAATGGACCTGGAACTAACACCAAATGAGTCGACAACTGATGGAAATTCAAAATATGGGTCAAGGTCACGAAGGTCACCTAGGGGTCCGCTTGAAAGTTGTCATCAAAGTCATCAAGTGCGTATTGTTCAGAAATACTAGGAAATGAATTTTATTACACCTTAATGCATTTCTAAAGTTTATGAACGTATTTCATCACTCAAATTAGTGGGCAGCGCCAAAAATGTCCATTTCTGATTCGAGTATCGAACCCTTTGAATGCTGGTCACATATATGCCTTTTCCGGTTTCTTATAAATAATTGTTCTGATTCCAGTAGGAATATCTGTAAATACTGTTAACGAAAACCCATTTCTGATTTGTTAAAAAATATTTTACTCCTGAAAATAAGCCTCCATAAATTCTCTTTCTGTATAGTTTATTCCTGATACTTTCACCCTTTTCACACAGACTTGAATTTACTGGGTGCAGTAAATTCTGTTTCTTTAGTTGGATAAATATATTTTAAACGTGATCTCACGTATCCCTGTTTAATTATTAATTCATTATTCGGTTATCGTGTATCAGGGTGTCGGGATCATTTGACCAAAATGTGTGCACACCAAAAGACACGAGCGATGTGAACCAATGGACATGTGCACACTTCAAGCATTTTAATTACAGCTTCAGCAAAAATGATTGAAAATGACTCCATTGAAAATGAAATTTTATCTCTAATCGAAATGGATGTGTTTTATTTTATGCCCCCGGGTCAAGATTCGCTAAGCTTGTGACTTGAAACAAATTGTTTAAATTTTAAAATTTGTCGAAAAGTAGGAACTTAATTTGTTGAGCTTAATCCCTTGCAACCTGGATTGAGGAACAGTTAAAACAGAAACTGTCCAACGGTTCATCTTTGCTCAGACGAATTTCTAAGTTTGGGTGAACAACTATTTTTAGTGATGGAGAAGTGGGTTTGGGGAATACATCCTCAAAATGGAACCACTGTATAGATTGAGAGAACAGAATTTGTTTTATTTTGACTTGATCGCATGCTTTACATTGCCTTTATCAATGCTAAAGAGCCAGAGGAATTGTACGTCTAATTCATTAATTAAAATTTTGTTGATGATGATTTTTGTTATTTATTATTTATTTATTTGAGTTTAACGACACTTTCAACAGCCAGGGTCATCTTGTGTCGGACAGTTTTACGGGTGGGTAACGTCGGAAGGAACCACCGAGCAACGGCGAGCAACAGTCAGACTCCCCAAAGTACTAGCTCCACACAAGCAGGTTTAGCATTGGTTAAAGACAGGTGTATCATCGACGTGCATTACGCTTTAGTACACAGTGTCATCTTGCACCCACGTGGATAATTGGGATTAAGTGATGATTTTTATTACCCGGTAAACGCATGCGTAGACATCACTGCCCACGCGTGGATTACGACCAGTCCATGGCGGCTGTACTGTACACCGAGAATGGAGTATCACTAAAACATTTTAGAAGTGGATTTTTCACCCCAAAATAAGTATAAAATTCTGTGAAAAGTTACCCGACGCACCACCAGAAGTTTAACCAATAGATCGGTCGGTTTAAAACTGTGTCCATCAACTGAAACTTCTCAGGGATTTCCTGTAGTTTTCACAGAATTCAAGTGATCTTATAGATGGACATACCACTCCAAGGAAATATTTATGGTGATCCATTATCTACGTACTTCTGTGGGAGCGCGGTGGCTCAGTGGTTATGGCATTGGACTTCAAACGAAAGGTCCACGGTTCGACCCCAGGCAGGGGCAACTGTAGTGGCGGAGCTAGAATTCTCACATAAGCGGGGTTTGACCAGTATTTAGGGGGGCATGACATGACATGCCATAGGCATGTCATGATGCCTGAAAGGACGAGTGGGTGGTGGGTCTGGAAGGGGGCTCGACTCCCTAGAGGGCCCTCTGAGAGTAAATCTGGGATAAAATTGCTTTCAACTGGAAGTAATTATCTGTGCCAGGAATGAACGTTCCCCAGTACTAAACACTCTATCACTGTTTTTGCCTCAATCTGGTTGTAGCATGTGATAGATGGGTGAAAATTATTGAAATGGGGTTTGAATTTGGGGGAGGGCATTAAGATGGGGGGGGGGGGGGGGCTGTCCCACCTCTCCACTGGAAAACTGCGTTGTGTCCTTGGGCAAGGCACTTAATCCCGATTTCCCACGTATGGGCACGGTGACGCTATGTACTAAGGCGAACTGCATGTCGATGATGCACTTGTCTTCAACCAATGCTAACCCTACTTGTGTGGACTTAGTACGTTAGGGAGTCTAACAGTTGCTCGCCGTTGTTTGGTGGTTCTCTCCGCGTACTCCGGCTTCCTCCGCCCGTAAAACTGTGCTACAGTAGGTGACCCTGGCTGTCGAAAGTGTCGTTAAACCCCATACATGAATAACGTACTTCTGTTTATAATTGAGTAGCACATTACCCCACGCCACAGTGCTATATAACGATTAGATAAACATGATATCATTCATATGGTGTGGTCACGATATAGCCATAGATGCTGAAAGTGACATTAAATATGATAGAGAAATATATTCAAAAATTGCTATTTAAATTTTATTAATTTTTTCAAAGTTTACTATCAAAACATAGCTTATGACCCTTTTATTGGAACGAGCTCATCGAGCTCGTTCCAATAAGAGGTTATAAGCTATGTTTTAAGGAAAAGAATGAAATCTTTACTTATTCAAAAAATGACTTGTCATGTGTCTCTGTTCATGGTGGGCTAAAGAGTTAAAGAACTCAGTTATAGGAAACACTAACCAACGTTAATTTGTTTTGTTCTGTTCTGTTTGTTCTGAAACAAAGACAAAAACCCACAGCATTCCTTTTCCGCTTTTCACACAATACTGACAATGCCAGTCGAATGAACACAAGTTTACATCTACAAAAGAGGATCGGACCCTTTCCAGTAAAACATCTCAAACCATGACAATAAGTGGTTCAAGTGAGAGAACCATTAATTTGCAGTACGTATACATGGGTGATCATGTTGAGTCTTGTTGTAACACAATGGGTTTTTTTTTTTTTTTTGTCGTGACAGCACATACATATAGAATTCGGAGGATTAATTGTATTGTCTACGATATTGATTAAGAGTAGAGCGACACAGGATATCGAAGGCTAACCCTGTTAAGGGCCTATATAAGTAATGGAATTTTGTTTATTTTGAAATTCTCACCTCTCATATTCCTTAAATTCAGATTAAATATACACAAATTATACATCAAAATGAAGATTGGAATGTATAGAACACGAAACACATATGTAATCAACTCATAGAGTCGACTGTAGGCATCACTGATTCCTGGAAGTCTGCTACCGTATTCGCACCAGAACTGATAATAAAATAATATTTCATCAGAACAACTTGTGGCAAAATGTGCTTCATATATCCAAGAACAAAGCTAGGCATTCAAAACACTTTCGAATACAGCGATAGGATTGCATTTTGGAAAAGGACAACACTGTCTGCATTTTTTATTGAAGATGGTTTCCATGCTCGACAGACATGCGCAAATCACTTGTTTCCACGAATTTCCATCGAAAAACAAAATCGTAATTCTAAGAAATTTCAACAGGTATCACGATACCATGCATTGGATATGGCAACTGTGCAATCTCTAACTAATAACAATATACTGTATGAAGGCGATCTTTTTCATTATTTGATTTTAGACGGCGTTGTTTTTACATGCTTTTTCTGTCTGATGACGTCGACCGGAAATCGAAAGTATACCCATACGTAAACAAAAGCAAAGGCTTTGGAATTTTCCCCAATGCAGCTCTGTCGCCGTGTTTTGAAGAATTTTTATCCCCTAGCTTTGTTCTTGAATATGTAAAGCACATTTGGCCACAAGTTGTTTTCGTGAAATATTATTAAATTATCAGTTCTGGTGCGAATACGGCAGCAGGCTTCCAGGAACCAGTGGTGCCTACAGTCGACTCTATGAGTTCATTACACATGTGTTTCATGTTCTATACATCCCAGCCTTCATTTTGATGTACATTTTGTGTATATTTAATTTGAATTGAAGGAATATCAGAGGTGAGAATTTTCAAAATAAACAAAATTTCATTACTTATATAGGCCCTTAAAGTCACAGTTATTGGTTGCTCAAGAAGTAGAATTCCCCATGTCAGCTATCGAAAGAGGTCCTTATCCATGCTCATGCCCCACAACTTCCTGAAAATCTTCATTTGTGAGCATTTGTCTTTGTACAATGCGTGTGATTGCAACCCGAGACACTCCCTGCACTTAGGAGTGTGGCGGTTCAATGGTTTACGCATTGGACTTCAAACCGAAATGTCTGCGTTGTGTCCTTGGGCAAGGCACTTAACCCTTTACCCAACGCAGACGATATCAAAATTTATTATTTTAAATATCATTTTTTTTAAATTTTTCAAAAAATTTCAACAAAACCATATCATATGACCCCTCGTTGGAACGAGCTCGTTCCAACGAGGGGTCACATAATATGGTTTTGTTGAATTTTTTTGAAAAATAATACTTTTTCAACTGCTGATTTTGCATATTACGCGAGCGGATGAGGGCGATTCGTTGGGTACAGGGTTAATCCCGATTGCCCTCGTGGGGGTACGGTGTCACTGTGTACTAAGGCGTACTGCACGGTGATGGTGCACTTGTCATTAACCAATACTAACGCTGCTTGTACGGAGTTAGTACGTTGGAGAGTCTGACAGGTGTTCGGTGGTTCTCTCTGGGTACTCCGGCTTCCTCCACTCGTAACACTGTCCAACACGAGGTGCTCCTGGCTATCGTAAGTGTCGTTAAACCCCAATAAATAAATAAACTCCTTAATCCTAACTACCTTTCTCATTAGACCCTCACAAAAGTTGTTGAAAGCAGTAAATCAGTGGTAGCTGCTAGTAGTATGCCATGTATGAAATTACCCCCATCAGCCGGACATCGCCCCGGACCACGGAAATGAGATCATCGTCATGTGACCCAGTTACATCGTGTGTGGCTGTCATGGTATCCCGAGTGAGCGTCGTGACGTCATTGTGGTGGTTGTGATGCTTGGTGTCAGTGCGCATGCGCAGTGCGTGTTGTTAATGTGGCACGTGTTTCCGTGTCCATTTTGATAACTGAGGCCGCCATTTTGGTTTCTATGGTGACACGTGGTTGCTATCACCCTGGAAGCCCCCCCCCCCCCCCCCCCAAATAGGAAGGAGATGTTAGTTTAAACATATTTTATTTGCCATAAATTTGCAAAATGGATTGGAGTACAAGTTATACAACTTACGTTAACTCCTCTCCATAAATACAATAGAATAGAAAATCAATACATGGATGCGGCTATGAGATATTCAGATTGATTTACAAATGAATGGAGATTTACACTATTTACATTAGAAATATATGTTGTCGAAAAAGGTAGCCAAGTAGTCCTGTCATGACTCAGAAAATACTTAGGGCTGGACACTGAAGGGTAGGGGCGTAGGAAGCTTATAATATTGAGAGGTGGGGGGAATTGTAAACGGGAGCCTTAGGCGACCCGCTCGGCGTAGCCGAACCCGAGGGAGGGGATACCAGAAAAAGTTGTAAAATATGAACTACTGAGAGCTCATTTTCTCGCTTCTCAAGTGAAAAAATCAAGGTATCGTTGCTGTTGATTTTTTGGTAACGAGCTCGTTCCAATGAGGGGTCATAACCTATGTTTTTGAGACAAAAAATGAAAAAAATCATGAAAATTAATTGGCGATTTTTGAGAATAGCGCTGGCCGGTTTTGGCCGTTACGTTGGGTAAAGGGTTAAAGGAGAATGTATGTCAGAGAGGTAGCTGTTAACCTGTTGAGCGTTATATCAGTCAGTGACATCGGCTACCAACTTTTCTATGCACTGCAAATGGTGTAGATCATACAGTTTTTATGTGCGCCTGAATGATGTAGAATATGCAGATGTATATGGTTATTTTCGTGTAGATACTAGATATGATTTACAAAGTTTGGGGAAAAAAATTCCCCCCCCCCCCCCTCTCGGTTCCAACACCACTGCTGAAGGGGATATATGTTCGATTGAATATGATTGTATATACTGTGAACAATGTAACTGTACCAGGGAACAGAATATAAAAAAAATAGACTCAATCTATATTGTTATGTTGCCATTTTATTCCCTTATCAATCCAAGTAAACGGATCTACCAGTCACCTCGAGATAGACAGTCTCCCAAAGGAATCCTCCAGTAGTTTCTACCAGTCCCCATTAACCCATAATCCACCACTTTCTTTCGTCCCTAAACACCCAGATGGGTCGTAGGTGAAGTCACACACTCGAGCAGTTACTCTGCAGCTCAGTTACTCGATAAGATTCAAGTCGTCCGAGCAATGCCTGTTCCAGTCATCATTGCTCAGTTACACGTTTGCTCGATAAGCTTTGAGACGATTTTTCACCTTGGTTCATCATTATCGCCATCGCCATCACTCGCACCTTGCATTACGAGGTGTGAACAGCTACTGCTCAGATGGAATTACCTGCTGAGACACAAAAACACTGGTACAGTTGGAGGCTGCCTTTGTCACCACTTGGGAGTAGCAAAGGGCGCAAGGAAAAATTCATCTACCAGCGGTTTTTGCGAGAATAACTTAACCAGAGTCCTTGGGGAGGTGTAGTACCTTCCGTGGGGGATCCGCCTCCTCCGCACTGGCCACCCACCAAGTGACTTGAACTTCTGGACAAGGATTCAACCACCGAATACCGTAAACAAGGGAAAAGGAAGAAGAGAAGGAAGGGACCAGATGCCGTGATACCTGTCAACTGTCGGAGTTTCTGAAGCGGAAGAATGCGGAGAGGGAAGAGAAGGACGCAGAGAGGGATTTCAGAAGAGCCATACCTTGCAACCCTGACCGGTCCATGTCTAGCCCGGCACACCACTCCTCGCAGGGGGCGGGGAGAAGTCGAAGAACGTTGGATCGACAGGGAACAGGACAAGCTCCAACTCAACTCATATTTCTTTGGAAAATGAGATGGAGGAGGGTGACTTTTCCTTAGTGCAGGATATGGTTCCGGACGCTGTCCCTCAAACCGCTCCAACTCCCACTGAACCGTCTCCTCCAAACAAGGGTACTTCACAGGAAACGGAATATCCGGAAGAGGAAACCCTCTGGGAGAGAAATGAGAGAGAACAGAGAGGAGAGAACACCAGCAACACATGGCACGTCGTGAAGAAGAAATGAGACAGTCGCTGGAGAGATTGGGACAATGAATCATAGAACAACGCGTCATCCAAACAACACGTGATGCGGCCTTGACCAGACTGTATCATCCAGGTCATTCCAACAGCAGTCCAGCAACACCTACAACGACTGCCACGTTCTCTCCATCCCAGTAACATCCTCCAATGTGGAACCGCAAAAGACACAAGCGCCGCTAATTACCCTGACACTTTCTTCCTTTATCACGCTCAGACAAATGCAGGAAAACTATTTTGAGGGTCGAAAGGGGGCTTGCCCTACACCGTCCCTGCGCGCCTTCAACGCACCAAAAAACATTTATTTCGGATTTGAGACGTTCGAGCTATGCCTGTTCTAGTCATGGCTCTCGTTGCTATCTTGGCTTTTTCCAACTGACAGTGTTAGTGTACTGGTAGGAAGACTGAGTCTAGAAACGGGGCAGGAGATATCAGAAGCCATTAGAATACTGCCCACACAACCCCTATCGCAGAATTCCTGGATACGACTGTAGTAATAGAATCCATTAGAATAATGCTTATCCCTTGATACCCAACGTAACAGCCAAAACAGGCCAGCGCTATTCACAAAAATCATCATTTTTTTTTGTCTCAAACCATAGCTTATGACCCCTCATTGGAACGAGCTCATTGAGCTCGTTCCAATGAGGGGTTATAAGCTATGGTATTGACGCAAAAAGTCCATAAAATTAGTTATTCAAGAATTTTATTTGCAAGTGTCGTCTGCTTTTCGTGTTAGGTGTTATCGCCGAATTCCTGGATACGTCTGTAGTCATAGAATCCTTTTTTTCTAAGATGAATAGAAGAGTCCTTTGAGGAGTCACTCGTTCGAGCAATTACCCGATAGCTCATTTGCTCGACAAGATTAGAGTTGACTGGACAGTGTCTGTTCAGCCACTACTCAATTTACTCTGGAACTTATTCTTAGGAAAACTTTTGTCAGGGAAATATCTGAATTGTGGGCAGAGTTTAACTGAATGGAGAGATCTGGTTGGTTAATTAGTTGCAATAAATTAGTCAGATTGACCTATCCGGCCAAAACGAAACATGTCGTATGCTGTTCGGAATAAGAAGAAGAATACCCGGAATAGAGCTTGAACGAGTCAGAGCAGATCAGAAAAGCTGAAAATATTAGCAATAAGCTAAAACTTTATCAGCCGAAAAACTTTTCTACACTGGAGTATACTCCTAGGCCATCGAATAGAGTTAGGTATACAATAAAAAAAGAGGAAGCATGTCCATGAATGGAGGGAAGGGGATATGGCAGCCAGGAAAATGGAAAATGGAAGCAGATGATTCCCAAGGAATCGGAACTAGCTAAATAGATGTTTGTGGTAATTAGATATACATCCTTTCAATCAAACATACCCTCCGAAAATGCTTCCTTCCAGGTTCATAGCAACCAAGTGCTTCAGTTAACAAAATAGTATACAGAAACGCGTGCCACCCAAACAACGCCCGCTGCACATATGCACAGACATCACGTATCACCATGACAATGGCGTCACAACATGGCCGCTCACGTGGTCTACCAAGGCAATCCCACATGACATAACTGGGTCACGTGACCCCTGGTGGACAATGATGTCACATCCGAGGTCCGGGGCGATACATTTGATACATGACATATCACAAGTAGCCATCATTGATTTACTGAGTTCAACATATTTGGAGGGTCAAATGGAAAAGGTAGCCAGGGGCAGGAATACTATTGCTATTCTATTTTCTTGTGGGTCTGAGTCATGTAGGCCGTGACGGTCACGTCGAGTCCATTTAGAATGTTTGACACGAAAGATGTATGGCCTGTAAACATTTGGGGAGTGAAGGAATCATCATCTCGGAAAACTCTTTCGATGGAGAGAACCTTTGGACGCAACATACCAATAATAACTCACAAATTCATCGCCCAAGTTTGGAGTGGCAGAACCCGACTTTGTTAGCAAACTCCACTACTTATTGTTCCGAAAAAATAGCTTATGATCCCTAATTAGAATGGGGGTCACAGGTGACATTAATTGGAATCTAGCTGTGGGCAAAGTTTGTTTTTCTGTTTGTAAAACATTATAAACGCCAGATGTTTCTAAAAAATCTTAATAATGAAAAGGCTCGTTTTAACCGAGAATCACTAGAACACGATTCTTGCATACAAATTTTCTTGAATAATTAAATATTTTCATTTTTTCCCTCAAAAACATAGCTTATGTTTGGGAGGAGGGGGGTTAAAATAGCGCTGCCCGGATATTATCGTTACGTAAGGAAAGGGTTAACCATTTCCTTTGCATGAAAAGCAGACGAAACTTGCAAACAAAATTATTGAATACCTATTTTTTCTCATTTTTTTGCGTCAAAAACATAGCTTATGACCCCTCATTGGAACAAGCTCGTTCCAATGAGGGGTGACAAGCTTTGTTTTGACGCAAAAAAATGAAAAAATAATGAAAACTGAATGTAAATGTGAATACCGCTGGTTGGTTTTGGCCGTTAAGTTGACTAAAGGATTAACAGTTGTTTGAGCATAGCACAAGTTATTGTTGGAATTCATCCTACTTAAAGCCTTGATCCCATCTAATACTCCGTTAACCGTGAATAAGTTAACTGTCGTATTTGGTGGAGGTCGATGAACATGTATTCATAATATATTTTGTATTGGCTCAGATTAAAAACAATTAACGTACAAGTCATTATCGCGTTAAGAAAGATTTAATTTACCCAGACTTCTATACAATAAACTGTAACTCTTTGGTTAGTGGAGGGTGGCACGTTACCTGAAATGACGCATATGAAGTTGCTGTTCAGGGATTTACGACGGATTAATTCGATACACTATTGTACGCCAGAATTATATTTTTATAAGTCATAACCCGTCTAGGAATTCTGTAATCAGTGGTAAAATATGTTTTGAGTATTTATTACTGTTGAGCTTTAAGGGTTTATATTTATATAGTTTGTCGCTATGTGTGTTGCCTGTCACCACGTGATGAGCTAGAAGGAGTTTTTCAACTGATCAGTGTATCATATTTAAAGTGACTTCCTATGAAGAGGAGATAGTATCTTCGCTTGTCAATGTGCTAATGGTATACACACCAGGATTTTATTTACTGTAATCTTAACGAACCCTCTAATAAGTCGATTCGTCGTTCACGGCGACCCACACAGTATCGAATTTTTGTGTTGACGAAGGAAATCCTCAGATCGATTTTTGGAGTTACATGTGGAAAGGTAATAATGGATTTCAAAAAAAGGATGGGAGTGATTTTGTGAGGATTCTTGTTTTCTTATGGATAGCTGCAGTTACAGTATGCTTGGAATGGATTACCAATAAAACACGGACACAGTGAAGTTTCCACCCAGGCAGTAACTTAAAGTGGGGTGAAAAATATACGAAGTCCCTAGCAGAGTTTCAGTTAATGGACCTCCGGGTTCACCCCGGAGGTCCATTAACTGGAACTTCGCTGGTGGTTTTACGCTTATAAAGGAGTTTGAGATTTAACTTTTCTGAGGTAGAAATTTAACCCATTGAGTGTTTTAGTAATAATTCACATCTATGTGATGTGAACGGATACTAGGAATTTAATTCAATATGACGTGGAAGTCTTGTATGCTTCTTTTTTCACAACGTTTCACACTCTGTTCCTCGATTTTTTCAATGTCTTATTTAGACTTATTGAGAAGAGGTAAAAATACGGGTAGTGTTGACAATGGGGTTACGCGATATTTTTCGACCTTCTCAAGAACAATATAGCTTTTCAGGGTTCTAATTAACATATTTTCAAAACCGTTTTCGCTGTGATAAGCATTTGAACTGGTACCCACAATACTAGAGAGACGAAGTAATGTAATGATTTAAAATATTTTATGCAGCAGTTCTCCATGCCTAGCATGTCTATTTGTCCAACACACTCCCACATTATTCACACAATACCCCCTCCCCCTTCATACAACTGGCTGTATCTATCTAGTTCTCACTCCAACCCATGTTTTTCACCCTTGTCGACGTAGCCTCCGCCCACATCCCACGCCCCATGTCGTTGTCTACACGGAGTTGAACTCAATCTGTGAAAAAATGTTATGCGCTTTTCATTGGATATTTGCCATTAATATGGAAACGCTAGGCATTTTTGTCGTTATTTCCTATGTTCCTTGTAGCTTGCTCCACAACGGGGAGTTTAACCCTTTAGCCAACGCAGACGATATCGAAATTTATTATTTTAAATATCATTGTTTTTAATTTTTCAAAAAATGTCAACAAAGCCATATCATGTGACCCCTCGTTGGAACGAGCTCGTTCCAACGAGGAGTCACATGATATGGTTTTGTTGAAATTTTTTGAAAAATAATATTTTTTCAACTGCTGAATTTGCATATTACGCGGGCGGATGCGGCCAATTCGTTGGGTAAAGGGTTAAAAAATGACCGATTATGGAGGAGCGTAAATGTGATTTGTTCAGATGGTGATGGCGAAAGTCCCAGCTGATAAAATATTTCAACTACATCAAGCCATATCTTCGTCAAAGGCATGCCTTGATCAGTGCCGTATGAACTCATGACCGGGACTCTAGACGTTTAGATACTTCGGAACCCCCCTCCGGCACTTCAAACTTTCACCCCTCTACAGCTGACAGCTTGACCCTGGTACGGTAGGAACTATGCCACAGTACATAGCCCTATATCCATTTTGCGGGTCTCCTGAAGAATTCTACTCACAACTTGACATATTATTTAAATAACATTAAAATAATGTACTGTATATAAATATATATATACAGTATACTTATGAGAGCATATATACGGATAAATATATATGTACATGTATCGCTACGGCGCACTGTGCAAAGTGCCTTTAACCATTGGAGCCCCAAGGCGCTGGTAACAGTGCCTCACCCCCCCAAAAAAAAATGGTGGGCCCTCCTGTCCCTGCGGGCCCCTAGGCTTCAGCCTAGTCAGCCTTATGAACAATTCGGCCCTGGCCTTGATGGTTTAGTTGAAATATTAGTCTGTCGGAATTGTAGTTTAAGAGACACGTGACCTCTTGGAAATTTATTTGTAGATAAATAAAATATACGTCTTGTGGTCGTGACGAAACTTCTTTCTTCTTTAACCCTTTACCTAACGTAACGGTCAAAACCGGCCAGCGCTATTCTCAAAAATCGCCAATTAATTTTCATTATTTTTTTCATTTTTTATCTCAAAAACATAGGTTATGACCCCTCGTTGGAACGAGCTCGGCGAGCTCGTTCCAACGAGGGGTCATAACCTATGTTTTTTGAGACAAAAAATGAAAAAAAATTAGTTATTCAAGAATTATTTTTGCAAGTGTCGTCTGCTTTTCAGGTTAGGTAAAGGGTTAACCCTTTTTCTAACATAAAACATTGAAAGGCGGGCGACATTGGCAAACACAATTCTTGAATAACTACTTTTTTTTCATTTTTTTTTTGGCGTGAAAAACATAGCTTATGGCACTCATTGTTGAGCACGTTCCAATTAGGTGACATAAGCTATGTTTCTGAGACAAAAAATGAAAAAAATAATCAAAATTGAATGGTGATGTTTGTGGATAGCTTTGACCGTATTTGACCATTACGTCGGGTAAAGGGTTAATTACCAAGTACCGTTCTCCAAAATGGTAATGCTTGGCCTCTCAAGGGCCCGATCGGCTACTACAAACCTCCATTTGTATGACCGACTGTGTGTGTGTGACATATGTCCAATTATGGAAAGAAAGCCATGGTCACCAGCAAGGGAGAATCGTGCAGACGAAAATGTTCCAACTGGAAAACTTATTTGGGAGGAGGTCCCCCCCCCCCCCCCCCCCCACCCCAATAGCAACGCCTCTGACTTCACATCATGTAACCGTTTTTCATCTTATTTCTGATATCAAAGCCTGGGTTAGAAAGACAATCAAAGTGTTGAGAGTTTGTAAAAAATAAATAAAATCTATGGTTTTTGAGCGATTCAATCTCAGCTGCAAATACTCACTTTTGCGAAAATATATTTGGCATTTGTCTCCCCCTGAATACTGTTGACAAATACAGGTAACTAAGCTGAATCCCACCCTTAAGGCGATAGACCGTATATTGTCGAAATGATAGCTAACATGCAGCCTAACATACACCACTGAAATCTCAGTGGAGATAAAAAAAATACCAAACCCCCCCAAAAAAATCCAAACTAAAACAACTCACTTTCAAAGTGAAATTGAAACAAGGAGATAATTACTTATTTTGGTTTTTATTTTAATTTGCAAAGTTCAGTCTGTGTTTGTTGTGATTTCCGGCTAAGTTTTTACTCCGACCGCAAAAATAATAATTGTACAAGGCTCACTAATCCGTTTTTACACATTTATACATGTACAGTTCTACAAGAAGAAAAGTGCTAACCCTTAAACCCTAGCGGCGGCCGTTTTTCCGGTCATCAACATTATACGTCATAACGTCATTAAATAGGATGGCTGTTTAGTAAATGTCTGTGGTAGACCAATCGGTATTTTCAACGTGCAGCCCTGTGGTTGCACGTTGAAAATATTGATTGGTCTACCCTAAATACAGTTAAAACTAGAAGTCCTGTCACGAATAGTGCGCTTATCTAGACTTAATTGCGCGTTGGAATTGCACGCAATTGCCATATCGAATGGCATCCAAAGCACGGCAGGTTCTCCTGGTTACTCACAGTAAACACATGCAATGTTTCAGCCAATGGACCTCCGGGTTACCCGGAGGTCCATTGGCTGAAACATTGCTTGTGCACAGGCCACATGGACAGAATTCGATAGCTTTACTATGGCTATAACGCGTACATTAACGCGCAGATCAACGTGCTATTTGTGCGCATTTCAGGACAGGACTTCTAGTTTTAACTGTAAAGAATATGGACTCTTCTAATTGGTGTCATTGAACTGGCATGGAAGATACCACTAGAGTTCAAAGGGTAAAACTTCAAACTAAACTGGAAGTACAAAACCATCAAGTTAGCGATGTAAATCATACATTGTTGGAAAGAATTTTGTATCGTGTACTAAATGAACAAATGTCCGGATATTCCCAAAATTATAATCATTGTTTTTGAAAACCTCAACATTAATCATTTTCCCCATAGACTTCAGTTTTGAACTACAAACAACTCGGAACTTCGCACAAGCGTACTTTGGTTGCTCGTGACAAAATATTTTTTCATTCGTCAACCGAGAATCTGCGTAATTTCACACGCAACAACAAAGCCACTTATGAAAATATTCAGTTACTTTCAACTCACTCACGAGCAGAGTCGCCCGAAGCAGGATGGGTCAGATCCCTGTAAAATGGCATTTACTAGCACTAGCAGACCCGCCATGACATTCCGAAGCATGCATTCCCGAAAGCCGAAGGCCCGAGATGGGAAATTTGAGAGGAGGTGCCCCACTCCCATTGACAGGGGGACACTCCCAACAAAACACCCCCATTGAATTTTGAAAGCTCTCAGAACGGATTTGGGGTGTATTTTAGCTTTACTTCGAGAATAAAGTATTGAAAAAAATGAGTGACGAACCTGGGAAGGGGCCTAGACTGCCCCTCTTGCCCTCGTGGTTCGAAGACAAGAAGGGCAGCTGACCCCTCTGCCCCCGTGCTTCCAGTGTCCCTACTCATGAGATAATTCCTCCACCCGTAAAACTGTCCGACATGAGGTGACCCAGGCTATCGAAGGTGTCGTTAAACCCTAATAAATAAATAAATATCCGCGTATGGTGTCTATTTCTCGTGCTCTGCACAGCATCTGCTCCTGCCATCATTTCTTTAAAAACAACTTGAGAGGCTTCAGATAAATTATGCCTAAAGTTTATTTTCATTGGAAAATATAATTTTTCTTGCCCATCGATACAAAAGATTCTACCACGTCATACAGTCTATCCAATGCGCTCCCTTCGTCTATAATCACAGACTTCTCAAGCCACTGCTAAGATTGGCACAAACCACCAGACCTTACCTGGCAGCAATAGCAACAAACAGTTTTTTAAAAATTGGGATTGATAAATTGATGAACCATTTTTATGACTGTACTCAATATTTCATCGGACAAATAAAATTACGCCAGATATAGTCAAAATCTTAAAAAATTCACAGAAACTTGTGCGAGGACGGAAAAGTGTCAGACGTGTAATCAACAAGACGTATAAACAGTTATTTATACATTTTTAATATCGTTGCAAGTTTTTAATTATTGCATGCATTAAATATTCAGACTTTTAAAAAATTGTAATAACGGTGTAGTAAATGCATTTCATGTTTCATACAATTAGACTGCGCATACAGAGGAATGTTCCGACATTTTTCGAACGTTGCATACATGTATATGTTCCAAATTATATATTCCAACATATTGTGAAACTTGTTAGTCTGTGTGAAACACACAGACTATTGTTTTTGTATGTTTTCTTTCATACGAATCTTCCTACAGTACGTGGTGAGTGGATTGTGACTAAATCACCCGCGGAGTGGAGTTATCACCCAAAGTGTCACTTTCAAATTCTGTACATATGGACATAAAACACAAGCAATGTTTCAGCCAATGGACCTCCGGGTTTGACCCGGAGGTCCATTGGCTGGAACTTTGCTTGTGATGGTTATCCTTTGCAATAGATTTGCAATTATTGCTCGGGTGGAATCTCCACTCTGCGGGTGATTTAATGATAATACACTATCCACGTACTGTATGTCGTTGATTTTGGGCATGTTGATAGGCTTGGTATGACTTATTGACCCGAGATCAACCCCAAATGAGTCGACACTCAATGGAGGTTCAAAATATGGATCAAGGTCACTGAGGTCACCCAGGGATCACTGAGTGCATTTTTTAGAATTCCTGGAACACAAATTTACCCCGAAGTTCACACATGCATTTTTACACTCAAAAAAGTGGGCGTGGCCAAAATATTCAAAGTGAGTCACGTTCATATCTCAAGCATGGTATGACCATTGGACCTGGGACCAAAACCAAATAAGTCGAAATATCGTGGAAGTTAATAATTTGGGTCCAGTTCAATGGGGTCACATGGGTCCCATTAAATGCAGTTTTCAGAATTGCATGAAATTGCATTTTATAATCCCACGGCATTTCTGAAGTTCATATATGTATTTGTTCTCTCAAAAAGTGGGCAGAGTAAAAAAATATCCATTGTCGGTTACTTTATAGAACACGTTTTAATGCTGTGCACAGAAGTTATTTCCGGTTTCTTGAAAAAGGTTATCTGAATCCCGTATGAAAATCTTTAAACGCTGTTTACGAAAACCTATTTCTGATTTCTTTAAATGTATTTTTCTCCCGAAAATAAGTCCCCATAACTTCTTTTTCTTTATAATTTAGTTCTGATGCTTTCACCTTTTCACACAAACTCGAATTTACTGGTCGCAGAAAATTCTGTTTCTCCAGTTATCTCCGCATTTGAAATAATATAGGGATCATCACTGACTGTGAGTCCGAACGTCCATTTCAAAACACAAAGCTGAAATTTACTAAGTTGTTCAGTGTGGGGTATATATGTACATGGGTGTTGCTAAGTGGTTTAGGAGTAGTGTGACATCCCCAACCATTTTGTCAGTGAAAACATTTTCGTCTGGAGTGGAGACTTAGATTTCGCTTTGATCTTCCCAGTTAGTACACTGCATGCACTTTCTTTCAAGACCAGATTTGATACAGCAGTCGTTCATACAAATAGAAGTTTGTGGTACCCGGTTCCATCTGTTAAAGGGCTGACCATGGCAAATTCGGAATACCGGCACGGTACGTGTTGACTGAATAAGAAGTGGCGTCACGATTTCAACATGTACAGAACAGTCCCCGTGTACTGGTCGTAAATCCACGCGTGGGCAGTGATATCCACTCATGCGATTATAAGATAATAAAAATCGTAAGCAGAAAAACTTTAATTAATGAAACACCGAGTTGAACCCGGTGCTTCATTAATTAAATTTTTTATGATTATTCCTATAATTAGTGTTTATTTATTTAATTATTGGTGTTTAATGTCACATATTTCTGCACAATTTCTGATCATGACCTCGACAGTTTTACGGGTGGAGGAAGCCGGAGTACCCGGAGAGAACCACCGAGCAACGGCGAGCAACTGTCAGCTCCCCAACATACTAACTTCACACAAGCAGGGTTAGCATTGGTTGAAGACAGTACACCATCGACGTGCACTACGCCTTAGTACACAACGTCACCGTGTCCCCACGTGGGCAATGGGGGTGAAGTGTCTTGCCCAAGGACACAACGCAGTTGCCGCAGGTAGGTTTCGAACAGAGGACCTCTCGGCTTGCAGCCTGCACCTCTACCTACTGAGCCACCGCGCCCTCTGATTAGTGTTTGGAATCTAATATTATGCGTCCGTGAAAATATTGGTCACCTGTGGAAATTGACCAGTCCACGCCGGCCGCACTGTATTTTTCATTTACAGAAACAGAAATTGAAAAGAAGTCTTGAGAGTTTTTTAACTGTAATCCCGACTAACGAAATATTACAACTACATCATCAAGGCATGCCTAAGGCATGCCTTGATGATGCCGTTGGAATATTTTATCAGTCGGGTCATTAGCCAACTAAGTCGGGACAAATTAGGTTTGCGCCCTCACCCCACCACCACCAATCAGTTTCCTTCGTGACGCCACTGTGTATGCACAATATGAATTATTTATTATTATTTATTTATTGGTGTTTAAGGTCACATATTTCTGCACAATGGCTAACCATGACCGTGACAGTTTTACGGGTGGAGGAAGCCGGAGTACCCGGAGAGAACCATCGAGCAACGGCGAGCAACTGTCAGCTCCCCAACATACTAACTCCACACAAGCAGGGTTAGCATTGGCTGAAGACAGTGCACCATCAACGTGCACTACGCCTTAGTACACAACGTCACCGTGTCCCCACGTGGGCAATGGGGGTCAAGTTTCTTGCCCAAGGACACAACGCGGTTGCCGCAGGTGGGATTCGAACCGAGGACCTCTCGGCTTGCAGCCTGCACCTCTACCTACTGAGCCACCGCGCCCTCTGATTAGTGTTTGGAATCTAATATTATGCGTCCGTGAAAATATTGGTCACCTGTGGAAAGTGACCAGTCCACGCCGGCCGCACTGTATTTTTCATTTACAGAAACAGAAATTGAAAAGAAGTCTTGAGAGTTTTTAACTGTAATCCCGACTAACGAAATATTACAACTACATCATCAAGGCATGCCTTCAAAGAAGGCATGCCTTGATGATGCCGTTGGAATATTTTATCAGTCGGGTCATTAGCCAACTAAGTCGGGACAAATTAGGTTTGCGCCCTCACCCCACCACCACCAATCAGTTTCCTTCGTGACGCCACTGTGTATGCACAATATGAATTATTTATTATTATTTATTTATTGGTGTTTAAGGTCACATATTTCTGCACAATGGCTAACCATGACCGTGACAGTTTTACGGGTGGAGGAAGCCGGAGTACCCGGAGAGAACCACCGATCAACGGCGAGCAACTGTCAGCTCCCCAACATACCAACTCCACACAAGCAGGGTTAGCATTGGTTGAAGACAGGTGCACCATCGACGTGCAGTACGCCTTAGTACACAGCGCCACCGTGCCCCCACGTGGGCAATGGGGGTGAAGTTTCTTGCCCAAGGACACAACGCGGTTGCTGCAGGTGGGATTCGAACCGAGGACCTCTCGGCTTGCAGCCTGCACCTCTACCTACTGAGCCACCGCGCCCTCTGATTAGTGTTTGGAATCTAATATTATGCGTCCGTGAAAATATTGGTCACCCGTGGAAAGTGACCAGTCCACGCCGGCCGCACCGTATATTTCATTTACAGAAACAGAAATTGAAAAGAAGTCTTGAGAGTTTTTTAACTGTAATCCCGACTAACGAAATATTACAACTACATCATCAAGGCATGCCTTCAAAGAAGGCATGCCTTGATGATGCCGTTGGAATATTTTATCAGTCGGGTCATTAGCCAACTAAGTCGGGACAAATTAGGTTTGCGCCCTCACCCCACCACCACCAATCAGTTTCCTTCGTGACGCCACTGTGTATGCACAATATGAATTATTTATTATTATTTATTTATTGGTGTTTAAGGTCACATATTTCTGCACAATGGCTAACCATGACCGTGACAGTTTTACGGGTGGAGGAAGCCGGAGTACCCGGAGAGAACCACCGATCAACGGCGAGCAACTGTCAGCTCCCCAACATACCAACTCCACACAAGCAGGGTTAGCATTGGTTGAAGACAGGTGCACCATCGACGTGCAGTACGCCTTAGTACACAGCGCCACCGTGCCCCCACGTGGGCAATGGGGGTGAAGTTTCTTGCCCAAGGACACAACGCGGTTGCCGCAGGTGGGATTCGAACCGAGGACCTCTCGGCTTGCAGCCTGCACCTCTACCAACTGAGCCACCGCGCCCCCACACAATATGAATATATCAGTGTTTACAACATTGAGTTTCTAGTGACACACCGGTGGAGCCACTTGAAAACATTGTTGAAAGAATGCTCTGGTGAAAGACTACTAGAGTATTTTTTTGCAATGTAGAAACGGTGTTTAGGTATTCAAGTAGGATCTGTTGATGAAGGTTTGGGATTTTATCCCAAGTGGCTCTGGTGATGGTATTTTAGTCTCTTTTATGTGCAGTAGTTTCCGGCGTAAGGCTGAAAGGACATATGGTTCGAGATGTTGATTTTATGGTCAGTTGCTAGTTGACCAAGCTATTGGCACTACAGTTGAGAACTGAAAGATGAATCTACCACCACTGTTATCTGCATATACCAAGTGGAATATCAGTGTCTCGATGTTATTTCAAAGACAATATCAAACGGCTCTATTTGACACCAAATTTGAAAATTTTTCCCTGGTGGAGCACCCTACGGGACCATCCAGCACGTAAGTGCCTATGAAATCACCGTCTATGCAATTGCTTCTGTTTCGTCGGCTAGTGTCAAGGACACCTGTGTGCTTGGTATCGGCCAACCCCGCCACTTCAGTTTTAAGTTCAGCGACAGTCTGCAAAATACATGTACTCTTTATCCGCTTATGTTGGGGGATACATCGGACCGATTAAGTCCGAAAACTCAAGTCGATTGTGCCCTCAAGACAATAATGTCCGAAAAAATGCAAGCCAATTGCCTCAGTACATAAGCCTCTGCGAAGGTTGTTGGCTTTCGGACACAAACGGCCTCGTGGAACTATTAGGTCAAAACAATCCTGAATGCTTTTTTTGTAAATGTGCAAAAAGGTTTTGGAATTTTAATGTCATCCGAAATGGCTCCAATCGCACCAGTTTCGTCGTTTGGGTAATGGTCTCGGCAAAAAACTACGCCTGAAGTTTATTTAATTCAAAACATCGAAACATTGCTCAGGTGTTTCAGTAGGGGCTGTACATGTATATATGCATAAAGGTTTCGCTTAAAACATTTGGGCAAGCAGCGGTTTCGCGTATCCAGTGGTATATGATTCTAAACGTTGAAACTATTTCTCAGATGTTCTGAACAGGATCTGTAAATTTGCAAACAAAAGTTTCGATTTTTTTTTATTTCACCCCAAGTGTTTCTAGTGGTGCCATATTTGTTGTTTTGGCAACGGTTTCTTGGGTGTATAATTCGAAATTAGGTTCTTGTGTTTTAGTAGGGTCAATAGAGGCGCATAAATGTTTTGGGTTGATTATTCCATCCAAAATGGTGCCACTTTAGTCGTTCACGCTAAAAACTATAGTGTTAAAAACTACACTTGAAGTGCTGTATGTAACACTTACTAAGTGCTGAACTAGCACTTTGTTCAAGTGTAGATATCCCAGAACTTGACAGGTGTTACAATAATACCACTTGACATGTGTAATGTCGCGACACTTAAAAGGAAACAACGCAGATGACGCGGATCAGGCTCGAACTCTCGAGCCTGATCTGAGTCATCTGCGTTGTGTCCTTTTAATTGTGTACCCACCAAGCGCAAATCAAATTATGGACGATTCTGGAAGAACGACCAATGCTAGACACATGGGAAGTGCCATCCATTCAAGTTTCAGATGTCTGACGAGTGTAATGTCTAAGTGCTTAAAGCATTGCACTTTGAGTGTTAAAATCAAACCCTAAGAGTTAGAATGGGTTTAACACCTTGAAAGTGTCAGTTTTAACACTTTAGTTTTTAGTGTGTTTGTACAAGTTTTTGACGGGACGCTCAAAGGGTATATCATTCACAACCTCGAAACATTGGTTATGCTTATGTGTGTACAGTGCAGCCGTTGTGGAATGGTCAAAATCCACGCCTGGGCCGTGTTGCCCACGGGCGCTTTTCTCAATCAATAAGAAGTAGTTTTCAGCAAATATACAATGAAAGAAACACCGGGTCGTGCCCTGTGCTTCATTTATTGAAAATTTGAGGCCGATTCCATTGTTTTATGTCGGAGATTCACTGTCAACGCAAGCGTGGAAATATTACCCATGAGTGGAGTTTGACATTTCCACATCGATCGTACTGTAAATGATTCGAATTTGTAATTTGACTCCCAGTGACGTCATTGTCCCCTAGCTGTATTGGATAATAGCTTATCCCTGTACCCAACGCAGACGATATCAAAATTTATTATTTTAAATATCATTTCTAAATTTTTTCAAAAAATTTCAACAAAACCATATCATCTGAATCCTCTTTGGAACGTGCTAAAACATCGGGACGATGGATTTGACTTTCGACAGATATTTTTAAGTTCCGAGAAACAGGTACATCCAAACTATCAGCTCATGGTCTACCTGGTTACAGCCGGTGGTCCATGAGCTGAAAGATTCCTTGTGGTCCGTCCGTCCGTCCGCCCGTCCGTCCGTCCGTCTCTCTCTCTCTTTCTCTCACTCTCTCTCCCTAACATTATTTAAAACATACATAGCCTGAAAAAATGAGGTCAACTTTTTGTGTTACCATACCTGCTGTTTTGACGACACCTTTCAGGTAACGATATGGTTATTAGTGATCTAAAAATTGATAAAAGGGTTTATTTAAAAATGCTTTAGACTTCATTAAGCTGAAAAGTGATAAAGCTGTCTACGTTTGGTAGACACTCTTCACCTGTCGTATAAATATCACAACATCCACACAAACAAGGTACTTCAGAAGTCTTAAACATTTATAAAAGAAACACGATTTGCACAAAAACTTTTAGATCAATTTTTTTTGCACATTTGGTCACAATGTTTCTCGTGATTGGGGTTTTGAGGGAACGCGGTAGCTCAGTGTTTGGAGCAATGGACTTCAGACCGAAAGGTAGTGGGTTCTATCTTGACACGCGTCATCTACATTGTGTGATTGTGCAAGACGCTTGATCCCATTTGGACAGGTGAGAGCACCTGATGCATTATGCTAAAGCATACCCCACCACTTTGACGGTACATTTCCTTTCAACGGATGCTAATCCTGGTTGTGCTGGGTTTTTAAGTTGGACACTCCAACGATTAGACGCCGCTGCTTCGTGGTACTCTCCAGATATTCGGTCTCTCCCTCCGTAAAACCGCCCGGCACGATTTGGCCTGGGCTGCTGAAATTCCAAAATAAATAAATAAAATGTTAATGGCCACCAGATGATAAAAATATTACTCGTTTGTTATGCTGGAGATAAGAAAACATTATGGTCCAATACAACTAAAATACTCGCTATTTGATTGGACAAGAACTCGTGCAGTTTTTTCTATGTTTACGACTTCAGTTGAATATATAACCGGTTGACGTCACCACGCGAAATATTTGAATTGAAGTTTGCCCGTTTTATTATTTTAACCGACCCGAAAAGAATCGCAGATTCAATACTTTTTTTGCTGACATTGGAAATGCCATAAGTTATCGAGTGCCCCCTCCCCGAAGTAATGTTTCTGATTATATGAGCAATAATAACAATAGAGACTCATTTTTTGTAAGTCCTACTAATGAACAAGAAGTATTATTTGCGCTCAATAATCGAGGTACAAATCGAGTAGAGATAGCGACGATATGTCCACAAAATCATGAAAAGAGATAATACACGAGGTGGCAGGTTCAGTGTCTCATATATTCAACTTAGCCTTTGTTGCAGGTAGAGTGCCTGACAAAATGAAAATAGACAAAGCTATACCTATTTTTAAATCGGGAGACTCACAGCTATTCACCAACTACCGCCCCATTTGTATTCTTCTAACATTATCCAAAATACTAGAACAAGTAATGTACTTACGATTAAATACCTTCTTAGAGGAACAAAACATCTCATATAAGAATCAGTGTGGATTCAGAAAGGGACACTGAACTCTTCACCCTATTCTTCAGCTCATAAATAATGTTGTAGAAGCAAATCACAAACCTACAAAGAATCGCTCACACTTGGTATTTTTAGACTTTTCTAAAGCCTTTGATACCATCAATCACTAAGTTGTACTTACAAAACTGAATAGCTATGGTATAACAGGATTGGCAGATTCCTGGTTTAAAGATTACCTAACAGGCATATGTCAATCTGTTTCTTTCATGAATAACACATCGAACACATTGGAGGTCACAATCGGTGTACCTTAATGTTCCATACTGGGCCCCATCCTTTTCTTATTATACATCAACGACATCAGCCACTCAACCCTGCTAAAAGTCCCATCTTTTGCAAATGACACTAAAGGTTTTGCATCTGGAAAATGGTGTTCTGCAAATGGACTATTTCTGAATGCTAAAAAAACAAAATCCATACTGCTGCATCCACAAAATGATTCCTATAACGCCGTTGGTATACAAATTTTCCTAAATGTTACAGATATTCCATTAATTAGTTACCAACACGAAGAAAAATCAGTTAAATTTCTTGGAGTTCACATGCACGAAAGTCTAAAATTTACACAACACACCTCTGTGGTTTGCTTAAAAATGGCGAGGGCAATATTCACCTTGAATAGGGCAAAAAGGCTTCCCTTTAAAGCCTTAAAGACGTTATATTACTCACTCATACATAGCTATTTGCTTTAGAGTATACTTGTTTGGGGGCATGTATCGTCGACAAGTATTTTTTTAAATTTTAACCCTGCAAAAAAGGCTATTCAATTTTATAACAAACAGAAAATAACCTCTCATACCGAACCATTATTTAAAAATTGCGCCACAATGAAGTTCGATGACCTATATGGTTTACATAATAAACTGCCTGTATCTTTTGATAGTACTTTTGAAATTTACATAAATCCCTCCAGAATGGACATCAGACAATCTTGGGAGTGTGCGTACATTCAAACCGAGTTTCTCTGCGCATCTCCCGCTTCATTGTTTTCCGAAAAATTTGTAATGATTTAAAGGCAGAAACTCAACGACTCAGAATGTCCCTGTTTAAAAAGGTAATTATAAATAGAACCCCGAATTCGTGTTCCTCCATCATCACTTGTGCCAACACGTCTTGGCCTGATTGCTTTTAATAAAAAAAAATTGGTGTCATCTTCCAAACCCACTTTTTCCAAACTATCAGATTGTTAAACTGATTTGACTTTAGCAAGAAATGTCCCCGGTCCGCACCTGAGGGTTATTTTTATCTTATTTAGACAAAACTACAGATCAAAAGACAAAAGGATAAAGCTCTGGTGTCAAGAAATCTGATGTATGGGAATGGCAGGACTCCTCTCCGGCTATGCCATTTCCATGCAGTGTACACTTACCTTACTATTTGTTAATTGATATTGTATTTGTGTATGCTGAAAAATAAAGTTTCATTCATTCAATGGAGTGACTTGCAAACCGCTTCATTTTTCAAGATTTTTTTTACGTGTAGCAGACGATGTTCCTGATTAAGTGTTGTTTGAATTACAATCCAGTTTACGATTTGAACCTCGAACTTTATTTGATTTATTGATTATTTGTCTAGTGAAGTCGAGGGTTACACGAGGGGTTCATTTACTAAACTTGTTATCGTTATCGAGGGGTACACAAGGGGTTCATTTATTAAACTTGGTATCCTTGTTCATTTCACGATGTGGGCTTTGGGCTGTGGGTAGGGTCCTATTGGAATATACGTTATTGTGATGAATTGGTGGTAGCAGGGTCAAAGGTTTGTGGCTTGGAGTTTATGTTCAACCGAGACGCGGAGCGTCTCGGTTCAACATAAACTCAAAGGCATATACTTCAGACCGTGTTGCCATCAATTCACCACAATAACTTATAATGTGTTGAATGTGTAGAAGGAAGCAGATAAAACAATAAAGGATAACAATAACAAAAACAAGCACAAGGCATAAACACTCAAACTACCGAATGAATCCGTCCTCACCCAAGTTTTGGTTTATTTTGAAGTCTGAATAATATGCAGTCGAAGATAAAATTGTTATATTCCAACTCTGTTTGCAGTTCAAAACAACCATGGCTAACTGTTTTTGTATATCGGAGGTGTCATATCTGTATTTATAGATACTCTGTGGAGTTGGAACAGGCAGAAAGCTTGTACATACTTTCAGCGGAGCCCTTGCGTTGATTGATAAGTGGTAGAAGTTTCTGGTGACCGCAATAATGTTCCTGAGTCACAGAAAAATGTTATTTGTTTCCTTTAAACCACACCATATGACTTTCAGTGGGATAAAGAAGCTAGACGAGCCCTTTCCATTGTGATATCATAATAACGAGTTGAATACACAATTGAAAGCAAAACATGAATGGGACTTTCGTTTGAGGTATCGCTGCAGTAAATATTTGAATTAGAGTTACCCGCCTTGAAATGATGCAGTCTCTAAAAATAAACAGCCTTGGGAAGATATATTGTTTCTATAAACATTTCAAACATTCTTATGACATCTTGCATTATTGTTGAATATTCCAGATGAATAAAGAGAGTGATTTGATGACTTTTGGACCAAAAAAATACAATTAATTTTTGGTGTGGTTTTGTTGGAAATTCTCTTAAAAATAGGTGCACATGGCCGGTTCTTCCCTTCGGTTCTGTGTTTTCTCTCTTATGTGCTGCATGACCCATTGTTTTCGGGTCAGAAAAGTTGTCTGAAGGGCTATACTTGACGAAGATATTTGGATGCTAAAATTAAAGTGATACGATCATAATTTTTTCTTGAACGTTATAATGGTCGCCTTTGGGAAAATATTTACTGCTGTGATACCATAAGGTAAATGTTATTTGCGTTAATGTCTGTACTGAGCTGAGTGTTGAAACAGTTGTGAAAAATGAAAGCTACAAGAGATTTCTATCCTAACTGAATTATTTTTGTATCTGGATGTTTATTGCCATGGAATATACCCTAGTATAATTATAGTGTTTTAAGAAACAGCAGAGTACATTTGTAGCGAGTTTATTTAACTCAACATTCATTAGAATCAATTTGTGTGAATTTCTAAAGAACGACAAAAGCTGCAAGTCAGTTTCACATTGGGCACGATGCGGGCTATGTAGTAAAGTTGTTTAGACGATTTTTCTTTGCAAATACAGAACAGCGCTATATATGTAATGCGAGCCGTCTGGTAGAACAAAGACAAAGAAGCACAATAATTAACTGGTTGAGGGCTAGATTATTTTTGGCGGTCTGCACTCTCCAATAATTTGTAATAGAACAAATTTATATAAACAAAATATTATTTGTGTTTGACTGAAAATAAAACACGAGCAAGGAAAACTTTTACTTTTGCTCAAGTACTCTCATTTTTCTAAAAGCCCTGGTAGTGGCTTACAGCACCCAGCCAGTTAATCAACTGATTGTCCAATGTCACAAACGAAATATGCAATGATTCATTACGATTTTATAGCAACGATTCGTTGTGTATAATTATAATCTTTGGTTTCATGGCTGACAATTTTCGTCATTGGAAGAGATTCACTGGAACGTTAGCTCCCCTTAATTTTCTAAAGCGACCAGTAAATTTAACACTAAGGGTATGGGAATGTCATATAAAAATTGAAATGTCGAAATGTAAGCGAATTTGTATCATCGATGTGTTCATCATTTCACAAACATCAGGCATTTTTCTGTTGAATAGTTTTAAAATACACAAGAAACTGTCTTTTTACAATTTTCCCCCTTTTGTGACTTTTAATAAACTCCGAGAGTTGTCTGCTCTTTTAGTTTATTAGAAGTAACAAAATGAAACCCGTTCATCTTATAATTTCAAGGGAGATAACTCTATCGAAAGTCAATTTCCATGACGAGATAAGTCAGGAATTTCAAATTGACAGATTGATATAAGTATAGTCAACACTTACGGTCGTTGTGCACCAAAGTACAAATACAAGTCATAACGCAGTGTTGAAATTTCATACTAAGCAGAGCACGGAGAAGACAAATCGTTCTTAATCACTTTATCGCATCGGAAGCATCAGATCTAGTGTGCAACGGCCACCAGAGCGGGTTTGTTTTGCCTGCAGTGCGACGTTCGCTTAGTTGTTTTGGTTTGTCGAATGCTATCTTTTATGTTCTTGTTCCTGTTCTTGTATTCCGCCATGCGCACAAGACCCTAAATATCTTCAAATATTGTAGATGGGGTGGATGGAGAGAGAGATACGCATGTTGCCAGACTGTGATATGAATCTGCCAGACGGTTCTTATGTGCATATACCTTTGCTCCGCGGTGAGCTATTCAAACATGGAGTCTAATGTCACTGAATGTTTCCACGACAATCGGTAGATTGCTACTGGTTTTACCAAGGCATTATCGATTGCAGTGATTAATCTCTAGAGTCATTTATGATCAAGCTAGTAATGGATGCAGCCCTATGCGGGGGTCTTTGAACATGCCAAATGTTGGGTAATAATACCCTGCCCTACTACAGACCTACGAGACAACATTTTTATTGGGGAGGGGTTGACACCTAAAGCCGGGTGGTATTGGAATTTCATGTTCGGTTTCGGTATCGGCATTTTTAAAATGATTTATTTTAGTATCGGTAAGCTATTCGGTGTCAACAACATACATGTATTCACACCGATACCAATATCGAATGGTATTTTTGATATACAGTTAAAACTAGAAGTTCTGTCATAAAATGCGCACAAATAGCACGTCGATCTGCGCGTCAATCTACGCGTGTTGACCATAGTAAGGCTATCAAATTCTGTACATATGTCCTGTGCACAAGCAATGTTTCAGCCAATGGACCTCCGGGTTATCCGGAGGTACATTGGCAGAAACATTGCCTGTGATTGCTATGAGTAACCAGAAAAACCTGCCGTGCTTTGGATGTCATTTGATATCGCAATTGCGCGCAATTCCTACGCGCAATTAAGCCCAGATAAGCGCATACTTCTAGTTTGAACTGTATTGCCCAGCTGTAGATCCTCGTTTCACAGCAGACAGAACCGCCGAGTTTGTCAAAATACCCCAGGCTATTTTCTCTCTGTTTTTGTTACATCAAATGTAGTGCCGTATTAACCCATTGCCGGATCCCTAGGCTTTTAGGTACTACGGGGCCCCCTCCGGCACTTCCATCTTTCATCCCTTTACAGCTGACAGCCAGACCCTGGTACGGTAGGCACTATGCCGCAGTACATAGCCCTATATCCATTTTGCGGGTCTCCTGAAGAATTCTACGCACAACTAGACATATTATTTAATAAGCATTAAAATAATGTACTGTATATAAATATATATATAGTATACTTAAGAGAGTATATATATGGATAAATACATATGTACATGTATCGCTACGGCGCAGTGTGCAAAATGCCTTTAACCATTGGGGCCCTAAGGCGCTGGTAACAGTGCCTCAGCAACAACTGAAAAATTGACGCCCCCCCCCCCCCCCCCGTCCCTGCGGGCCCCTAGGCTTCAGCCTAGTCAGTCTAGTCAGCCTTATGAACAATACGGCCCTGATCAAATGCTCGGTGGTGAAGGTCTTTAGAAATACACAGTCCATGGGATCTTCTTGTCATGAATTTAACGTAAAGTTATATTGTTTGCCCTTTTTTTAACTAATAATGTCGGGAACATTTTTCAATATCGAAATTTCGGTAGTTTCAGGTTCGCTTATACGGTAAATCGGTATTCACTCGAAGACGATACCGAACAGTATTTACTTTTATTACACACCTGTTCTTTGTAATCCCCATCTACAGCAACACTCAACCATGCGGAAAATGAAAATCTGTTCCACACATATGCGCGGAACGGAATTCGTTGACGGACTATTTTTAAATAGAAGCGAAATTTCACTGGAATTTTCTTCAAATCGTGCAACGCAATTACAATTTGAACCGCTAGCGATAGGTGAAAATCATCCCCTAAGTTCCAATGTGTTCTATGTGCCAGTAGGCACATAGAACACATTAGAACTCAGGGGACGAAATAGTAACACGGGTTCCCCTCGCTAATTTGGTTGGAGATAAAATGTGTCTTTTTATTGATAGTTGTCAAATGAATTGCTGAGTGTCCTTCTAATAATTGTTTTTGTATACGCGAAGGCGTGTAATAAACACAGGACGACACACGCGTGTGAATGGGTTAATCGATATGGCACTTGTGCTTTCGCGGAAGGATAAAACTCGAAGCCTGAGGCCTCTCGTTTTATCCTCCAAGCCTGAGGTTTCTCGTTTTATCATCCCGCGCTCGCACTCGTGCCATATCGATTAACCCATTCACACGCGTGTGTCGTTCTGTGTATATACCGCCCATCTCTATTGACACCATCCACATCCCCCTCCTAGGATGAATTTACGCTTCCGATTGCAGGAAGCCGTAGTGACTCTGCTTTTTCTCAAGACAATAATAATGTAACTGAAGCATATTATGAGGCGATTACACATCATTTATCATATTCGCAGATGACAGCAAGAAATAAGTCGAGCGAAATCGTTACATAATTACCGAAATTTGGTTAAATATGTTACACCCGGAAACCGCGTGGTTAGCGGATGGATATAGACCCACCACCCCGGTAGAGCAGGTTCTTGACGATTCCGTAAAAGACTACGCCCTGTTACCGGATGAGGACCACAAATCATTTGTTAAGTTGAAAATTTCGAATCCTTCCTGTTTGTCAAACAACCAGAGGAGAGTGAAAAGTGCAACGGCAAGGATTGTTACAACCAAGGAAAGCGAGGATATTTACGATGAACAACCTTCATTGGAGCGCTATCTTCAACAACGGCCAGCAAGTTCGCTTTCATTTAGACAGAGTCCTCACACGAACTATAAGTCGATGGTTGGGAAGAAGATCAGAAGGGTGAAGAGTGCTGGCTCGATTCGGAGTAAAACACCGAACAGTTCTAGGTTTGCTGTTGTGAATAAACTATACGAAGACGAAGCACGTCGAGCAACTGTTAATTTTCATCCGCATCCGGATAATACATACGCTAGTCGACATTCAAGGTGTTTCAGTACAACGCCTAGACAAACTCAGTTTGTACTTCCGAGACCACATTCAGCCTTGGAGACGAGAAAAGATCATTGTTCATTTTCCCGTCCCAATTCAGCGGCTAGCTTTGTGAATCGTAAATATGCTTGGGAAGC
This sequence comes from Pictodentalium vernedei, assembly GCA_031216915.1. Lineage (NCBI taxonomy): Eukaryota > Metazoa > Mollusca > Scaphopoda > Dentaliida > Dentaliidae > Pictodentalium > Pictodentalium vernedei. Next base: position 469,584,595 of record CM062294.1, on the reverse strand, counting down.
CGAACCATCGGATCAAACACAGCGGTACATAGACTACCATCGTCCGACAACAGCTCCATCGGTAATACCGGTATGTATATTTTCGATTAACAGCTAAAATATTGGAAAACTAAATGGCCATTGTAATTCGTCCGTTGAGTGCAACAAGGCGCCATTTCAGATGGCGCCTTGTTGCACTCAAAGGACGAATTATGTGTTGCACTCAAAGGACGAATTATGTGTTCACTGGAGTGAGAATATGCAGAGTGGAATCGATACAGATTTGTATAATTTGGTTCCCTTTAGTGCAATCCGCTTGCATGTGATTGGCTGGGGTGAGTTTGTCATAACTCGATGAATGCTTTTGCCTGTCATATGACTGTTTTTGCTTTTCCGTTGACTATTTGTTAGAAATATATTGTGGGCCTGTCCAACTGTAAGTTAAATGATAAATTTTGCGGGTGTGCATCTGTTAGACCAAAGCATTTATCTGAAACTGCCCACTGAAATGTGAGTCTCTGCTGTAACTTACCAAAACTACATCCATTATAATACTAATTAAATAATGTACAAATTAGTATTCACGTGGGTTGTTCACAACAGTTTTCTTCTTGAGTACATTCATTTGCGCCGCGTATATCAGCCTATGTTGAAAGTAATAAAACTGTCGTCTGCGCATAGATGGCGGATAGTCTTACCGCTAGGGTTGCACGATATTCAAAACTGAATACCTGTATTGGTATTCAAAACAAAACCGCGGTATACCGGTATATCGAAAACTGTTTAGATATATGAACACAAGTACCACAATCGAGACTCGAGGCATCACGGTCGGAACGAATTAGCATGCCTTGGTGATGCGGTTCGAAACACCTTTCCCAACGCAGACGATATCAAAATTTATTATTTTGAAAATTAACTTATCCGAGTTTCTCCAAAGATTTCAACAAAACTATATCATATGACCCCTCATTGGAACGATCTCAACGAGCTCGTTCCAATGAGGGGGTCACATGATATAGTTTCGTTAAACTTTTTGAAAATTATTTTTTCAACTGCTGAATTTGTATATTACGAGGGAAAAACAGACTATTCCTTGGATAAAGAGATAATATTATTCATTCAGGGCTACAGTTAAAAAACTCAAGACATCTTGAAAATTAAATTGTGGGTAAATAAATAATGACGATAAACCGATATTTTTGTAATTACACCGGTATTCAATCGATATTGGTTTGAATACCGATATCGGTTTATCGATATACCGTGCAGCCCTACTTACCGCCCAGGTTATACACTATAATGCAAGCAAACACTCCACATTAAATTATAACAATTGAAATAAATCATCAGTACGCTTCATCAGAATGTGAATGTGGTATGGGCGTGTTAAGTTTTGCACTTTATACACGCCCATCTCATATTCGTATTCCGATAAAGCGACAGATAATTCATTTCAATTCTTATATAAATTTTGTAGGGACCTACGCAACAGCTGAAACCACATTATATATTTTGCATTCGGAATCGAAGCCTGCTGTTCTGCAGAACGGATAACTGCTAACCGACTAATATTACTTTCCCTAAAATAATATAATGTTATCCGTTAAGGTATAGTGCACGATCCTTTAGCCTTGACAAGACAACACCATAGAACAGTTCCAGGCGAAGAGTTATATGTCCATACACCACGGGGCTGTACCGTTCATGGTTCGGCCCAGTTTGAAAAATGCTGCCAACAGAAGCAGAATTCTTCACTCTATTAGTCTAACGAGGTGGGTTTTTCACTGAACTGAATTTTACAGTATTTCCCTTTCGATAATATGTGTTGCTTCAGTTGCCTCTTTCTTTACTAGCAAACGGGCAATTAATTGAAGGACGGTGTGATATTTGGATACGTAAACTATTCTCAATGTGCCCCACCTAGTGTCCTAGTGTCGGGAGGCCCCTCTTTTTCGGCCACCTTGATCAATAGGACGAGACGCCACTGACCCCTCTTCCTGTTAATTCCAAGTCAGTTTGCAATGGTGGGTTGGTAAAGATAACGTTGGCAAAATCTTTGTTCCTGGGTAGGAGTAGTGGCCTATCGAGTTCAAAGGTTTAACAGATATTCGATAATAGAGTAGTACCATGTTGCTACGAGATTTGTACACATGCAGGAGAATGTTGTATTCAGTTCTTTTCTGGATGGCTTGCTAATTTAAATTGGAAAGAACTGGTCTAATGTGGCAGGTCGTCTTAATCTGGGTTATAACTCTAGGTAATACTAAAAGTCGAACGAAGAAGAGCGTAGACGGCAGTAGAAAAAAGAAAAAATGGGAATGATAAAATAAAGGTGTAGGAGGTGGGGTGTATAGAGGTCTTATAAGTAGAAAGGAAAGGCACGTGGGCGTAAAAATTTAACACTGAAATTCCCATGGACATTGGTTCGCCAGAGAAAATCCAGACTAAGAAGGAATTGGACGTAAAAATTTAACGCTGGAAATTCCCATAGGGTTTTGAATTTGGCATACAAATTGGAGTAAAAGGAAGTGAGCTTAAAAATTTAACAATGAAAATTCCCATGGACATTTTTTTCGAAAAAAAATGTCTATGGAAATTTTCAGTGTTAAATTTTTACGCCCATTTGCTTATAGGTCTTGATTTTCACTGATGAACCAATGTCTATGGGAATTTCAGTGTTAAATATTTACGCCCAAGTGCCGGCCCTTATTACTCTTAATACGTCTACAGAAAAATTAAAGCGATACGGCTAGTATATCCTGTTGTATATCTTAAAATAATAAAAATTCTACGGACGTCTTTTAGTCTATACTAAAAGACGACCGAAGATAGAAAGCTTAATTAACTGAGTGTGAGAAGAGAACAGAGATGAAATAAAAAAAGTTTGACGGTCTCTTTCAGTGCAATACTAAAAGACAGGGGAGGGGGCACCTCCTCCGAAACTTCCCCCTTGAATTATTAAAGGTCCCCAAAAGGATATGCGGTGTATTTTAGCTTTACTTGGAGACTGGAGAATAAATCCTTGAAAAAATATTGAGTGACGAACCTGGGAAGGGCATTGTCTGCCCCTTTCGCCCCCGTGATCTGAAGGCAGGGAGGGCAGCTGCCCCTCTGTCCGCGTGCTTGAGGCGGCCCTGATTTTGTTTCTGATTTTGCCGGTGTTCCTGGGATGAAAATATGCTGCTAGACAGACCTGATTGACCTGTCTGTCCAGTGATAGATATCCATAAAGTAAACAACCAAGGTTTCTAACAAAATGGTTTGGAAAGGTCTTAAAATTGTGGAGGGGCGCATACTCTCTATGCCCACTTGCTTTATACGCCCCTGTCAAATAGGTACTATGGACCGAGGGCAGTGGCGGCATCAAGGTGGTTGTGATGCTGGGGGGACTACAACCTCTTTCGGGTAATCTGCCTCCTTCTGGGTGACATGTCGGGGAAAACCCTAGCCAATCCCCCATGAAGGGGAGGACAAGCCCCCTTGTCGATGAAATCTTGGCACGACCACTGACCGCGGGAGGGACAAGCCGGGGGGTATGTGTCTCAGTATGTGTGTGTTCGGCCTTATATGCCGTGCCAGGTTACAAATGCTTCATTTGCAATTGATCTTGTTTAGGTGCTGAAGGAAGAAAGGCTTGTTGGCAATATCAAAACATGTTACTTCGAAAACCAACATGGAGAGACAGAGAGTGTTGTGGTGGGTTAACCGTCTGTCTGAAGACCTTGTCTTTTTTAATGCAAAAGGCTAATCCACCAGAGTTGGTTCACTGTCCCGAGTCGTGGGAAGGGTTTAATTCCGGGAACGGGAATTCCCGGGTTCCCGGTTCCGAAAGCCATCCCCGAAACCCGGTAAATCTACGGCACGGAACCGGGAATGAAGCGTGGGGCACTGTTTGTGTGTTGAACTGGAGTTTTCTGAATTGAAACTTTGTAGGATTTCGTCAGGCCTTCTACGCCTGAATTTTTTACAGTCCTGATTCCTGACGAACCATTTTCAACAAATCAATGTAGCTCTCAACCAGTTCTGGAGGACACCCCTCCCTTTCAATAGCAAGATCTTATTCACCCGCTTCAAAGTTCAAGCTCGTCTTCAATTTCAGAATTACTAGTATCACTGTTCACTACCTCCACCAACATCAACACCCTCTTCACTGCCGTCACCAGTCTCCTCTGCTCAAAGCAGAGGAGACTGGTGACGGCAGTGAAGAGGGTATTGATGTTGGAGAAGGTAGAGGTGATAATGCGAGTTATTCTGAAAATAAAGGCGAGATTGAAGCGGTTTTGGGTTTTCATACTTATCTTAGGAAAAGAACTTTTCCGTTTGGAGATGGGAGATTGCCAATGAAATATTCTCATTATCATTAAAATAAATGAGTTATGTTACCCTTGTAAATTTGCTTGATATTATCTGGGAAATTTTCCGGTTCTCGGTTCTGAGAGGAATTTTCTGGTTCCTAGAAAACCAGGGAATATATTAAACTCTTGTCGTGGGGCCTTGACTCATACCAGGTTCCCACGTGCTGATATACAAGTCAATTTATTTTTATTTCGTTAGGATTCCAACCCCGTGGAGAGGGCTGGGGAGCCATGATTGTTATCCCAGGACCCGGAGACATTTGGGGCCTGAGCTTGGGTGAATCATTCACTCGGATACACATATGCACACGGCAGATGCGAGGCCACAGCGGCGATATCTTAGCGGGTTAGAGAACAAGAAATTGATGTGTTGTGTGTGAAGTTTTTACATTTCGTTCAATGAACACATGAAACAAATGAATGTGTTTCTGTATACCTCTGGATTTTGAGGTCGAGAAATTCGTTAATCTGTACCATTTGGGGCGCCCAAAACTAAACAAAATGAAACTTCATGAGGTGATCTCCCATATTTCTACCGACAAGAGGGGACACCCACTCTCGTGGTGCCCCCCCCCCCCCCCGCCCCCAACACACACACAACCACACACATGGACGGTTTAACGTTTGGATGATGTATTTCGTGTCATGAACACGGATTTGAATACCCGGGACCCGAGAATTCTCCCAAAAGCCGTGCCTATGTTTTACTGTAATATGGGACGATATTCAAATATCAGTTTTGACAGAGCTAATAAATAGAGGATTAGGAATGAGTGTTTTTCTCATATAATATTTATGAAACGAGTCTAAGAATTTTCCGTTTTGGTGAGCCTCTGGCGAGCTCAAACGGAAAATTCGGACGAGTTTCATAAATATTATTTGAGAAAAACACTTATTTCATATTCTTTTTATCATATGACACACATATGCACAAATTAACGACGTAGTATGACTTTTTAACCCTTTACCTAACGCGTGTTGCAAGCGACACTTGGCAAAAACATCATATAACTAAACATTTTCATTTTTTGCTCCCAAAACATGGGTTATGACCCCTCATTGGAACGAGCTTGATGGGCTCGTTCCAATGAGTGGTCATAACCTATGTTTTGGAAGCAAAAGATGAACATTTTTCGTATATAGCAGTGGCAAGTTTTGGTCGTTATGTTAGGTAAAGGGTTAATGCAATATAACCCAACCTAAATGGGACAGATAATGTAAATTGTCCCTACTCAAATTATGCTAATGTGACCCAGTTGTATTTTGTTTAGCCAATCAAACTGTCCATATTTGAAATTGACCAATGAAATCTTTCAACCCCAATTATGCAAATTATGAAAATACGGCCCAGTGTATTTTGTTCAGCCAATCAAATTGTCTAGTTTTGAAATTGACCAATGAAATCGACGGAAGGCCTTATTTATCACTGATTAATATGAAAGCAAAATATCAAATGTTTTAAAGTGAACAAAACAGACGAGTTATATGATAAATAGAGGATATCTACTATTTTAGTGAATATCGGGAATTATCCCATGAATGTGGACCTGAAAGTGTTATTTTTCAGGAGCGCTTACGAATGAGAAAATTCCCGATATTCACCAAAATAGTGTAGATTGTCTTTTTAATATATGCCACGCGACATTTTACTGCGCAATATTCAACACAAATATTCGACTGCAAACACCTTCGTTTCAAAACAATAACAAAGGTCAGCTGATCGATCTTTCAATCCTGTACTAGCCAAATCACTCAAACATAAAAATAGTCCCACTTTTCGAGATAATTGAACCAACTAATTGTTCAACTCACAGATGAAATTTAATAATTATAATAATACAAACGAGAATATTCTCATATTTTTTCATTAATGTTAAGTTAATTTTTAGAACATTGTAAATGTCAATTTACAAGGTGGTATTGGGTGCGCCGACTCATCCAAAAAACACTTCCTGGGCGAATCGATCAACAAGGTTTTTCGGAAAAGTTACCCAGCTCATATCACTCTCGGAGTCACTTTCTGTACGTCTAATTATTTTACTTTATTATTTGATTATTTTTATACATCTAATTTGTGAGTCATAGAATCACCAGAACGACTTGGAATAGCTTGGAATAGCACGAACTATTGTTTTCAGCATGAACTCTGGTACTGCTGGCAAAGCCGGTACTGGATCGCTTGTAACAGTATCGAAGACGAAGGGATGCGCCGAAGCGTGATGTTATGTAGGAAGTTACTGAGGGATATTCCTCGTTATCCATCAAGTCGATGGATATCGAGAAATATCTTTTAGATAATTTGCGAAAATTTACAGACTAGCATATAATAATATACACAAAGAACTTAATCAAGCACCGCCCCATTTTTCCTGATTGTTGTGACAAAACCCGGTCATTATAACATCATGACGTTTGTATGGCAACAAATGGTATGATATTCTGATAGTTCATAATCCTAGCTAAACATAAAACACAACAATGATTGCAATGTGTAACACTTTACTGTAATTTTGGCAGACAAACATGAACATTGGTTTTGCAGGAAATTCCACCCTGTTGTAAGTTTTGTGCTACAAAGTACCAAAATGGAGATAATGATTGATTAGCGATTGCTAAATGTTCAGTAGCATTGTAAGCCAACAATTAGCAACAATATTGTCAGTAGCGTGTGCATCCGCCGTGTGCACGGATGACTGCGTCTACCCTCCTCCTCATGCATGGGGTGAGTCTCCTGATTCGCTGAAGAGGTAACTGCTGCCACTCATGGTGTATAGCTGCTTCCAAACATTTGAACTCAGGGGACGATTTGTTATTGCTTCTAACAAGCTAATTTCTATCATCAATGTGAGCATTATTTCATAAACGTAAGGCATTTTCCTGTAGAGTGGTATAAAAATACAGAAGCTGGCTTTTTTACAATTTTTTCACAATCAGTTTGAACGTTTCACTATTTTTCTCTGTTCAAACGCATTTTAAAAAAAGAAAACTGCGTTCTCACCATCTTTTGATATTCTGTAATTTTTTCTGTTCATTGTATCAGCAGTTTGCGGGAGCGCGGTGGCTCAGTAGGTAGAGGCGCAGGCTGCAAGCCGAGAGGTCCTCGCTTCGAATCCCACCTGCGGCAACCGTGTTGTGTCCTTGGGCAAGACACTTCATCTCCATTGCCCGCGTGGGGGCACGGTTGCGTTGTGTACTAAGGCGTACTGCACGTCGATGGTGCACTTGTCTTCAACCAATGCTAACCCTGCTTGTGTGGAGTTAGTATGTTGGGGAGCTGACAGTTGCTCGCCGTTGCTCGGTGGTTCTCTCCGGGTACCTCCACCCGTAAAACTGTCAAGGTCATGATTAGCTATTGTGCATAAATATGTGACCTTAAACACCAATAAATAATAAATAATCAGCAGTTTGCGCATCGTGACGTACAACTCAGACGCTGTCCTTTCAGTAATATAAAAGTCCAGTTGGTGAAATTTGGTAATTTTTTTTCTTGGGGAGAATAAAAACTTGCAAATTGCTGTAAAAACACATTCGCTAAACAAAGAGCCAAAGTGGACATTAGTGATTGTTAGTGTAATATTGATGGGTATTATTTATTTATTGGTGCTTAAGGTCACTTATTTCTGCACAATGGCTAATCATGACCACGACAGTTTTACGAGTGGAGGAAGCCACCGAGCAACGGCGAGCAACTGTCAGCTTCCCAACATACTAACTCTACACAAGCAGGGTTAGCATTGGTTGAAGACAAGTGCACCATCGACGTGCAGTACGCCTTAGTACACAACGCCACCGTGCCCCCATGTGGGCAATGGGGGTGAAGTTTATTGCCCAAGGACACAACGCGGTTGCCGCAGGTGGGATTCGAACCGAGGACCTCTCGGCCACCGCGGCCCCATTGACAGATATTGTTAATGACGTATTACCTGTGAACTAGTCTCTTCTAATTAGCTTACCATAGAAAGCCAAGTTTCCCTTTGTTACTTTTAATAAACGAAAACAACAGACAGCTACAAAAGTCAAGAAAACATTCTGCTCTGTCTTCTTGAACATTTCTCCAGAGTTGCAAACCTTGGGGGTGCCTTCAAACATGGTACCGCAGCAATTATTACAAACCAGTGACAGCCGACTTTATTAAATTCCTCGGTTTCCACATGATTATGGTATCTGTTTTTGTAGAGAGAAAATGATCAATGAAATAATTGATTTCATCAAGCGAGAATGCACACGTCATTGAATGTGAGAATATCAATAAATGTGATGGTAAACATAAATTCGCTTTGACAAAAAACTTTGTTCAATTTTTCCACTGGGTATAGAAGTGCGGGTTATCAAGTGCAAAAGTACGAAATATGAATAAATGCTGATTTAAACAGGAAATGTATACAACTGGGTACATGTGTTACTAGGAGCCACCAACACACTGGTTATTTAACCGTCTTGCTTCCACAAAACAATTTTGTGGACAGAGAATTCCGACCGGATCGCGACTCAATAAATTAACCCTTTACCCAAGGAATCGGCCACATCCGCCCGCGTAATATGCAAATTCAGCAGCTGAATTTTTTAAAAAAATTTTCCCAAAATTTCAACAAAACATATCATGTGACCCCCTCTTTGGAACGAGCTCGTCGAGCTCGTTCCAATGAGGGGTCACATGATATGGTTTTGTTGAAATTTTTGGAAAAAAAAATAAAAAATGATATTTAAAATAATAAATTTTGATATCGTCTTCGTTGGGTAAATGGTTAATCGGCGCTGTTTCTCTGCAGCATTTGGCTGTTATCGCCTTCATTAGGTAAAGCATCACAATTCTTTCCCACTCATTGCTTAGGGGTTATTACTTGGCTAGTTTCAAATCGGGCGCGATATCATCCGGGGGTAACTCCATATCAGCCCGAGGTCGAAGGTTGAAGGCTGGCGTGAAGTTTACCAAGGGCTGATATTTCGGCCGATATGAAACTAATCAAGTGATAACCTATTTATTTATTAAACCAAAAGAAACAGTTACAAAAATGTACAGATCTGTTACAGTTTTCTGTCAGCGTTATAGTTTCTCATTCTTTTCACAATGTCCTAAGTTTCCTCTTCTCCTAGTTCAGCTATCTGAATGTCTCGGCTTCTCCAGTGGGGAAGCCGCGATGTTCGGACAGCTAAATTGCCTCTTCTCCCAATATTGGACGAATCTCCTGAATTTTATTTTGCGATGAATTTTCCTTACAACACTTCTCCAGTGGGGAAGCCGCGATGTTCGGACAGCTAAATTGCCTCTTCTCCCAATATTGGACGAATCTCCTGAATTTTATTTTGCGATGAATTTTCCTTACAATTTTGTTCTTTCTTTTCTTCAACCACCTGATTATTGTTTTATTGCCATCCTTAATTCCTCACCACGCAAAGCTCTGCTTCAAACCACCCCACCAAGTCCAGTAAAGCCAATTTTCCGGACTGCGTGCGACGAATAACTGTGAACATTTCGATGTGAACAAATTAGTTTCGTCTAGTAACGCTTCCAGGGGGACAATTCTAGCTTGGTTCATATCGGCCGAGATCGAGTCATATCACCCGTATTTGAAGCCATATTAACCCAGTTTGATAATGAGCAATTCTGGGAAAGAAAGTCATGTTGAATAAATAACCGTACAGTTAAACTGGAAGTCCTGTCATGAAATGCGCACAAATAGCAAGTCGATCTGCGCGTTACTCTGTGCGTTAAGGCCATAGTATTGCTATCAAATTCTGTACATATGGCCTGTGTACCAGCAATGTTTCAGCCAATGGACCTCCGGGTAACCCGGACGTCCATTGGCAGAAACATTGCCCGTGCTTGCTATGAGTAACCAGGAGAACATCCCGTGCTTTGGATGCCATTCGATATGGCAATTGCGCGCAATTCCAACGCGCAATTAAGCCAAGATAAGCGCAATGTTGGTGACAGGACTTCTAGTTTTAACTGTATATGAACATACGTCTAAGATCCTTAATGTAAGTAACTCCCTTTGTTGATCAGCTAATCATTGCCTCTCGGCGATCAAAAGTGTGAGCCTTTTATGAACTTTCGAGATTGTTTTTAACTTGCGTAAACTAATTATTCTCAATACTGTTATTACGTACTAAACCTCGAAATTCCGAAGCCATCCGTTAGTAAGGAGATTTCCAGTAACACTAGCTGAGAAGACAAAGGATTTACCACAATAAAAATTATCTAGATCAAATACTTGTGAATATCTTTTTACCTATTATGCGTAACTTGTTTGTACTTGTCATTTTCGTCATTGACTGAAACCGGAAAGTTCATTGCACATCCCTGCGGTCGCTTCGAACTTCAATTCAAATCGAAATCGCCCCGATGATTCGATTCGAATCGCGCTATTTATTTATTTATTATTATTATTTATTAAGGTTTAACGACACTTTAACAGTCAATGTCATATCGTGTCTGTGACAGTTTTACTGGTGGGAGGAAGCCGGAGTATCCGGAGAGAACCACCGAGCAACGACGAGCAGCTCCCAGCTCCCCAACATCGTAACTCTGCACTGCAGCACGGGCAAGGTTAGATTGGTTGAAGTCATACGCACCATTGACGTGCAGTACGCCTTAATACACGGCGTCAGTGTTCCCCGATGTGGACAATCGGGGTGAGGCGCCTTGCCCAAGGACACAACGCGGGAGTTGAATCGATCGCTCTGGCGGTCACGAATCCAATGACTAACCGGGCTCAACGTTGGTTAACTTCGGTGATCTGATGAGAACCGGTTACCGCAACGCCACCGCGCCCCCTGGCGGCGCTAATTAGGAAATCTTTGAATCGTCGAGTTGTTCTCAAAATCCTATCACATGTCTTCTCTTGAACTGCTTTTCTATCATCACATACCCTGTACAGGAGACCTGGGGCCAATACTACTTTTACAATTGTATTTTTCAGAATTGTATTTTCTATTTATGGAAATAACTAATTGAAATGAACAATTAGCATTTTCAAACATGTGGCAATTTGCCAGTTGGCAAATTGCCACATCTTTTGAAATGCCAATGATTCATTTCCGTCAGTTAGATTCACTTATAGAAAATACAATTCGGGAAAATACAATTGTAAAAATGCTATAGTATTGGCCCCTTGTGATAGAGGACGAGTTCAAGGATGTTCCGCTTCCGAAGCTACATTAATTCCGTATTGGAATATTCCGTTTTTTATTGATTTTCCCAAACGGTCGAGTCACCGTTGTATACAATACTGTGTGGAAACTGACAATTTATACAGTTGAAAGAAAGTGCCACATCAACAACTTGATAAATGTTGAGATGCAATTCAATGCGAAATTTGAAATTTGCCACGATCTTCTTCGTTGTGTTTGCCGTTGTCAAGTTTTGTCGTTACAAACGTTCATTTCATCCCTGACTTTTTTCGCCATGAAAATCGACTTTCGATCAAGTTATTTCCCTTAGAATATTTAGACGGGGTCCAGTTAACCCTTTGAGACTTTAATTATCTTGACGTTCAAACGTCACTGGGAATACAGTTTCTTCAACGTTTTTTCATAATGCGATGTCAAACGTCGGAAAGAACAAATAACAAGATATTTTTTCACATTAGTAATTATGTGGTTGAGAGCTAGATTATTTCTGGGGGTCTGAATTTGTTATTCAAAAATTGTTTTATTACAAATTATTGGAGAGTGCCCAAAGGCACTCTCCAATAATTTGTAATCAAACAAATTTATATAAACAAAATATTTGTTGTGTTTGACTGAATATGAAATATCAGCAAGGGGAGTATTGGTTTTTGCTCTGGTATCCTCATTTTTTGAAAGCCCTGATAGTGTCAAGTTATGAAGTTTTGAAAGCAGGATTATGTTAGTATTTAAGCTGCGATAACATTTGGCTCAGCTGTTATCACTGAGCACTATTCGGGAGAAAATAGTAATTTGAGGTTAAAACTTTAAAAAATCGAAAAATAATAACAAAACAAATGACCACAAAATATCAAGGCGCTGTTTGATTTCGTACGTAATAACACTTACAAAAGTATCAAAGGGTTAAATTAAACAACAAATTTCGTACGTAATAACACATACAGAAGTATCAACTGGTTAAATTAAACAAACTATTTCACAGTAATAACGCGTACAGAAGTATCAAAGGGTTAAATTAAACCAAAGATTTCGTACGTAATAACACGTACAGAAGTATCAAAGGGTTCAGAAGCAAGGAATTGTTGAGGAAACATATATGACATGTTACTTTTAATAAATGAAAACAACAGACAGCTCTCGGAGCTGTCTGTTGTTTTCGTTTAATAAAACTTAAAAAAGGAAACTTGGCTTTTAAGGGAAGCTAATTAGAGGCAACTGCTTCACAGCTAATCCGACATTAAGAATATCTAACAGTATTATACCTACCAACACTCAATAGATGTCCATTTCGGCTCTTTGTTTAGCAAATGTGTTTTTACTGTAATTTGCATGTTTTTATTGTTGCCAGGAAATATTTAGCAAATCTCACCTCCTAGATTTTTAGTTCAACTTCACAGCGTCAAGTATAAGCTACTGAGATGGGTCGTGATCCGTCGTTCGCCCATACGTCCGTACGTCCGACCGTATGTGCGTATAAAATGTCAACAATTCCATTAGCACATCCTACAGGCCACATCTATCATTCGATCTTTTTTCAAATTTAATATGTAGCTTTGGTATAATGTCTACATGGCAGCTATTAAATTTTTCAGAATTTTGTTAAAAAACATGGCCGCCAGCAGCCATCTAGGATTTGGATATAAATTGTTCAACAATTCCTTTAGCACACCCTACAGGCCACAGTTCTCGCCCGATCAGTCCTAAATTTCATTTGTGGCTTTCGGGCAATGTCTTGATGGGAGCTATCAAATTGTTTTTGATTTTATTAAAAAAAGACCGCCAGCGGCGATCTTAGATTTGGCATATAAATTGTCAACAATTCCATTAGCACACCCTACAGATCACATCTCTCACCTGATGTTTTTTGAATTTCAAATATAGCTTTGGTGTAATGTCTAGATGGGAGCTATGAAAGTTTTCTGAATTTCGTTAGAAAATATGGTCGCCAGCAGCCATCGTGGATTTGGAATATGAATTGTCAACAATTGCAATAGTACACCCTGCAGGCCTCATTTCTCAACCGGTCTTTTTCAAATTTCATATGTTGTTTTGGCGTGATGTCTAAATGGGAGCTATCAAATTTTTCTGAATTTTGTTGGAAAACATGGGATATGGCATATAAATTGTCAACAAGCCCATTAGAACACCCTACAGGCCACATACCTCACCCTATCTTTCTCGAAATTTCGTTTGTACCCTTGGTGTGATGTCTAAATGGGAGCTATCAACTTTTTTTCTGAATTTCGTTGAAAAACATCGCTGTAAGTGGCCATCTTGGATTTGGTATATAAATTGTCTGCAATTCCATTAGCAGACCCTACAGGCCGCACCTCTCACCCGATCTTTTTCAAATTCTATATGTAGCTTTGGTGTGATGTCTTTTATGTAGAAACTTGAGTGAATGACTTAGCATCACTGGATCTTTTTATTTAGTTCAGTCCCTTTTTGGACAAGTTGAGCTACAGTGTCATTGACACTTTCATTATATTATTATTTTTTATTCGTCCCAAGAAAAAAATTAGCAAATCTCACCTCCTAGACTTTTATATTAATGGAAGGGACAGTGTCTATATTATATGTCACGATGCGCACACTGTTGATATAATGTACAGTAAAAAAAGTCACAGAACATCAAATGATGGTGAAAATGTTGTTTTCTATTTTTAAACTGGTTTCAACCGAGAATAATATTCAAATGTTCAAACTGACTGGGGAACAGGGACGTGGCGACACGGGGGGGGGGGGGGGGGGGGGTGTGTGTGGGGGGGGGGGGCTTGTTACCCACCCCCAATCCTGGCCAAAATTTCTTATAGTTGGAAAATCGGAGGGCAAGTCATGAGTAGTTGGAAATTCCATCTATCTGGATTTCAGAGCTGCTTTGGTGATGCGGATGTCTCCTTTACTTCCCCAAAATCCCAACTCGTTTCAAATCGGCAAAAATTCCAGCTGTACTATTTACAACTACAGTGTACGCAATATCGAGCTTCATGAGTATGCATGATGTCAATAGGTACGAGATTTCTATAGTACGTTTACTTATCGAATAAAGAAAATCCTCCAAATTCTCTTCAAGAAAACCACATCATGTAAAATCGTGTGTCCGAGTTAATTCCATCATTCCCATTTATAAAATGATGAAAATCGAAAATTGACCATTCCTGCATAAGATCTGATTTAATGTTAGGACAGTGTGAATTGTTCAAAGTTCTAAGCTTGAGCATTTGTTTAGCACATATTCAATTCCCAGAATATTACCAAATAATAATAATCTGATAAATGTGTTGGCACTTCAGTTACTAGAATCAATTTTATGCCTTCTTTCATGGCTTCACTTTCAAAATGTTTCTCGATAGTGAATTTCAAACTACGGGGAAGGACCGGGAGGGGGTTTCCCCTCCCGGTCCCTCCCCCTAGTTGGAAAATTCACTACCCTACCCCCCCCCCCCCCCCACAATCGGAAACTTCTAGCCACGTCCCTGCTCGGTAAATATTGTAAAAAAGCCAGCTTCTGTATTTTTTACTACTCAACAGGAAAATACCTAAGGTTTGTGAAATGAGGAGCCTATCAATGATACAAATTCGCTAACATTTCGGAATCTAAATTTTTTATCTGAAATTACCATAGCCATAGTGTTAAATTTACTGACAGCTTTTCGAAATTAAGGGGGTGGTGCCTTTCTTGTAAATCTCTCCCAATGACTAAAACTATTAGCCATGGGTAGAACCACACCTTTCCTGATAAATGTCAGCATTATATACTATCAATGTCCGAAATACATAAAACTGGTTAATGTTTCCGCCCTGGTATTTGCTGGGTACCTAAGCCTTTAAAAAGTTCTCACTAGTCATGGTACTCCGATTGCCATCAAAAGTTAAATTGTTTTCCACGGAAAGACCCTGTATCTTCGCCTATGGGGATGGATAAACATTCAACCCAGCACGTACAGCTGGGCGTTTTTTTTCGGTTTTGCGGCATACCGGAAAAAACGAGCTGTAAGATCCAGAAAATAAAAAACGCTTGACGGTTTTAGGGTGTTTGTGAATAAACTGATCAAACGATCTTACTGGGGGAGATTTGAACTAGTGGCTACTGTGGGCTCTTGTCGCTTAGATAATCTGGAAAATGGGGCGATTATGTTGTGTTTGTCATTGTCAAACTGGCCGGACGAGTCAATAAGGGAAAATGTGACAATGAGAACACAGCATCAATAAGTATTTATTTATTTATTTATTTATTTATTTATTTATTTATTTATTTATTTATTTAACAATCAGGGTCATATCGTATCGGTCACAGTTTTACACGCTAAAACTAAAGTGTTAAAAACTACACTTGAAGTGCTGAATTTAACACTTACTAAGTGCTGAACTAGCACTTTGTTCAAGTGTAGATATCCCAGAACTTGACAGGTGTTACAATAATACCACTTGGCAAGCGTAATGTCGCGACAGTTAAAAGGAAACAACGCAGATGACGCGGATCAGGCTCGAACGCTTGAGTCTGATCCGCGTCATCTGCGTTGTGTCCTTTTATTTATGTACCCACCAAGCGCAAATCAAATTATGGACGATTCTGGAAGAACCACCAATGCTAGACACATGGGAAGTGCCATCCATTCACGTTTCAGATGTCTGACGATTGTAATGTCTAAGTGCTTCAAGCATTGCACTTTGAGTGTTAAAATCAAACCCTAAGAGTTAGAATGGGTTTAACACCTTGAAAGTGTCAGTTTTAACACTTTAGTTTTTAGTGTGTACGAATGAAGGAAGCCGGAGTAGCCGGAGAGAACCACCGAGCAACGACAGGCAGCTACCAGCTCCCCAACATCGTAACTCCGCACTGCAGCACAGGCAGGGTTAGATTGGTTGAATACACGCGCACCATCGACGTGCAGTACGCCTTAGTACACGGTGTCAACGTGCCCGCATGTGAACAATCGGGGTTAAGTGCCTTGCCCAAGGACACAACGCGGGAGTCCGAATCGATCGCTCAGGCGGCCATCCATCCAAGGACTAACCGGGCTCGACGTTGCTTAACTTCGGTGATCTGACCGGTTACCGCAACGACCCCCCCCCCCCCCTCCCCAGCATCGATAACATGAACATTGTTAATCGGTTACCCAAATTTATGTTTTTCCTGACTAAATAGGCTTAGAAGTTGATCCCTTAGAACCCTAAGAATAACCAAAGGGATGTTGAGCTGAACCCAAAGGAGATACTTACAGACAGATCTTTTAGTGTTGAGTTGTGTCGTACGAACTATTTATTACACGCCTGTTCTATGTAATCCTCATCTACAGCAACATTAAATCGTGTGGAAAATGAAAATCTGTTCCGCACATTTGTGCCGAACGGAAATTGTTGACGGACTACTTTTAAATAGAAGCGAAATTTCAGTGCAATTTTCTACAAATCATGCAACGCTACAAGGGATAGCTGAAAATCGTCCCCTGAATTCCAATGTGTTCTATGTGCCAGTAGGACACATTGGAACTCGTGGGACAAAAAAGTAACACGGGTTCTCCTCACAAATTTGGTTGGAGAAAAAATGTGTTCTTTTTGTTGATAGTTGTCAAATGAATTGCTGAGTGCTCTTCTAATAATTATTTTTAAAGACGTGAAGGCGTGCAATAAACACAGAAAGACACGCGTGGGTGAGTGGGTTAATCGATATGGCACTTGTGCTCTCGCGGAAGGATAAAACTCGAGGCTTGCGGCATCTCGTTCTCTCCTTCCGCGCTGGCACTCGTGCCATATCGATTAATCCATTCACACGCGTGTGTCGTTCTGTGTATTTGCGGATTTTTTCCAAGTTAAGGAGAGTGACGTGTTATTTACAATATGTTCTTGACCCTTTACCCAACGTAACGGTCAAAACCGGCCAGCGCTATTCACAAAAATCGCCAACTAATTTTAATTATTTTTTTTCATTTTTTGTCTCAAAAACATAGATTATCACCCCTCTCTGGAATGAGTCCGTCGACCTCGTTTCAAAGAGGGGTCATAACCTATGTTTTTGAGACAAAAATGAAAAAAATTAGTTATTCAAGAATTTTGTTTGCAAGTATCTTCTGCTTTTCATGTTAGGTAATGGGTTAACACACAAAAAACGGACAGAAACCGAGGTTTTTCCTAAAACCGAACCAAAACCGAATCTGAAAAATCAACACTTTTCAACTCTACCGGCACTACGTAAAATGAAGCGGGGACAATTATTTTACGGCTGAAAAATATATTTTGACCCCCCCCCCCCCCCCCCCCCCCCATCCTCCGCCAACCGACACACACTAGAGCTGTAGGTTTTTAAATTTCTTGTTCGGTTTCGGTTTTGGTTTTTCAGGTGGAGTAAAACCTCGGTTCGGTTCGGTTTTCGGTTTGTTCATGAGGCCAAGTAAAATTCAATAAAACTCATTCTTATGTCCGGAGTCATAACTGAATGGTAGTGAAATTGAATGAAACTCAATGAATGCCCGAAATAAGCTATAATACATGAAGAATCAGGAAGGTCAATATAATAATTACCTAAATATACAGAACTTTTATTGTGCTTGGCCATTTTTCGAGGTCTGACACCTACACGCAACTTGAGGAAAGCTGCAAACACAACTAAACTGAAATGTCAGAAATTCACAGAATGTAGCCTTCCCAGAGTAGTGAGAGTACCCAGACACTGCCATTGGCAATGTCTGGGTACTCTCACTACTCTGGGATGGCTACATTCTGTGAATTTCTGCAGCAAGAGAGTATTTAAAAAAAAACGAAAAACCTTAGATTACGGGATGTCGACGGTTTCGGTTTCGGTTTTATAAAAAAATTAAAAACCTCGGTTCGGTTTCGGTTAACCTGCAGCTCTAACACACACAGGCTTCATTTAGCCTGGATACGCCACTAGAAAGAACAGCTGAGCAACACCAAGTTGCTCCAGATATCTCTTCAACTTTCAATCAGTTTGCATGACTGAAGGTCGCGGAGAACTGTTGGGCTAATAATATTCTGACAGGGAATCGAAAATTTGAATGATCTGTATTTGCATCGCCGGGCGACAGACTGTGTGTTTCTCAAATTGCGTGAGTAGAGCAAAGGGTAAAGAGATATGGGAGGTTCAATATTTTTATTGTGTCGACTTAATTTACGAACTGTACTTCAGTCGCGTTTACTATTTGTTCACAGGGCGGGTAAAGTTACCCAATATATAATTCAGATTACTTCCACACTTCCACAGTTACACGTAAGGTTGAATTAATTGTCACTAAATTATAGCGTCGAAGCTTTTCATCAACACAAATAGGTTTGCTGATAAAGGGACCGAGTTGGTTGAAACATTTAAAATAAGCGCCTAATTGCTGGGTTAATAATAATATGTGTATCTAAAGCATGGCACCCTTCACCGGCCTCATGGTTATTTCCATGTTAATTTAACCCTTTGATACTTTTGTACGTCTTATGATGTACGAAATCAAACAGCGCGTTGATACTTTGTGGTCATTTGTTTTGTTATTATTTTTCGATTTTTTAATGTTTTAACTTCAAGTCCTATTTTCTCCCGAATAGTTCTCAGTGATAACCCTTGATCCAAATATTTTCGTAGCTTAAAATACTAATATAATCCTGCTGTCAAGACTTCTTAACAGGTTGAGTGCAAGAAGCGACTATCAGGTCTTTCAAGAAATGAAGATACCGGAGCAAAAGCCAACACTTTCCTTACTTATATTTCATATTCAGTCAAACGCAACTAATATTTTGTTTATATAAATTTGTTTTATTACAAATTATTGGAGAGTGCCTGTGGGCACTCTCCAATAATTTGTAATAAAACAAGTTTTGAATAAAAATTCAGACCACCAAAAATGATCCAGATAATCACTAATGTGAAAAATATCTTGTTATTTGTACTTTCCGTCTCTTGACGTCATATTTTGAAAAAAGTTGAAGAAACTGAATTCCCAGTGACGTTTCAACGTCAGTATAATTAAACTCCCAATGGGTTAACCCACGAGTCATTTTTTCTGTCCTCTTATCTCAACTGAAAATACCAGACCTCAAAATCATTATTTATTATTGATTGGGTTTAACGACACTTTAGACAGCCAGGGTCACCTCATGCCGGACAGTTTTACGGGTGGAAGAAGCCGGAGTACCCGGACAGAACTACCGAGCAACGGCGAAAAACTGTCAGACTCTCCAACGTGCTAACTCCACACAAGCAGGTGCACCATCGTCGTGCATTACGCCTTAGTACAGCGCGCCACCGTGCCTCCAGGTGGGCAGTTAGGATGAAGTTCCTTGCCCAAGGACACAACGCAGTTGCACCTGGCGGGGATCGAACTGTGGACCTCTTGGCTTGAAGCCCAATGCCCTAACCACTGAGCCATCGCTCTCCCCTCAAAATCATTCTTCAATGTGAAAGTACCTTTAAAATATGGAAAACTACTGAAAACCACATTTCTATGGTGAATGTTACCAAATGACAGTCATTGATTAACCGCTTAAAAACGAACGGCCGTTTTTCGGCGCAGAACCTTGATACGTCATAATTTTGCTAAGTAGGATGGCTGTTAAGTAAATGTGTGGAGTTGACCAATCAATATTTTCAACGTGCAGCCTTGATTAATTATACAGACCTGTATTAGTTTCACGTTCAGCTGTGTATGCATGATTGGCGAAATAAAATGTTGCCTGAAAGTTTTGAGAATACCTTTAAAATATACCAAAATCCCTCCGGTATGGACAACAGACAGTCAGGAAAATTACGCTTAGATAAACCGAGGACTCAGTTTTCTGCTCATCTTCCCCTACACACTTTCCCTAGGACGTGCAACAATATTGAACCATTCGTTCAAAATTATTCAAGACCACTATCCAAAAAAACTTTAACTGAACTATTTCTAAGCGCATACTCATTACATGTCAACTGTAACAATCCAGTATGCACCGACTGTCGGCCGTAGCTCTGTCTATCTCATCGCTACCTTTCCATTGAACTCAATCTCCCTGACATGCCAGAAACATAGAATAGATTTTTCACATTATGGAAAGAACCAGCCTGACATATCCTTTATAGTTGGGACATAAAATGACCTCCTACTGGAGAACACGCTGTTGCCAGGATTGCCTCGATTCTCATGTCTGCTTCTCATTCATTTTTTCTTTTCTTTGTTTTTTTTCTCACCTTTTCTTGTTCATTTTTTTTAAAACGGGAATAGCGGGAAGACAGCCACTAGTGGCTACGTCATCTCCCTGTGGTGCAATCATGTCGTTGTGAATAATGTTACCTCTTTGTATATTTTTGGATTTGATTGTACACATGTGGCACTACTGAATAAAACCATTCATTCATTCATTCATAATTGGTCTACCCCCTTTATTCATATTTATTTATTTATTGGTGTTTAAGGTCACATATTTATGCACAGTGGCTAATCATGACCGTGACAGTTTTGCGGGTGGAGGAAGCCGGAGTACCCGGAGAGAACCACCGAGCAACGACGAGCAGCTGCCAGCTCCCCAACATCGTAACTCCGCACTGCAGCACATGCAGGGTTAGGTTGGTTGAAGACATGCGCACCATCGACGTGCAGTACGCCTTAGTACACGGCGCCATCGTGCCCCGACGCGAGTAATGGAGATAACGTGTCTTGCCCAAGGACACAACGCGGTTGTCGCAGGTGGGAATCGAACCGAGGACCTCTCGGCTTGCAGCCTGCACCTCTACCTACTGAGCCACCGTGCTCCCCTGGTCTACCCCCAAATAATGAATCCACCTGCTCATACAGAATCGACCTGAAAGATACCATCGGGATTTAAGGAGTTAAAGTTTAATACGAAAAGGAGCACGGTGGCTCATTGGTTGGAGCTCTGATCTTTAACCCTTCATCTAACACGCAAGGCAGACGACACTTGCAAATAATTTTTTTTTAATAACTATTCTTTTTTCGTTTTTTGGGGTCGAAAACATAGCTTATGACCCCCCCCCGCCCCCTCCCCCATTAGAACGAGCTCAATGAGCTCGTTCGAATGAAGGGTCATAAGCTATGTTTTTGAGAAAAAAAAATAAAAATATAATGAAAACTGTGTGGTGATTTTTGTGAATAGCTCTGGCCGGTTTTGACCGTTATGTTGGGTAAAGAGTTAAACCGAAAAGTCGACTGTTCGATCCTGAATCGCGCCATCTCAGCAAGATACTTGATCCCTATCGTCCACGTGGGGGTGGGGGCACGGTGACGTTGTGTACTAAGGCATACAGTGTGTTGATGGTGCAATCCTGAATGACGCCATCTCAGCAAGACACTTGATCCCTATTGCCCACGTGGGGGTGGGGGCACGGTGACGTTGTGTACTAAGGAATACAGTGCGTTGATGGTGCAATCCTGAATGGCGCCATCTCAGCACGACACTTGATCCATATTGCCCACGTGGGGGTGGGGCACGGTGATGTTGTGTACTACGGCATACAGTGCGTTGATGGTGCAATCCTGAATGGCGCCATCTCAGCAAGACACTTGATCCCTATTGCCCACGTGGGGGTGGGGGCATGGTGACGTTGTGTACTAAGGCATACAGCACGTTGATGGTGCCCTTGCCTACAACCACTATTTATCTTGCGCCGGTTAGTACGCTGTAAAGTCTGACAATTGCTCACACTTCTCGGTGGTACTCTGCAGGTACAACGCCGTCCTCCACCCGTAAAACTGTCCGACAAACCATGACCCTGGCTGTTGAAAGTGTCGTTAAACCCCAATAAGTAAATAAATATATATATAAATATCTTTAATTTGAGGCTATATGGCTTCAATTCGTCTACTCTTTGTAGCAAATGAACAGCCTTCTGGTGTTATGAAAAGCCAGATATCATTTCCACGGTTTTGCTCCCAGGCTGAACCAAAAAGGTACGCATTGCCGAAAGTTGTTTAACTAGTCCAGGCACATTAGACATAAAAATGAGAAAGTAAGGGAAAAAATCGGAGAAAGCTGATTTTTTTATATGTTTCCGGGACACACATTGCGGATAAAGTGTGAAAAGTTCCCGCGAATCCGAGTTGAGCTTTTTTAGTTATAGCGTTTTTTTATGAAAAAATTTTTTTTTTTAAAAATTCGACCCAGCTCCATATTTCTCATTCTTATTCGCCTTAGTAGGGTGAGAATCATAAATATCGTGCTGAATTATATTGAGAATACATATCCCCAACAGAAAATGCCAACTTTGTACCAATCCTCACACTCAATGGTGAAATATTCACGAAAATGTACAAAATTACGAAAAAAAAATTATTGTTTTCATACACACAACGGTACACAACGTCCATTAAATCAAATCTACGACTACTTTGGGAGTTAAATTATAAATCAAAAATTGCAGAAAAGCAGTGGCTTTATAATGATATATAATAATAGTCATTTATTCCATAATGAGCTGGTGAAACGTGTGAAATATTAACCATACCCCCTAAACTCAAATTCAAACGGCATCGACTTTTCTCATTCAAATACCGTATTATAGCATCATTGTTTCAATTTCCATGTCGATTAAATCACATAATGTGGTGTTTATCCAGTGACGTTTGACCAACCACTTTATATCAAAGCAGTGGAGATTGTGTCTTCGTCAGATAAGTTGACAAAAGTTTTCGTTAGACTCGGCGGCTTCCATATGATTATGTCATATTTAGGGGCAATTGGTTCGATCATGGCTGGTAGCGGCTTTGATGAACTTTGGGGGACTGTTTATGCTGGTGGGTCAATCCATCATTTGATCAGTGGTCATGCATATTCAAGAGCAGTTCGTGCCCATTTGCTAACACAAATTGCCATTACAAAACTTGTGTTTGAAGAAAGCCGAACACTAGATAACATAGACTGCACAGAAGTCAATGAAATATTCTGTGGACTTGCCAGAGGTGACTGTACAACAGCTGACGCTGTCAATCAAGAAAGTGTCAACCATCTACTGTCAAAATTACACGAACTGTTCCAGAATGCGTCCGTAGGTCGCACAGGAAAGCTTTGGGTACAATACTACGAGCAAATAGGTCTTCTCCAGTTGTTCTTGAGAGCAGAGCGCACAGGCGACTGGGAACTCCACACATATTGTGTTCGCAATATGATTCCAGTATTTCACGCAGGTGGTCATTTTGCATACGCAAAAAGTTCTCATCTCTATTTGCAGCAGATGAATGAGCTAACAGAAATAATGCAACAGGATGATTTGAAGTTGTTCACTGAGAAAGGTTACTTTACCATAAGGCGCTCAGATAAATTCTGAGACGGGATATACTCTGATCAGACCATAGAGCAGTGTTTAATGAGAATGTTCAAGCTCCCTGGTGGTCTCACACATGGCAGGGGAATAACCGATAGCACTGTTGCGAAATGGGTACATGGACTACCTCTTTGCCTTCCGATATGTAATGCTCTCGAAAATTTTGTTCATGTTCACACTGGTCATGGCGAACAACATCGGGATCTCCGTCAAAGGTCACAATTGACTGATGCCAATGATATCACCAAATTATTGAACTGGCTCAGAGTGCATTCCCCCTTTCAGAATAGAGATCCACTACAATTAGTCTCTATAGCGACCGGGCTTGTGGCCGACGAAACTGTGAACTGTGACCAAGTTCGCAAAATTGGTGAATGTTGCGTATCGAATGTTGTAAGCAAAACGTTCAACAGCATCAAACTACGACGTGTTGACACAGTGAAGTCTTTCGCATCGATGGCAAATAGCATCAAAGTCCGTGGAAGTAAGGTAGTGATTGACCCCACAATTCTGTTCAACCGCATCACATGTGTTATTCAGTCACAAGCAGAGATGGAAGAGTATCTCAAATATGAACTCGCCCCGAAACCACCTGCATTGTTTGATTCTGCTGGAATGAGGAAGACACAGAAAAGCACGCTCGGTAAGATCTTCAAAACATACGGTTCCGAGCAAACTAAAATCCCAGAACATTCTCTGTTTGTTGTAGATGGTGGATTTTTATTGAGGGCAGTTGTATGGCCTAAACAGTCGTCATATAAGGACATATGTACATCATATTCCAATTATCTAGTGAGACATTTTGGGGCGAACGTCGTGGTTGTTTTTGATGGTTATGCTTGTACAATGTCGACAAAGGGCATGGAACAAGCCCGTAGATCTAAAGACAGGTATTCCATTGATATCAATATCTCACCCGAGTTACCAGCCACCACACCCCAATTCGATTTCCTTGCAAATGCCAAGAACAAAACCCAACTGATCGATCTTCTAATGCAGGAGCTATCTGCTATCAATATTCAGTCCAAGCAGGCCGAGGCTGATGCTGATGTACTGATAGCCGAAACTGCACTTGACATCGCTCAAGATGACAACAATGTTGTCGTTGTGGGAACAGATACAGACTTGTTAGTCATTCTTACCTCTCGAGTTCAACCGGGATGTAATATTCACATGATGTATTCCATTACCCCAAACTTACTAGTTTCAGTTAGTGAAATAGCAACCAAAATGGGTGACCATAGAAGCAACCTCCTTGTAGCACCTTCTATAAGTGGTTGTGACACTACTTCTGCACTCTTTCGAGTTGGTAAGAAGAAAGTATTCAGTACAATTGTCTCCGATGTTACTAGCGACTCACAACAGTATGTCAACACAATTTTGGCGGATGACAGTACACCAAGTGCAGTAGCCGCTGCCGGGGACAACTTCTCCTGATCTTATATGGGAGTAAAACTGTTTCCTCTCTCGACCAATATAGATATGTCACTTACAAGCGTTATGTAGCAAAATCTAAACTGAATAAACCCATCGACCTAGCCTCACTCCCACCAAGCAGCGATGCTGCACAACAACATGTCTACAGATGTTATCTCCAGGTCCAACAATGGCTGGGCACTTCGCTTCCTCCGACGGATTGGGGGTGGTCGCTAGACAATGGACTTCTTGTACCGACTGCAGCCACAAAGCCATGTGCCCCCGATAACCTACTGAATCTGATCAGTTGTGGTTGCAAGAGTACTTGTACAAAAAGGTGTGGGTGTAAGAGGGCAGGACTCTCTTGCTCAGGTTTGTGTAATTGCAGTTCGGATTCTTGTAACAACCACAGAAACACTGTCCTGTCGGAAATTTCTGAGTTCGATGAATAATATGTATATAGGTCATGTCATTTCTGTATATAGCGTTGATAATAGTCAATGTAACTTCATCCATGTTGATTGATTTGTACATTCTGTAAATATTATTTATTGATTTTTGTACATTCTGTAAATATTATTTATTGATCTAATGCTGCCAGACACAGACGTGTCTGTTCGGTCCCAAGCCCGAAAATAGTTGAGTTCTCATGCTGACGAATTTTATGCCAAAAGGGGAACTCAGCCAGAAGCAGAGGGGGTCTTCCATAATGTCTATTTTGTAAGCAATGATAAAAGTCTTCAAATGGTGGTGGATTTTTTATCGTCTGTCCAACTAACATCCCGTTCTGTACTACGACCCTTTGGGCAAGTCCGTTAGGAAAATCGTCATTTTTTGCGTAAATCCGATACTTTTTTGTGAATTTTCAATAATTTTTCGCAGAAATTGTCACAGAATGCACATTTTCCTCTAGGTAAATGTATATTAGACATTATGTAGCTCGAAATACGCGTAAACAAAAAATACAGTTGGATCAATTCGAGGTTACAAAGTTCGTGCGATTTTTTTAAATTTTTTTCAAACGCGTTTTCGAAAAAAGGCTGTAGATAAAAAAGCTCAACTGGGATTTTAGGGGACTTTTGTCTAATCGTTCAGTGACATGTACTCGACATTCCCTGAAAAAATCAGCTTTCTCCGATTTTTTTCCCTAGTGAAACCTAATGTTCTTGGGCTAAACATGGTATTTTCACCGTAACATTTTACGATAGAAGTACTAACAGCTGGTTGACAGCACAGTTTACCGTATTGTTAATGGCTATTTTAATGGTGTTGGAAATATCTCGTAGAGAGCTTTTCAACAATGATATTAAGCTCTGGTATGAGCATTAATTAAGGATTGATAAAAAAAAAGTTCCTTGTGTTGTCTTTTCGACTGGCATGGGATTATCTTGGACTGGTTCTGGGAATTCATCGGGTAGAATGTAGAATGTTAACACTTTACCTAACAAAGACGATATCAAAATTCATCATTTTAAATATTATTTCAATTTTTTTCATCTAATTTCAACAGAGCCTTATCATGTGATCCCTCACTGGAACGAGCTTGTTGAGCTCGTTCCAGTAAGGGTCCACATGATATGGTTTTCTTGAATTTTTTTAAAAATATTTTTTTCTGCTCACTTTTTAAATTACGCGGATGGATGCGGCCGATTCGTTTGGTAAAAGAGTTAATGCTTTTATCCCATCCCAGCAAACAATATTGATCAAATACCTTTTCTACAAATAAAGGTTATATGCATTTACCTCGTGGGAAAGATCTATTTGTAGGCAAGTTACAAACAGCGAACAAATACGACACAGAAAATTATGGAAAGCGATATGATTTATTTTGTTATGTATAATTTATATTGTGGTACAACAGTGTAAATAAGATTATATTATTGTGTATTCTGTTCATATTTACATTCTTCTTAACCCTTTACCTAACCTGAAAAACAGACGACGCTTGCAAAAAAATTCTTGAATAACTAATTTTTTTCATTTTTTGTCTCAAAAACATAGGTTATGACCCCTCGTTGGAACGAGCTCGACGAGCTCGTTCCAACCTGGGGTCATATCCTATGTTTTTGAGACAAAAAATTAAAAAATAATGAAAATTAATTGGCGATTTTTGAGAATAGCGCTGGCCGGTTTTGTCCGTTACGTTAGGTAAAGGGTTAACGTAGTGTCCACACGCCTTAACATTTAAAAAAAAATCAAACATTTATATTTTGGATCAAGAATCAGTCATACTTGGGTGAAGACAAAACTAGTCTGCGGGATGAATGAAGTTCCCTTTAGCCCATTACCCAACGTAGACGATATTTTCAAATTTTTCAAAATATTTCAACAAAACCATAGTACGTGCCCCCCTCATTGGAACGAGCTGGTTCAGCTCGTTCCAATGAGGGGTCACATGATATAGTCTTGTTGAATTTTTTTTTCAGCTTCGGAGTTTGTATATTATGCGGGCGAATGTGGCCGCTTCGTTGGGAAAAAGCGTTGAGTGTGGACAAAATCCACCGAGTGGATAAGTGCGCTGGTTTCTCAAGCGAGAGGTCCCGGAAGCAATCCTCGGCCGGGGAAAGTTCTCGAGGTGCCCAAACACTCTCTGTCAGCATCAATTGTGGGGATCATGCCGTAAAAGCGTGCGGTCCAAACGGGTGGGGAGGTTAAATGGCTGTCCTCTGTGCGGAGAGAGACACACGCCGTGCAGGCTAAAGATCCCTTCGTAGTATTCGAGAAGAGAGGGGCCAAGAAGTTGCGGTTAGGAAGGTCATCCCACACTCCTGCGCCATTGGGCCAAGGAGAGGCGTTAATATAAGTTGCATAACTTGTTCGCAATCCTTGAAAAACAAATAAGCTTAAAAACTCCAAAGTAGTTGCGAAATAATAGAAAATAATATAGGGTCAAGAAAATGTCTGTGACATTTCTTTCTACATTTTCAGGGTTGTAGTAAGAGGTATCTCATCGTTATGAATCACAACCCAGTCTATGTAGATATGTTGAGGAGTTGTACTTTTTCACCGTGTATTTACTTACAACTGTTGGAGGAAGCACTATTCACAAACAGAACTTCAGTCTGAGACCATCAAACTGTTTCAGGTGGTGCACAAGTTCAATTGCTGCCAGTCCGTTTTATGCAGCTCCTCAGAAATTGTAATTAACTGTTTGTGTAAAATCCAACCCGCGATTTTTTTATGTAACTTTCAGTGGTGTCGCTACAAGCTGAGCAGAGAGAGAGAGAGAGAGAGAGAGAGAGAGAGAATACTTTATTTAGGGACATTTGCCCCCTCCCCCCGCTCCCCGATAACAAGCAGGGTTACCATTGGTTGAAGACAAAAGCACCATCGCCGTGCAGTACGCCTTAGTACACAGCGCCACCGTGCCCCCACGTGGGCAGTTGGGATGAAGTGCCTTGCTCAAGGGCACAACGCATCGAACTGTGTTATTCCGCCACTCCAATTGTCTTTGCGAAAATGAAATGACATAGTCGAAATTGTCCTCCAGGGAGTAACCTGACCCCCTGACCCCCTTACCCTCATTTAGAAAAAAACTCCAGGCGCACATGCCACTCAGATTTAGAGTTGACTGATTTTATTTCGACAGGAGATATTCTATCGTATTGTGAAGACGACATTGATTCGAGCAACACGTAATTTGATGGATATTCTCTCCCTTTTTGAAATGATGTCGCTGCACAGTTATTGTCAACGCACGAACATTGACATCCCACAAACTATCCCGAATGCGTTTATTAAACCAATCGTGTTATTCTTTTGTGTAACTATTTCACACATTTTTCAACACTTGAAGAAATCATAATAGATGTGAATAATTTACATACGTGTTTACCTAGGTTTTAAGTGGGTCATATTTGTGCATGTGCTGTGCATGTTGCGCCACGTAGGTATGCAGTGGCGTAAAATAATTGGTGAAAATATCATTAAACGCGGTTTTAAATGACTGCCAGTCAGTTTTGTTAGTGTAAAATTCCGTCACAACTTTTACTGTTCAAATGACAGCCAAACGATTTACTGATAGCGGAGGGCTCGTGTTTTTAGGAACACCAGAAAAAAATGCTTTTATCCTTTAGCACACTTGAAGTGTAATAAACTTTCTTTGGAGACTGAAATTGTAGTCAATTAAATCTTCTTTGACAGAGCTCGTCGAGCACTGTCAAAAAGATATAATTGGCTAAATTCGGATTGCATAATGGGGAAAAGTGTAGTTATTGTTTATTTATTTATTGGTGTTTAAGGTCACATATTTCTGCACAATGGCTAACCATGACCGTGACAGTTTTACGGGTTGAGGAAGCCGGAGTACCCGGAAAGAACCACCGAGTAACGGCGAGCAACTGTCAGCTCCCCAATGTACCAACTCCACACAAGAAGGGTTAGCATTGGTTGAAGACAGGTGCACTATCGACGTGCAGTACGCCTTAGTACTCAACGTCACCGTGCCCCCGTATGGGCAATGGGGGTGAAGTGTCTTGCCCAAGGACACAACGAGGTTGCCGCTGTTGGGATTCGAACCGAGGACCTCTCGGCTTGCAGCCTGCACCTCTACCAACTGAGCCACCGCGCCCACTGGGAAAAGTGTAGAGAGTTAACAACAATTCCTGATTAGATTCAAAATGGTATCGTCCATACCGAATATTTTTGAGGCAGAAAAATAAATATTCTGAGCCTACAGCCCCCATGCATGACAATTTTCGTCATTGAAAAATATTAATATGAGAGTTAGCTCCCCTGAATTTCTTGACGCTGTCAGTGAATTTAAGGGTGTGGGAATTTCATATAAAAATTGATTTTCGAAACGTTAGTGAATTTGTATTATCGATGAGCGTATCATTTCACAAACTCCAGGCATTTACCTGTGGGGTAGGATAAAAGTGCTAAAGCTGGCTTTTGACAATTTTTCTCCCAATCGATTTGTGCGATTGACAACTATTCTCTATGGAAAAACAATTAAAATAATAAAAAACGGCGATTTCACCATCTTTTGAAGTTCTGTAACAATATTTCTGTTTATTATATCAACAGTGTGCGTATCGGGACATATAATACAGACAAAGTTATAAGTAGTTCATGCTATACTCGACCCTCGACTTGTGGATCCCTCTGGTGGACCCATGATGTGACGTCATACTGCATTGCATTATGGGTAACACGTGGTTGGCATGGTAACCCATGGGTGTGGCCATGTTGTGACGCCATTGTCATGGTGATAAGTGATGTAAGGGCGCATGCGCAGGTCGTGTTGCCAGGGTAACACGTGTTTCTGTCTTCCATTTTGTATGAAGGAGGCCACCATCTTTGTTTCTATGGTGGCACGTGGTTGTGTGTGACTTAATGGCCTACATTAGAGGCCTCTAAAGGTGTGAAATCTAATGACCCAGTTTCTCGTTTCTTCGTAGAATTTCCAAAATGGACCTGACAATTTCCCCAAATCACTAAAACCTACCAAAAAACTACCAAAATGGACTCGGATTCCCCCAGACGCTTCCTTTTAAGTTGAACAATAAGGCATGTTTGATTGAATGGGAGTACTTTTAGTAGTTCGGATTTTTCCCAAATCCGAGGATACTAATTACCCAAATGGAGCCGATAACTACTTTTGCTAGTTCGGAATCCTCTGCGCCTATCTGTGTACATATGTTATTCTTTCTGTCTACCCGATCATATTCGATTGTTTCTTTGTATAAGATGTATCTTTACTGTCTATCTTCAGGGTCCATATCCTCATTTTTTACGTACACCACACTCCCCCACATTTCACCCCTTACTCCTATAGCTGGAATGTCAATGAGAGTATGTGTTTAGTTTTATGAAGGCTCGAAGGGATCAAAATCCTCGTTTCTCCGACCTCGTCCGGCTTCCCTAGAGTACTGTTCTGTTCTTCTGGAGTGAACTTATTTTATAGTATTTTTGGTATTTTCGACTGGTCCACTTGCTCCCAAAATTATTCCGTATACCCTCTTCCGTGTGTTACTAATTTGGATTAAGCAAGCAATCAGATCACTTCTCCAGGATTGAACAACCAGTCAAATCGATCTATTCGTCTTAGCTCCCTTCCTTTATCTTCTTTGCTACAACGATTGTGATTTTTGTCTGCGTGTGTTCTTGTATGTAATGTGCGAATAGCACATGCAGCATGTCGCACATGCGGGTATTTGAGGGCCAGCGAGGACCATATTTTGGAGAGGCTTTGAGGACTATTGGGGACCCATGTTTGGGGTCCAATGTTTAGGAAATATTGGGGACCAATGTTTCGGGATCAGTATCAGAATTATCGTTGTCGTCTAACCACCGTCTTAACCCCCAAATAAATCGTCTGCTACCAACGCTGTTGCCATTTACAGCCACAGCCTATGCCGCCGCCACATCTGCTGCAAAATCCATCACTGCTACAGTGAGATGTTCTTGTACACAATGTGCGAATAGCACATGCAGCACATCAGCACGCGCAAAATGTGCCAATATGTGCCTTTGTACAAATGTACAATGTGCGCCCAACACATGCAGCACATACTCAATGCGGTATTTGGGGATCAGCAGAGTCCATTTTATATATATATATACCATATGTTATATATAGGCCTACCATACGTGAAACATGAATAATAAAATAAAAGAAACACTACAACAAACGTCGGCGGTTATAGTACAGGTGGAACAATGAATGGCGATTACGCCATACACTTTGCAAGAACGCGATACCATTCATTCATAAAAAATCAATTCAGTGTTGCTGAATTATTGTCAAAAAAGACGCCGGTCAAATTTGTACCAATCCCTTCATTATGCGAACAAGTCATGAAAGGGAGAAATATTGTAAGATAAATCAGTTATAACCACCATGTGATTTTCTGAGATGGTGTATTGAAATCTCGATCTCGTCTCTGTGTTATATATCGACTCGTCCTAACTGTCTAGTCGATATATGCCCCGGGATGAGGTCTCGATTTTAATACACTCTCACGGAAACCCACATGGTAGTAAAATCCTATATGTATCATACGACACATGTGTTACTTTTGTTGTATCTATTCATAATGGACGGAAGTAAAATATTGTTTAATTAAATACCACTTTCCAGACCCTGCTCCCAGTCGAACATAAATGCCCTCCATCGCAAATGCGTCTTTGTTACTGTAACAGTTCGCGGTAGGAGTATCAGATGGTTGCATTTCCTTGCATCGGATTTTTTACGATTATTCTTTACTGTGTA
Source organism: Pictodentalium vernedei (assembly GCA_031216915.1). NCBI lineage: Eukaryota > Metazoa > Mollusca > Scaphopoda > Dentaliida > Dentaliidae > Pictodentalium > Pictodentalium vernedei. The sequence continues at coordinate 469,552,239 of CM062294.1, read as the reverse complement.
TCCATGGCACAACATGACCATTCTGGTGCGAGAGTTGTTCGATTTATTCAGGGCACACTCCTTTCACCGTGGACACTGAATATGCAGGAGCGGACTTAGCACAAGGTATGCATAAAACGTAGAAGACGCGTCGTATATAGTTTCAAAGGCCATGATATTGGAGTGCTAAGTTTGCGCCGTTGAACTAATCAAAACCACAATTTTTTTTTGTTTCTTTTCAGCGACAAGACCATCAAAATGTCAGAGTATTCAAACAAAACTACGTTCTCCGTGGCATGGTGCCGCATTTTTGCAATTTCGTTCACCAAGTGCAATTACACGCCAAACAAGACGGGGCTGCAGTGCTGCCTTTACCACCTACGCCAATCATCAAAGAGCCAGACAGCGACGAAGATGAAGGTATTGGGTTGATTGCGGAATCTCAAGATGAATCTTTCCCTGGACATTGGCTGCTTGACGAATTAGGGTGAGACGCAATAATATCTTAACTAAAATGACAGTAGTAGCAAAGGTTGAATTGTCAGTTCTTAAAAAAACATCTTTTGACCATTTATCCACCATAACGGCCAAAACAGGCCAGCGCTATTTTCAAAAATCGCCAATTAATTTTCATTATTTTTTTTTCCATTTTTTGTCTAAAAAACATAGGTTATGACCCCTCGTTGGAACGAGCTCGTCGAGCTCGTTCCAACGAGGGTCATAACCTATGTTTTTGAGACAAAAAAAATGAAAAAAATAGTTATTCAAGAATTTTTTTGGCAAGTGTCGTCGATGTTAGGTAAAGGGTTAAACCCCGTGTTGGATATCAGTTCGCTTTTTGTCACTGCAGCTGGGGGTAGGGGGGTGGGGGTGGGGGGAGAGGTGGTTCAGTAGTTAGGGCAAGGAACTTCGAAAAGGAAGGATCCATGGTTCGATCCCCGCTAGGGGTAGCTGCACTGTGTCCTTGGGCAAGGCACTTAATCCCGATTGCCCACGTGGCCACTGCCGCATACTGCACGTCGATGGTGCACATATCTTCAACCAATGATAACCCTGCTTGTGCAGAGTTAGTACGTTGGGAGTTGCCCTCTTTGCTCGCTGGCTCTCTCCGGGTACTCCGGCTTCCCCCACCTGTATAACTTCCTACACGATGTGATCCTAGCTGCCGAAAGTGTCGTTAAATCCTAATAAAGAAATAAATAAATAAATAAATAAATAAATAAATAAATAAATAAATAAATAAATAAATAAATGTCACTGGGGTTGAACGAATTCCATCTGAACGAACATCTCGCGAGGAACAATTTCATCTGGATGGACCGATCGAATATTCAATTGCTTGTTGGGAGGCTGCTCTCATTTGAGTAGTACGGAATTCCGATGGCCTTCGTCGAGAACTGGTGATGTTTTCAGTAAATAAAATCGATAGTCATTCGATACCCTATTAATTTATTTATTTACGCTTAATGCCCTGGGAGCACGGTGGCTCAGTGGTAGACTGTTGGACTTCTATGCTGGAGGCTCCGAGTTCGATCCCCGTCCGGGACGACTCGCGTTGTGTCCTTAGGCAAGGCACTTTATCCCGGTTGCCTGCATGGGGGCACGATGACGCCGTGTACTAAGGCGTATGGCTCGTCGATGGTGCGCATGTCTTCAACCGCTGTAACCCTGCTTGAGCGAAGCTTTAACAGAGTTAGAATGTTGAGGAGCTGACAGTTGCTCGTCGATGTTCGGTGGTTCTCTCCGGGTACTGGGGCTTCTTCCACCCGTTGGTAACCTAGCACGACGTGCCCTAGGCATTGTCTCGAGGAGAGTGTCATCCTCTCGATGATGGGGGGGGGGGGGGGTCTGGGGGCCTCCCCCGGGAAAACGTTTAATTTTTTAGCCCCATAGATGAATTTTGAGGACACACTCTGGCTTAAATCTAGTCATTTTATCCATGAGAGAAATGCAGTTCATCAGGTAGGACCATGAGTTTTCCCTACACTGACCAGGCTACACACTATAGACTGACAGCTATTCAGCCAATACCCACGCCTTCCAACTGACGGCCAGTCAGTTGGAAGGAGAAGGTATTGGCTGAATTGCCTTCAGTCTACAGTCCTTGTGTAGCGCCCTATCTGTAAGGGAAACAGAGCGATGAATTCGAAAAACCGCACCGGTCACAGACTCGAGTTTGGAATTTCGGAAAATTTTGTCAGCTGATTGGAAATGTTGGAGAATTTGATTGAAAATTGTGATCACGGGTTGAAAATTCAAATCGGTTGGTCGGAAAAGTCTGAAATGTTTATGAAGAAATTTGCTTTCTTTTGAATTTCCAACTATTGGAATTTATACCTTGGAATTTCCAACTATTGAAAATTAAGATGGTTATTGGAAGAGGGGGGAGACCCCCCCCCCCCCCCCCCCCTCGTCACTACGTGCTGTTCTGAACCTCGAAAATCAGCAAATCTGATTAATGCTTTCTTCTGTTTTGTTTGTTTGCACTCCCATTCTAATTACCCAAATTAGTAGTTTTCTCAGTTGATTTTGTCCACATTGTTTGTCCAAAAGCTAAGCCAAAGTTTCTCAAGATTCATTCTTGTCATAAGTTGTAAGGCAGTGGAATGGACTGCATTCGGAATCACGCAATTGTGTACCTTTAAAAGCTTTGAAACGTATATTAACCCTTTACCCAACGTAACGGAAAAAAACCGGCCAGCGTTATTCACAAAAATCGCCAATTATTGTTTATTATTTTTTATTTTTTGTCTCAAAAACATAGGTCATGACCCCTCTTTGGAACGAGCTCGTCGAGCTCGTTCCAGTGAGGGTTCATAACCTATGTTTTGAGACATAAAATGAAAAACATAGTTATTCAAAAATTTTGTTTGCAAGTGTCGTCTGCATCTTGGGTAAAGGGTTAAAACATAATGACTGGGTTGTACCAATGATTTACCTTTCGGACGCCAGATTAGGCAAATTTTCGTTTGGGATACAATAATCTAAGGGCTCAGAGATTTGACCGAGTTCTTGTTTATGATCCGAAATGTGAATGTGGTTTTGGGTACGAAAGCACAGAACATTGCGTTTGAAATTACCAGCCACATAAAGCGCACAGAGATAACTTTGTAAAGACATTACATAATGTTGATATATCATTAAATACTCTTTTGTTTGGCGATTCTCAGTCTTCCGACGAGGCTAATAACGAACTGTCTGTTCTGGACTGGAATCAAAGAGCATCTATCATAACCCGTCAACAGATCACGCTAAAAAGGAAGGTGCATCCAAAAGGGGGAAAAAGTGTTGTGATTTTCTGTTTTTCTACAATTTGAGGCGGCCCGTATGTAGCGCAATGATCGTTCGTGGGTCACTTCCAGGACAGTACTAGTCTTTCATATCAAAGAAAAGAAGATACAGCCAGTTTCTATCCAAACACAAAACTTACTGAGGAGTTAGGTTCACATATTTACTACTGGATGATTCTTTTGATGTGCAGAAATTTGAAATACTTGACCAGTCTGTGTATACTTCACACCTCATCAGCACATGCACCTGTTTCATTGTTTCGTGTTACAGTTGAATATATTTTGTAGGGGGAGGCGTTTTTTGGACAATGCGTCCACTGAGTTCCAATGTGTTCTATGTGCCAGTAGTGCCAGTGCCAGTACCACTGGTTCCTGGAAGTCTTCTACCGTATTCGACCCAGAACTGATAATAAAATAATATTTCATCAGAACATCTCGTGGCCAAATGTGCTTCATATATCCAAGAACAAAGCTAGGCATTCAAAACACTTTCGAATACAGCGATAGGTCTGCATTTTGGAAAAGGACAACATTGTCTGCATTTTTTATTGAAGATGGTTTCCATGCCCGAGAGACATGCGCAAATCACTCGTCACCACGAATTTCCATCAAAAAGCAAAATCGTAATTCTAAGAAATTATAACAGGTATCATGATACCTTGTATTGAATATGGCAATTATGCAATCTCTATCTAATAACAGTATACTGTATGAAGGCGATCTTTTTCATTATTTGATTTTAGACGACGTTGTTTTTTACATGCTTTTTCTGTCCGATGACGTCGACCGGAAATCGAAAGTATACTCATACGTAAACAAAAGCAAAGGCTTTAGAATTTTCCCCAATGCAGCTCTGTCGCCGTGTTTTGAAGAGTTTTTATCCCCTAGCTTTGTTCTTGGATATGTAAAGCACATTTGGCCACACGCTGTTTTCGTGAAATATTATTAAATTATCAGTTCTGGTGCGAATACGACAGCAGACTTCCAGGAACCAGTGGTACCTACAGACGACTCTATGAGCTGATTACACAAGTGTTTCGTGTTCTATACATCCCAGCCTTCATTTTGATGTACATTTTGTGTATATTTAATTTGAATTGAAGGAAATTCAGAGGTGAGAATTTTCAAAATAAACAAATTTCATGACTTATATGGGCCCTTAATCAAAGTGAACGAACCAATAATGAATGACTCGACAGTTTACACATCAACACTGCAGCAAACAGTGCAGTTGGCACGTCTGATGATCAGGCGTTCGGCCACAAACGGACAAAAGACGGACAGACTAACATTTGTACTTCTTAAACTTCGGTCGTCATAAAAACTCGAAATGCTGACAAATCGTGTGTTATGTAAATATCGATCACTCCAATATTCAAATTAAAATTCACAAGAGCATGGTAGCTTTATAGAATAAACCTTGGGTAGTCTCCCTTGGTATACACATCATTTCGAAAACTGTTTTGAGTTTAAACTTTATATGAAGAACGTAACAGCTATCAATCGAGCTAGAGATATTTCATGAATTTGAACAAACTGTCTCGTGGGTTCATTGACACAGAGTCACGTAAAGGTAAGGTGTTACAAATACGGGACAGGTTGTTCAAATTCATGAAATACCAACAGCGAGGTTTCCAACTTACGTCCACCCTGTCCTGTGTTCAATCAACAATACGCACGGAATCGGGGTATTGTCAGTGGACCAGAGGTATTCAAGTGACGTAACTTGAACACCTAGTCTGTTCTTCTTTCAGGTATTTTAAGGTGCTATATAAGTAATAGAATTTTGTTTATTTTGAAATTCCCTTCTCTGATATTCCTTAAATTCAAATTAAATATACAGAAATTATACATCAAAATGAAGGTTGATTTGTATAGAACCCGAAACACATATGTAATCAACTCGCAGAGTTGACAACGGTAATAAAAAATAAAAAATGCAGGTAGCTTTGTCCTATCGCTGCATCCCAAAGTATTTTGAATGTCAAGCTTTGTTCTTGGATATGTGAAGCACATTTGGCCACACGTTTGTCTCAGGAAATAGTATTGTATTATCAGTACTGGTACGAATACGGTAGCAGTAGGGTTGAACGGTTGGCTCATTTTCGTAACCGACTAACTGAGAGTTATAACCGGATAATATCCGGTTATCCGTGGCCATTATTTCACCGAATATGGGATCAAAACAATAGGAATTGGAAAGCAATATTCTCAAACTATTCCGTAGTGTGTATACAAACGAATATTGTCGAGTACTCGATAACGTTCGTTTGTATACGCACTACGGAACAGTTTCTGCGATTACTCATAATCACGGAAACTGCCGATCATTAACGAAGTCTTGAACGCCAAAGTCGATTATTTCTCAATATATACAATGCGGCTTCGATGTGAAAACTATCACAAAGAAGAAGCGACAGATTTACTACGTTTTAAACGTGGAATGGCGATCACTATCGATATTTCGGATAACCGGTTGACGGTTTTTCTAATCGGTTAGGTAGGTAACTGGTTTCAAACCGGTTATCCGGTTAACCATTTCAGTACTAGGTAGCAGTCTTTCAGGAATCAGTGGTGCCTGCTGTCAACTCTATGAGTTGAATTAATTTATTTTACGTGTTCTATACCTCACATCCTTCATTTTGATGTATTATTTGTGCATATTGAATTTGAATTTTAGAAATATCAGAGGTGGGAATTTCAAAATAAACAAATTTTCATTACTTATATAGCACCTTAATCTACTCGTAGAATAATTTTTTGTACTTGAAAACACTATACGTTTATTCTATATAAAACCCAAGTCTGTAATGATTTATTTCTTCTCTTTCAGAGAGCCCGGTATCAAAGGCCGTCCATCGACGCCGTGTCTAGCCCCGGATGATATAAATGACCATTCCTCTCAATGGAACGAGCCAAATAATGATCTGTTGAAGAAAACCTCGTCGAAATCTACGGGTAATTTTAAAATTGTACTTTTTGAATTGAATCCTACTACGTTAGCATTCTTTGGTAATTTACACTACGGGGCTTAATCCAGGGGAGGGACGATGACCAGTTATATTCGACTTCCCACGTGAAATATGGGGGATACATCATAATTATCTGTGTCCTAACCCACAAAATGTGACAAAGCTGATTTTCAGAAAACTAAGTCTAATTTAATAAGATTTTTTAAAACTTGCATTTAACCCTTTGAACTCTGGTGGTATCTTCCATGCCAGTTCAATAGCAACAATTAGAAGAGTCCATGTTCATTATTGGGGGTAGACCAATCAATATTTGGGCTGCACGTTGAAAATATTGATTGGTCTACATCAAATGTTTACTGATGATATCGCGGAACTAAATATTGAAATTAGAGTGAACCGCCTTAAAATGATGCAATCTCTAAAAATAAACAGCCTTGGGAAAATCCATTGTTTCAATAAACGTTTGAAACATTTTATTGACATCTTGCATTATTGTTGAATATTCCTGATAAAAAAGAGGGTGATTTGATGACTTTTGGACCTAAAAAATACAATTTACTTTTTTGTGTTTTTGTAGGGAATTCCCTGAAAAAATATGTGCACGTGACCGGTACTTCCCTTTGTGTCAGTTTTTCTCTCTTATTTGTTGCATGACCCCCTGTTTTCAGATCAGAAAAAGTTGTCTAAAGGGCTGTACTTGACAGAGATATTTGAATGCCAAAATTCAAGTGATGCGATCATATTTTTTTCCGCCTGAACGTTATAATGGTCGCCTATGGGAAAATATTTAGTTCTGTGATACCTACTGAACAGCCATCCTTTTTAATAACTTTATGGCGTATCATGTTCCTGGTCGGAAAATTGCCGCTAGGGTTCAAAGGGTTAATTGGGTTCGACTAAGTGAGAAAAGGTAGTGACTAAATCTTAAACTAGATAATTAAAGTGACGAATAAGACCAAAGGAAAAACTAATCATATTCATGAGTAATATGGGAATGAACTAAATCGCTATGCTCCTTCTACATCACACTCGGGATTAACAAATGTACACAAATCGAACCATTGAATTATTGCAATCGTCACATTTGATCTCCAAATATCTGTATATATTTAGCAGGCCACCCGAGTAATACACGAGCAGGCAGTTGATAAACCAGGTATTAAAAGTTGTTTTACGACACTCTGCCAATCTCCAGACACGCATTGTTATTTCGTTATTCATAGCAAGTGTCTTCCCACTAGACCAATTCCCTTTAGACCAATTTCCTTTAGGCCAATTCCCAAAAGACCAATTCCCCTTAGACCAACTACATACTGTTATTGATTAAGGGTTGGTTGATTAAGGATAATTAAGAAAACATTTATTTACTGATAAGCACTTTATTTGATAAAAAAAAAAATATTTATATGCATAACATACAAAAAATATAGGTTTATAACATTTCAGCATAGCTAAGTACATATCACATTTTACAAAAAAATGAGGTCCCCAGAGGGTGGATTTGGTGATGCTACCCTGCACAGCAGGGTAGCATCACTAAATTCACCCTCTGTGAACCTCAAACTGAATCAAGGTCTCAAACTTGAACAGAAAGAGGTACCCAGAGGATAAACTGGCCCACTGTATGGGATAGCATCAGCAAATTCACCCTCTGGGGACCTCATTCTGCAAAACGACAGACTGCTTATTTTCAGGCTTGAATATCAATAACATTAAATACATTTATAAATATTTATAAATATATAAAATTATTGATATAGAATTATTTCAAAAGTAGAAGACACAGTTGGTCTAAGGGGAATTGGTCTTTTGGGAATTGGCCTCGTGGGAATTGGTCTAAAGGGAATTTGTCTAGTGGGAATGAACCTCAGAGCATTATGCAGTTAATTACAATTTCATTTAGCAAATGAAAGTTTATTAAAATGAGAAGAAATATACGGACAATAGTTCACTGCTCGGATACGAGTACAATTTTTGTCCTCGAGTGGGGAGCGCGGAGGATTATTTCACGAGACGTTAGCTGAGTGAAATAATCCGCGCGGGACACGAGAGGATAAAATCGTACTCGAATCCGAGCAATGAACTTTTGTATTGAATTTAATTTATCCTTAGTTTTTTTTTTCCCGAAACAATCCTTTAAAATTGATTCCGTGGTTACTTTCAAAATATGTCAAAAAATAGTCCGTCATCGCTGAGAGTCGAAAACGATGCTGGGAATGGAAGGCCATTTTCAGCGAGAGTGAGTGCACTCTAAATTTAGTGGGGTTAAACATTAACCAAAATCAACTGGAATTGAGTGAATATGGACCCAACTGGGTTCATATTCACTCAACCTAGCTGATTGGTGTTGATTGATTTTTAACCCTTCTGATTTTAGAGTGTGGGAACAGGGGGGGGGGGGGCACTAAAAATTTGCAAGACGTGACGTCCTATTTTTTATTCGGCTCCTTTTTACACCCACCCACCCACTACGTGCAGATTTTCTACTGCCGTTCTCAGACACCCGCCCCCACTCTCCCATTAAAATCCCAAATAAACTTATAAACTTAGTAGGCACAGCTGTCTTTAGGGGGTTTTCATAATGTTCTTAACCCTTTACCCAACGTAACGTCCAAAACCGGCCAGTGCTATTCTCAAAAATCGCCAATTAATTTTTATTATTTTTTAATTTTTTGTCTCAAAAACATAGATTATGACCCCTCATTGGAACGAGCTCGTTGAGCTCGTTCCAATGAGGGGTCATTACCTATGTTTTTGAGACAAAAAATGAAAAAAATAGTTATGCAATCATTTTTTGGCAAGTGTCGTCTGCTTTTCATGTTAGGTAAAGGGTTAAACTGGTACCACCAATTTGAACCTCTGTGGGCTGCTGTGGGCCCCAATCTACAAATGACAAGCTGTTCATTATCAGGTTTGGCCAGAGCAGGTGTACATATACGGGAACAAATTTTCATTTGAATTGTTCCCAAAATATTGTCTGCACATTTTCTACATTTCGAACAAGACACCCACCCCCTACTAACGTGTGACATTTGCCCAGTTTAAGCCCAATATTCTCACATATAAAGCATCCCGATGTTGTATTTATGTTCAGAGTGTGATGTACAACATCATCTTTAAGGTTTGAAACACAAATGATGGTATATATTAGCTGATATATTGATATATTTTTAAAAAATTCAAAAAATTGCACAAGTTGGAAATGCACATTTATAGCGCACTCAAGAGACCCACCCACCCCACGTCACGTCTTGCAAATTTTTGGTGGTCTCCCCCTGGTGGCAATACGATTTGTTTTGGGGGAAGAAAACGAATGAAAACAAAATAAATACCTGCTTTTTAACCCTTTACCCTGGGTAACGGCCAAAACCGGCCAGCGCTATTCACAAAAATCGCCAATTAATTTTCATTATTTTTTTCACTTTTTGTCTCAAAAACATAGGTTATGACCCCTCTTTGGAACGAGCTCGTCGAGCTCGTTCCAAAGAAGGATCATAACCTATGTTTTTGAGACAAAAAATGAAAAAAATTAGTTTATTCAAGAATTTTGTTTGCAAGTGTCGTCTGCTTTTCATGTTAGGTAAAGGTAACATGTCAGAACTCAATTACTTTGTTGTTATTTCTCTTACCTCTAGGCCCCGAACAAGAAAACAACAACATGTCAACATTAAAGATTCCATCCCAGCAATCTGGTGCGTATAATAAGCAGCAAATCAGATAGCATCATTATTCATATATTTTTTTCTGGCAGGAGTATCACGTTCCCTGATGAAATCTATATTCACACAGGAAGTGTGACACCCTATTCCCTGACCACAAGAAGAATAGTATAACTGTCCCATCCGTCTCTTGTTGTGAGTCATATTGCTTGATCAAAGCGAATAGGTTGTAAATATACAGTACGTGGAGAGTGGATTGTAACTAAATCACCCGCGGAGTGGAGTTTTCACCCAAGCTATAACTCTCAAATTGTGTGCATATCGACGAAAAACACAAGCAATGTTTCAGCCAATGGACCTCCGGGTTTAACCCGGAGGTCCATTGGATGAAACTTTGCTGGTGCTGGTTATGCTTTGCAACAAATTTTCAATTATTCATCGGGTGGAATCTCAACTCTGCGGGTGATTTAGTGATAATAAACTCTCCACGTACTGTAGGCATGGACGGAAACGTGGGCATAATCCGGAGCAATAGACTTTGAACTCTGTCAAACTAGAATGAATTGGTTAATTTCATAGTTGCATTTTGGGAAAAAAAGTTCTTGGAATTTCGGAATGTTAACATCAGAGCCCCGCGAAACGGAAAATCTATGGTCGAATCGATTCTTGAATTGAATCGGGTATCCGATGTTAACATCGGTATCAAATCCGAATCGATTCGGAAACAGCACGAAACAATTTTCGCGAAATTAGTTATTATTTTTCCAAATTGCCTAAACTTGCGAGTTGCGCGTGCCGTAGGTAGCATGAGTACCCGAGTGCAGTGGTCACAAGCTACAGTTCAGCCGCCGTGAACTGGTCGTAATCCACGCGTGGGCGTGATGCCCACGAATATGTTTACCAGGTAATACAAATCATCAGCGAATGATTTTTAATTAACGAAGCACAGGGTTGTACCCGGTGCCTTTTAACCCTTTACCTAACATGCACAGCAGACGACACTTGCAAAAAAAATTCTTGAACAACTAATTTATTTCATTTTTTTTGTCTCAAAAACATAGGTTATGACCCCTCATTGGAAGGGTCATAACTTATGTTTTTGAGACAAAAAATGAAAAAAATAATGAAAATTATCTGGCGATTTTTGAGAATAGCGCTGGCCAGTTTGGGCCGTTACGTTGAGTAAAGGGTTAAAGTTTTGATGACTATTCCTATAATTATTGGTGGAGGAAGCCGGAATACCCGGAGAGAGCCAGCAACATGCAACTGTCAGAACCTCAACATTCTAACTCTGTTCAAGCTCCGCTCAAGCAGGGTTACAGCGGTTGAAGACACCACGTGCACCATCGATGTGCAATACGTCTTAGTACACGGCGTCATCGCGCCTCCATGCAGGCGACCGGGATAAAGTGCCTTGCCCAAGGACACAACGCGGGTTGTCCCAGACGAGGATCGAACTCGGGACCTCTAGCATAGAAGTCCAACAGTCTACCACTGAGCCACCGAGCTCCCATTCCTATAATTAGTTTTTGGAATCTAATATTATTGCGTCCGTGGAAATATTGACCACCCGTGAAAAGTGACCAGTGCACGGTAATTGTACTGTACATTGCCACAACATTACTTATAAAGTGGTGCACGGGGATTCCCACGCTCCACTGTATAAGTTCTGCTACAACAATGTAACTTTTGAGGCAGAAAATTAATAATTGAACTAAAAATTCAACAGGTTACTGCACTTTCATTTCGGTAGCATAATTTCGCCGAAAAAAGACATTTATTTGCCATCGTCTGTTCTTGAAAAACATGAGTTACTCGAATGAAAATAAACGAATCGGGACGCTGATTCGATGTCGATGTATCAGGCCATCAATGTCGACATTGAATCGAATCTACGAAGCTTCCCAGATAACAACATCCGACTGAAGAGGGTTAAAGGGCTGCAACTCCTTAATATCAATAGCTTTAATCTTATATTACAATTGATGTTGACCAATAAATAGCATGAATCTTAGCTGCGAAAGGATGTTAAAAGAACAATTAGTTAATCTTCTTTACTTTCAATTCTTCTCCCTCTCTCTCTCTCTCTCTCTCTCTCTCTCTCTCTCTCTCTCTTTCTGTCCGTCTTCCCCCCTCTCTCTCTCGCTATCTCTCTCACTCATTTCGCTGCTGGTTATCCTCCTTTCTGTCATCTCCACAACGTGCCATCATATACGCTGCTCGAATTTCACCTTCCCATTGACAAAGCTGTCTCATTCCGAAGTCACCCCCTTATCCTCATTATTTAATTATTTATTGGTGATCAAATCATATATTTCTACACAATGGCCATTCGTGACCGCAACGTGGATATAAAGTCAAGTCCAGCCAATCGTTTAAACACACGTTGTCCAATTCAGAGGACTTCCACCCAAGGCACTAGTGCATGATCGGGTCATATTTTACAAGTAACACTTAGCTTGTTTACCATACAAAACAAGCACTGATTCACTTCCCGGGATTCCCGCGGAGACCACCTCATTCATAAGTGCCCTTCTTGGTGGCCCTGAAAAGAACTTGCGTTGAGCACCAAATTTAATATCAGCGGACAGAATGATAATATGAAGATGGATATTTATTTATTTATTTATTATTTATCTATTTACTTATTTTACAGATCACGATGAAGATGAACATAAAACAATTATTAAAATACCAACAACTAATAAAGATGTGTCTACAGAATCCAAAACAACACTGAGTGATTCTCTGGTAAGTGTTTTAGTGTGGCAACTTTTTACAGTATCAGATGAAAGTAAAGAACTTTAACGACTCCCGGCAGCGAATCAGAAACCAACATTCTGAATTCCTCTAAAACATGGTTGTGTCCTTCAAACAAAACACACAGGCCTGTGTCAGTCTTCTTCTGAGGCCAACCACACCACTTTCGTGGTACTGCAGCCAGCGCGTTCAACACTTTCATGCTGCTACCGAAATGAGGATGAAACAAGTAATCATGAGAACTTCATCTAAAAAGCTAGATTCCAGCCATCGTTTTATTTTGATGGTGTGCAATGCTCTGGTGGTTTTGGTGTTGGACTCAAGATTGCCAGGCTGGATTCCTGAGGGTTAGACTCCCGGCAGGTGATCAGAACCAACATTTTAAATTCTTCTGAAACACGACTGTGTCCTTCAAAAAACAGACACACACACACACTGGGCGCGATGTTTTAAAAGTGTACATTAGAGTGATCTCGTATGAAGAAAATAATACACATGTTTACGTATAGAGGTTTCTTTAGTCTGCGACCTTTGCCATACATATCTTCTTCAATTCCCCTTCACGGCTAGTGGGTTTCATTTTGTAAGTGGGTAGAGAAATTATTAGTTGGAATATAACATCATTTCGCCAAACGCGTTGAAAGGCAAAAAGGTGAAGTGAGTAGAATGTTTGGCTGATAACACTGTGAATCATTTCAACGATTGGCGTTTCCTTGTGAAGAGATCAGAATACGTCGCAAGGAACATGAAACTAAATGGGGATGTACCAGTGATAAATCTGCTCTACGGTCCCACGTTGCTGACAATATACAACAAGGCGCCGATTCAGCGCACATCATTCAAAACACAGGTTATGCATGTGTGTGACGTCGTCCAAGATGGCGCTGATTCTGTGCACAACATTTAAAAAGGAGATCACACGTAGCTAACAACATACAACATGGCATTGATTTTGCGCACAGCGTTCCAAACACATGTCGCGCATGTACACAACACACAGTCTCGACTTGAATCATGCGCACCAACCAAAATAACGGTTTGCTCATTTGTGTGGCATTCATCAAACATGGCCTCATGTTTTAATAACATTCAAGATGGCGACGAAACAAAATGGCGACGTACATACATACATACATACATACATACATACATACATACATACATACATACATACATACATACATACATACATACATACATACATACATACATACATACATATGTGTGACGTCATAAGTTGTCATCCATGCGCGTGTGTGTGATGCAGTGTCGCGTAATCACCAATGCGCATGTGTCTGACGTCATGTCACATGACCACGCATGCGCACGCAGAAGAGGGATAAATAGGGTTGAACATATGTACTACCACCGACCAACATGCCAGGTTTAGACATAATTTACAGGACGAGCTACTTAAATTTCATTATAAACTGGGGCTGAGTTGAGGATTCTATTTATCATGATCCAAACCCGATAAAAGATTATAAATAGATCGAGAATCAAACAACGCTTTCTATGAGGCCACGAGTTATGTGACTAAAAGCAATACGTTGTTTGGCAGAGCGTCCGTTAAAAAAATAGTCCTCAATGACGTAAATAGTTTGAAGCATCCATTGAGAGAATTTTATTGCAACAGCGGGTTCAATGACATAAAATAATGTCACTAGCTAGAAGTGTAGCATACGAAATGCAATGCACGACCAGTGTAGGGGGGGGGGGGGGGGCATGATTCGCACAAAAATACAACTACGGACAGTTGGAGTTACTTCCGGAATGTTATTGATTGATCGTGTTTTACTGTTTTAAAGTATGTGTTTACCTATCGGATAAAGGGCACGACAATGTGATAAAGTACTATGTAGGACAAAGTCTTTAGGAACCCCGAGGTAGCAGGCTTGACCCTAAGCTTGGTTGGTTGCCTAATTTGTAAACTATAACCCTGCTGGATATCAGACCACTGACAAATTCTTACTGTGATAAGCAAACTCTGTTTTACTACTAAAATAGTGTGACCCTGTCACAAACGTTTTCCGTGGAAGCCCTAAAGTGGGCAGCACGTGTATAAACGATTGGCAGTGCTTGACATCATGCCTGTGTTCGGCCATTATTTAGCCATTGATGATGAAAGTGATGTTAAACACCGATAAATAAATTGATATTTTGGACAATACCGGACACCGAATTGAATGATTTTTTTGGAAAAGATGTGAATCACGTGAAAGACATCGCTGGTCAGAAACGATTCGATATTGCATCTCCACATCTCTTGGTTCACAGAAAAGGAAATTGAAAAACTACTTTTAATGACGTTAGGTCATTTGACGCCCCGAGAAATATTTCTTAAATTGCATTCATTAAATGGACAATAAGACATTAATTTAAAAAATATATACTCTAAGATTTTTCTTGTATGTGAATAAGCGTGTACCCTATACCCTAGGTAACTTTCAAAACCGACCAGCGTTATTCACAAAATTCAGCATTCAATTTTCATTATTTTTTCATTTTTTGTTTCAAACGCATAGTATATGGACCCTAATTGGAACGAGCTCGTTGAGCTCGTTTCAATGAGGGTTCATAAAATATGTTTTTAACGCAAAAAATAAGAAAAATATTAGTTATTCAAGAAGTTTATTTGCAAGTATCCTCTTCCTTTCTTGTTGGGTAAAGGGTTAAAAACCTCTGTATACAAAGTGTTAGACGTCTGAAGCAATGTGAAAGTACTTAAATCTATTTTAATGCAAAGGAGATGTCAGAAAATTATCACATTGCGAAGAGATAAACGAAGCTGCCCGAATGTATCGGAAATAAACACAACTGCCTGACATAATTTCTGATGCACGTAGAAATAATTGAATAAGTTCTCTGTTTTCTGAATGACTGATCGCCACGAATTACCGTGCATTATTTTAGCAATAATTGCGCATTTTTAAATCAAAACACTTTGTATTATTTTAAATAAACTGTAGTTATGCTTCTAATAATACCCGCGAGAGAGCAGTGGCTCAGTAGTTATGGCATTGAACTTCAAACCGAATACACGTATAAACAAACTTCACCTTTGTCCTTTTAAAAAAGCTCCCCCTTTAAATACTTTTTGTCCAAGATACCCCGTGAATCGAGTCCTTCAGTTCATACCAGTCATCTCTGCGAATTCTTCACTTGCTGCGGCGGTGATTATGGAGGACATGGAATTAGAAGTTTTAGGTTTTCCAAAAGCTTCAGTCAGCAGAGTTTATTTGTAGATTTTGGCCACATTCTTTTCACCCTAAACAGTTAGTATAAAAATCATTACACCTTCAACACATTTAAATCATTCGTAAGATTTATTTATTCAAAATGGATCTTCACTGCACGGAAATGCCCCAAATATTCATTAATCTCATTGGCTATTTTTTTATTGAGTTGGCTGGTGGCGGAGATAGGGATTTTCTGATAGGGGTCAAGGTCAAGAATTTCCAAAATCGAGCGATGCAAGTCGCATGTAACGATGCCGTTTAAAGCCGCTTTCTGGTGCAAATTCTTTGGTGTTGGTCCTCTCCTCCGCATACATACATTGAGAAGTGGTCCTCACCCGTAACCCGTAAAATAATTGAATGATGAATGCTTGGAGGTGTAACATTCTTTATTTTAAATTACATGCATTTGGTTGTTGTTTATAGCACTACTGAATGATCGTCACGGCATGAGAGTAGGAACGTAAATCCAGATTCTTTATCTCGACAGACAGGAGTAAGACAGAGTATTGTTATCCAATAGTAATTGGCCCATGCGGCAAGTTTATCTTAATTGGAACAATTTGATACAGACCTATTGAACACATGGTCCTCCAGATAACCAGACAAATATTAGCTGGTTGAGGGCTACATTAGTTTTGGTGGTCAGAATTTGTTCAGCAAAATCTGTTTTATTACAAATTATTGAAGAGTGCCCATAGGCACTCTTTAATAATTTATGATAAAACAAATTTATATAAACAAAATATTATTTGCATTTGAATGAATATGAAAAATAAGCAAGAAAAATGTTGGCTTTTCCTATGGTATTCTAAATTTTTTGAAAGCCCTGATAGTGCCTTCTAGCATTCAACCAGGTAAAAGTAAGCGGAAACTCACCTTGTTCGAAAACATCCTTTCAACATAAAATTATCACAAGTAGTTGCTTGCGCAGTGATTTGTGGGGTCGGCCCGCTCACGAAATTAAAAACGGCAATCTCCCCCTGGGACCCACGAGAAGTAAAGTATTACTTGTTTACTGTGGTAACCAGGTTCTGTTTCACTAGTAAAATAGGACCCGCTAACCACTGCCTGGGTGGAAGTCCTCTAAAATGGCCAACATGAGTGTAAACGATTGGCTGGACTTGACTTTTTATTACACATCCATTATACTTTAAACCCTTGTATTTAACGGAATTACTGTTCTGTCATAAATGTTTCTGTATTCAACTGATGACGTACATGCCAGAACTTTTTCCCAGCACCGTTTATACTAGTTCCTTTCCGGTCGAGTCATTAGTTATGCTTCGAAAAGTTACCAAATTCTGTTGTACAGTTATCGATCGTCTGTTACGTAGTGTGAAAATGAAAACGTCCAAAGAAAAATAGTCGGTTCACAAAAGAAATAGTTAACCAAAAATGAAATAATATTAAAAAAACTCATTTCCAACCACAACATTAACCCGGTCCCGTGGCCGTCTCGTCTGCGGATCCCATTATATCTAAATTGGTCAACTTTATTTCGGTAAATCTTCGGACCTCTTGACATGCTTCGAACTTGTTTTTTAAAAAGTTTCTCCCAGGTGTTTTGCAAATCTGCCCAAATTTGTACTTATATTTTTACTAACAGTAATAGCCACCAAATGGTAAGATGTGAATGGACACCAGCCGGAGAGAAACAGCGATACGAATTTCAACAAACCCGCCAAATAGAAAAGATAACGAATGTAATTTAGACTAGTCCCTTAAAGGTTGTTTTGATTTTATATCGATCCAATTGATCTGGGCAGCTTCAGACAGACCAAACGGTCTCTTCACATTTGGGTTTGAACATCGGAATTAAAATTTGTTTATTTAAATTAATTTTAATGCGTGGGATGTGTAATAAACACAGAACGAGATGTGCGTTTGAATTGGTGGATCTTTTACAAAACTCGTTGGAATTTCGTAGACATATGTCGCGAGAGCCTACGGCTCTCGCGAAATATGACTACGCCATTCCAACTCGTTATGTAAAACACCCACCGATTCCAACACACATCGCGTCGTGTCTGTATATCTTTGTTGCGGTCATGATTAGCCATTGTGCATAAAATGTGGCGAACAACAATAATCAGCAAATGAATAAAAGCGGCAATCGGAAATTTCAGTGACCATGACTAATTTTCTTGATTGGTAGACTCATTGTTTGAACAGCTCGCGAAAGGTATTTATTTATTTATTTATTTATTTATTTATTGGTGTTTAAGGTCACATATTTTTGTACAATGGCTAACCATGACCGTGACAGTTTTACGGGTGGAGGAAGCCGGAGTACCCGGAGAGAACCACCGAGCAACGGCGAGCAACTGTCAGCTCCCCAATATACCAACTCCACACAAGCAGGGTTAGCATTGGTTGAAGACAGGTGCACCATCGACGTGCAGTACGCCTTATTACACAGCGTCACCGTGCCCCCACGTGGGCAATGGGGGTGAAGTGTCTTGCCCAAGGACACAACACGGTTGCCGCAGGTGGGATTCGAACCGAGGACCCCTCGGCTTGCAGCCTGCACCTCTACTAACTGAGCCACCGCCCCCTCCCCCTCCCCCGCGAAAGGTATTGGTATGTGTACAAAAGAACATTCATGCAACTCCATGTTATGATCGTGCAAACATGAGTTACACCCTTGCTAGGGTCATGCGAATATCAAATTACGTGTCGAATTGAAACCCGAAAAAGAATTCGATAGGATTTTGAATCGAATCGAATCTCACGGTTCTTCAGGTTGTAAATATTACACTGAACTTGAAATGGGGCCCTTGGTTGACGGCCATTACTAATGCCGTAATAAATACATACAAGCTTCAGACCGATACCGATAAACAATTACCGACAATTGACCCATCACTACTATTTATTTATTTATTTAGTTTCACGGGTGGAGGAAGCCGGGGTACCCGGAGAGAACCACCGAGAAACGACGAGCAGCTGCCAGCTCCCCAACATTGTAACTCCGCACTGCAGCACAGGAAGGGTTAGATTGGTTGAAGACAGGCGCGCCATCGACGTGCAGTACGTCTTAGTACACATCGTCATCGTGTCCCCATGTGGACAATCGGGGTTAAGTGCCTTTCTCAAGGACACAACGCGGAAGTCCGAATCAATCGCTCAGACGGTCACCCATCCAAGGACTTACCGGGCTCGACGTTGCTTAACTTCGGTGATCTGACGAGAACCGGTTACCGCAACGCCACTGCGCCCTGACCCATCACTACAAACTTAGCCGACGGGCTATGTTCACTCATAGAAACTGTCCTGGGCATTCCTTGCCCGCCTTCGATTTGGGGAACCGTTAAGGCCTCTTAAAATTGTAGCCCATCAGTACTATTTCTTTTACATGTTCTAACGTCTTCTTCACTCTGTTTGACTTGAAAACTAATGTAGTAAAATTTGTTTCCAAAATAATGAGCTGCACACTGATATTATATCGAATAGAACAAACTTGACATAGCAGAAGCTCTGTATGGTAAGTGTTTGGGTTATAGTAGTCATGTTTACTAACATGTCGTGTCATTACACTTGTAAGTGTACCTTTGGGGGAAGCGACCTTTATAAGCTTTCTGATTATTATCGAATCCACAAACATTTCATTGTTAAATTTCTTCTCTCTGATAATTGGAGATAAATCTTGTTTAAATTGAACTCAATCTTACACGTTCTGACAGCCGTCAAGATTGGCAGTTTCGGCAGAAGTGTTGCACCCAACGGCGACTCGTCTGTTTGGGCAAGTCAGTCAAAAAAAACCGGAATATTCTGGGATGGAGTCCAAGTAGTTTCTAAAGCGGAACCTCGTTGAACTCTGCTTCTATCATCGGGTCTCCTGTACAGGAGACCCGATGATGGAAGAAGAATTCAAGAGGAGACACTTGGTAAGGTTTTGAGAACATCTCGACGATTCGAAAATTTCGGGATCGCCGCGACTCCAATCGAGGCGATTTCGAATCGAATTTCGAAGCATTGAAAGGCTCTATCCCTTCCCCATTCCCCAAATATGCGAAGATAGGTATTGGACTGCATGCGACAAGACTACGCCATAATGACGAAACCACTCATTAAATCATTAATAAGGGCGTCATAGTCAAAGCTGAATATTATACTGATGAAGTACTAAAACCTTGGCAACAGTTCACCACGAATATTTCCAGGAGCACAAAAAGAAGAATGATTTTCACCAAGAGCATTTTCCAGCCACACCCCAAGCACGGGCGATATAGGGTATTTACATAACAAATCTAGTTGGTTGCACCCTAGTAGTGAATGGCGTGAATGGCTAAGAGCATCACTGCGACCCGTTCATTTGGACATCTGAGTATTTCCAAAAATCTCAAAAGATGTAGGCTCGTCTTTCACCTACATGATTTTCAAACTCAATATTTCAGGAAGTTATGAGAATCCAGACTGATCATAAAACTCGAGTACCTCGCGTTACAATCTCGTATAAATATATTACACTCTGTGTTCATATTCACTCAATCCAGTGGTTTGCGGTTGATTTTTAACCCAACTGATTTTAGAATGTAGCGTGCGCTTCGCTGTAGAATAGAACAGCCCACAGTTTACATCGCCGGGTGTGCTTGTTAGATGAAAACGAGGTTAATTCCCTGAGCACTCCGTGAAAAAAGTGTTTCCTTTGAGAATTTAAGGTTTCAGATGCATTAAAGGCAATCGGCATTGAAAGACGAACTAAGCTAGAGCACGTTCTATATTGCATAGTTCTGTCCCTCCCCGTTCATATCATAAACAGACCTGGAAAATTTTATTACATAACATCAGGGTTTATCAGAGGGGTTAAATTACACGGAACGAAAAGTGTTGCTGTTAGTCATAACCCCAAGGATACAGACAGAAAGGTGACGTGCGTATAACAAGGCGACGGAATGACTGCATTTTAAGTTAAGTGCATAGTCTAGAGGGCGTTCTAATTTTCGAATTGTGTGCCCTGTCCGAAGCAAATTAACACGCCACAGTTGATTTTCTAAAAGAATTTATAATTATCTCTGCAAGCATTCTCATTTCATTTATCTCTGTCAACACTAGGTTTTGATTTATTAATGTGTTTTGTGGCTAGTTATCGTCGGAGAAAACAATATTGTATACTGCTATAGAACACTAAAGTGTCAAGATATTTTTGCATACAAAAGTTTAATTGAATATTTGGAAGATTTTTCGACAGCTGTGTTTTCTCTTTCACGGTAATACGTGGCGATACTTGCAGTAAATGAAAAGGATATGGTGCGCTGTCACCTAGTGGACACCAAAATGAACTAGGGCTGTCACGATTTTTTAATTTTGGAATCGATTAATCGTCGCAAATAATCGATAATAATCGATTAATCGTACTGGATGACCTCCTCCCTCTTTTTGAAGTCGATAAAAAATGAAGTTCATGTCAGTTGACCTACCTTCGGTAAACAACGAAGACGATCCTCTTTTAGGTACACGCAAAGCTTTGATGTTCTGAACTTTTGAACCGTCAGTGTAATAATCAACACCGGTCGGCAGTTGCGAACTTCGCAACTGCTGACCGGTGTTGATTATTACACTGACGGTTCAAAAGTTCAGAATATCATAGCTTTGATGAATGTTCCTGAAAGACAAATGCTTCCAACGGCCTCTCGGGGTTTAACATCAATGTTCGTAACTCTTTACCTTTAGAAACAATAGTTTTTCATCAAATTGTCTTTTAATTATTAAACGTCTAAAGCGAGATACAATTTACCGATTATTCGACAACGAAAAATACTAATCGATTTCGCCGTGACCGATCAACAATCGATTAATCGATTAGTCGTGACACTCCTAAAATGAATCCTTCCTTACTATTCGAGTTAGTAGATAATTCAAGTCTCTATGGGGAAATTTGCAGTTGCTGAGCCAGGCGGTTGCTAAGCGTAGATACGATGATCCACGGTCATAAAAAAAAAATACAGTCTTGCGACCATAAAAGCCGTCTAATTTCCATCAGATTGCGACACAATTTCACCCGTGAGTTGAGACATTTGAAATAAATTAAATAAATTAAACCCTGATACAGTAACTTCGCCAGTATCTAAAATTGAGAACCCTCCGACCTTGACCTCTGACATAATGACTTCAACACGAACAATGCTTTTCCTTTCATCACGCCAAACTAACATTTCAAGTTTGGTTTCGATCGACGAAGGAAAATTTTAATTAGAGAGCAGAAACGAAATTCGCAAAACTTGAAGTTGAAGAAAGAACATCGTGACCTCGACCTTTGGCAGAAAGCCCCTAAAATAGAAAGTGTTCTTCCTCTCAACTTAACCAAACAACATGCCAAGTTTAGTTACGATTCCACAAACAAAATTTTAATTTGAGAGTGAAAACCAATCAAATCCCTCTCATTTTTTAAAAGGACGAGGTCACTCTAACCTTAATCTGGCGTGAGCATCCAGGATCTCATCAACATACCGCTGTGCAGTCAATGTACCACGGTCAAGGACACAGAGCTCTGTGCGTCCATCCCAGCTGATGCCGCCCAAGACCATTATTGACCCTCCGCCATAGCGGTCATGTCCAGCAATGTTGGCTGCATGGAATCGTTCTCCTTAACTTCTCCATACCCTAGAACGTCTATATGTGTAGTCTAGGCAGTACCTTGACTCTTCTGTAAAAAGGACAGGTAGTCAATCTTCTCTGGCACATCCAACGTGGTCCATGACCCATCCATATCGTGTCTGGCGGTGGTTCTGGGACAACGGAATGCGAATACATGGTCTTCTCGATCGGAGACCACCTTCGTGCGACCTTGCCTGGACAGTCTGCGTCGAAACATTTACCCCGGATGGATTCTGAAGGTCACTGCGAAGCTGGGTTGCTATGGCAAAGCGGTTCCTACGGGCCTGAATGATCAAAAACCGGTCATCAGCTGCAGATGTTGCCCTGTCTCTGCCACCACCATGCCGTCTAACTGGTGTGCCATACTGCTGATATCTTGCTCAGGCTCTGGTGATCAGCGTATGGTGCACACCAAGGGCTTCACCAACCTGACGATGCGTAGCCCCTTGCTCCACCATCCCAGCAGCCCGCCACATTTCTGCTTCAGACAAATGTCTTCTTGCATTTGCATTCGCCATATTCAATCATGAAATCACAAGGGTTTGTGTTAAAATGAAGATTGAATACCCTAAACATGCCATATACATGTAGACATTACACGAAAACATCATGAAAATCATGGGGTACATGCTTTCCATGACTGTCACGAAACGTCTGCCTGTCAAGAGAGCTTATGTAAACACTGGGGACCATCTCAATACATTCCTCAATCATATCCACCAAAAATATCGCAAATATGTCACAAGCAAATTCCACAATGATGTGTCAAATATGCGGTACTTAGCAAACTGTGAGTAGTTTATATAAGAGCAGCGATTCAATAGTCTCGCATTTCTTTTTCGACAAGTGGGATTCCACACTATTGTGGGTTGAGGAACGTGAAAGCGGACAGAGAATTTCCACCAGATCACAACCCAGTCGCGATCAGCTCGAACGTCTCAGTTCACTTTTGTATTAGGCACTATTAAGTGTAGCAATCAATGTCCACTCATTGTGTGACCGAATGCCAAACCATCCCGTGTGAAGCACTGTGACACAATGATTTCCACACTAATAAATTAAATGTTTACATGACTTGCAGTCAGATTGATCCCCAGTTTGTTCATACATCTTTGAGACGATATCCGCTTCATATTAAACAAGTAGAATTCTCTCATTTTCTATTCCTTCCAGTTGCGCTAGTTCAGTATACGGTGAGTCAGATATACGGCGTCATGTGATTCAATCAGCGGACATATTGTTAGTTATCAGTATTTCCCCGACTGTGACGAGTGAATTTTCTATGCCCTCCCTGGTATATAGTTTCTGCGATAGGATAGTTGCCGACCACTGTCACATCCGTGACAGAATCCAGAGTCCATCCTGCGCAATATAAAAATATCTTCTCTCAAATCTTAATCTTTCAAATGTTGCATACGGGTCCTCGAAAGATGATGCCGTTCCGTTGGTGGGAATACACATAAGCATTCTTCGAGAAATGATAGTTTTTAGTTATTTGAAAACGATACGTTCCACCAATTTAAAATTGAAGTCCTATGTTTTCAAAATCGGTTTGTTTCTCGATTTGGTCGCAATCTGGTCGGAACATAAATGCACCAGTGGGTGGAGTTTTCATAAATGAAATATTTCGAAATTAGGAATAAACAGGCCATTAGATTACACCAATTTCACACCGTTAACAGGTGTACCCAAATTAGAGAATGTGTGAAGATATCAAGAAAAAATTGTAAATTCTCTCTGCCTCTTCTACATTTGAGAATAACTTCCATCATAATATGACCATAGAAACACAAAGAAAGGCATGGCAATAAAACATAAGAGGATAAGGCTGTTATTTATGGTTTTAATGTGCCCAAATTAGGGATAAATGGTGTGTCCAAAATAAATGGATTTAAAGGCCTGGAATAAATCAGGGAAAAAAACGGAAATAACATCCGAGATGCAATATTTACGCGTTTTTTGTCGACAGGATATTGTGGGCAGGAAGCCGTAAGAGAATTTCAACCGGATCGCGACTCGGTCGCGATCCGGTCGAAATTGTCTGTCCACTTCTGTAATAATAGTATTGTAAGGAAAAAATATATGGACCAATCAGTCGCTCTGCTTTAAAACTCCATGTTATGAACTTCAATGATAGTCTTGTTTGAAGGTATTGTGGTTATTTTGAGCTTAAAAGCATTGGCTATAATGGTTTAAGTAACTCGCGGTCTAGAAGAAAACTGACAGAAATCCATATTCTTTCTATCGAAGTGGACAATTGAAGAATACATATAAACATCAATGGGGAATATTGTTTGTCGCTGACGATGTGAGCGAAATAATAGAAAAGTACTTCTTTATATATCAAGTTGCGACAAATAGAAGGCCGAGTATTGATTTAGGAAGCCGGGGATGTTTTAAGTGACAGAAGAACCCTAGTCTGTTCCATATTTTTACGCCAAGTATTAACACCGTGTGCACTAATAACAAATTTGGAAATCATTTCCTATTCCCCTAGTCAAAAAGCATTACTCAAATTATTACAGACGGAACTATGGGGCTCCATGTGGAAACCCCGGTAAGTGGAGCAGTGCTCGTAGAAATCCTCTAAGTTAGGTAGCATGCATAAGTTTGAGCGAGTGGCTAAACCTGACTTTGTACCTATTAGAGCTGAAACGGTTGGGGGTTTTCTTGATCCATTAATCACGTGGATTAACCTTTGTTAATCGATTAATCACTTGTCTAAATAGATATCTGAATAATTGTCATAGCGTTAATGACTTACAGCTTGAATCCTTTACCCAACGTAACAAACAAAACCGACTAGGCCTACATACAAATATCTCCATTCAAATTTATTATGTTTTCAATTTTTGTCTCGCTGAGCTAGTTCCAATGAGGGGTCATAAGCTATGTTTTTGAGACAAAAAAATGAAATTGTTTGGTAATTCATGAATTTATTTTGCAAGTATCGTCTGCTACCCGCAATGGGTAAAGAGTTAAGAATGGCCATTTCCAGCCATGATGACCATGTAAGTGAACAGGTATGTCAGCAAGTAACTTGCATGCTTTACTCTGTCTCATATAATTGATGTGAGTCAGTGTGACAATGTTTGCCTGTTTTGGAGCAAGAGCAAGTTTGTTCCTTTGTTAACCCAAATAATACAGTAGTTTAAAAGTAACGCTTAATCGATCAATTACTTTTTGGATCGATCAAGATGTTGATCACTGATTAATCGATTAATCGGTTAACCGTTTCAGCTCTAGTACCTATATTGCGCTCATGATGTAGCCATAACTGTTGAAAATGACCTAAACACAAATGAAATAAATAAATAATCAACTGTGAGTTGTTGATGCTCAAATTATAATTAAGTTTTTCTCGCTTTTCGCAGTATAACGACGAAAAAACTAGTCTAGAAGTAACGGTAAATTTATTTGAATACCAAGATAAATGATTGGTTTCTGATTCAGCGAATGAGAGGTCATAGTTATGTCACGTGATCAAAATTATGGGCAATTGTGGCGCGATATTCTAGTCAGTTCTAACAAGTCTCTCGCTGTTAACACGGCGATCATTTTGATGAATTGTTTAATGGAAATAGTTTGTTAAAACTACTTTCAAATTATTTCCTCTCGCCCGGAACTAACAGAAATTTCATTTTATGACTTATATAGGATGCAGGTCTGGGCATCCTCTCTGGAGGCGGCCCATTAGCAGATGCATCACATACAGATTTCCAGAGTGAATTTTGTCTTATTTTTATCTCTGGTTTTTCCTGGCTGGCTGGGTTGTCCACGAAAGAGTTTGTCGGTGAATGATGTATTTGTTTTTTATTCAAACCATCTGTCTATTGAATAAATACCGCCGTCCATTGCGTTTACGCTTGCTAGTCGGCAAATAGTTATTTGTGAGTTAGTTCTGTTTACATATGTAGTTGCGTTTAGACACTCTGTACCTCTCGGTTCGAAGAGAATAGGTTTCATGATGGGGAAAGGAAACCTTCCAGACAAACGATGAAGTCATCCAGACTGTCAGGACAACCCATGCTAACTCAGAGAAAAAACTATTGAGCTGAAGTTAACCCTTTACAAAACATGAATAGTAGACATTTCAAAGGGGCGCGGTGGTTCAGTAGGTTTAAGTACAGGATGCAAGCCGAGACGTCCTCGGTTCGAATCCCACCTGCGGCAACCACGTTGTGTCCTTGGACAAGACACTTCACACCCATTTCCCATTTGGGGTCACTGTGGCGTTGTGTACTAAGGCGTACTGCACGTCGATTGTGCACCTGTCTTCAACCACTGCTAACCCTGCTTGTGTGGAGTTAGTATGCTGGGGAGCTGACAGTTGCTCGCCGTTGCTCGGTGGTTCTCTGCGGGTACTCCGGCTTCCTCCACCTGTAAAACTGTCGTGGTCATGATTAGACATTGTGCAGAAATATGTGACCTTAAACACCAATAAATAAATAGATATTTAAAAAAAAATCGGGAATAACAAAAATAATTCACTTTTCCCTAAAAAAAAAGCATATGATCCTTCATTGCAACTAGCTCACTGAGCTATGCTAATTTGTGTTATTATTTCGTAATCCACCACAGGTATGTTCACCATCGGCTGATTGTTGAAAATGTCGACATGGCTTTAAGAACAATTTGTAACGGTATAACTCATGTTAGCATACCATCAAAAAAGCCTCGAAGCATTAACCGGTCGTGTGAAAAAGGGTTGTTGCGCCAAAACAATTCGAACACCTAAACTACATCTAAGGCAACTCTGGCAAGATCTGCGTCTTGCAGACAATTTTATTAGCAAAGATTTGAACACCATTTCCAGTGAAATATTTTTGTGACTGACTATTTCTGCGTCCCTTGAAAATTCCAGTCAAGTCAGGTTGTGTGCGCTTTTCAAACAGGTGGGACTTGCTTTGACACCACTTTAAAAATAATCTACAATTTAGCCGCCGTGGACTGGTCGCAATCCACGCGTGGGCAATGATGTCCACGCATGCGTTTATCAAGTCGTAAAAAAACATCAACAACAAAATTTTAATTAATGAAGCACCGGGTTGTACCCGGTGCTTCATTAATTAAATTTTTGATGATTGTTCCTATAAATAGTGTTTGAAATCTTATATTATTGCGTCCGTGTATATATTGCTCGCCCGTGGAAAGTGGCCAGTCCACGTCGACCGTACTCTGGCTTCCATAAAGGTAATCACACATGAAAGATAAGGTACACGTTGGAGGCGGATGTGTCCGCCCTCGGGTCTTTGATGACACACTTTCGACAGGGCTCTTGGGATCCTTAGCAGCAGTATTACTCATGTTAACATATCATCGAAAGGGGGCGCGGTGGCTCAGTTGGTAGAGGTGCAGGCTGCAAGCCGAGAGGTCCTCGGTTCGAATCCCACGTGCGGCAACCGCGTTGTGTCCTTGGGCAAGACACTTCACCCACATTGCCCACGTGGGGGGCACGGTGACGCTGTGTACTAAGGCGTACTGCACGTCGATGGTGCACGTGTCTTCAACCAATGCTAACCCTGCTTGTGTGGAGTTGGTATGTTGGGGAGCTGACAGTTGCTCGCCATTGCTCGGTGGTTCTCTCCGGGTACTTCGGCTTCCTCCACCCGTAAAACTGTCACGGTCATGGTTAGCCATTGTGCAGAAATATGTGACCTTAAACACCAATAAATAAATAAATAAATAATATCATCGAAAAGTCTCTAAGCAGCACCCGTCCACCCGTCCATGTCTAAAAGGGTCAATACACCGAAACAGTTCATAAAAATGAGTGTATCTAACAGAATTCTGACGAGATCTAGACCTCCAAATAATTTTATTTGCAATGATTTTGAACACCATTGCCAATTAAATGTTTTGTGACGAAATATTTCCTCGTCCCTTGAAAATTCTTAAGTATTGATCATTTTTGATACCTTTGGGACTTGCTTTGAGATCAGTTTCACTAAGAACCTAGCTTCCCTAAAGGAAATCACACATAAAAGGATAAGGCACTTGCATGGGACGGCTCAATAGATTACGTACTGCTTCATTTTTGCACTACATGAAGGCGGCGTTGAAAATCCATATTTTGCATTGATACGATGTGAAATGATGTAAAAAGTTTTATTCATCGTATCACTTTGTATAATTCAATACATTGAGATATTTTCTGTGTACCTGGTATTTAAGCTGTTATTATGTATATATCCACTATTGATTTAATGGTTGTGGTTTTGACGAAGTGTGAAGCATTCATTTATAATTTACAGAAATTGACCACTTTTCTATTCATTGTCATGAAAGATAATATAAATATATTATTAGAATATCTGCGACTTTATGACATATGCAGTGAATAAGGTACATAGTTTTTCTTGTGTTTTGCTTCATTTCAAAGTGAGGATGTCTTTAAATTGGAGAGCATTCCAAATTTCTGTATAGGTCTGTACAGTGACTTTTTAAAGACAATGGGTTTTTGTTCATTTTTATGTGATCACACAGGTACATATATGCCACGACACAAAATTGCAATAAAACATCAAATCATATATGTATGGAACAGTTTTAAAATTACTCTTTGAATAAAAATGTGTATCCAGTTTAATTAAATTCAACTATATATATTTTGTATACAGTACGTGGAGAGTGTGTTACCACTAAATCACCCGCAGAGTGGAGATTCCACCCAAGTAACAATTGCGAATTTGTTGCTAAGCATAACAATCACAAGCAAAGTTCCAGCCAATGGACCTCCGGTTTAAACCTGGGGGTCCATTGGCTGAAACATTGCTAGTGTTTTTGCCCATATGTACAGAATTTGAAAGTGATACTTTGGGTGATAACTCCACTCCGCGGGTGATTTTGTTACAATCCACTCTCCACGTACTCTAGGTGAGGATAGATTTACAACAAATAAATATCACCGTTGCTACCAATAGCATAGGGAACTTCAGCAGGTTGCGGGGCAGGACCGTAAAATGTCTGACAGAAAGTAACTGTGCAAATGAGGGATATTAGAAGGGGATTGACCTGTCTCTCAACGTTGAACATTTCTGTGAATGAGTTTCTAAAAGGTGTATACAATTCATCAGAAGTATTGTGGTATTGTCCTTCATTACCATAGTATACTAGATTTATTATATGGTAACCACAAATATTACCCCAATATCGTTGTACTTTGCACATCAGTTTTGTTTGGCTTGCCGGAAATCGAGAGACTTAACTTTTCCAGATCTATATCATTCTTGCCTCAAACGAGGTTCACGTGACGAAATCGAATCTCGAGTGCCCTTTTTTGTTATTAGGGTTTAACGACACATTAACAGCCAGGGTCATATCATGTCGGTGACAGTTTTACGGGTGGAGGAAGCCGGAGTACCCGGAGAGAACCACCGAGCAACGACGAGCAGCAGTCAGCTCCCCAACATCGTAACTCTGAACTCTGCACCGCGGCACAGGCAGGGTTAGATTGGTTGAAGACATGCGCACCATCGACATGCAGTACGCCTTAGTACACGGCGCCACCGCGCCCCCAACATGGGCAATGGAGATGAAGTGTCTTGCCCAAGGACACAACGCGGTTGCCGCAGGTGGGATTCGAACCGAGGACCTCTCGGCTTGCAGCATGCACCTCTACCTACTGAGCCTCGTTGTTAAAACCCTTATCCTTCTCGTGGTTTAAATCTGATTACCGGCCCTAGTACCTGTTTATTCCCTATAACTACATTACTCTGATCACGAAAGTTGTATTTTCTTTATCAGATCGCGATGGGGTCGCGCGACACATTCTTATACTAGTGGTTTGAGATTTCATAAATACACAGAACGACACACGTGTGTGAATGGGTTAATCGATATGGCACGAGTGCCAGCGCGGGAAGATAAAACAACAGGCCAAAGGCCTCCAGTTTTATCCTAACGCGATGGCACAAGTGCCTTATTGATTAACCCATTAACGCGCACGTGTCGTTCTGTGTTTATAACACGCATTCACATCTATAAAACAAGTATTAGAAGGACACTCAGCAATTCATTTGACAGCTACCATCAAAAGAACACATTTTATCGCCAACCGAATTTGCGAAAGGAGCCCGTGTTATTATATCGTCCCCTGACTTCCAATGTGTTCTATGTGCCTAGTGTGCCTACTAGAACTCAGGGAACGATTTTTAGCTATCGCCGGCGATTCAAATTGTAATTGCGGTGCACGATTTGTAGAAAATTCCAGTGAAATTTCGCTTCTAATTAAAAAATAGTCCGTCAACGATTTCCGTTCCGCACATGTGTGCGGAGCAGAGTTTTTTTTTCCGCATGGTTTAGTGTTGGTGAAGATTGGGATTTTATAGAATAGGCACGCAATAAATAAAACATTGCGAAATGAAGACTGAATCACGAAAAACAAACGAAACTGATGTCTAATATTCAAGGCTATAGCATTTCTTTTCAAATGAGTGGGATTTTTAGAGCTGTGGGGATAAAAGCGGAAAGAAAATTTCGACCGACTCGCAACACAGCCGCAATCCGATCGAAAGTCCATCTCCATTTTTATTATCACACTTCCACGTGGCTTCAGATGCGTATACAAGACCACCTGGGAGTCAATACTATAAAACTTTTCCAATTGTATTTTCTAAAATTGTATTTTCTAGTTATGACTTTAAATGGGTTAAAATGGACCATTAACATTTTCAAAGATCTGGCAATTTGCCCTATCTTTTAACATGCTAATGATTCATTTTAGTCAGTTATATTAATAGGTAGAAAATACAATTCTAGAAAATACAATTGTAAAAGTTTTATAGTATTGCCTCCTCGTGTGATTCTACTTGATCACATAATCACCATCGAATAGCTCATTACAGAAATATCGTTCACAACACGTCTAATACGGGAATGAGGTTAGAATTCAACGTTGACATGGTAACGTAATGAGAGAATTGGTTTCGGAGGAAGAACTGAATTAATGTCTTATTAGTCCCCCACGGTTTTACCGTTTTTTTTGGGGGGGGGGGACTACTGGATTGCACTCCGCCTGTCTGTCTGTTCGTCTGTCTGTCCTCATTTATATTACCACCTGTATCTCATATATGCTTCGACGCTGTACTTTCATTTTTATTCCATTGGTGACACATAATAGGAGGATGATGCACGTCAAACATTTTTGATTTAAGATGGCCGACTGGCGGGCATTTTTGTTGGAAATTGCGTGTATTTCGTTATATGCTCAGAACTTCTGAACTACATCTCCGATTTCAATAATTTTGGGTATGGAGGTCTAGCAACATACGATAAATAATATATCATACGGGTTTTTTTTTCGTGCATAAATTATGCAAATTAGCCTTACTTAACCTTTTTTTCGGGTAATATTTTTGTGCGTATTACCACCTGTATTTCAGAGATGCTTTGACGCTTTTGTTTACAATTTTCAGATTTGATGGGGCATTAGGAAAAATTGATGCACGTCAATTTTTTTCAGAAAAAATTTCAAGATGTCCGACTGGCGGCCATTTTTGTTGGAAATTGCGTGTAATTCCTAATACGCTCAGAACTTCTGAACGACATTTCCGATTTCAATAAATTTTGGTATGGAGGTCTAGCTGCGTAAGATAAATAACATATCATACTGGTTTTTTTTCTGGTACATAAATTATGCAAAAATACCTTACTTAACCTTTTTCTCGGGTAATATTTTTGTACGTATTATGTTGTGTACTGCTACCACCTGTATCAAAAAGATGCTTTCATGCTTTTGTTTCAAATTTTCAGATTTGAAGGGAAGGGACGTAAGATAAATAACATATTTTTCAGGGTTTTTTTTTCTTGTGCATAAATTATGCAAGTTAGCCTTACTTAACTTTTTAAAGGTATTTGGATGCTTCCAGGACAACCACAGAAATATGGGTAATAGTGGGACTAGTTTGTTCAGTAGTTCCTTTGATATCCATATTTGTTTGGGTTTTATTGAGGAAATATCAATATATTTCACAGTAATCCACCTACCGTGGGGGACGATTGTCTGATCGCTGGCGATCGGCGTTACACCTTATGATGCATCGACGAGCTTGTTCCAGTCCGTAGTCCTAAGCTATGTTTTTGATAAAAAATAATAAAATTTGCCTGGTGATTTCTGTGAAAAGCGCTGGCCATCTTTAGTCGTTACGTGAGCTAAAAAATTAAGTTACTCATTATGGGATAAAACTCTCAAATTCGTCACGATTTGGCCGTAATTTCTGAACCTCGTTTACTAAAATCGATCTGAACCTCGGTAAACCTCTGCTCAGATCGATTTTACTGAACTCGATACAGAAATTTCATATGAAATCGGGACTCATTCGAGACCCTCTATGTTTGTAAACTGTTTATTAATAACACAATCAGAATTAAAATTAGACACCAATTTTACGTTACACCCCCCCCCCCCCCCGATAACCTGGATGCAGTGCACCCCCACCCCACCCCCTTCTCACAGTTTGTATATCATTTTCCCAATCGTGAGTCATAAAGCAACAATTATGTACGAATGTTTTAACAGAAAAGAAACCGGTGCGCTTTCAAAGTCGAATCCACCATCGTACATTTATTTGTTCATTTATTAGCGTTTAAAGACACTTTCGACAGCCTTTTTCGCCTCGTGTAGACCAGTTTTACGGGTGGAGGAAGCCGGAGTACCCGGAAAGAACCACCAAGCAGCGGCGAGCAACTGTGAGACTCACCAACGTACTAACTCTGCACAAGCAGGGTAAGCATTGGTTGAAGCCAAGAGCACCATCGACATGCAGTTCACCTTAGTACACAGCGCCACCTTGGGAATCGAACTGCATTCCTTTCGGTTTGAAGCCCAATTCCGCAATAACTGAGCCAACGCGCCCCCGCAGTCGTACATAGCCACGGCACTCTTTGGCTGCTTGGTGACAACTGGGATGTATATTTTTTTTTACAGAAAGATTTGTTTCCGACACTGCTGAAACAACCACCATCAAACAAGTCGAAGTCAAACACGGGAAAGCAAAAACCACCCACAAGCGCCACAAGACGACGGAGATCATGCACGTCGAAAAAGGATAAGAAAGGGTCAGAGAGAACTAGAAAAAAGAAAACCGAACAGAAAGAACACATGGAAGACACTGCACCCATTAAAATCGAAACAGATATAAAGACTTCTATTAATACTGTCAGGTAAAATTAATGCTATCATATTTTATTATATGACTGTGTAATTTAACCGCTAAATATCACTACTGTTTCCTGATCCCCGGAAAATCCAGTGTGGAATCCGATTCCGTATCACTACAGTGTGACGGACAATTTACGGGTGCGTTCGAATTCGCATAATTAGCTGTTCCGGTCGCAGAGAGTACTTTATTCCGAGATGGAATGGATGCGCTCGGACGGCGGTCCAGTTTTTTTTTATCTTATTCATGATATTTTTTATCGTATTCATGCGCATCGGGGGATTCCCCGGAAGTGTGCATCTGTTACAAACATAAGTGTAAACAAAAACAGTTCTTTTTTACTTTAATCCAATTTACCAAAAAAAAAGGTTGGGGCAATTGTTAAAGCTAGCGTTGGCATGTGATGTTGAAATATAAGTCATTTAATAAACCTTTTATCTCTACAGTGAAGTGATCTGGGTCTTCGCATCACGTCTCGTTGAGGATGTCAGATCGACGGATCAAACGAGCTGCCTACGGCAGCTCGTTGATCCGGCGATCTGACCTCCTCAACGAGACGTGATACTACAACCCAGTATCACTGTAGTACAGTAGTATTACTGTAGCGATAATATGTATGTATACAGTATTTTTGTATAAAATTACAAGCATCTCTGGCTGACATCGTCATGAAGATCGACTTTCGATAAGGTTATCTCCCTTGAAGTTATAAGAGCGACGAAGGTCCAATTGAGAAACAATTATTGAGAAAACAGCTATGACATCAACAGAAAATAAAGACGACAGTTTTCTTTTGTCAATTTTAATAAACGAAAAAAACAGGCAGCTCTAGAAATGTCATCGAATTTGTATCATCGATGAACACATCATTTCACAAACTCCAGGCATATTCCTGTACAGTAGTATTATTTATTTATTGGGGTTTAATGTCACATATTTATGCACAATGGCTAATCGTGACCGTGACAGTTTTACGGGTGGATGAAGCCGGAGTACCCGGAGAGAACCACCGAGCAACGACGAGCAAATGTCAGCTCCTCAACATTCTAACTCTGTTCAAGCTTCGCTCAAACAGGGTTACTGCGGTTGAAGACATGCGCACCATCGACGTGCAGTACGCCTTAGTACACGGCGTCATCGTGCCCCCATGTAGGTAACCGGGATAAAGTGCCTTGCCCAAGGACACAACGCGGGTCGTCCCGGACGGGGATCGAACTCGGGACCTCTAGCATAGAAGTCCAACAGTCTACCACTGAGCCACCGCGCTCCCCTGTAGAGTAGGATAAAAATACAAAAGAAAAATTACAAAACGAAATTTGGCTCTTTTTTCTACTGATGTCAAAGAACATAGGTGTTTTCTCAACAATCGATTGTTTCTTAAATGGACCTTCCTCGCACGTCTAATAATGTCAAGGGAGATAACTCTACCGAAAGTCGACTTTCATGACAAAAGTCCAGGATCTGTTTGTGTGTTGTTACAACATTGGCTTTCGTCGAAAAAACAGCAGTGGGAAGTGTGCAACCGTATCCAAACGTTGCGGGTGAAAGTCATATCATTCGCAAAATAGCACATCGTTAAAAGAGAAGTGCATAACAACACTTGTGTAGTAGGTAACCATCAAAGCAGTGATATAGCAAAATCAGCTTCTAAATACTACAGGGTCGGGGTTCAAAACTACCTTAATGAGGAACCATTACATATTGGCGTCTTTGAATCGATATCCAGAAAAAAATGCCTAAATAAGCAGTCAATACTTCACGGAGACTGGAATCAGTTCATTAAGTTAAGCATAAAATCATCCAAAGTTTCACCCCAAACCGATACAAGACTTTAGTTTCAGTACTCCAATTGTGACCAGAGAACGCTGCTCAACGAGCAGTCTTTCCTTTAACAATGTTATATTGACATATGTTTTTCGTTAATAGTTTTGTCGCTTTCTGTGAAGTACAACAAATTATATAAAGGCTTAAGTAGCATAAAAGCAAACGATTATTCGCATTCAAGATGCTAAAAATGAAATGTCAAGTGTCTGAATCCATCATAAGCAATTGCAGAACGCTCTAAAATCAGTTGGGTTAAGCAGAGTTGAGTAAAAACCCTGTTGACTTGGGTAAACGGTTAACTCAATTTCTTTTAGAGTGTAGTCGGGAAGCCCAACATAATAATTATCTCCCAGCACTCAGTCAAAATAAGTTTCATAATCCCCCCCCCCCCCACCTCATTGGTGCTATCTCGTCTCCACCCCCCCCCCCCCACACACACACACACATACTATTAAATTGACCCTTTCTCTCACGTCGTTCTTCATACGCGTACCCTTCATATTTTCATCCCACTTTTCCATTTAGTTTATCAAGAAGTCTAGTTTTACAGTACGTGGAGAGTGTTTTATCACTAAATCACCCGCAGAGTGGAGATTCCACTCGAGGAGGAATAATTGAAAATTTGTTGCAAAGCAAAACCAGCACCAGCAAAGTTTCAGCCAATGGACCTCCGGGTTAAACCCGGAGGTCCATTGGCTAAAACATTGCTTGTGTTTTTTGTCGATATGCACAAAATGTGAAAGTTATAGCTTGGGTGATAAGTCCACTCCGCGGGTGATTTAGTTACAATCCACTCTCCACGTACTGTACAAGGCACATATTTGGTGCATTCTAAAATGAAATGTTCCATGGTCTCAGTTACTCCTAGGTTACACAGTTGACACGATCTGTCCTCGCTTTTCCTTATTCTAACCCTCAAATTCAGAGATTTGGATCGACGTGTTGATACCATGTTCTCATGCAATCTTAGGTATCTATGTTGGCGACGGAGACGTAAAGAGACACCGAAAGCAAGACGTCAGTCTAAGCATATAAGCAAATAATACTTCACAGAAAACGTTACCAATGCATTAGTCTAAACATGGCGTCTGTGACAGAAGAACACAACTCACGCCAACAATTCGTCCCCTGAGTTCCAACGTGTTCTATGTGCCTGCTGGCACATAGAACACATTGGAACTCAGGTGACGAATTTTCCACTTAAAAATGTTCAGAAAGCGTGGTGAAATTGTCCCCACCTGAAGGGTGAACCTTCCTTTGGTCAGCATACTTATGAATATGAATGAAACTGAATATTAATATCTTTCTTATTTTTTTGAAATATTTTGAGATACGCACTGATCACTCATGTGTATTGGGGTCGTGCTTAATCCCCAATTATTGTCCGCCTCTTACGATAGTTGTATTTATCATACAAATTTAAAAGCAAGCATGAAGCTAATAAATTTACATATTGATACCCTGTGCTAGTGAATATCAAGTTTTTTTCTCACTGGTGGCGTTTGACTGTATGGAATAGATGCAACTGATACAGGATTGTGTTTGGATAATTTAATAGGTTGCTTCCTCGACTATTGGTAAAGGTTATAACCGAAAATTCATTGGCCAATTATAAAGACAATGTGGAAATTACTGTTGAAAATACGGTGATGTGTGGGCACCTCGCTGCCGGTATACTACCATAAAATGTTGCGGTAAAGACCTATATTTTTGCAAAGAAGACATTTTGTTGGATCAGATGGAGAGAGACCATATAAGATCCTTGGTTTAGGTTTCTACCGTCACGTTTTGCGGTCACTTCTCCGTTAGTGTGATTTCACTTTGAGAAGAAACGGTTGTTACCGCAAAGTTCACGGTGGCGTGACCTGCAGCTGGTTGCGAGTATTTGTTATCGTTTAATTGAGCGTAATTTCTACGCTCTAAAATCAGCCGGGCTAACAAAAAACCCAAATCAGCTCGGTCGAGTGAATATGAACCCAACTGGGTTCATATTCACTCAACTCAGTTCATTTTTGTTAATTTTGGTTCATTTTGTGTTCACCCAGCCAATTTTTCAGTATTGCAGTATAAAGTGGGACTCTCTGGTTTTTCATCTTGTTTTCAGCAACTATGTTATAATTGATTTTGATCTGTTTAACTTATCTCTTGGATCATATTTTGTTGGATTTTTTCTAAGTTTGTCATCATATTAAGGCGACATGAGAGATAGTTATCATAACTTTTTTCAGGCAACACTTCGTCAGACTTTTCCCCAGCAAGAGATTATCAAAGTACCGGGGTAATGTTGGTATGCTTCCAAGTAGTGCTAAGCTCCATATGACCCCGCCCCCTCGAAAAAAATTGTCTTTCGGATCATCGGAAAGATTTTTAGGTCTTTAGTTGATAACATTTTGCAAAATGAAACGGAAATTATTTATATTTCGGCTCAGACTTATGCTTTTTGCCTGAATTTTTAACAACTAACCTGTTTTGAGCGCCAAGACGAGCGAAAAAAGTTTCACAATCTGAAATGAGTCGAATAATTCTAATGGTCAGTTGGAAAATGTTGCATTCCTATTCGGGATGTTAGGACCCCAGTGCGACCAATTTGGAGTATGATACACGCTAATTAAATAAGAAGTTGGGAATTCCATACGTAACGACTGCTACAAAAATAGAGGATATCTACGCTGTTTTAGTGAATATCGGGAATTATCTCATGAGTGTAGACCTGAAAGTTTTATTTTTCACGAGCGCTTGCGCGAGTGAAAAATAATACTTTCAGGTTTTCACGGATGAGATAATTCCCAATATTCACTAAAACAGCGTAGATTTTCTTTTTATTATATGCTACGTGACATTTTACTGCGCAACATTCAGCCCAATTCGACCGTTTCAAGACAATAACAAAAACCTGCTGATCGTTCCTTCAAGGCGACGTTCAAGACGACATCATGCACCGAAGCGTAACGTCATTTAGGAAGCTACTGAAAAAATTCATCGTGCGGACCTGAAAATATAATTTTTCACTCGCGCAAGCGCTCGTGAAAAATAAAACGTTCAGGTCCACACTCATGAAATAATTCCAGATACTGACTAAAATAGAGTAGATTTTCTTTTTTATTATATGCTACGAGACATTTTACGGCACAATAAGTTCGTACGTTTAAAAGAATAACAAAGATCAGCTAATCGTTCCTTCAAGGCGACGTGATGAGGCGTAGCGTGACGTCATTTAGGAAGCTACTGAGGGATATTCCTTGATATCCATCGAGTCGATGGATATCAAGAAATATGTTTTGGATAGTTTATGATAATTCACAGGCTAGCAAATAATAAATAGAGGATATGGAATGAGTGTTTTTCTCATATAATATTTATGAAACTAGTCTAAGAATTTTCCGTTTTGGCGAGCCTCTGGCGAGCCCAAACGGAAAATTCGGACGAGTTTCATAAATATTATATTTATTATATTATATGAGAAAAACACTCATTTCATATTCTATTTATCATATGACACACACACGCACAAATTAGCCACTTAGTATGACTTTTTAACGCATCACCTAACTTGAGTTGTGACGGCACTTGGAAAAAACATCCTCGTATAACTAAATTTTTTTCACTTTTTGCTTCCAAAATAGGACAGATAACGTAAATTCTCCCTACTGAAATTATGCAAATGTCAATGTGCCAACACGGGAACTTGGGTACAGAGTGAACGAAGAACTGAAAAGGGCCATAAAGGAAAGAAAAGCTAAATGCGCTGCATACAGGAGAAGTAGAAAACTTAAGGGGGCGGAAAGCAATGAGGCCACAGTTGCTAAGGAAGAATACCACCAAGCACGAAATAAAGTAAATAAGATTAAAGACGATAATCGGAGAGTACGAAATAGCAGTCTTATTAGGACGATAAGAACGACAGGGGGGTCGAGTTCGAACGTATTTTGGAAATGGGTGAATAAACGTAACAAAGGAAGTAACCCACAGAGTATTAAAGTAGATGGCAGAGTTACAGACGAGCAAGATCAAGTCGCATCAGAACTAGTTAAGCACTAGGAAAAGTTAAACGATAAGCGATGGGGCATGGAGAGCCCACCAGAGTGTCCGAATCAGGTCGAGGAAAACCTATCGAGCTTCGTGTGCAGCGAAATTAAAACGGAGGAGGTGCGAAAGGTGATATCAAAATTAAGGGATGGAAAAGCGGGAGGAGTGGATGAAATTCCTAACGAGTTTATCAAAAAAGGGGGAGAGGAACTCGTGAAAAGCCTAACTGCCTTATTCAATCTAGCCATAGAAAATCAAGAGGTCCCAAAGGAGTGGAGAGAAAGTAAAGTGACATTTATTCACAAAAACGGGGAAAAAGACGTTTTGGATAACTATCGAGGGATCTCTGTCAGTAGCAACATTGGAAAGGTTTTCTGTTAAGTCCTGTATGGGAGACTAGAGGAGGTGAGTGAGGAGAAGGGTTTTTTGGGAGAAATCCAGAATGGCTTCAGGAAGGGAAGGAGAGTTACTGACCATCTTTTCACACTATTCCAAATGTTAGAATCCGCGAAAGCAAAAAAGAAAAAGATGTTTATGGCATTTTTGGATATCAAAAAGGCATACGATAGAGTATGGAGGGAAGGTATGTGGCGCAAGCTGGAGGCTATGGGCTTAGGAGGCGAGTTTGTTGGAATTATGAAAGCATTATATAAGGATGTACAGAGTGAACTTAGCCTGGGAAACATTACAACGAAACGTGTGCCAAAACAGGGGTGTCTCCTTTCGCCGATCCTGTTTGCATTGTACATCAAAGGTTTAGGAGATGAACTCCTGCGTAGCGAGGAGGGGGTAGCAGTTGGGGACTTGAAGATCCCAGGGCTATTTTTTGCAGACGATATGGTTCTAGTGTCAGAAAGCGAAGAGGGGCTAACGAAAATGCTGGGAATTGTTGGGAAATATGGGAGCAAATGGAGACTCGAACTTAATGAAAGCAAGAGCAAAATTATACCTGTGGGTCGAAGGTGGAGAGTGGGTGAGTTCTGCATTCCGGAAGGGAGCAGCAAACTTCTCAGTGTGGGAGAGACAGGTGATTACGAGTATTTGGGGGTAAATATAAACATTACAGGAAGAGGCATCTACCGGAACCATACAAATAAATTGATTCTGAAGGGAAAGCGAATCCTTAACCAAATGAAACTTATAGGGAGAAACAGTTTCAATAAGGTTTTCGTGGGGAAAACCATTTGGGAAATGGTGGGGCTGCCAAGTATAACATACGGTACGGAAGTGGTACCCCTAAACCAGACGGCCGTAAAGAGCTTGGACATCCTGCAGAACGATGCAGGCCGATGGATAACGGGGTCGAGTAATGCCACAGCGCTAGAAGCAATCATGGGTGAGCTTGGGTGGATGAGGATCAAGAACAGGATAGACCTGTTGAAGCTCGGTTATCTTAATTATTTGGTAAATCTCCCCGACAGCCGATGGTATAAAGCAATGTTCCTGCGAATTTTCAACTCAAATATCAAAACGGGGTGGATGGTCCAAGTGAGGGAGCTAGTAGAGAACTACTCATTGGAGATCTCGGACCTGGACGTTGGGGCAAACCAGGGTAAAAAAATCGCCAGAGAAAGGGTCATGGAGGATTGTAACCGTAATTGGCAAGAGGGGGTCAAATCAAAGAGGTCTTTGTGTGGCCTGCGTGATAAAGAGAAGCCAGGTTTTGAAGAGTACCTTGATGGCACCTTTGGGGGGGTCACTGTTGTTCAAGCTGAGGTCGCGATCCCTGGAGCTGAGGGGGAAAATTGGGAAAGACGGTGAAAGGGAGTGCCAGATGTGTAACTTGGACATGGTGGAGACCCTGGAACACTTTCTTTTAGAATGCCCAAAGTATCATCCTAAAAGAATAAGATTCACTGGGAGTATAATGGGGAAGTGGGATGGGAGAATGGAGGACATGTGGTTAGGGGGAGACTCAAAGGAGAGGGTTAATATGCTAATCGGAGAGATTGGGAAGAATGGGACAAGGGATATCATCAAGCAGTTCGTCTCCGAGTGTTGGGAGGAGAGGAGAAGCGTGGGAATAGGGAGGCAGTTGGGAGTACAGGGGTAACCATGGCCTTCTCGTCCGAGAACCGCGACAAATCAGCGGCTGGCCAAAGTATTATTATTATTATCATCCAGTTGTATTTTGTTTAGCCAATCAAATTGTCCAGTTTTGAAATTGACCAATGAAAGCTCCCAACTCTAATTATGCAAATTATGAAAATGTGGCCCAATTTTATTTTGTTCAGCCAATCAAATTGTCTAGTTTTGAAATTGACCAATGAAATTGACAGAAGGCTTTATTTATCACTGATTAATATGAAAGCAAAATATCAAATGTTTTAAAGTGAACAAACCAGACGAGTCATATGATAAATTTATTTATCCACAAAATAATCTCTTAAGTTTTTTAATTATAATCTCGACTGACTAATAAAAATATTTCAAGTACATCATCAAGGCGAGCCTTAATTGATGTAGCTGGTATATTTTATCAGTCGGAACTTGTGCCACGACAATAGAGACAAGTCGAGTTGACACCGCACCAATCGGCAACCTTCGCGGCCCCGATGCGTTAACCGGTATAGGATGGGATTAGCTCACTCCCTGTTCCTTAACTATATCATTGGGTTAATTACCCTCAGGTGTCTTTGTTTATCTACCGCTTGTAATTGGCGTGTTAAAAGGTAGGACAACAATGTTTTTTCCAATATTTCAAACTGTGTTCAGCTTGCAGTATTGTTTTCTCAGTTCATTTATTTCACAAAACCGAGAAATATTGATGAAAGCATTAGAGTAAACGCAGTATCGATCACGCTTTAAGACGGACGTGCCTAAGTGCTAGGTTCTATTTATAGTTCCGATACTCCAGACTTGAAACCGGATATTAAGGTTCCCGACCTACCAGCGTACAAGACAGAGGAGAAAGTGAGCGATAAAAAACCGGGCAGAAAACCGTCACGGCATAAAATAGAGACTCCACCAAAAGTATTACAGAAAAATTTTCTGAATTCAAAGGTAAGAGATTTTCTTTTTGGCTGTGACACATCAATATTTTTTATTCCACCTGATTTTGTTTTCAGTTTTTTATGTACTAATTTTTTGAAATTTAATTTACAATATCGTCTCAAAATTGGATATAGAAACGCCGGATTAATTAGTTGGTGTTAAGTTAATGGAGATGACGTAGACATACACAGAGATTAGGCCCCTCCATCTGGGATTTGATCAGAATTTTAGTGTACTGTCGGATTCTTTCACTCTAACGAGTGTCCGTCCATTCACGCTGCAAATAATTGCCAATCTGAGCCTAGATGATCGACCGTATTGGAAATCCACTTTCAGAAAAAATCAGAGTTTACCCTTTGTAGCGTGAGCCCCCTTTCCCAGACTGGTCCAAAAGGTCTAATTTCATAAAGACAATGGCTGTTCAGCGAATTTGTGGGGGTAGACCAATCAATATTTTCAACGTGCAGCCCTAAGACTGCACGTTGAAAATATTAATTGGCCCACTCACAAATAATGAAAATGGACTCTCCAACTGAAGTAATTAAACTGACATGGGAGATACCATCAGGGTTCAAGGGGTTTCGATGTGAGTAACACCTCTTCTTATTAACTGGTTGAGTGCTAGAAACCACTATCAGGGCGTTCAGAAAAAAGAGGTTACCCGAGCAAAAGCCAACATTTTCCTTGCTCATGTTTCATATTCAGTCAAACGCAAATAATATTTTTGTTTATACAAATGTGTTTTATTGCAAATTATTGGAGAGTACAAATCCCGACCTCCAACTAATCTAGCCCTCAACCAGTAAAGGAGTTGAGAGTATTTAATCTCCGTCAGAAATTAACGATGGAAACGAAGGAAATTAAAATGAGACCAATCACGACTCGTTATGCTAAGCTAAAAGATTTGCCATTCATTTTCCTTAACAACACTCATTATCACATGATACAAGGTTCATGCAATATCTTTTAATTCACATGCACGCTTTGCTCACATTTAGACGTCTTACAAGCACACTTTGCTCATATTCAGACGTCGTTATACACTTTTCAAAGTTAACCTTTTACCCAACGAATCGCCCGCATCCGCCCGCGTAATATGCAAATTCAGCAGTTGAAAAGATATTATTTTTCAAACAATTTTGACAAAACCATATCATGTGACCCCTCGTTGGAACGAGCTCGTCGAGCTCGTTCCAACGAGGGGTCACATGATATGTTTTTGTTGAAATTTTTTGAAAAGTTTAAAAAAATAATATTTAAAATAATAAATTTTGATATCGTCTGCGTTGGGTAAAGGGTTAAGAAAGATTTTATTTCAGAGAGCATTTTATTCTTATAATCAGGCCCTAAGAGAAAACTTGACGGATATGTTCCCTTTCTTCCCAAGTGTTTAAAACTATCAAGAAGTAAAAGAAAAAATGTCTGTTTTATACTTAATTTTCCTAAACGATATAATTTTAGTGCAAAATTGCACAAGCATCATTTTACATTTTCTAGCAGTATATCATCCGGGTAACTAAACAAGACTAATGGCCACAGGCGCCCCCGAGCTATGTCCAATTGGCCTATAATACTGGAATGAAAAGTTTTGTGTTGAATTTGGTGCTCACAATAGTCCTCAAGGTTTCGAATTTAATAAAATACATCTGAACATAGCAACCAAAAGCTGTATTGACCTTATTTTCATAAGGTCAATACAGCCACTAATATGTTGGAACTTTCTCAACAGAACCATACACATATGGATGTCACTTGAATGGCAAACAGTACAAGTCAAAATAAAGTTGTAGGATACCCGCTATACACTAGGTATCTTTCACTTCCTACACTGATAAGATCAGAAACTAACATCATTTTCCGAAAATCTCTCTGTGAAAGCCTTCCAGAAAATGATGTCAGATTCTGTTCAAATCAGTGCACACCCAGCAGTATACGTAGTTTATTGCAATTATGTTACAACTTATTTCGACTTGTACTGTAATGTTGTAATGTACAAGTTCTTTTTTTATCAACGATATCTGCATGGTTTTATTTAGAAATAGAGATTTTTTAAAAAACTTTCTTGTATAAAGAGTTACGTGATATAGATTAACCTTTTAGCCCTTTACCCAACGAATCGCCCGCATCCGCCCGCGTAATATGCAAATTCAGCAGCTGAAAAAATATTATTTTTCAAAAATTTCAACAAAAC
Source organism: Pictodentalium vernedei (assembly GCA_031216915.1). Taxonomy (NCBI): domain Eukaryota; kingdom Metazoa; phylum Mollusca; class Scaphopoda; order Dentaliida; family Dentaliidae; genus Pictodentalium; species Pictodentalium vernedei. Next base: position 469,507,549 of record CM062294.1, on the reverse strand, counting down.
CATAGCATGTGACCCCTCTTTGGAACGAGCTCGTCGAGTCCAAAGAGGGGTCACATGATATGGATTTGTTGAAAGTTTTTGAAAAAATTTAAAAAATGATATTTAAAATAATAAATTTTGATATCGTCTGCGTTGGGTAAAGGGTTAAACAATAAAACCCCGCACACAGGGATTGTAAATGACGAAAGTGTGTAAATAGACAACTTGGTCAGCCATGCATTATAGAATTATGGCTTCGGACGGACAAATACAGTGTGTGAGAGAATTAAGTTTTCCCAAACATGTGACCTTGACATTTGTCACTCGAGCATGGCGTTGCTGTGCAAAAGACCTCCCATTGGTCTTTACACTTGTGTCAAGTTTCATGGAAACCCAAACATTATAGAATTATGGCTTAGGGCGGACAAATAAAGACGGACAGACGGACGGAAACCCGATTTATGATGCCTCCCTATCGAGGACATAAAAACTATGGGAGCAGTTTCATTTTTATTTTTGGGCTTTGTTTTGACGTTCTCAACTGAACATACAAAACACTGTATTTAAAATAGCTTCATATATCTAAAACATTAGTAACAAATCATACAGCTGCACGATATTCAAAACAGAATACCGGTATCGGTATTCAAAAAATACCGCGGTATACCGGTATATCGAAAAACTGTTCAGATATCTGAACATAAGTACCAAAATCGAGACTTGAGGCATCACAGTCGGAACGAATCAATATGCCTTGATGATGCGGTTCGAAAAACCTTTACACAACGCAGACGATAAAAAAATTTATTATTTTAAATTTAATTTTTCCAAAAATTTCTACAAAACAATATCATGTGACCCCTCATTGGAACGAGCTCGTTGAGCTCGTTCCAATGAGGGGTCACATGATATAGTTTTGTTGAAATTTTTGAAAATTATTTTTTCAACTGCTGAATTTGTATATTACGTGGGCACATGCGGACGATTCCTTGGGTAAATCGATAATATTATTCATTCTGATCTGCAGTTAAAAAACTCAAGACATCTTGAAAATCAAATTGTTGGTAAATAAATAATGACGATAAACCGATATTTTTGTAATTACACCGGTATTCAATACATATTGGTTTGAATACCGGTATGTATCGGCTTATCGAAATATAGTGCAGCCTTAACAAATCATAAAGTCAGCGCTGCAACATGTGTATTCTGTAGTTAAACTGGCCTCTTTTTGATGGACGATAACTAAAGAAATGCCAGATTACAACTGTAGATGTGACATTTTCATCCCAAACTGGATTAAGGTGTTGAGCTGCTCACCAAAAGAGACCCCACCAAGGCTTCTGCAACCTCAGAGACAATCGAAGTACTCGCGGACCAGGTAAAATTTATTGAAACGGAAAAGCCAATGGGTTTCTTGAAACACGAAATCTCTAAATCGTGACCCATGCAAAATTCATTGAGACACAAATGAAGTGTGGTCTTATAACGCACGGGTGTCTCCGAATCGCAACGCACGAAAATGTATTAAGGTAAAAATGGTGCGGGACCGTCTTTACCACAAATGTAAGAAATCATACCCAGCACCCACACCCCGGAGAATGCAGTGAGATACTAAGACGCAGGGCAGAAAACCGTCACGGCATAAAATAGAGACTCCACCAAAAGTATTACAGACAAATTTTCTAAATTCCAAGGTAAGAGATTTTCTTTTTGGCTGTGACACATCAATATTTTTTATTCCACCTGATTTTGTTTTCAGTTTTTTATGTACTAATTTTTTTAAAATTTAATTTACAATATCGTCTCAAAATTGGATATAGAAACGCCGGATTAATTAGTTGGTGTTAAGTTAATGGAGATGACGTAGACATACGAAGAGATTAGGGCAGCTTCTAGCCCGGATATGGAACTTGGGATTATGACAAATACACGGTCACGATTAGCCATTGTGCATAAGTATGTGACCTTAAACACCAATAAATAAATAAATATTATGAAGAATACAGTTTGGTGATGGCACTCATCTGGCATGCCACTAAGATTGTAGCGAAGTGGCGATTGGCTCCTTTATTTGCAGAATCGTGAATTTGGTCCTCCGTTAAATGCATTGATTAATACTTTACCAACGTAACGGCCAAAACCGACCGGCGCTATTCACAAAAATCGCCAATTAATTTTCATTTTTTGTCTCAAAAACAATGGTCATGCCCCTCTTTGGAACGAGCTCGTTTTTCAAGAATTTTGTTTGCAAGTGTCGTATGCTTCTCATAGTAGGTAAAGGGTTAATACCTGGTCGCTTCTAGGGAGGATATCCGTTCGAATGTGGTTATTAAAATGACAACCTTAACATTTGTGAATTAAGGGCGCCGAAGGATCCAAAGGCAAGAGGGTAGGGGTATCAATAACGGCACTCGACCGGGTATGAGTTTCAGCATTGCAGATTGCACTTTCTTCCACTCAAAGTGTGATATGAAGCTTTAGAAATCACCTCGCCGATTGCACAGCTTCATTGTGTGGTGATTATCGACCAAACTCCGCTATTATACCTGACACACCTCACCAATCAATATTTTCAACGTGCAGCCCTTAGGCTGTACGTTGAAAACATTAATTGGTCCACACACAAATAATGAAAATGGACTCTCCAACTGAAATAGTTAAACTGACATGGAAGATACCATCAGGGTTCAAGGGAGTTACACTGCAAAAAATATAGGTTCTCTTTAGAACAAAAACTGGTTCTAATCTTGTCCCTGAGATGGAACCAGTTCCGTAAACAGTATTTATTTCAAATCAAATAAATTTACCAAGATTAGCATTCAATTTTAACAGAATATTACATGAACTGAAGAAGATTCAGCAGTAAACTTGGAGCTTATTCGACGCAGTCGCCAAACATTTTGAAACAAAGGAGATATGAACAGTTGGCATATCGAACCAGTTTTGGTTCTGTAGAACCAAAACTGGTTCGATATGCCAACTGTTCATATCTCCTTTGCTTAATAATGATTTGAGACAACCTCGTATAAGCTCTAAACATACGGCTGAAACCCCCTCAGTTTATGTTTAATTCTGTTAATATTTAATGTTGATCTTTATAAATTTATTTGATTTGAAATAAATGCTGTTTAAACAGAACTGGTTCCATCTCAGGGACAAGATTAGAACAAGTTTTGGTTCTTAAGAGAACCTATATTTTTTGCAGTGTACGATGTGTGTAACACCTCTTGTTATTGAAGTATTTGCACTTCTTCAATCTCCGACAGAAATTAGCCATGGAAACGAAGGAATTTTATATGAGACCAACCATGACTCGTTATGCTAAGCTTTTAGATTTGCCATTCCTTTTATTTAACAACACCCATTATCACGTAAAACTAGGTTCATGTAATATTCGTGTAATATTTTATATCATGTAAAATTTTGCATGCACACATTGCTCAAATTTTTGACGTCGTTATACACTTTTCAAAGTTAGGGAAGATTTATTCAGCGTGCCTTTTGTTGAGGCCCTTAGAGAAAACTTGACGGTTGTGTTCCTTTTCTTGTCAAGTGTTTGAAACTATCAAGAAGTGAAAAGAAACAATGTCTGTTTTATACTTAATTTTCCTGAATGGTTTAATTTCGGTGCAAAATTGTACAAGCATCATCTTACACTTTCGGAATCATACTGAAAACTAAACAGGACTAACGGTGACCGCTCGGCCACGGATGACCCCGAACTATGACCAAATGGTCTATAATACTGGAAGGAAAGGTTTTGTGTTGAATTTGGTGCTCGCTATATAGTCCTTAAGGTTTCGAACTTGATAAAATACATCAGAACACAGCTAAACGCTATTTCCATAATTCTCGCGTTTAAAGATTTTTAATTATACTTACAATGAAAGGTCGCATCTCACCTATACTTGAAAGTACTTTGATAGAAATTATGTTCTTTTCTCATTTTTTTAAGGATTTCTCTTTAGATAGTTTAAACATATTTTTATTTGCCACTTACCATGTCAAACTGGGATTGGAGAACAAGTGTTTTCCACTTAAGAAACTCTCCTCACCCATTCAGTGTACAGGCAAATACTATTGTAATTGGCAACTTAGGTAAATATGTTCAAAATGAAAAGAAAAATAAAATAGTGAAGAGTGATGTTGGTGATGTCCCTTTAGTAACTTAAAACAGCAATGTGGAACCACATGAACATGTACTATTCAAATAAAGTAGGGGATATTTGATAAAAGTGAGATATATGAAGAAAAATATTTATATTTTCATAAAACAAAACAGTTGAGGCATTGCACTGTGACATCTGGTGAATGATTCAGCGATAGTTGGGTGTCTGACAAGCACACATTCCACGCACTGAGCTGTAGAAGACACGGACGGTCAGTGAGAGAATTTACCACACTCAGTCCAAGACCTCAATACCTTGAAAATCCGCCTCGGTTTGCGAGACAAGCGCGGATCCGACGTGGCATGCTCCTAACCAAACGTCTAACTGATGTTATTCCATTCTTCCTGCAGAGCAGCGGCAAGTTCCTGGACATTGATAGGGGGCTGTTGTTGTTGGAGTCTGCCAAGCATATCCCTGACGTGCTCGATTGGTAAAAGGTCTGAACTTAGTGGTGGCCAAGGCAGTGTAGTGATGTTCTGCTCCTGGAGGAACTCTAGCGACACGGGTCCTGGGTGCTCTTGCATTGTCATCTTGGAAAACGAATCGACGGCCGCGAAGTCGCTCAAATGGCACCACATGAGATGCTAACATGTTGCCACGGTAGTACTACCCTGTGACACGACCTCGGATGACATGCAATGCTGTTCTGCTTGTCATGGTTATGCCTCCCCATACCATAACCGATCCACCACCAAAATAATGGTGCTGCCTAACTGTTCCGTCATGATATCGTTCGTTCCGCCGTCGTCACATTCTGCTTCGCCTGTCGTGGAAGTCGAGAGTGAACCTCGAATCATCGGAAAACATGACGTTGCTCCACCGACGATTGTCCCAGCGCCGTCGTGCTCCACACCAATTACGCCTTGCTGCAATGTGACGTACAATCAAACGTGGAATTATTCGAGGTCGTCGAGCGTACAAATTCCAGCTGTGTAAGCGATTGCGCATAGTTTGACCACTGACTCGCACATCTGTCAGTCGGTGCAGCTGCTGTCCAATTTCTGAGGCACTTTGATGGCGGTTGCGTAATGCTGTGGTTCGGATGAAACGATCCTGGTTAGCAGTTATAGCCCTTTGACGACCTGACCGACGTCTGTCATGAACGTTGCCTTTCTGACGGTAGTGTGACCACAACCTGCTAATTACCGATTGAGTAACTTTGAGAATTAGAGCCACTGCAGTCTTCTGTCTGTTGCCAGCTTCCAACATGCCAACGGCACGTAAATGTTCGTCACGTGCCAGTCTTCGCATACCTCAAAAGGTACGTTTCGACCAGAAACTATTGATGAACGAGTTCATACCAAGAAAAGAACGATGTTACCTCCGAAAAATCCTGTCCAGTACAAATGAAAATTTCAAAACGTACCCCCACAGACATTAACGCGGCGCTCGTGCGAAAGACCTGCACGAAGTATTCGTGGGCCGGTGACATTCATGATCCACACTAAACGTGGTAGCATATTGATGTGTCCAATCACGCGAATCCAATACCATTTTCCGAAAATATCAACATCAGTTTGGATATCTCCTACTTTTTTTGAATAGTATATATTCCAAATTTCATTGAAATGGCTCTGAAAATTGAAATTTGGATCAGGACTTAAGATAATGCCCATTGTGGGGTGAACCCGTACAAATATTGTTCCTAGAAACTTTCTATGAACAAATATGATTCTTGGTCATCAAAGGAAGTTGCATATCAAATCTCAAAAAATCGTGACAGGGCTGTTGACCTGGTTTGCAGTAATTAGTTAATGTTCTTTTGGGTACACTTTGACAGAGCTACATCAATAAATTTATGTACAAGCAGATTAAAATTTCTTATAATTGTAGGTGATGTTCACATTTCAAGTAATCACAAAAACATTAGAAATTCAAGTAAAACAGAACCAACAAAGGCAAAAACTCCCCCGTTTTAAGATGCTTACTGTCTTGGTCTCGTTACATGTATTTGGTTGAATATCTCAGTTGTTCAAGAAATGATAAATTTTAAGTAATTTGTATATTTTTTATACTTACCAATGGCCCCTACTTTTTTGAATAGTATATAAGAGACTAAGATATACCATAACAGTAATCAAGCTTTTAGTCATAATATTTATTCATTGTTTATTTATTGTCAATAGGGGTAACTTTCAATATTATAGCTATGTCGCGACTTCATCTCAGATGAGGCTGGTTTCAATTTCAAAATGAATGCTGGTAAACAATATTACTCCCAAGATTTCACAACTTACTCGGTTTCACGAGGAAGTCACGACAGCGTTGGGGAGCGCGGTGGCTCAGTGATAGACTGTTGGGCTTCTATGCTAGAGGTCCCGAGTTCGATCCTCGTCCGGGACTACCCGTGTTGTGTCCTTGGGCAAGGCTCTTTATCCAGGTTGCCTACATGGGGGCACGATGACGCCGTGTACTAAGACGTACTGCACGTCGATGGAGCACATGTCTTCAACCGCTGTAACTCTGCTTGAGTGGAGCTTGAACAGAGTTAGGATGTTGAGGAGCTGACAGTTGCTCGTCGTTGCTTGGTGGTTCTCTCCGGGTCTTCCGGTTTCCTCCACGCCTAAAACTGTCACGGTCATGATTAGCCATTGTGACAGGTGCATAAGTATGTGACTTTAAACTCCAATAAATAAAATAAATAAATAAATAGTTGGTGTACCTCTTGCCGAATATCACTTGTTCAGAGTGCCTTGGATCATCCATTGTTCAACAAATCTATTTGAGATTTCTGCACTGCGTTGATAATAGAAACACTGTCTTCATACTTAAAATTAGGGTCTCTATATAACAAGATATCTACACAACTCTGAGCGATGCTATACTTTGATAATGTAGTAATTAAGTCGATTCTTGCGGTTGAGTACAGTGGGCATTCTGAAAAACAGTGCTCGGCATTCTTAACAGGATTCCCACAAGAACAGTTGGGAAATTCTGCAATATAATTCAGAAACTTATCACCGCTTAAGTCTCTACATCCACATCTTAAACGAGAATGTAAGTTTCCGTTTTCCTATTTTGAAATAATCCAGTGGCCAGCAGGATTGGATAGATATGATTTTTTTTTAATTCCGATAGTGAAACATTCTGTGGAGCTTCCTGAAGACCGTTCCATATTTCAACACAGGATGGGAAAAAGGAACATTTTAACAGTTCAGTTCGCATTCGATATGGCACAAAGTTTGCGGGGTTTCTTAGCCTATAATGCAAATTATCTTGAACTCTGGGAAGCAATAACTCTATCAGCAAATCTGGAGCCTTGTCATTTACAATTTTGTGAAAAGTACACAATTCATGCAGATTTCTCCTTTCCTGTAGCGTTTGCCACTTGATCTCCAAAAGAAGACGTTGAAACACTGACCAAGTAAGATCTGTAACAATGCGGGCCGCGTCATCGTGTACGCCATCAACGCGTTTCGGTAAGTTTTCAGGGGCACCACCCCATACTGGACTAGCGTACTCAAGTGTGGGTGAAATGAATGCTTTGTACACTTTTTCCAGAGTTGTTCTGTTCAGAATGAACTTTAATTTTCTTAACTGAGATATTCTAGAGCACACTTTCTTTGAAATGCGGTCAATATGGGATTCCCAAGATAGGTTTAATTGAACAATTAATCCCAAGTGTTTATGGGTATTTACGAACTCGAGCGATTCATTATTGAAAGTTATATTTGGATAATGGATGTTCTTACACAGTGAAAAGAGCATTGCATTTGTTTTTGTGAGCATTGAAAGTTACTCACCACTGTTTAGCCCACTTATTCAATTTCCTGAGATCGTCGTTTAATTTCAGAGAAATATCCTTTGAATTGCCAAATGTTTCAGTTAAGCAGGTGTCATATGCGAAGAGATGAATAATTGATTGATATTTTCAGCTGTATCGTTAATATATATGAGAAATAACAAAGGACCAAGGACAGACCCCCGAGGAACACCGGCTGTGACTCCTTTGTAAGCAGAGACGGAGCCGTTAATTTTTACTCGGTGTTTTCTATTTGTAAGATAGCTTTTGGATCATTGGAGAAGCGATCCCGAAATCCTGTATTGTTTTAGTTTGAAAATTATCCCATTGTGCCACACCTTATCAAATGTCTTGGAAACATCACAAAATATTCCGAAGGTTTGCATATTATTATCAATGGCTTGACACAAGTAATGATAAATCTCGATCAATTGGAAGACGGTACTATTTTGAGGAGACGGTACTCTTTTGAGGAGACGGTACTCTTTTGGGGAAGACGGTACTGTTTCTCTTTAGATGTTCTTTAATCCTTTACCTAACACAAAAGGCAGACGACACTTGCAAAGAAAATTCTTGAATAACTATTTTTTTTTCATTTTTTGCGTCAAAACATAGCTTCTGACGCCTCATTGGAACATGCTCAGTGAACCCGTTTCGATGAGGGGTCATTTGCTATGCTTTTGAGACAAAAATGAAGATTGAATGGTGATTTTTGTAAATAGCACTTGTCAATTTTGGCCGGTACGTTGAGTACAGAAGAATGTTCTGCAGACAATTCAATCCTCATCAAAATTGTTTTCAGAAATAGTTCTTACGGTGTCTGTGAAAACTCTTGTTCAGAAATAATTCTCGGGGTGGGCAGCGGGATCCGTCCCTTAGAACCTTCACCAGTATAAAAGGTCTTTCCTGTTTTGCTTTCCCGACTCCTCGTGTTCCTCAGTGTTTCTGGCGTAACACTCTCAAAACACTCTCAAAAGACTTTTGTCTCTGTACACTCTTTTACGATATTATGCAAAAACTAAAGTGCTAATAATACTATTTATTATAGCAGGAACAATTAGAGTTTGAGATGAAAGCTCGGAAGCTGTACGAATACACGCCACCGGAGACTGTCGTTCAGGAAGAAGTGCATTTGAAGGTAAGTTATTCTTAAATTTAAGACTTTACCAAACGCGAATAGCAGACGACAGTTGCTAAAAAAAATCCTGAACATTGTAGCTACAATTTTTCATTTTTCCATAAAACATAGCTTGTTCCAATGAAGCTATGTTCCAATAAGAGTAAAATCCCCGCAGTCTGATTGGATGAGAGCTGGCGTAGTTTCTTTTATGTTTACGGTTCCAGTAGCAAATGTTACCGTCTGACGTCACCACGTAAAATATTTGAAATGACGTCGCCCGTTTCGTAATTGCTTCAACGGAGTGACTAGCAAGACGCTTCGTTTTTCTGGATTTTTCACACGTGCAGCAGACGGTGTTCCGGATTAAGTGTTGTTTAAATTATAAATCAATTTAAGATTTGAACTAAGATGGAATGAGTTTGTCTGGTTTATTGATTATTTATCCAGTGCCGGCGCGGGGTACACGGGAGTTTTGTTTACTAAACCAAGTTTAGTAAATAAGCCTCTCGTGTTTCACGATGTAAGTTTTGGGCTATGGGTAGTGTCTTATTGGAACAAATACGTTATTGCGATGAACTGACGGTAACATGGTCTGGGGTTTGCGGCTCGGAGCGTATGTTGAACATAAGCTCCAAGCCGCAAACCTCAGACCATGTTACCGTCAATTCATCACAATAATTTATAGTGTTTTTTAGGCTAAGACTGAAAAAATAAATAAATAACATTTCAGTGGAGTTTTTTTTGGAGAATAACACTAACCATTTGCTGTTACTTTAAGTAAATGTTAAGCATGGTCGTGCATATTGACTTTTCTCTGCTCGACACTGAAGAATCTGACTCGCCGGAAAATAAAAGCGAGAACATTGAATCTGTGAATTTAAGATTTTTCTTAATTTGGTCTTGATGTCGCATTATTTTATTTTTGAAATCTCGACCCTCTGGTGTTGAGTCACGACGCGTTGGAGGATGCCACCTTTTAATACCACGGGGTCAAGAAGAATATTTGGGAAGAAAAAAGTACGGATAATGAGAATCTGTTTGTCGATCTTTGGTGTGTAAGCAAAAAGACGAAACTCGACGTGGTTACAAAGTAGAAAACAAGCATTTTCTATCACGAGTAGGAAATGATAATGACCTTTCAGGCAAAGCCGTCACTTTACCAGATGTTTACTGATATTTTTACATATCACCTGGATCCTAAAGTATCGTCATTGTTGCAGCCCAGGTGCAAGGGTACCTGAACCGATGTGGGGAGGGGTGTCACCCCCTTGCCCTGAGACTAGGGGAGTAATAGGAATAGTGCCCTTTTTTGCCAGAAGTGCACTTTGCCTTCCGAAAACTATTACTAAGAAACTCTTAAGTATTCGTTTCTAACATACAAGGTGTAATGATGGAGGGTGATAGATAATCATCAAACAATGAAGCTATACAATCAAGTTCTGAGGCTTTATATATATATATTGTCCATTTAGTGGAACAATGTGCCATCTGCAATGCAGATGTCACTTTATCCCACTCAAGGGGCACTATATAATCCCAATACTATTGAGTGTCACATTACGGTTTATGATACAGTGTAAACACTTGATCTAAAATCACACCCAGAGTCGATTGCCCATCTGACACCCCCACCTTTCCCGCGGATGCTGCCTGCGTCCTTGTCCAAGTCAGTGAGGTCATTTGTATTGGAGTGGCGCCATTCTTAACCAACCATGTTGTGGTGTGGTCGTCTATTGATCAGCCAAGTTACTGTGCATGCGCAAAACAAGACGGTACTGTTTCTCTTTAGACGTTCTTTAACCCTTTACTTAACACTACAGGCAGACGACACATGCAAACAAAATTCTTGAATAACTATTTTTTCATTTTTTTGCGTCAAAAACAATAGCTTATGACGCCTCATTGGAACATGCTCAGCGTGCCCGTTTCAATGAGGGGTCATTTGCTATGCTTTTGAGACAAAAAATGAAGATTGAATAGTGATTTTTGTAAATAGCACTTGTCGGTTTTGGCCGGTACGTTGGGTAAAGGGTTAAAAAGAAGCTTGCCTTGAAACAGTGAGGCCCCTTCCTGGAAGAATGTTCTGCAGACAATTCAATCGCCATCAAAATTGTTTTCAGAAATAGCTCTTACGGTGTCTATGAAAACTCTTATTCAGAAATAATTCTTGGGGTGGGCAGCGAGATCCGTCCCTTAGAACCTTCACCAGTATAGGAGGTCTTTCCTGTTTTGCTTTCCTGACTCCTCGTGTTCCTCAATGTTTTCGGCGTAAGACTCCCAAAACATTAAATGCGATCCAGTTTGTCTTTGTACACTCTTTTCAGATATTATGCAAACATTCTCGCCCTTCCTAAAGGAGTAGAAATAGTTCAGTATGGGGGTGGTGATGGGAGAATTGCACCATTTTTGCAAGACAGGCTGGACCTTCACTTGGTTCGGGTCGGTGGAAAAATTATGAAAAATAAATCCCCCAGGCCCGATGATTGCGACAGAAGATATTAAATTAAAAAGTGTATGTTGGTACAGGGTTGGGTGGGAGCGTCGATTAAAATTTCGTGACAACGTCTGTTCGTGCCACGCAACATTTCGCCCCTTGAGTGCAACAAGGCGCCATCTGCAATGCTGAAGCAAACAGGAGATGATATAATCTCATATCTGTTAGCCACTCTTTCTGGTGTTTATGTCATCGTCTGCGTGTGGTCCTGTTTATTTCTTTTTCATCAACCATCGTTCAGTCCTTGTTTGGAAGATGGCCGAAGTAGAAGGAATATACTGAACGGGCTGAACATGTAACTGATTGGTAAATAAAACATTTTTTTTAAGTTTGCAGACAATATATTGCAGGAATACTTATTTATTGATACATTTTATATTCTGAAATTTTGAGTAATCATGGATCGTGTCGGCGGAAAACACGGGAAAGGGTTAAGGTGAGATAACTTTTTTTTAAAATCAATCTTCTTGATAAATACAATTGGCCATCTGGAACGACCTCGTTCCGATACCATAAGGTACATGCGCAGAGAGAAAAAATATGTCTGGTCTTTTACAGTACAGTCGCTGTGGATTGGTCGTAATCCACACGTAAACATTTATGTCCACGCATCTGTTTACCAAGTAGTAAACATCATCAATAGCAAAAATTTAATTAATGAAGCACCGGGTTGTACCCGGTGCTTCATTAATTAAATTTTTGATGATTATTCCTGTAATTAGTGTTTGGAATCTAATATTACTGCGTCCGTGGAAATATTGCCCACGCACGGAAAGTGATCAGTCCACGGCGACTGTACTGTAATTAACCCTGAACGGACTTTTTTTCAGTTGGATGGGGAAAGTGTTAATATAGTTCGGCATTCACATGCCAATAACTTACACTTTTTACTTTAGTGGCTGCTTTCAAATAGAATTAATTAATACCTCTCCTTTGTATCTCATACGCTAAATTTCTATAATCTATTAAACGATTTATTGAGAATATATTATTGCCCCGAGGAGAGTGTTTAAATCTTTAGAAAGAAGGAAAGAAAGGTTGATAAAAGTTGAAATGAACAGAAATTTTAAACTTGACACTTACTCGTGAATTAGGTATTTGAATAAACCTGTGTACAACAGTTGTGGCACTACTGTAATCTTGTCCTAGGTGGAGGTAATAAATGCATGCCCGAGCCGGGCACAACTACGCGTTGGGAAATGGTGCAGTCTTGCTTCTTGAAGAGTTATCAAGGGGCGCTGCAGACTTGGGTTCTGCACATTGGGAAGATGTCTAAGTGCATGTTTGCCTTCCATATGCCCATATATCCAGTCTCAACTCATGCAAATTAAAAAGAAACCAAATCAGTTCATTCACTTCGTCGGTGAGTCGCCTTGTCAGTTGACTTTGACCTCAGAATGTACATGCTGCAATTTTAACCATTTGAACAGGAAAGGCCGTTTTTTCCGACCAAGGACCGTGATACAACTGAGTTCATAAAGTAGATCGTTAACCTTTACCTAACGAATCGCCCAAATCCACGCGCGTAATATGCAAATTCAGCAGTTGAAAAAATATTATTTTTAAAAAAATTTCAACGAAACCATATCATGTGACCCCTCGTTGGAACGAGCTCCTGGAGCTCGTTCCAACGAGGGTCACATGATATGGTTTTGTTGAAAATTTTTTTTAAAATTTGAAAAAATGTTAAAATAATAAATTTTGATATCGGCTGCGTTGGGTAAAGGGTTAAGGCCCTGTCACGTCTTTGCGATTTTTTTGACACGATCTACTACGACATTAAAATCTTGGGCAATCGTGGATATCCGTACTGAGATCCGTACTGCTTCGTAATCAATCGTGGATATCCGTACTGAGATCCGTACTGCTTCGTAATCATTCTTGAGTATTCTTGGTTGATCGGCAAACGCGTGCGAAAGTTTTAAACTGTTTAAAACTTTCGTACTCCATCGTGCGATTTGTCAATTCCGTCCGAACTTCATCGTCCCGCTGTCGTACTAGACCGTACTAATCCGTACGGGGTATTGTTGGGTATTCTTGAGTGTTCGTGAGAGTTCGTGCGCACTTGGCCAGGACGGTTGCGTCAGGATTCACTAAGATTCAATAAGAACTAGTTAGAACTATTAAGATCTACTACAACGACACTACAAGTTTCGTATACGACTCCGCCGAGACTCCGTACGACTTTCTCAAGATCATAGAACGACGTACCAAGATTTATCACGATACCAGTAAGAACTAGTATGGCCACACTACGAATTTCTACGACGAGTCGAGATTCTGGACCATTTTGATACGATTTCAGTAAGATTCAGTAGGATACAGTAGGAACTTCCAAGAACTAGCATGTTTTTGCCACGGTTCCCGACAAAAAGAATATAAACACTGGCAATCAGCGGTTCTGAAATCATTCTGTTCGGACTGTCGAGGAGTCGTGATGCAATTCTTGCTAGGTCTTGCATCGTAATGCGACGTAATGCCGCACCGTGTCAACACAAATGAATAATTATAAATTGAATGAAATTTCAAGAATGTTTAGACTCCACAACAAAATTCAAGGAGTTTCAGTGGTCCAGGAATTTATTTGTTTTCAAATTCAAGGAGTTTCTAGGGATTCCAGGAATCCCGGTCTGACCCATGACTTGTGGGTAACGGTGTTGATAAACAAATCACGGGAAAGGGCGGGGGGGGGGGGGGAGGTTGATGTATTCCATTACCAGCATTTAAAACAAAAAATAAGTATTTCTTGCAAACCATACTGCTTTGACCGATTTTGATCGTACCATCATAGAAATTCGATTGGGAGCACGGTGGCTCAGTGGTGGACTTTTATCCTAGAGGTCCCGAGTTCGATCCCCGTCCGGGCGCTTTATCCCGGTTGCCTACATGGGGGCACGATGACGCCGTGTACTGCACGTCGATGGTGCACATGTCTTCAACCGCTGTAACCCTGCATGAGCGGAGCATGGACAGAGTTAGAATGTTGAGGAGCTGACAGTTGCTCGTCGTTGCTAAATAAATAGAAATTCGATTTGATTTGCTTCGGTGAGGTTGCAATTCAGTACATTGTTGCCAGATTTTAACTGGTTGAGGGCTGCATTTTTTGGTGGTCTGAATTTGTTTATTAAAATTTGATTTATTACAAATTATTGAAGAGTGCCTATAGGCACTCTTCAATAATTTGTGATAAAACAAATTTATGTAAACAAAATATGTTTTGTGTTTGACTGAATATGAAAAATGAGCAACGAAAATGATGGCTTTTCCCCGGGCATCCTCATTTTTGAAAGCCCTGATAACGGCTTCTAGCACTCAACCAATTAATAGACACAAAGGGATGTAGTCAAGTAGGCAGCTAGGGCGCGTTTAATAACATGAATCCAAATGTGGCTTATCCCAATACACAAACACATAACACACACAAGAAAAAATTACATGAACAAATGAAAAAAAAATAATATACCACCCCATGCCAAAACTGATACCACACTGTTTTCCAAAATTAATGAAATTCTATTTTTATAAAAAATGAAAAATTTAAGCCTTAAAATATTTTAGTTCCACATTTTGATTTCGTAGTAGACGGATAAAAACATTGTAAACGCCAGTTACTCGAATATTTATTTCGACTCCTTTTATTTCTTGGGTTGGAGGGCAGTCTGCCAGGCATATTTTGAGAACTTCTATTTTATGTCGTACCATAAGTTTTGAGTTTTCGAGCTGTCTTTCTCACATCATGAAATTTTTATTTCTTTGATACTTTTTTAACTGTTCAAAACCGTGTATCTGGAAATATTGCACAATTCCTCCATTTGCTGTGCTATGATTTTCCATGTTGCTCCAGATTTTATAAGGGAACATTTTGAAGTAGGTTCTAAATAGGAATTCGTGATCCGTTTATATTACATTATTTTTTCGGAACCCGCGAACTACTGACTTCCCGCATCCAAACTTGATAACCATCCATTGCATATTTTCGTTAAATAGAGGATTTCCAACTCGTCCGCAGTTTATATCGACATTTACAAAACTAGTTCAATAAATTAGGTTTGGACCGAGCTTTTAGCTCGGTCCAAACCTAATTTACTGAACAAGTTTGTTATATATAAGCTGGAACGAATTGAAAGTTCCATCTATACTATATTTTAGTATGTCTGTCTGTCTGTCTGTCTGTCTGTCTGTCTGTCTGTCTGTCTGTCTGTCTGTCTGTCTGTCTGTCTGTCTGTCCGCTATAGAAATGAACATGCGGCCACCCCGAGTGTCCAAAATGGGTCTACTAAGAGTACTTTTTTATGGCGGAGGTCATCGTCAGGTTTAAAAAAGTGCGTGGGATGGGGGTGAGGGTGGGTAGCACCATAAGTTATGACCAAATTTTTTTTTACCTATATATGTCTTCAAAGGGGTCTACTAGGGGTACGTTTTTATCAGGAACCTAATGGTGAGGTTTAAAAAAGTATCGGGTGGGGGTGTATAGGAGCACCAAAAGTTATGACCAAAATTTTTCTCACCGATGTAGGTCTTCAAAGGGGACTACTATGGGTAATTTTTTACCAGGAATCTAATAGTGAAGTTTAAAAAAGTGCCGGTGGGGGTGGGGGTGTAGAGGGGCAGCAACAGTTATGACCAACATTTTTCTCACCGATATAGGTCTTCAAAGGGGTCTACTAGGGGTACGAGGGGTAATTTTAATACTCTCCTCAGCCCGAGCAACGCCGGGTAACCCTGCTAGTTTATTATATAATCCAAAACGTCACAAAATACATTTAAATGGGACGAGAAACTGGCAGTGGCTTTTATAAGGCCTGTGATAACACTGTACTATCAGCGCTGGCCTAAAATGGAATTACCACATAAGAGATAGCTGCAAAAGCCAACAAAACCATAGGATTTCTCAAGAGGAACTTGAACATCAACAACATCAGATTGAAAGCAACTGTATACAAATTCTTACTTCAACCACCCCAGGAATATACGTGTGTAGTTAGGTACTCTCACCAACAAACCAACAAACCAACAAATTGAAACTTAAAATGGTCCTAAGAAGAGCACCGAGATATGTGACAAACAGAGATCACAACACTTCATCTATCAGTCCCATGATGGAAGGTCTTACATGGAACACTCTCGAAGACCGAAGGAGAATATATAGACTCACATTGATGTACAAAATCGTTAACGACTTAGTACAAAAAGATATTGAGAGTACCCTTGTCCAACCGGATCGACTATCCCGCAATACAAATGTAAAGGGGATCCAAGTACCATCACGTCGAACCGAAGTTAGAAAGAAGTCTTTCTACCCAAGAACAATAATAAGGGATTGGAACATTCTCCCGAACAACACAGTAACCGTCGGAAGTGCTGAATGCTTCCAAGACCGGGTAAATAAGCAAAACTAGCTTTTTATGCGCATTCCTCATAAAGTTGCAGAATAATCAACATATTGATTGTGGCAACTAAATAGAAGTAGAAACGTTACAACTGAGGTGAGTCTTTTGTCTGCACTGTCCGCGTCATGACCAGTTATTGTCCCTTGACTCTGGTGATCAATTTATACTCGGGAATTCGTCGGAAAAATAGTGGAAGCCACAATTTTTCACAACGAAGCGTACGGAATGTAAACAAACGACAAGAAGTCAAAGGCCAAAGATTGCCTCTTGCGCACGGATACATTGAAGTACTCCAGGCGCTATTTTCTGTTAATGCTTAGAAGAAGGGTCAGATCTTATAATAAAATTATTTTAATACATGACAATTTTTCTGAAAATAATCTTCCAAGCATGTGTTTTTATTTTGGAAAAACAGAATGCTTTGTCAGTTTTGGCATGGGTGATGGAGCTGCACGCAAAACTAATAATTTACAATAAAAATAACTGCTTGTTCATCAAAAAGTAACCAGATTATGTTATAAATTATACAGCTTGTTTCTGTGTAATTATCTATCATAATTGAGAGAAATTTCCTTCTTTCATTCATATTCGCAGAATCTTGGCTTTTCTTCCCAATTTCATTGAGGAACTTCAAACAATGTCCTTTAGGTGTGTATTTCATTAGCTTGTAACGTGTTGATCCAAATAATCATTGGTGTTCAGACAGTTCACATCTGAAACTTTCAACATAACAAATCCCATTATTTTAAATTACGATCCACATTTCTATGAATGTCTCAAACTCTGCATCGCTGTCTGCAACGACTCTGTTTGCGGTGAAGTGCGGGATATAAGGCCATATACACTGCAAAAAATATAGGTTCTCTTTAGAACCAAAACTGGTTCTAATCTTGTCCCTGAGATGGAACCAGTTCTGTTTAAACAGTATTTATTTCAAATCAAATAAATTTACAAAGATTAGCATTCAATTTTAACAGAATATTTCATGAACTGAAGTAGATTCAGCAGTAAACTTGGAGCTTATTCAGCGCAGTCGCCATACATTTTGAAACAAAAGAGATATGAACAGTTGGCATATCGAACCAGTTTTGGTTCTGTACAGAACCAAAACTGGCTCGATATGCCAACTGTTCATATCTCTTTTGCTTAATAATGATTTGAGACAACCTCGTATAAGCTCTAAACTTACGGCTGAAACCCCCTCCATTTATATTTAATTCTGTTTAAACAGAACTGGTTCCATCTCAGGGACAAGATTAGAACCAGTTTGGGTTCTAAAGAGAACCTATATTTTTTGCAGTGTACAACAAGTTTAAAAAAATGAGTTTCGCGAGATTAGCTCTAGTTATTGTGGTTGTGGCTATTTCTGTAAATCAACCACCATCAAAAAACAAGATTTCAGAAAGCTATCTCAAATGATGTTTGGGTTCTAAAACCAACACTTAAAACATTTTGTTCTGCCTCTTTGACGCCTTAACCCGTTACCCAACGAATCGGCTACACTCGCCTTCGTAATATGCAAATACAGCCGCTGAAAAAAATTATTTTTCAAAAAATTTCAACAAAACCATATCATGTGACCCCCTCTTTGGAACGATCTCGACGAGCTCTTTCTAATTAGGGGTCACGTGATACAATTTGGTTGGAGGTTTCTGAAAAATTTTAAAAAAATGTTATTTAAAATAATAAATTTTAATATCGTCAGCGTTGGGTAAAGGGTTAAATGCTTAACCTGTTTAAATGTAAACTTAAGTAGTACTAGAACACGTAACTTGTGTGTATGTGCTTAGAAATCTCAGTGTATGAACTGGAAACGTGCACTCTTGAGTCGGAATTCTACACTCAGTACATTTGCGTTTCAAGTTAGAAATCACACTTTTAATAAGCTATATACTAATTTCACGGGCAAAGTTTATTTTATTTAACTCCCTTCACTCTGATGTCAAAATTTCCAGATTTCAAGAAGCCATTTTTCCCATAATGCAACTGGGAATTTAACCAATTCAATCTTGTTTGACAGAGCTCAATGAGCTCTGTCAAACAAGATTGAATTGGTTAAATTTCTAGTTGCATTATGGGAAAAATTTGCACGTTGAAGTTTATATATATTGACATCAGTGTGCAGGGGGTTAAGAAAGCTTGAGAATACAGCCAACACTTCAGCCCGTCTCCCACTCCTAGTTCAGTTTGATTTGCTTCCAGGATGTCCGCCTTTTTCAGCAATACAGCTATTCTAATTGTAAGCATGCGCCAGAAAGTACGAAAACAGCCCCTTTAAGGTATTTTGATCGCCAAAACGGTATGTTTCATGATAGCGATAGAATTGTTATCTGGTCGCGACCCACTTACACCCGTGGGTCAAGGTAACAAACAAAATATATTGCGAAATCACGAAAAAAAACAAACACAAACAGCAACTTTGGTGCAGTGTTTCCACGTTTCGTATTCAACAGGTTTGTTTAAAAAATGTCGTGAATAGGAAAGCGGATAGAGGATTTCGACCCGATCGCGGTTAACCGTTACAGCTCAACACATCCGGTGTATAAATTTTTAAAAAGCATGCAGAATGTTTTTTTGTTAACAGGGCTTGTGAGCCTTCTGTGGAACGAATTCCATTGGGTTGCCATGAGCCAAGATTTGGACCAAAAGAAATGAAACCCTGTGAAGTGTGTTTTGCATATTATTTTGGTTTTTTTTTTAAATTTGTTTTTACAGTGGATTAGTACTAGAGCTGAAATGGTTAACCGACTAATCGATTAATCAATGATCAACGTCTTGATTGATCCAAAGAGTAATTGATCGATTAACCGTTACTTTTGAACTACTGAAATGAAATGAAATGAAATGAAGTTTATTCAACAAAATACCAATTTTACAAGTTAGTTTTGTACAAAGAGTTTGGAATATATAGAATACAATGGTAAATTGTTGGGAGACAACATAGCCACATTGGCTGTCTTCCTGTTGCCCTCAGGAAGTGAAAAAGACTACACAGAAATCACTACACAGAAATGGAGTAGACTGGATATTATTGTTCATAGGTGCCACTGCCTATGGCCCAGCTATTGTATGAATGGAGAGTAAGGAAGACCTCGAATCTACGTGATGGCCCCTTCCCAGTCTACTCGGAAGACTGCATCCGATACGCGCAAGTGCAATTTGACGGTAGACTACAAATTTGAATCAATAAGATTAAGCGTAAGATGATTGGTCAAGACATGATTGGAAATTAATTCGAGGTCTGGTTGGATGAGATAACTGGAGAAGTCATTGGCATGGGCTGACAATTGCATCATAAGAATATGGATGTTTTCGTCTTGACAGGGAAGCCTCGAACAGTCAGCGCCTTAAGTAGAAGTGTTTGCAATATGGCTCGTTTTTAAGTAGGAGGTGGGAATATTATTAGCAGATAGGACAATTTCCAGTCCCCATTGACAGCATAGGTAAGGTCGCCATAGTGCTAGAATGCCCTTTGTCCCACTGGCACATAGAGCTCTCTCTCTCTCTCTCTCTCTCTCTCTCTCTCTCTCTCTCTCTCTCTCTCTCTCTCTCTCTCTCTCATATTCATATTCACATGAATGAAGGGTCCCAATGTGGCGACGTACGTGTATCATTGAGGATTATGCCTACAGTCTGGACACATATGAAACGAACAGTTAACATGTGAGGAGTAGCTTGCTAAGCATTCATTATTAAGTTGTTTCTTGAAAACATGTGTGGAAGGTAGGCCCCGTAGGTTAGCGTCAATTCCATTCCAAATCTTTGGGAAGCTATGTTTTGGTAGTTTAGCAGAGAATTACTACTGTATCTATGGGTTAACAAAGGAACAAACTTGCTCCAAAACAGGCAAACATTGTCACACTGACTTACATCAAATCAATTATATGAGACAGGGTAAAGCATGCAAGTTACTTGCTGACATACTTGTTTACTTGCATGATCATTATACTGTATCAGTGGCTGGAAATGGTCATTCTTAACCCTTTACCCACTGCGGGTAGACAGAAGCTGGGCCTGCAGAAGGTGCGTCGGTAATTAACCATTTAACTACTTTTAAATATCTTTAGGAAGATGTTAAACAATATTTGCTGCTTTTGGAGTTGAGCTAAAGTAGAGATGCGTCTTCCACGCCCCTATTTATACGTTGGTGTTTCCGAGAAATCTTCCGAAAAATCTTCCAATACATTTTCGGAAAGGGTGTGAGACAAGAATTAATCACATGGATATGGGCATGAAAATACCATATAAAAATTTGACAGCTTTCTTTTTAAATAAAATGCAGAATTTAATTAACTGCGACAAAATGTATTGCCGCTGTTTTGAGAAAGAAAATGTGTGGCTACATTTTTGTCTGAAGTGCATGTCTCAAATTACATGGATACTTTTTTATAACGGGAATTGAGACCAAAAATTGAATGGTTTACAATTCTAGTAAGTAATTCAGTAATTGAAACCCGAATCTTTATAGGCGACACAACGAATAATTCTTAATATCTTGAGCTTTGAAATAGAGTAAAGTAAGGAAAATAGCCTAGAGGATTGATCATGAAAATCATTTGCGGGAGCAAAAATTTCATACAGCTACACAATACATTTGGCCTAAAAGCATCATTAGAGTAGCGTCTGATATCTCTGTCTGATAAAATCACAGCTCCTTGGATCTCGGAGAGATTTGTTCTGCGCCAGATGGTTCTCCCATGACATTGTTTTCTTTACGAGGTATGTACCAATGAAAATGTTATTGTCCTGAACAGGTGTCAATACTATAAAACTTTTACAATTGTATTTTCCAAGATTGTATTTTGTACCTATGTATTTTAATGACTGAAATTGATCATTAGTGCTTTAAAAGACATGGAAATTTACCGGTAGGTAATTCTGGCCGGGGCGTGGCGGCATTGCGGTAACCGGTTCTCGTCAGATCACCGAAGTTAAGCAACGTCGAGCCCGGTTTGTCCTTAGATGGGTGACCGTCTGAGCGATCGATTCGGACTCCCGCGTTGTGTCCTTGGGCAACGCACTTAATCCCGATTGTCCACATGGGGGCACGATGACGCCGTGCACTAAGGCGTGCTGCACATCGATGGTGCGCATGTCTTCAACCAATCTAGCCCTGCCTGTGCTGTATTGCGGAGTTACGACGTTGGGGAGCTGGCAGCTGTTCGTCGGTGCTAGGTGGTTCTCTCCGGGTACTCCGGCCTCCTCCACCCGTTAAACTGTCACCGACACGATGTGGCCTTGGCTTTTAAAGTGTCGTTAATCCTTAATAATAAATAAATAAATAGATACTGGCCCCTGGTCTAGTTTACAGGTGGCGTTCTGTCTAATCGCTTCAAATTTCTATTATGTTTTGAGATAGCTTACGTTGAAGAACACAGTAGAATAGACCATGTTTACATATCGCCATCTTCTTACATCCGCGACTCCATTTGCCCCCACAAACCGTCTTTTTATATCAACATTGCACACACGTGTACTGAACTGCTGATCGGCATTGAAAACTTCATTTTTCGTCTCCTTTTTATCAATTAAAATTCGAAATTGACCTAATCTGCGTTTGTTCTCATCCCCGAAGAGAACAAATGTTGGGTGTTAGAAATTTGTGTATTTTGCGATGTTATATTCCATACTTATTGAAGCGTATTGGTGCCAAGAAGTATAAAAAAAATTGGATGTCTTAAGTCCTAATGATGAGATATTATCTCATCATTAGGTGATATTATCTCATCATTCGGATTTATTATCTCATCATTACGACTTATTATCTCATCATTATGAGATATTATCTCATCATTCGGAGATACTATCTCATCATTAGGACTTACTATCTCATCATTAGGACTTTTTATCTCATCATTAGGACTTTTTATCTCATCATTATGAGATATTATCTCATCATTAGGAGATATTATCTCATCATTAGGACTTATTATCTCATCATTAGGACTTTTTATCTCATCATTATGAGATATTATCTCATCATTCGGAGATACTATCTCATCATTAGGACTTATTATCTCATCATTAGGACTTGTTATCTCATCATTATGAGATATTATTTCATCATTAGGAGATATTATCTCATCATTAGGACTTATTATCTCATCATTAGGACTTTTTATCTCATCATTATGAGATATTATCTCATCATTCGGAGATACTATCTCATCATTAGGACTTATTATCTCATCATTAGGACTTTTTATCTCATCATTATGAGATATTATCTCATCATTAGGAGATATTATCTCATCATTAGGACTTATTATCTCATCATTAGGACTTTTTATCTCATCATTATGAGATATTATCTCATCATACGGAGATACTATCTCATCATTAGGACTTATTATCTCATCATTAGGACTTTTTATCTCATCATTATGAGATATTATCTCATCATTAGGAGATATTATCTCATCATTAGGACTTTTCATCTCATCATTATGAGATATTATCTCATCATTCGGAGATATTATCTCACCATTTTGAGATATTATCTCATCATTACGAGGTATTATCTCATCATTAGGACTTATTATCTCATCATTAGGAGATATTATCTCATCATTAGGACTTATTATCTCATCATTTGGACTTTTTATTTCATCATTAGGAGATATTATCTCATCATTAGGAGATAATATCTCATCATTAGGAGATATTATCTCATCATTAGGAGATATCTCATCATTGGGAGATATTATCTCACCATTAGGACATTATCTCATCATTAGGAGATGATATCACATCATTACGAGATATTATCTCACCATTACGAGATATTATCTCATTATTAGGAGATATCTCATCATTAGGACTTTTTATTTCATCATTAGGAGATATTACTCTCATCATTAGGACATAATTATCTCATCATTAGGAGATATTATCTCATCATTAGGACTTATTATCTCATCATTAGGAGATAATATCTCATCATTAGGACTTAATATCTCATCATTAGGACTTTTTATCTCATTATTAGGAGATATTATCTCATCATTAAGACTTATTATCTCATCACTAGGACTTATTATCTATTCATTAGGACTTATTATCTCATCGTTAGGACTTTTTATCTCATCATTATGAGATATTATCTCATCACTAGGAGATAATATCTCATCATTACGAGACATTATCTCATCATTAGAACATATTATCTCATCATTAGGACTTATTATCTCATCATTAGGAGATATTATCTCATCGTTAGGACTTTTTATCTCATCATTATGAGATATTATCTTATCATTAGGAGATATTATCTCATCATTAGGAGATATTATCTCATCATTAGGACTTTTTATCTCATCATTAGGACATATGTCATCATTAGGAGGTATTATCTCATCATTAGAAGATAATATCTCATCATTAGGAGATATCTCATCATTAGGAGATATTATCTCATCATTAGGAGATATTATCTCATCATTTGGACTTTTTATCTCATCATTGGGACATATTATCTCATCATTAGGAGATAATATCTCATCGTTACGAGATATTATCTCATCATTAGGAGGTATTATCTCATCATTAGGATTTTTTATCTCATCATTAGGGATATTATCTCATCATTGGGACTTATTATCTCATCATTAGGACATATTATCTCATCATTAGGACATAATCATCCAATCATTATGAGATATTATCTCATCATTAGGACTTTTTATCTCATCATTATGAGATATTATCTCATCAATAGGAGATATTATCTCATCATTAGGACTTATTATCTCATCATTAGGAGATATCTCATCATTAGGACTTTTTATCTCATCATTACGAGATATTATCTAATCATTAGGAGATATTATTCTCATCATTAGGACTTATTATCTCATCATTAGGACTTTTTATCTCATCATTAGGAGATATTATTTCATCATTGGGACTTATTATCTCATCATTACGAGATCTGCTTGTCCTATTCAGTGAAGAGTTAAATGTCTTCACATTCTCCCCGTAATGACTAGAAGGTAGTGGAGGGGCATGGTAGGCCAAAATGAAATGCGGAGAGGAAAATATTTTACAGCAGCAGATAAATGCTTTAATCCCCCATCCCCCAATTCCTTTCTCCTCATGCTGGGTTAACTCTTTACCTAACATAATGGACAAAACCGACCAGCGCTATTCGAAAAATAACCATTCAATATGCATTACTTTTTCATTTTTTGTCTCAAAAACATAGCTTATAACCCATCAGGGGAAGAGCGCTTTGAGCTCGTTCCAATGAGGGTTCATAGGCTATGTTTGTGATGCAAAAATGAAAGAAAAATATTTAGTCAAGAATTTTGTTTATAAGTGTCATCGTAATGATGAGATAAAAAGTCCTAATAATGAGATAAAATCTCCTAATGATGAGATAATAAGTCCTAATAATGAGATAATATCTCGTAATGATGAGATACTATCTCGTAATGATGAGATATTATCTCCTAATGATGAGATAATATCTCCTAATGATGAGACAATATCTCCTAATGATGAGATAATATCTCATAATGATAAGATAAAAAGTCCTAATAATGAGATAAAATCTCCTAATGATGAGATAATAAGTCCTAATAATGAGATAATATCTCGTAATGATGAGATACTATCTCGTAATGATGAGATATTATCTCCTAATGATGAGATAATATCTCCTAATGATGAGATAATATCTCCTAATGATGAGATAATATCTCATAATGATAAGATAATAAGTCCTAATGATGAGATAACATCTCCTAATGATGAGATAATATCTCATGATGATGAGATAATAAGTCCTATTGATAAGATAATATATCCTAATGATGAGAGATAATATCTCCTAATAAAGAGATAATAAGTCCTAATGATGAGATAATAAGTTCTAATGATGAGATATCTCCTAATGATGAGATAATATCTCATCATTAGGACTTTTGCCATCCATTTTTTTATACTTGTTGGCACCAATACGCTTCCATACATACTTATCATTTCCATTAACAGCTCAAATGTTTCGTTCGAAGAACGGCAGGCACGCACACAATCGAATTTTGTTTCAAAAGAACGACAGCAATGACAAAATATATTTTTAAAGTGGAAACAAACGATATCAATGCAGCGTCCAGTACAGGACAGCAGACGTGGGTGGCATTTTTAGTAACAAATCTGAATGCCTGGTTTCGAGGGGGCATATCGAGTGCCGGATGTAAGATGGCGCTATGTAAAAATGGTCTATTGTATCGGTACTATTGCTTAAATTGTTATTGAGAAGCAATAGTTGCAGCCATTTTAACTGGTAGAGAGAGTGATGTAAGTCCATATTTGGGCTTTATTTTGAAGCCCATAAATCACAACTTAAATGGTTATAGATTCTAGGGACCTGTTATATATTATTATCTGTGAAGTGGAACTATTGAGTTTGTATATTTTGCTTGGTTGCAATGCATGGGAGAATGCCTCTCCTTTACATTGCATCAAAGCAAAGGCAGATGAACAATTTTGTTAACCCTTTACCCAACGTAACGGCCAAAAGCGGCCAGCGCTATTCTCAAAAATCGCCAATTAATTTTCATTATTGTTTTCATTTTTTGTCTCAGAAACATAGGTTGTGACCCCTCGTTGGAACGAGCTCGCTGAGCTCGTTCCAATGAGGGGTCATAACCTATGTTTCTGAGACAAAAATGAAAAAAAAATAGTTATTCAAGAATTCTTTTTACTAGGTGAAGGTTAATTCGGACCGCAGTTGCATACTCTGGAAAGGCAATGTTGTTCGAGATGTTTACGGTTTGGTACACATTCTCTTAAAATTTTGATGGTTGTGCATGGAACAAAATGGTTGCTACTGATTTCTCATTGATTTTCACATCACGTCAGTTGAAGTTGGAGAAAATGACCGTACATATTTAACAAGGTGTTCGCTGAAACAACTATTTGTGAGATGGCGGTATTACCAAGAATATCTTATGGGACAGATGTATCCCTCCAAACTAAACGGTAGTGAGGAATTTAGGTATTCTACAAAATGGTGCGGGTGGGTGGATAATCGGATCAAGTAACGTAACTTCACTAGAAGCGGTTAGAGGGGAACTCGGGTGGGTGTCGGTTAAAGATAGAATAGATCTAGGGAAATTATGCTATACCTGAATTACCAGGGAAACCTTCCAACCAGCAGATGCTGTCAAACGCTGTTCAACCATGTATGTAGCTCTAACATTCCGACAGGATGGATAAGGCAGGCGAGGAAACTTGTGTAAAATTTCTCTATTGAGACTGACGAACTGGAAGGTGGGTGTGTGTGTGTGTGGGGGGGGGGGGGGGGTTAATATATTTAACAGGGGAAGGTGCTAAAGAAATGCAACAGAAACCGGCGAGTTGGAATTCAGACCAAGAGCTCTTTAGACGGGTTAAATAAAAAGATGAGTCAGGTTTAGAGGAGTCCAAGAGTATCAAGATGAATCGTTTGGAGAAGGGATGGTGTGGGGGGGCATTGTTTCTTCCAAGTGAAATCCAAGTCACTACAGATGAGCGGGAGAATCGGGAAAGTAGAGGAAAGGGTGTGTCATTTGTGTAACTTAGGAATAACGGAAAAACCTGGAACGTTTCATTTTAGACTGCCCAAATATTTGCCTAGTAGAACAAGACTCCTCAGGAAACTTATAGAAAAATATGATGAAAAGAGGAAGGATTAGGTGATAAGGATTGACACGGAGGGGAGGGGGATTTTCATATTTGGGGAGGTCGAGAAAGTGCCAATGGGGGAATTATCAAAAGTTTTTGACTGAATGCTGGGAGAGTAGGAGCGAGAGTGGGGGGAGGAATAGCCCGGCGCTAGACGGCATGGATGTAGGCCTCCTCGTTAACCCTTTACCCAAAGTAATGGCCAAAACCGGCCAGCGCTGTTCTCAAAAATCGCCAGTTAATTTTCATTATTTTTTCAGTTTTTGTCTCAAGCACATAGGTTATGACCCTCGTTGGAACAAGCTCGTTCCAATGAGGGGTCATAACCTATGTTTTTGAGACAAAAAATGAAAAAAAGTTGTTATTCAAGAATTGTTTTGCAAGTGCCGTCTGCTTTTCATGTTAGGTAAAGGGTTAAAAGATTGCGACGAATCTGAGGAAGCTCAAGGAAATATTATTATTATTGTCTCAATGTGACAGAACATGTTCTGTGAGGTTAGTGTTTCAGAAAGCAGTCCGCTCTGTGTACATATGTTGCCGAATACAATTCTGGGCAATGGCCTTTACCACTCGGAAGCAGTATATAAATAATTCTTCATTATTCGTCAAAATGTGAAGGGCAGGTGTTCAAGGTAGCTCCTTCGCATTGTCTTCCCATAACTTTATCTCCAAAAGATGCAAGGAGTGATGAAATCTTGGCTGCAAAACTCACTTTTTATGAACGGTTCTTTATTTTAAAGAACTATTTAACAAAGTTTACAGTGTCTGACAGTAGTTGCCCAAGACAGCAACAGCATGAAAATACAGGCACCTTGAATAAAACACCTAGCACCCCGCCAGGAGCATCCTAGCATCTCGACAGGAGCATGTATGATTATAAAATGTATTCACTCTGTTTTCCAGTTTTAAGAACTTGAAAATAGGCCACTTCGTTACAGGGGCATAAACTTGTCTGTTAGTGTTGGCGCAAGCGCACCAACAGACAAGATGGCTGGCGGACATTGTGTTAAGCAACACCACTACAGTCCTTGAATTCTTGTAAATTCATTTGTGGATAAATAAAATAGACATGTGCATGTAGTAGTCATGTGCAAATTCTTATTTAATTAAC
The DNA here is from genome assembly GCA_031216915.1 of Pictodentalium vernedei. Lineage (NCBI taxonomy): Eukaryota > Metazoa > Mollusca > Scaphopoda > Dentaliida > Dentaliidae > Pictodentalium > Pictodentalium vernedei. The sequence continues at coordinate 469,478,873 of CM062294.1, read as the reverse complement.
ATGCAAATGCCCCCTCCCCCCGCCGTGCTGGGCTAAAGGTGTGTATCTTACGTAGGTAACGGTCCAAAATCTTCCCCAAGGAGAACAGTTAACGTTTCTTTCCAGTTAAGGAACTCTTGAGTACCTCTTGAAGGCTTAAGTACCCAGAAAGTGAAGGGAAAGCTATAATAAATTGGCCATAGAAATACCAGGCGAGAGTACATGAAACAGTAAAAATACCAGGCGAGAGTACATGAAATAGTTTTAGGGATTCCATGCAAGAAGATCGATATTTTTCCATACAATTTGGCTGATGTGTACCTCTCCTCCTTCAGACCCACGCCGCTGTACTTACATTTATACGTACCGTTCAGTGTGCAGTTGACTTTAACAGCGTGTGTTACAGTACAGCCGCCACGTGAACTGGTCGTAATCCACGTGTGGGCAGTGATCTTCACGCTTGCGTTTACCAGTAGAAAAAATCATCAGCAGTAAAATTTTAATTAATGAAACACCGGGTTGTACCCGGTGCTTCATTAATTAAAGTTTTGATGATTATTCCTATAATTAGTGTTTGGAATCTAGTATTATTGCGTCCGTGGACATATTACCCACCCGTGGAAAATGGCCAGTCCACGAGGCCATACTGTATATCGCTAACTCGATCTCAATTTCACTCAACATAAAATTCAGTGTTTTCTTTTTAACATACTTTACGACTCCTGAATGGAACAAACTCACTAATATAACTGTTTGGTGAAAAACAAACTTTTCAAGTAAATGAATATTCAACAGTATCGGCGAAGCTTGTTAATACAAATCGTAGTTTATTATTTAATATTTCAACAATAATATAAGCGAAGATTCGGAACATACCCAACAGCTAACATAACGAACAAGAAAATTAATTTTTTTATTCGAATGATAAATGACTTGTACATGGAACGATTACGCAAGGTATTCACGTATAATATCTCTTTCTTCCAAAGAAAGAAAATTTAGTTTTCAAATAAACTTTTCCGATAGAATCTCAATCATATTCAGATGACAACTGCAACAATGATGAATAATTAAACAGAAATTCTATTTGTGTAACATCAAAGAGCACACTATTATTATGTTTCGACATGTTTTCTGGCCTTACGGTAATAAAGTGTGATAAAGATTTTTTTTATTAGTGATCGATTTTATTGTGAAAGAGTAGTGCATTATTTATTGTATAAATTACCTAATAAATTTATATAACGCTTCAAAATGTTATCTTTGAATGCACAAATTTTCAGTTAAACTTTGTGGGCATTGTTAATATCGATGCCGTTTATTTTCAAATCGTGCAAAAATTGTACATGAAGAATGTTACATGATGCAACAAAGTTACAGGGAAAAAATCTCCTTAATTGCTGGGCTTAATCCAAACCTTTTGCAGGGCCAGACTTTTGCTCCATTCCCAATGCGAAATATAAAGTAAAATTCCCAATATAAGTGACCATTGATACGCCAAAGATGATGAGAGTGACATCAAACACCAATAAATAAATAAATAAATAAATAAATAAATAAATAAATAAATAAATTGACCGCGTTCTCTATGAACCCTCCCCCCCCCCCCTTTTCGGCATTTTAAAGTCTAAGCTCTAAACACATTGCATGAATGCACATTTGAGGCACCAAACTGCCATAAAATATAATAGTGGTAATAGTATTTAGTGCAATTAACTCCCAATTAGAACCCCTCGAAGTGAGTGAAGCAGGGCCTCCTTACTGTGGTAAACAAGCTTTATTTTACTGATAAACAAGCTTTATTTTCCTAGTAAAATAGGACCCGATAACCAATGTCTGGGGTGGGCATAACCGATTGGCTGGACTTGACTTTATATTCATGCTGCGGTCAAGATTAGCCACTGTGCAGAAATATGTGACTTTAAACACCAATTTAAGGTCACATACTTATGCACAATGGCTAATCGCGTCCGTGACAGTTTTACGGGTGGATGAAGCCGGAATACCGGGAGAGAACCACCGAGCATCGACGAGCAACTGTCAGCTCCTCAACATTCTAACTCTGTTCGAGCTCCGCTCAAGCAGGGTACACCGGTTGAAGGCGTGTGCACCACTGACGTGCAGTACGCCTTAGTACACGGCGTAATCGTGTCCCCATGTGGGCAACCGGGATAAAGTGTCTTGCCAAAGGACACAATGCGGGTCGTCCCGGACGGGGATCGAACTCGGGACCTCTAGCATAGAAGTCCAACAGTCTATCACTGAGCCACCGCACTCATAACAATTGTAATTAACGCCACCTGTGATGCAGATCGCCAAACAAAATAGAACAGTATGCATACAATAATTAAACCATCATGATATTTATACACAAAGTTAATTACATCATTCTAGTGCCTAACACGCGACAAAGGCCAATATTGAAAACATATTGCAATAAAGCTACTTTGTCAACTTGGACGTCTTAACTGGTAGAGTGCTAGAAGCCACTATCAGGGCTTTAATCTGAAGAGCTGGTACCCCCGGCCCAAAGGCGTCATATTCTGTGGATGTGCTTCATATTATCTTAGAAGTGAAATTAATTAATCTTCATGGGTTTGCCTTGTTACAATTTATGGGAGAGTGCCTGTTGGCACTCTCCCATAAATTGTAATAAGGCAAAGACACGAGAACAAATTTTGATGACCAAAAATAACTTAGCACTCTTCCAGTTAATTAATGGAAGAAATGAAGGAGCAAGTTACAGATGACCCTGAATGTGCCTGACCGATTATTTTGATTAATAACATGTAATTTCGTTTGCCAATTCATCTCTGGTAAGTGTGCATTTACATTCCCAATCAGAGTAAACAATTTCTTCCTTAAAGATGAATAGATGGGGCAATCCATAATGAACTGAATTTCATTTTGTATTTCATCAGATTGACAGACGTCTCACACCCACTGTTCAGCAGTAACAGGCAGATGGACGCGTCGTCCTCTCTCAGTTGCTAGATTATGATTACTGAAGCGATTATTGTGAAGTTAGTACGTCCTCGTCGCTAACGTTATGGTATGAATCACGTGGTTTAATATAGGGCGAGCAACCAAGGATCTTTTAACTTAAAAAAAACCTCGGGGACCTCAATAGATCTGTGGTGCCTGACATGTGTCATGTGTCAAGCACCACAGATCCTTTAAGGTCCACAGAAGGTCACAGATCGGAATTTTGGCGTAGTTTCCTCGAACATCACAAGTCTTGGTCACCCAAATTTATCCTCTATCAAAAAAGAATCCCCTTCTCAATTTCATCGATTGAACCCCGTCAGTTTTCATTTTGTTTTACGTTCTGGGTCCAGTTATCAATGTGAAACAAGCAAACCACTGAATGCACTGCACTTTCAACGCAACGGCGCTGTGATGGCATGTTTCACCTGGATTCCTGAACCGAACATTAGTGCACGTTTTGCAGTAAGACGCAAGTTGAACAAATGTTAAAATTGCAACCGACTTGCTTTAACCCTTAAACCCTGGTGGTATCTTCCATGTCAGTTCAACTGCAACAATAGGAAGAGTCCATATTCATTATTTAGAGGGTAGACCAATTAATATTTTCAACGTGCAGCCTTGGGCTGCACGTTAAAAATATTGATTTGACTACTCCACACATTCACCTAGCAGATATTCCACTTCATGAAATTATGTCGTATCATGTTCCTGGACTGGAAGAGGGGTCTTTCGAGTCAAAGGGTTAATCTATGGCAACTGCGAAGGAATCTTTTTTGGATAGAAGATACACTAGCGTGACTAACATCAATATATAATCAGCAATTTTTTGTTTCATTGTTTGCGTTTGTTTACAGCATGATTTAGAATGCCGATATCACACTCTATCGGAATTTCCATCTGAAAATGAAGCTCTGATAAAGTCCCCTAGTCTCCTATTGGTGAAGTCTGAAATTTACTGTATCCTCTTGAACCAATTTCTTAGTGCTGTAATGATATGGAATGTATACTCTTCGTGGCCTGTTGGCAGTGATAAATGCACCCCTCGAGTTCCCCTGTTGGCAGTGTTGCTAGATTTTGTAACTCATTTGTACACGAATGTTAAAAAAAGACAAAAAGAAGGAAAACAAAAAACAAAACAAAATTAATAACATTCTGTAATGAACCCTGGCATACCGATAGATGACAGGTCTTCAAGGAGCAGGAGAGTGAATTTGCGAAAGATAATATAGAATTTTGCGCAACTCAACTTTGATTGCATTTGCGCAACTCGACTTTGATTGCAGTAGAGTGATGTTTTATAGGGAAGAAAACTATGGTATGTTCAATTTCACTCCAAAATATTTAGAACAGAATTGAAAGCCCCCTAGCTCCCGTTTTAATAGTCTAAAATTTAAAATTATCTTCACTAATTTTTCATTTTGTGTTGGTACCACGTTTTGTTTTCTGTTGATAAATATATCGCTGGGTTCTACCGGATTTTTGGTCAAAAATTGGCCCGCGAACGTCCTTAAAAATTAACAGGTTTGTTGTTTTCAGGTCTGACCTTCTAAAAAAATGATCACACCCAATAGGGTAGAAACTATTATTATGAGAAGTGGGATGATACTTTGTCGTAACAATAAAATCAATCATTTTAGGAGGCTCTATATCTTCGCAATACCTTTTGGTTATACCTAGATTTTCACGTTGAACCACAGACAGTGGGAAAATCAAGCTCTTTAGCAGGGCTGGCTCACGATTTTGTAGGCCCCTGGGCTGATACAGATACTATGAGGCCCCCAGTGGTAATTAACAAAGGCAATCAAATCCAATTTCGGATTTTTGAAATCAGTTTATCAACTTCCACACCATAATGTCAACATCAGGCCCGCATAGATTTCTCGTACAAGCCCTAAGCGAGTATAAGATCGTCTCATTGTAATCAGGATTGCCAGTGCCAACGAGTTGGAATAATGGGCAAGAAAAAAATTAATTCCAGAATATTATACAGTATAATAATTGAGCCCTTTTTAAAGAGATAATTCAGCATAATTATACTTGCATTCTGCATTTGCAAATGAAGTAACTTTTCATAGTGAATTAATTTCACTTAATCTCTGAAGGCCATCGGCTGGTGAGGCCCCTGGGCTGCAGCCCATAAAGCCCATACCTTAATCCAGCACTGCCCTTTAGTTTACAACGATACATATAGAAGAGTCCATATTCATCATTTGGGGTAGACCAATCAATATTTTCAACATGCAGCCCTGAGGTTGCATGTTGAAAATATTGATTGGTCTACCCCTCATATTTACTGAACAGCCATCCTATATAATGACGGTATGACGTATTATGTTCCTGGCCGAAAAAAACGGCCGCTGGGGTTCAAAGAGTTAATGAAGACTGTGAGTAACTCCGCAGAGACCCTGTTGTATCGATGCACTTTTACATACATCATGGTTGATGAAAGGTGGGTAAATGGGATGGAGCTGTTGGAAAGATTGCAAGCTCCCTGGTGTGGCAAATACTACAGAAACACATCCCTTTAGTTATTCCAGTGATCCACTGCATAGCGGTGATGAGGGGAACGTTTTTTATCCCATAAATGTCTGTTTATTCGAACAATAAATGCCTTGGATAAATTTTTACTTTATTCGCCTAGTAGGGTGATAAATTTTCCCCACAGGTTTAACACTGAAAGAATTTATTCCTACAGTAGAGACGGACTTGTTCACCACTGATCTCTACCGCATTCGTGTAGAAAAAATAACAGTTGAATTGTTGTTTTCTTTAAACCTGTTTGAAAGTATAATACAATACCAGTAGAAAACACTAGACATTGTTCATTTAATAAAGTATTTTTGCAAGTTTAGCTCAGGTTTGTAGGGGAATTATTTTTAGACAGAAAGGTATCACTGCGCCGTTTTTATTTTGGACAATTTTGCTTGTCTTCGCATTGTACCAAGGTGCTCCTCACTAACAGCACGATTTCACCGCGACTGTCCTGTAAAAGATTTATGGGATAAACAAAATAAACGTATAGTGTTTTCAAGTAAAAAAATTATTTTACTCATAGAATTAAGAATGAAACCGACTCGCCAGAGGCTCGTCGGTTTCATTCTTAATCCTACTCATAGAATAATTTTTTTACTTCAAAGCGCTATACGTTTATTCTATATATGCCAATAAACCATTTTGTTTATTCCAGAAAAATAAAGTGCTGACTTGGGATAAAGTTAGAATGGCACTCTCTCAGCAGTCCAGTAGATTTGAATTGCCAATGGATATGAAGGTATTAGAAAGTGAGTATTCATTTTACATTGTTCAGCTCATTCATACATCTTCTACATCAATGAAATGTGAGTATTTGGTTGCATGTTGTTGAAACACCGTGAGATGCGATGACCAGTGAGATGTTATATGCGCCTGACGATCGACGGAAGATACAGTTGTGTCATGACAAGGTGTTCACTTACTCGATAGGATTGTGATCTGGTCGCGACACATTCAGACTCGTGGATAGAGATTTCATATACAAAATATTGCAAAATCACGAAAAACCAACAACAGTAGCATCAGAGATGCAAGGTTTTCTTATTTTCAGTCGACAGGTGAGATTCTGCAGTGTTCAACTCGTAGAGTGCTAAATTATTTTTGGTCAAATTTTGTTTGTGTGTTAATTTTTTTATTGAGATAAACATAAAGAAATATACATAATATATATATTCACAAATACAGGATGACAGGAGCAGAAGTTACAGAAAAAAATACCCAAAATGGCGTTTTACAAAAAGTATTTACTCTGAAGTATTTTGAACTGAAGAGTTTTCACTAAGTAGAGCGTGCTTTCATAGAGTTTTGCGAATGATGAAAAAAAATCCTTTGGATACTGGTCTCCAAAATTTGTTGACATGTCCGCCTGTGTTGTTACAATTTACGCGAGAATGCTTAAATTATAACAAGGCAAGTAAATACAGACTAAATAATTTCACTTCAATAAAACGTGAAACATACTTACTGAATATGATGCCTCTAAGTTACGGTACCTTTACTTCAGCATGAAGCCCAATCCCCTGTCCGGTTTTTCTTATGTAATAACAATAATAATGTCATTTCTTAGTGACATTTCTTATCCGGACCATACTACTACATGACATAAATTGTTGAAACTTCTTGCATATATATATATCGCCAGTAGACGGTGTGTTGAACACCACATTCCACACCCAAAGTCAAGGTCACAATTATGCATCAAATGTTAATAACGTCATTTCTCAGTGGCATTTTTTGTCAGAACTATTAAATTTTCACTACATGACTTAAATTGATGAAACATTTTAACATATATATCATCAATAGATGGTGTGTCGCACACCACAGTCAACAATCCAAGGTCAAGGTCACAGTGATGCATCGATTATTAATAATGTCATTTCTTAGCGACATTTTCTTTTGCCCGGACCATAACTTCACTTTCTGACATAAATTGACAAACTTCTTACGCATATATCGTTTGCAGACAGCGTATCTCACCACATTTACATCTACATCCAAAGGTCAAGGCCATAGTCGAGTGTCAAATGCTGTAAATACCTTTCTTAATGGCATTTAACTGACCGGACCATAATTTCTTTACTTCTTGACATAACAGAATAAAACTTCTTGTACATCTATTTCATCAGAAGACAGTGTGTCGCATGGGTCCTGCGAATATTCGAGATATATCGATACCATACCTCTGTTTCGAGATCGATCCCGAATCAGTATCAAGATTCGATTCTTACGAATCTCTCGTATTAACTTCAATTTGTTAAATTTCCAACAAAAAATGGATAAAATTGACATTAGACAATTCATTCATGTAGGCTGAACTCATATTTAATCGAGTAATTGACAATTGTTAATTGTTAGGTAAGTAGTGAATTTAGCCCAGAACATTATCCATAGCTTTAGTTTTTGAAGGCTTAACTTGGTACTATTCACGTTCTTAAGAACGTGAATAGTAACAAGTTAAGCCTTCAAAACTAAAATATCGATAGGCCTAGCTGTTTCAGCGACGGTGCTAAAGAGAATAGTTATTGGTGTTTAAGGTGTCCGTCAGTCTTGTAATGTTCATCACAGTGTACCGTAACTTCCTTTTGGTGCAATATGAAATAACTTGTGTATTAAGATTCGGTTCGAGATTTAATTCGAAAAAATGTGTGATTCGCAGATCCCTAGTGTCACATTTTACATTCACATTCCATGCCCCAAGTTCAAGGTAATATGTTAACGTTAATAATGTCATTTGTTGGTGACCTTTTTGTCTGGACTTTAACTTCTTTACTACATGACATTCATTATTGAAACTTCTTACACATATCTATTATCAGTAGACAGTGTGTCACGCACCATATTTATATTCTACATCCCAAGGTCAAAGTTACAGTTGAGTGTCAATTTCTAAAAATACCTTATCTTAGTGGCATTTAACTGGCCGGACCATAATTTCTTTTCTTATTGACATAACGTGATAAAACTTCTCACATATACATATTCTGTTGTTGATGCATCAAATTTTAATATTACCTTTCATTCTCTAAGGACAGGGTTACAGTTATGCATCTACAGTGTCCATCCATCCATTGTCAACAGTTTAGTTGTCTGGACCATAACTTCCTTACTACCTGACACAGCTTAATGGAACTTCTTACACACATATCACATCAGTAGACAGTGTGCCACACAAAATATTTACATTTCTGATTCCTAGGTCAAGGTCTCATATTGCACCGAATGTTAACAATGCCATTTCTTGGTGACATTTTTTGCCAGATCATAACTTCTCCACAACTTCACATAAATTAATGAAAATTCTTACACATATATCGTAAGTAGGTGATGCGTCCTGCACCACTTTAACATTCCGCATCCCAAGGTCAAGGTCACAAATACAAAAATACCTTTCTTAATGACATTTGCCTGCCCAAACTTTAATTCTGTTACTTCTTGACCTAACTTGGTGAAAATTCTTGCACCTCCAGATCATTAGTTGTTGATGGGTCGAGCAGCAAATTTACCTTCCACACACCAAGGTCAAGGTCACAGTTATTATGCATCAAATGTCAGTTTACAATATCATTTCTTAGTGACATTTTCTTGTACAGACCATAATTTCATTACTACTTGACATACCTTGATGAAACTTCTTAAGAGATATTTAATGAGTGGTGTGTTGTGAAGCATCATATTTATCTTTTGCACCCAAGGTCAAGGTCATCCCTCATTAACACTTTAAATGTGCATAAGGTCCAGGTAATAGTTGAGTGTCAAATGCTAAAAATACCTTTCTTCGTGACATTCCCTTCTTCTCTTCTTTTTACTCATGTATCAAATTTACCTTTCATGCCCCATATTAGATTTAAATGTAAATTCGTGAGCAGTATCAGTGATTTTTACAGTATGTGGATAGTGGGTTGTAACTAAATCACCCACGGAGTGGAGTTATCACCCATGCTATAACTTTCAAAATTTGTACATATCGACAAAAACACAAGCAATGTTTCAGCCAATGGACCTCCGAGTTTAACACGGAGGTCCATTGGCTGAAACTTTGTTTGTGCTGGTTATGCTTTGCAACAAATTTGCAATTATTGCTTGGGCAGATTCTCCACTCTGCGGGTGATTTAGTGATAATACACTCTCCACGTACTGTATATCATCCCTTTAGAGCCTGGTTGTAATAGGTGAGAATGCAAGATAACTATTCCCTTATTTTCTATCTCTGTTTTATTTTTATTCTGCATCCCTATGTCTGTGTCCAACTACAGTACATACACAGAACAACACGTGTGTGAATGGGTTAATCGATAGGGCATGAGTGTCAGCGCAGGATAAAATGAGAAGCCACAAGTTTCGAGTTTCATCCTTCTGTGATGACACAAGTGCCATGTCGATTTACCCATTCTCTCGCGTGTGTCATTCTATGTTTATTACATGCCTTCACATTAAAAAAAAACAAATTATAAGAAAAACACTCAGCAATTCATTTGACAACTATCAACAAAAAGAACACATTTTATCGCCAACCAAATTTGCGAAGGAAACTGTGTTACTATTTCGTCCCCTGAGTTCCAGTGTGTTATATGTGCCTAGTGGCACATAAAACCCATTGGAACTCGGGGGATGATGTTTAGCTATCGCTAGTGATTCAAACTGTAATTGCGGCGCATGATTTGCAGAAAATTCCAGTGAAATTTCGCTTCTGTTTAAAAATAGTCCGTCAGCGATTTCCGTTCCGCACATACAGGTTTTCGTTTTCCACATAGTTTAGTGTTGCTGTAGATGGGGATTTCAAACAACAGACATGTAATAAATAGAGAGTAACCGCTTGACTGGACTGGTTGTGTGAAATAATTCATGAGAGGTGAGGGACGTTGTACAAACACAAGTGCGCGAGTTTTATCCTTCTGTGATGGCACAAGTGCCATGTCGATTTACCCATTCACTCGCATGTGTCATTATATGTTTATTACATGCCTTCACATTAAAAAAAACAAATTATAAGAAAAACACTCAGCAATTCATTTGACAACTATCGACAAAAAGAACACATTTTATCGCCAACCAAATTTGCGAGGGGAACCTGTGTTACTTTTTTCATCCCCTGAGTTCTAATGTGTTCTATGTGCCCACTTGCGCGTAGAGCACATTGGAACTCAGGGGACAATTTTCAGTTATCTCTAGTGATTTAAACTGTAATTACGTTGTTCAATTTGTAGAAACGTCCAATGAAATTTTGCTTGTATGACACTTTGCTATATGTTCGGAACAGATTTTCATTTTCTGCATGGTTTAGTGTTGCTGTGCAGTTAAAACTAGAAGTCCTGTCACGAACTGTGTGCTTATCTAGGCTTAATTGCACGTAGGAATTGCACGCAACTGCCATATCGAATGGCACCCAAAGCACGGCAGGTTCTCCTGGTTACTCATAGCAAAGACGGGCAATGTTTCTGCCAATGGACCTCCGGGTTACCCGGAGGTCCATTTGGCTGAAACATTGCTTGTGCACAGGCGGTATTTACAGAATTTGATAGCCTTACTATGGTCATATCGCGTAGATTAACGCGCATATCGATGTGCTATTTGTGTGCATTTCAGGACAGGACTTCTAGTTTTAACTGTAGATGGTAGCTTCAAAGAACAGGCGTATAATAAAAGGTGATTTGGTACTTGACCAGATGTTTCTAGCTGTGCAGAAATGCACCAAACACTCAACAAGCAAATTTGCAGTACAAGGACCTTAGAATAGTTTTCCTGTGGTCCAAGAACTTCAGCATTGCTTGTTGGGTCTACAGGTTTCAAGTAGACTAGGTAGTAGATTTATTGACAATTTAACGCATAACTGAATGACAAAGTACCAAATAACTCTTAGCATATTGTATGTATATCTGTATGAAGTTAAGCATTTCAAACCTTTATTTGAGAAAATGTCTGGAGATACCAACACCATACTTGATGGGAGTCTTCAGGACTGGTAAGTTCTGGACACCCATGATTATTTGATGATTAAATGTCAAGGTTACAGAGACATCTAAATATAACTTTGCACTGTATACTGTGCTGCTATGTTGTAATCTATATGGTCATTCTACATTGGAGAGCATTTCAACTGACTGCCCTCTAGTTTTCCTACACAATGGTTTGGTATCAGCCCAAGACTCATCACTTGGCTAGTTCAGTGCCAGAAACCCATATTTGGACTTGATACTTGGCAGCTGACCCGTCTGTAACCTAACTTGATTGTCAGGTAGACCCCCCAAAAAAACTTAGCAAGCATATTCACAGCTCATGGACCTTTGAATTGTTTTCCTGATGGCCATTGAACTGCAACATTGCACATTTACCGCCCCCCCCCCCCCCCCCACATCCCCCAATGATTTATGCCCCTGCTAGTGACTTATCTGTAATGACAGTAGTTTAGCAATCTGTTTTCATGTCAGCATTTTTCTATTTCTAGAAATGACACCACAAGAATATCTGAAGAAGTTCTGTATTATCTCATCAAGGAGAACAAATCTTTATCAGAAAATATTCCAACGACATAAAGATAAATTTGGAAAATTGATACTGTACAAGGTAAATTGAGCTTAATATTTCAAATTAGTTGTGTTTGTGGTGGTCAGAAATTTCTGTGAGCATATGGAAAACAACAATGCGAGTCAGATATTGAGGATATGGAATGAGTGTTTTTCTCATATAATATTTATGAAACGAGGCTAAGAATTTTCCATTTTGGCGAGCCTCTGACAGAATGACACACGCGAGTGAATGGGTAAATCGACATGGCAATTGTGCCATCACAGAAGGATAAAACTCGTGTTTGTACAACGTCTCTCACCTATCATGAATTATTTCACACAGCCACTCCAGTCAAGCTATTACTCTCTATTTCTTTAGTTTGTCATTAATATCAACTTATGTCTGTTGATTGGATTCTAAAGGATTAAGAGATCCACCCTCTGAAAAACTAATTCTTCACCTATAATCCCTTATACCCTTAATCCCAATAAGAATGATCAAATTTTCATCCATTTACAAAAAATAATTTTGAAAAGTATTCAAGTATTCATATTTGTATTCATGAATACATTGTAAAGTATTCGTATTCGTATTCAATACATTTGAAATTTGTGTATTTGTATTCGTATTCATAAAATTTCAAAGTATTCGTATTCGTATTCAATACATTTACAATGTATTCACCCCAACCCTGAAAAACACTCATTTCATATTCTATTTATCATATGACACACACACGCACAAATTAGCCACTTAGTATGACTTTTAACCCATCACCTAACTTGAGTTGCAGACGGCACTTGGAAAAAACATCCTCATATAACTAGAAATTTTCATTTTTTGCTTCCAAAACATAGGTTATAACCCCTCATTGGAACGAGTGCGACATGCTAGTTCCAATGAGGGGGTTATAACCTATGTTTTGGAAGCCAAAAGTGAAAATATAAAAAAAAATGAATGGCGTTTTTCTTGTATTGCGTGAGACGGTTTTTGCAGTTACGTTAGGTGAAAGATTAATACAATATAACCCACCCTAAATAGGACAGATAACGTAAATTCTCCCTACTGAAATTTGCAAATGTGACCCAGTTGTCTTTTGTTTAGCCAATCAAATTGTCCAGTTTTGAAATTGACCAATGAAAGCTCCCAACTCTAATTATGCAAATTATGAAAATGTGGCCCAGTTGTATTTTGTTCAGCCAATCAAATTGTCTAGTTTTGAAATTGACCAATGAAATTGATGGAAGGCTTTATTTATCACTGATTAATATGAAAGCAAAATATCAAATGTTTTAAAGTGAACAAACCAGATCTACAGTTTGATCCCCACCGGGGGGAACTGCATTGTGTCCTTGGCCAAGGTACGTAATCCTGATTGCCCACGTGGGGGCACACAGTGGTGCTGTGTACTAAGGCATACTTCACATCTATGGTGCACTTGTCTTCAAGGGGGTGCGGTGGCATCGCGGTAACCGGTTCTCATCAGATCACCAAAGTTAAGCAACGTCGAGCGCAGTTAGTAGTTGGATGGGTGACCATTTCAGCGACTGATTCGTGCTCCCTCGTTGTGTCCTTGGGCAAGGCACTTAACCATGATTACCCACATGGGGGCACGATGACGCTGTGTACTAAGGCGTACTGCACGTCAATGGTGCGCATGTCTTAAACCAATCTAACCCTGCCTGTGCCGCAGTGCAGAGTTCAGAGTTACGATGTTGGAGAGCTGACAGCTGCTCGTCGTTGCTCGGTGGTTCTCTCCAGGTACTCCGGCTTCCTCCACCCGTAAAACTGTGACCGACATGATATGACCCTGGCTGTTAATGTGTCGTTAAACCCTAATAAAAAAAAACAAAAAAACTTGTCTTCAACAAATGCTAACCCTGCTTGTGTGAAGTTAGTAATCTAGGGAGTCTGACAGTTGCTCAGTGGTTCTCCCCGGGTACTCTGGCTTTCTCCACCCATAAAAACGTTTAACCCTTTACCCAACGAATCGGTCGCATCTGCCCGCAAACTATGCAACTTCAGCAGTTGAAAAAATATTATTTTTCAAATAAAGTTCAACAAAACCATATCATGTGACGTCTCGTTGGAACGAGCTCGTCGAGCTCGTTCCAACGAGGGGTCACATGATATGGTTTTGTTGAAATTTTTTGAAAAATTTGAAAAAATGATATTTAAAATAATAAATTTTCATATCGTCTGCGTTGGCTAAAGGGTTAAAACACAAGGTGACCATGGCTGTCAAGCGAGTCATTAAACCCCCATAAATAAATTATGCATTCTCTATAAATGTACATGCATGATGGTATGAATGCCAATTCAAAACATTTGTACCTTCTTTGTCAGCAGTTCAGTCCAAATGTTCGTTGACACCAAGAAAAGACAAACATGTGGTGAGGGGTGGGAGGATAATGTGTCACAGAATGATCAATGTAATCACATTCATACAATTAAACTATTGCCCCTCATTTGCACTTGGGTAGATCTTTCTATCTGACTTTACCTTCAGCTCAATATTCAAATATCTTTATGGCTGACTGTGACAAAAATTAATATACATGTCTTCCCAAATCTTATTTGAACTTCATATGAGGTTGGGTGAAAGAAAGAATGCTATTTCTTTTGGGTCAATCTGCCAAAAGTTAAGCTTTTAGTGACATTGAAACTGAAATTGGTTACCTTTCATATCGAGACCACTAATAACTGATCCTAATTCAACTTCATAATTATGGAAGCTGGACTTGGCGAGGAAGAATCCTATTTAAATTGTGATTACAGTAGCATCCTCTTTATTGAAGATCCATTTTGTCAGTGAAAATTATTCAATTAACAGGAGTATACAATTAACAGGGATTTGGTCAGTTTCATGTGTTCTGGAGGTAAACTGAGCATTTATTCTATTATATCTTGTTTGACAGAGCTCTGTCAAACAAGATATAATAGAATAAATGCCTGTATTGGATGTAGTGAGGCCAAAAAGGTTGATAAATCAGGGGAATTTGGTGCATGTCACAGTAATTTTTTCAACATATAACAAAAATTTATACACAATTAACAAGAGTTTACTCTACAACCCATATGCAATTAACAGATCAAATTTGTACTGAAGGTATGGTAAATGGTTTTGTGTTTGAAAATTATATTCAATTAACAGGGATATACAAGTAAGAGATATCCAATTAAGTGGGCTCCACTGTACTACAAAAAAGCTCATGGTCACAATTGCCTTGAACCAAGAATTGGTTTCTGCCATATGATGACAGATCTCTTTAACTAGTTTTATCATTAGTTAACATGTAAATAGAATGTGATAGAAGGAAGAACCATATATATTTTGAGGATCCTTTTGCCTTTAGTCAAGATCACAGTAGCAGTGACCTGAAGCTCCATTTGCACACCATTTCTCCAGAATTTCTCAAATTATTTTAACTAAATTTCATATGAAGGTTGAACATGATCAGAGAAAGAATCCTGTTCCTTTTTTTATCACTCCACTAAAAATTAAGACTACAGCGGGCACGTAGCCAGGATTCTATAATAGGGGTGCCCTAGCCATTTTAGGAGGTGGGGTGGAGGGGGGTTGGGGGCAAACATGATACTGATAACTGAATGTCACACATTTGACTTGCTGTTAGGTGCAACCATTTGCATTGATGGGAGAAGCCTAAGTACCTGCTTGACACTTCACCCCCATTGCCCACGTGGGGGCACGGTCGTGCTATGTACTAAGGTGTACTGCACGTCGATGGTGCACTTGTCTTCAACCAATGCTAACCCTGCTTGTGTGGAGTTAGTATGTTGGGGAGCTGACAGTTGCTTGCCGTTGCTCAGTGGTTCTCTCCGGGTACTCCGGTTTCCTCCACCTGTAAAACTGTCATGGTCATGATTAGCCATTGTGCAGAAATATGTTACCTTAAAAACACCAATAAATAAATAAGTACCTGCTTTGCTCTGATCTTGTTGTATTGAGCTGTAATGTTAAGATTGCTGGAATCCTGGTCAAAATTCTAACCACTGAGCCACTGTGCTGGTATTAAAAATGTCTTTGTTTGCCTCATCCCTACCCAGGTGTTGAAATTTGAGTGGGTAGGTGGGGAAATATTTTTATTTAATTACTATATCACATTTAACCCTTTACCCAATGCAGACGATATCAAAATTTATTATTTTAAATATCATTTTTTCAAATTTTTAAAAAAAATTTCAACAAAACCACATCATGTGACCCCTCGTTGGAATGAGCTCAACGAGTTCGTTCCAACGAGGGGTCACATGATATGGTTTTGTTGAAATTTTTTGAAAAATAATATTTTTTCAACTGCTGAATTTGCATATTACGCGGGCAGATGTGGCCAATTCATTGGGTAAAGGATTAAAAGGTATGTATAAGGCTTCATAAAGTAGATTTTCTGTTTCTCAGGCCATTTATTGTAAAATTGCATGTGGGCGGGCATTTTTTTATTTTTAAAAACATTTTTGTAATTATTTCTTTGCCATCAAAAGTTCATATTCTTGGTTGTTTTATGTCTTAGACCTCATAATCTACAGTCCAGAACAGCATGGGTGGTGGTATATTTCGTCCCTTGAGTGCGAGAAGGCTTTGCAATGCTAAAGCCTTGTTGCACTCAAGGGACAAATTTATCAATTGTATTAACTTGGGTAAAATATCAGACATAAACCATTTAATTTTCATTTTCTGAAGTTTGCACTGGTTATAAAAAGAGAGCAGGTGGTAGCCAAAAGGACCATGCATGAGGGCCTGAGAAACAAATTTTTAAACTTTTTAGGCCTAATGAACTAAATAGACCTTTAGTTGTTTTCCCTTATATTTCACAACTGCTAGAGAATAAATCTTGAGGACATACCATGAAACTACTACGACACAGAACTCCATCCATAGGTTCTATACATACATGATAACAAAGCATGTTACAAAATTATACAAAGTTCTACGATGATAACACAGCCCTGGGAATTAGCCTAGGCAACTTGCTATGCCTAGGGTTTTGCCTAGGCATTTTCAGTTTTCCTAGGCAATTTTGTTGTATAGAATGCATTGGAATTCAACAAATTGAGACATATTTTTGCCTAGGCAAAATTTTCTAATTCCCAGGGCTGATAGCAAATAGAGAAAAATTGTCTTTCATGTGGACATTGTATACTGTTGATCAACATGAACACGATTTTCATGATAACATTTGTTTAGTCATCAAATTACAGTACGTGGAGAGTGGATTGTAACTAAATCACCTGCAGAGTGGAGTTATCACCCATGCTATAACTTTCAAATTTTGTACATATCGACAAAAAACACAAGCAATGTTTCAGCCAATGGACCTGCAAGTTTAACCCGGAGGTCCATTGGCTGAAACTTTGCTTGTGCTGGTTATGCTTTGCAACAAATTTGCCATTATTGCTTGGGCAAATTCTCCACTCTGTGGGTGATTTAGTGATAATACACTCTCCACGTACTGTAGCATTAATCACAATTTTACATCTATAGGAAAAAAGTAATGGACACACCAGTTTATATGAACTTTTGGATTTTTGAACAAAAAATAGTTTCCAGAAACTGGCAATAAAAACTTCTGAGTAGGGGTAATTTTGCCGAGTAGGTAGAGAATAAGCAAAGAAACAAATTTTTTTTATTACAGCCCTGTTCTCCCTGAAACTATGTTTAAGATGAGGAATGGAAAACTGAGTGAGAGAGAGAAAGTTCTTAGCCATTTTACCAGCAGACATTGTTCAAAAATACAGTTAAAACTAGAAGCCCTGTCACGAACTGTGCACCTATCTAGGCTTAATTACGCGTAGGAATTGTGTGCAATTGCCATATCGAATGGCATCCAAAGAATGGCAGGTTCTCCTGGTTACTCATGGCAAACACAGGCAATGTTTCTGCCAATGGACCTCCGAGTTACCCGGAGGTCCATTGGCTGAAACATTGCTTGTGCACATGCCATATGTACAAAATTTTATCTCCTTACTATGGTCAAAACGCGTAGATTAACGCGCAGATCAATGTGCTATTTGTGCACATTTCATGACAGGACTTCTAGTTTTAACTGTAGATCAACAAGTTGTGGTGCTAATTCTGACATGACAAATTTTGTGGCTTTGGAACATGCAGTCATGACAAAGTCATGGAAGTGATTTCTTATTAACTGGTTGAGTGCTAGAAGCCACTATCATGGCTGTATTAAAAAGTGTTGACTTTACAGGATATGAACCAGCAGAGGCGGCAGAGCCATGGGGGCACAGGGGGCATGTGCTCCTCCACTTTTTTCCACAGATATGTTTCGCAGTTATACAATGAGTTAAAATGGGCACATACAAACATGTCAGTATACAGGCATTTCTGTAATGCTATTTGCAAATCCAAACAATATTTAGCCAAAGAATACCACTTTCGGTCACTTTGGTCTGTTTCTTCTACTACACCTATCTTCCAACGCGAAGGCCAGCCAACCTCTGGGTTGGAAGATGGTTGAAGTAGAAGAAACAGACAGGACAGTGACCACACAGTGGCATATTCATCTAAACGAGAGACTATAGCAAGCCATGGTACATTTACCGACATACAATTGTAACCTTTCTCACACTGCCACGAACCATGGTAGCATTGTAAATTTGTGCCCCTCCGCTTTTATGAAGCTTCCACCGCCCCTGTGTTCCAGCTTAATGTTTATTCAGCAGTAGAACAAAAAATGTTTATAGAAACTTTTGTTACAATTTATTGGAGAGTGCTAATAAGCACTCTCCAATAAATTGTAACAAACCAAATTATTTATTAACAAAATCTTGCTAAACTGATGCTCTCATTGCTGGTATCAATAGACTCTTTGAAAAAAAATACTTATGTTAGGCCACACAAAGTAGATCTTCTGTTTCTCAGGCCATTATTTGTAAAATTTCATGCGGGCGAGCATTTTTTTATTTTATTTTTTATTTCTGTAATTATTTCTTTGCCATTGAAAGTTAATGTTTTAGGCCTAATAATCTATGGAATAGCATGGATGGTGGTGTATTTCGTCCCTTGAAAGCAAGAAGGTTTTGCAATGCTAAAGCATTGCAAAGCCTTCTTGCACTCAAGGAACAAAAAAATTTATCAATTTTTTTTAATTTGGGTAAAATATCAGACATAAACCATTTAATTTTTATTTTTTTAAAATTTACATTGGTTATTAAAAAGAGCATGCGGCAGCCACAAGGACCATGTGGGAGGGCCTGAGAAACAGATTTTTAATATTTTAGGCCTTACAAATCACATTTTAAAAATAATTCAGCACTCTACCAGTTAAGTCATACAGTACATGGAGAGTGGATTGTAACCAAATCACCCGTGGAGTGGAGTTATCACCCATGTTATAACTTTCAAATTTTGTACATATCGACAAAAAACACAAGCAATGTTTCAGCCAATGGACCTCCGGGTTTAACCAGTAAACCCGGAGGACCATTGGTTGAAACTTTGCTTGTGCTGGTTATGCTTTGCAACAAATTTGCAATTATTGCTTGGGTGGATTCTCCACTCTGCGGGTGATTTAGTGATAATACACTCTCCACGTACTGTATCTACCATTAAAGAGACATGACAAAATCATTTAATTATACTTACTAATTTTTTTTATAACAACACAATATCCAGCTCAGGTTTACTTTTAATGTTTCGTCTATTCCAGGATTTAGGTAAAGCATTGAAAGATGTCCTAGTTAACACTATAACACAGGAGAAGATTAAGGAAGTGTGTGAAATGTTGGAGATAAATGAGAATTCAGAAATAGACTATAAGTTATTTTCAGGAGTAGCAGCATTATCAGAGAGGTTTTTATATTCATCATTTGTGTAAGTAAACCTCTTGTCAGTGTCAAGCCCAGAAAACCAAAGCCAGTTTTGGCCTTTCTTTCATCAAATTGATCATATGCTGTTATTTATTTATTTATTGGTGTTTTAAGGTCACATATTCCTGCACAATGGCTAATCATGACCGCGACAGTTTTATGGGTGGAGGAAGCCGGAGTACCTGGAGAGAACCACCGAGCAACGGTGAGCAGCTATCAGCTCCCCAACATACTGACTCCACACAAGCAGGGTTAGCATTGGTTGACGACAGGTGCACCATCGACGTGCAGTACGCCTTAGTACACAATGCCACCGTGCCCCTACGTGGGCAATGGGGGTGAAGTGTCTTGCCCAAGGACACAACGTGTTGCCGCAGGTGGGATTTGAACCGAGGACCTCTCGGCTTGCAGCCTGCACCTCTACCAACTGAGCCACCACGCCCCCATGATATGCTGTTGTATTACAAACTGTTTGACAGGGAAATGGTCCATAACACTAATGTCATTCCATTACACTTTGAGGATTAAGATTTCGATTAAAAAAAATATGCCACCCTCCACACAAAATAAACAAAGCAGAATGCTTAAAAGTTGGCTACACACATATCGCGAATTGGAGGAAATATTCACACAAACATCTCATCTAATATAATTTGAGGGTGGATGTATCATAAGAAGAATGTTTTTAAAAATTCTTCTAAGTTTGGAGGTGACATAACACAACACGAATATTGATAACATTGAATATGGTGAATCCCAGTTAAATAACAAATTCTGCATATTAGTGGATCTGGTATAGATAGATACAGTTCCATTTTTCATTGTTTTCCAAGTTAACCCTTTGAGACTTTAATTATACTGACATTCAAACGTCACTGGGAATTCAGTTTCTTCAATGTTTTTTTTTAAAAATGCGGCGTCAAACTTCGGAATGTACCAATAACAAGTTATTTTTCACATCAATGATTATCTGATTGAGGGCAAGATTATTTTGGTGATCTGAATTTGTCATTCAAAACTTGTTTTATTACAAATTATTGGAGAGTGCCCACAGGCACTCTCCAATAATTTGTAATAAAACAAATTTATATAAACAAACCATTATTTTCGTGTTTGACTGAATATGAAATATAAGCAAGGAGAGTGTTAGCTTTTACTCTGGTATCCTCATTTTTGGAAGCCCTGATAGTGGCTTCCAGCACTCAACCAGTTAAGAAGTCTTGACAGCAGGATTATATTAGTGTTTTAAGCTGCGATAACATTTGGCTCAACAGTTGTCACTGAACACTATTCGGGAGGAAATAGGAATTTGAGGTTAAAACTTTAAAAAATCGAAAAATAATAAGAAAACAAATGACCACAAAGTATCAGTGAGCTGTTTGATTTCGTAAGTAATGGCACATACAAAAGTATCAAAGGGTTAAATTAAACAAATGATTTCGTACGTAATGACGCATACAAAAGTATCAAAGGGTTAACTGAATCGACCTGAGAATTCAGTACCGCCTGATCTGGAGCAATTATAATCCCAATATTCACACACATGTATGCTAAATGAGAGACATTCAGTTCCTCTTCATTAAGAAGAGAAGACAACCTGATGATACATGTAAAAGGTAGAGTGGGTCCCACTAAATTCTATTTTTATTGGTGCTCAAGGCAACTATCAGCATCTATGGCATTATCATGACCGCAACATAGGTATAAAGTCAAGTTTAGGCCCTACAAAGTAGATCTTGTTTCTCAGGCCATTTTTGTAAAATTGCATGTGGGCAGACATTTTTTTATTTTATTTTTGTAATTATTTCTTTGCCATCAAAAGTTCATGTTCTTGGTTTTCATTATGTTTTAGGCCTCATAATCTACAGAATAGCATGGGTGGTGGTGTATTTCATCCCTTGAGTGCAAGAAGGCTTTGCAATGCTAAAGCATTGCTAAGCCTTGTTGCACTCAAGGGGCAAATTTATCAATTTCATTAATTTGGGTAAAATATCGGACATAAAGCCACACAAAGTAGATGTTCTGTTTCTCAGGCTAAGTTTTGTAAAATTGCATGTGGGCGGGCAGTTTTTTATTTTATATTTTATTTTTGTAATTACTTCTTTGCCATCAGAAATTCATATTCTTGGTTTATTTTATGTTTTAGGTCTCATAATCTACAGAATAGCAAGGGTGGTGGTGTATTTCGTCCCTTGGGTGCAACAAGGCTTTGCAATGCTAAAGCATTGCAAAGCCTTGTTGCACTCAAGGGACAAATTTATCAATTTTATTAACTTGTGTAAAATATCAGGTATAAACCATTTAATTTTTATTTTTTCAAGTTTGCATTGGTCATAAACAGAGAGCATGCGGCAGCCAAAAGGACTATGTGGGAGGGCCTCAGAAACAGAATTTTAATTTTATTAAGCCTAAACCATTTAATTTTTATTTTTCTAAGTTTGCATTGGTTATAAAAAGAAAGCATGAGGCAGCCAAAAGGATGATGCTTGAGGACATGAGAAACAGATTTTTAACTTTTTTAGGCCATATATAGCCAATTGTTTATACCCATGCTGTCTACTTTGGAGGACTTCCACTCTAGGTGTTGGTTACATGGTTCTATTTTACCAGTAAAGCACAGCTTGTGAATCACAGTAAACAGGTACTGCTCCACTTCCTGGTGCTCCCACAATGGAGTCCCATTAAATTGCAAATTGTTCAATAGAATGAACCTTGTACAGTGGAGCCCACTTAATTGGATATCTCTTAATTGTATATCCCTGTTAATTGAATATAATTGCCCAAAACAAAACCATTTACCATACCTCCAGTACAAATTTGACCTGTTAATCGAATATAGATTATAGAGTAAACTCCTGTTAATTGAATAAAAAATCTTGTAACATGTCGAAAAATTACCTTGATTCTCCCCAGTTTTCCTTTGGTTATAGACCCATTTGCCTCAGTACATCTAATACAGGCATTTATTCTATTATATCTTGTTTGACAGAGCTCATGGTGCTCTGTCAAACAAGATATAATAGAATAAATGCTAAGTTTATCTCTAGAATGCAGGAAATTGACACAATCCCTGTTAATTGAATACTCCTGTTAATTGAATAATTTTCACTGGCAAAGTGGGTATTCAATTAACAGGGTTCCACTGTATATTATTCAATACCTAAGAATATTTCATAACTTTTATACTATTTATTTTATTGGTGCTTAATGCCACATCAGCCTCTAAGGCTATATCATGGCAAGGAAAGAGATGTATTAGAAAAAGCTCAGTAATTTTCATGAAATAAAAACGAGTTTACGAAATCTGGAAAGAACATGAGGAATAAAAATGAGTAAGCTGTTTGAAGAATACTTTGTAAATCAACCTGTTGAATAGATGAGAGTTTAAAAGAATAAAAACAACTGAAAATTTAATAAAAAGGTTGATTTCCTTGAGGAACGACAGAATTTTATGAGAATTTGTGTTGTAAAATAGGTCTCAAGGAGATGCAAAGTGGGTGAATCTTTTATTGGTGAAACTTTTATACTAATTTGACCTTTTGTTGTTGATTTGGATTTATAATCTCTTCAACCTTTTTAACCCATTTTGCATAAATTTGAGCCCCAAAAATATTTTTCTGAGACCTATCAGTAGGCCCAACAAAAATAATATTTTACCATTACAGTACGTGGTCTGGAGAGAGGACTGAACCAAAACACCCGTGGAGTGGAGTTATCACCCAAGCTATAACCTTCCAATTTTGTACATATCTACAAAAAACACAAGCAATGTTTCAGCCAATGGACCTCCGGGTTAAACCCGGAGGTCCATTGGCTGAAACTTTGCTGGTGATGGTTATGCTTTGCAACAAATTTGCAATTATTCCTCGGGTGGAATCTCCACTCTGTGGGTGATGTAGTGATAATACACTCTCCATGTACTGTACATGTAATAAAACAGGCCCTGATGACACTAAAGAAGTCACCAAGGTACATTCTACAAGGCATCTTGGTAGGGCCCAACATTACTTTAAAATGCAAAGCCTGATACACAACAAATCGATAAAGAGGAGCAGCAATAATTTAAAGCTACAGCACTATAGGGCTGGATGGCTGAGCCCTGTAGGGCTGTATGATTAAATTATTACTGCACCTCCCCATCAAAATAATATAGATTCACCCACTTTGCTGTGAATAGTATTCTTCAGGATTAAAATGTTCAGGCGGTAAGTGTTTAACCCCTAGCACTCTGGTAATGCAACCAAATTTTCTCTAATCACTCTGTTTTTCTCTTGTTTAAGTATGAATTTAACCAATTATATTTTGTTTGACAGAGCTCTATGAGCTCTGTCAAACAAGATATATTTGGTTAAATATCAAACTGCATTATGGGAAATATTTGCTGCTAAAATCTTTGCTATTTTGACATCAGAGTGCAGAGGGTTAAAGAGAATCATCTATGGCTGCCTTTGACAACAATATAACTGTAAAGTCTAGTGTAGCCAGTCTCTTATAATTGTTGTCCACTTTAGACTACTCTAACCCTAAGTATTAGTTATATTATTACACTAATGTAACAAATCGAAAGGGAAGTGTGTGAGCCAGGGTTCGAACCTATGATTCTGAGAAAGAAAGTGACTGATTTATCATGAAACTTACAGTTCTGGAATAACCATTGCTGTTTGGTAAATGGCCTTCAATGCTTGGTTCCCGTACTTCTCTCTCAATCTCTTACATTGGTGCTGTGGCCAGCCCTCTGTAGTTGATGACAATGTAGGTGCTGTTTCAATTGCTCCGAGGAGGAACTTATGAACTTATGGAATTTTTGGGGTGCCAATTTCACAGGTGATGAATCACAAAAAGATTTAAGAAGGGGAAAGTAGAGAAGTGGTTCTGGTTTTAAGGCCATTTATCAACCAGCCTGGTTGGTCCAGATCTCTAAGTCTTGGAAGAAATCGGTTTCTTTCTGTGCTAGAGGTCATAGGTTCAAACCTTGGCTGATGCACTTCTCTCTCTAGCTGTTACACCAATCAAGTATAACTTGTCTCCCACAATAAACAAACACTACACCACTTTCTAGGGTTCACACCTGGACATTTACCTTGCTCATTGTATGCATCATTAAGTTAATCCCTATTAATTGAATGAAAAAGTGTTTTAACCCTTTATCCAACATAATGGCCAAAACCAGCCAGCGCAATTCTCAAAAATCGCCAATTAATTTTCATTACTTTTTCATATTTTGTCTCAAAAACATAGGTTATGACCCCTCATTGGAACGAACTCATCAAGCTCATTCCAATGAGGGGTCATAACCTATGTTTTTGAGACAAAAAAATGAGTTATTCAAGAATATTCTTTTGCAAGAGTCGTCTAGGGCTCCACGGTATTTCGATAAACCAATATATACCGGTATTCAAACCAATATCAATTGAATACCAGTGTAATAACAAAAATATTGGTTTATCGTCATTATTTATTTACCCACAATTTAATTTTCAAGATGTCTTGAGATTTTTAACTGTAACTCAGAATGAATAATATTATCGCTTTACCCAAGGAATCGTGTGCATGTGCCCAAGTAATATACAAATTCAGCAGTTGAAAAAATAATTTTCAAAAATTTCAACAAAACTATATCATGTGACCCCTCATTGGAACGAGCTCAATGAGCTCGTTCCAATGAGAGGTCACATGATATTTTTTTTTAGAAATTTTTGGAAAAATTTGATTTAAAATAATAAATTTTGATATCATCTGTGTTGCGTAAAGGTTTTTCGAACTGCATCATCAAGGCATGCTGATTCATTCTGACTGTGATGCATCGAGGCTCGATTGTGGTACTTATGTTCAGATATCTGAACAGTTTTCGATATACTGGTATACCGTGGTATTTTTTTGAATACCGATAGCGGTATTCTGTTTTCAATATCGTGCAGCGCTAGAGTTGTCTGCTTTTTTGTGTTAGGTAAAGGTTTAAGCTGCTGGAAATGGCGCTGGAAATGATGTAAAAAATTAATTTAAAGGCTTTACATATTTATTGAGCAGGTTGGAGTTAATTTTGTAGGCTAAAATGGGAATGTTTTAATTCCTGAGCAAGCAATTTACTAACCCCCCCCCCCCTCCGCTCCCCTATTGGAACACTTATTGGCTCGCAGAATCTTCAAAAATGACAATAAAATCATGAGACTTTGAAATTTTGCCTTCTTTGCTTGATGTATAATTATTATGCATGTGGTTGTAACAAAGCATGATTTGAAAACTTAAATGTCTGTGAACCACATATTTTTTGTTTGTCCTTATGCAGGCTAGTTCATATTTAACCACATACAGTACGTGGAGAGTGGATTGTAACTAAATCACCCGTGGAGTGGAGTTGATCACCCAAACTATAACTTTCAAATTTTGTATATATCAACTAAAAACACAAGCAATGTTTCAGCCAATGGACCTCCGGGTTTAACCCGGAGGTCCATAGGCTGAAACTTTGCTTGTGCTTGTTAAGCTTTGAAACAAATTTGCAATTATTGCTTGGGTGGAATCTCCACTCTGCGGGTGATTTAGTTATAATACACTCTCCACAGACTGTACCCAACGCACAGGATATCAAAATAATTTATTTTGTTTTTCAAACTTTTAAAAAAAACTCAAACATATCATGAATGATGATTCTAATGAGCACATTCCAATGAAGGGTCACATGATATTGTTTTGTTGAAATGATATGAGGAATATATTTTTTTCAACTGCTTAATTTAAAATTATACAGGCAGATGTGGCCCCCTTTTTTAGATAAATGGTTATTTATTTATTTATTTATTTATTTATTGGGGTTTAATGACACTTTTGACAGTCAGGGTCACCTCATGTCGGTCAGTTTTACGTGTGGAGGAAACAGGAGTACCGGGAGAGAACCATCGTGCAGCTGTCACACTTCCCAACGTACTAACTCCACACAAGCAAGTGCACCATCCACAAGCAGTATGCCATAGTACACAGTTCCACCATGCCCCCACTTGGGCAATCAGGATGAAATGCCTTGCCCAAGGACACAACACAGTTACCCTGGTGGTTATCAAACTGCAAACCTTTGGGTTTGATGTCATAACCACTGAGCCACCGTGCTCCCAGATAAATAGTTAATGGGACAATACAGTACAGGCAATGTTCAGCCAATGGACCTCCGGGGAGACCCTGAAGGTCCTCTGACTGAAATTTTACTCATCTTTTATGTAATGTACTTTTTTTTTTTACTGTCTGTGTATATTGCCAAGGAAAAAACTCCCCTCATCACATGTTGTAGTGGTAATTAACTCCAAACCCGCTGGGTATTTTCTAAATATTTTTCATCAAATCTACTTATGGCTGCTATAAAGCAGCCATGACTAGATTTGATGCAAAATTCATCAACATTTATCTCTAGGAATCAATGGTGGAAAACTTAGTACTATTTACGGATGTAAAATTTGATTAAATGTACCCAAACTATACTTAATCCACAGCTACCTAATATTTCTTTTGTTCTTTGTCATGAAAACAAGCCCTATAAAATCACACCAAGTACGGTTTTGATGAGAACAGCTCAGAAAAAAGGACCAATATCTGGATATTGGGACGATTTTGAAACAGTCCCAATATCTAGAAATTTGTACGATTGTCACGGTACTGTAATCATAACCATTCAAAAGTAAAGATGCTGTAAAGGAGGTGTGAAAAACTTTCTAACACATGAATTATCGACAAGCTTTTCTCGACAGAGCTACTGAATTGAGTGTGCATCGTGTCCAAATTATAATGTACTTTTTAATTTTTTGTTGCTTTTAATAACCAACAGCCCTGGTAACCTAAAAAGGACTCCTCTGGAAACCTCGGAAGTGAAGCAGTACTTGTTTGCTGTGGTAAACAAGTTCAGTTTTACTGGTAAAATAGGACCTGGTCACCAGTGCCCGGGGTAGAAGTCCCCTAAAATGGGCAGTATGGGTATAAACGATTGGCTAAACTTTATTTTACACCTTTTTTTGCTGTCACAATTAGCCATAGCTGTAGAAAAGTGACCTTAAACACCTGTAAATAAATAAATAACCTAAAAAAACGACCTTTTTCAAATGTTAAGACGGAAATCAGGCACCATCATCTGCCACCCCTGAGGGAAAGCGAACCTCTTCTTGAGATAAAAAAAAATATTATTCTTCCAAATGCTTTAAAAATGAACGATTATTAAATTTATCTGCCGCACTTTCGATGAGGCATTGAATGAGTGTTCCACCCTTGAGCTGAGACATTATATTAGCAGGAGAACAAATTACGTCATGATGTGAGTTCACTTCGAAGCCACAGATCTGTTCACAATATCTGAACTCCTGATGTGTGTCATAACTTCAATAGACTTTCTAGCAAGCAAACAATGGATTATGCCCATTTTGTTTTTCGGGTTAGAGCAAGCAAAAAGTGTTTTAAAATGTGGTTTTACTCATGTCAAACTTTCTAAAATATAATTTTTTTGACTTTTGTTAACATTGAGGGGCTGTGGATTAAATCACATATATCACTATTTTGTGCAATATATGGGTAAATAATTGTACAGTTGTGCAGGTGTCCTCCAGTATTTGGACTCGGCTTTGCCTCGTCCAATATATCTCCGGACACCTGCACAACTGTACAATTATTTACCCATATAGTACACAAAATAGTGATATATCTATTACTTAATTCAGTGGCAAGAGAAAGCCTTCCTGGGCAGGAATATCCGCAAGGAGTTAACAATCAGCCAACTGTAGCTCTGAAGTGTTACTTATATTTTCAGGACTGAAGACACATTAGATATGGCTGAATATCAGAGAGAGAAAATTGAATGTGCTGATTTCTGTGCTTTAGACTGGAAGTTTCATGGAGTAGATGTGAACCCACCAATACGGAAACTGTTAAAAGCATTGAGCTGATTTATGGAGATCAAGAATATATTCAGACTCCAGCATGCCTCAAATATACGATGACGGCCAAACAGTTCAGCAGTATGATAGCTGAGTAAGGCTGTCAGTGATTTAATGCTGTCATCCAAGAATTCCTTGAACCAGGGGATGTCGCTAAGGGGATTTAGGGTGTGTGACACACCCAATATTTGTTCCAGTTGGGACATTTCTGTCAACTGGAGTCGAAGATCTTTATTCTGTCTTGCTAGTAATCATGTGCATTCATTACTGGTTGCGGGCTGGAAGCCCACTTCTGGGCTTTCTTCTCAAGTGCAGGTACTGAATATTAAAGGCTTCATATTATTCTGTGGATGTAATTCACATTATCTTTGAAGAGAATTGTTTTCATCTGATTGGATTTGCCTTGTTACAATTTTTGGGAGAGTGCCTATGGCACTCTCCCATAAAATGTAACAAGGCAAAGACTTGTAAACAAATTTTTATGACCAGAAATAATTTAGCACCCTACCACTTAAAAGACTAGATTCTTGGACTTGTGTCTTTTTTTTTTTTATTAGGGTTCAACGACACATTAACAGCCAGGGTCATATCATGTCGGTGACAGTTTTATGGGTGGAGGAAGCCGGAGTACCCGGAGAGAACCACCGAGCAACGACGAGCAGCTGCCAGCTCTCCAACATTGTAACTCTGAACTCTGCACCACATCACAGGCAGGGTTAGATTGGTTAAAGACATGCACACCATCGACGTGCAGTACGCCTTAGTACACAGCGTCATCGTGCCCACATTTAGGCAATCGGAGTTAAGTGCCTTGCCCAAGAACACAGCATGAATCAGTTGCTGAAATGGTCACCCATCCAACTACTAACCGCGCTCGACGTTGCTTAACTTCAGTGATCTGACGAGAACTGGTTACCGTGACGCCACCGCACCCCTGGACTTGTGTCAAACACACAGTTGATCATACCAGTAGAGGTCTGTAGCAGAGAATAAAATCTTGAATTTTGAGATAACCTATTTACAATTCATCTGGATATAATAAAGAAGACCGTTTACAGTACAGCCATCGTGGATGGGTCAAAATCTGTGGGTGGGCATTTTTCCATGCATGTAATTCAGAGACAATCTGCTATGACAGCTAGCAAAATTTCCACCAATAATGAACTGGGGTAATCCCAGTGCTTCAGTGGTGGATATTCTGTTAGGTGTCATAGCGGATCATCTCTGAATTATATGTGCGGAAAAAATTAAACCTGTGGATTTTGGCCCGTCCACAATGGTCCTACTGTATGACAGTTCACAGATTTTGAAAGCATCTCCAGCAAGCACAGGGAGGTGTCAGCTGTCTTAAGGAGTTTGAGCATTGAAGAGAGGAAGTCTTCCCACAGGAATTTTAAAAGAGTGCTATCAAATAGGGTGATAAAACACAACTTTTTGATGAACTGTTTGTAGTTCCAGATGAACAACTTTTTGGTTATCTGTTTTCTTTTTTCATTTAGATAATCACCACAGGAATGATAAAATCTTTCCTCTCAAATTTTGTGGCCTGCTGTAATACCCAATTCAGGCTGTTGAGGGATCGGTATGGCCAATTTGGAGTACCGGTATGGTACATATTAATTAAACAAAAGGTTGCATTATGGCTTACCACATCCATATTTTATTTATTCACTTATAAATTTCCAAGAAGTCGTGAGTTTTTAACTATAATCCTGACTAACTAATATTCCAATTTTGTCTTGATTGGAGTATAGAGATGTCAACTGGCTCTTGCTATTAAGCATGTAGTTTTTTACAAGACAAGATTTCCTATGTGGTCATGGTCTTATGTCGCCCTTGTAATTGGTCTCATGCAAACAGAGATCTGTGACCGATTTGGTCCCAGCATGACCAATATTTGGTCCAGTTCATTACTAATTAAACAAGAGGATGGGAAGCCATGCATTACGATAACTACATGTATTTATCCACCAACAAATTTCCCAAGTTATTCAACTATAATTTCGACTGATAAAGATACCAACTACATCATCAAGGCATGCCTTCAGAGAAGGGCGTCAGAGAAGGTGTGCCTTGATGATTGATGATGTAGTTGGAATAATATTTTATCAGTCAGGACTTGAGTAATGACAGTCGAGAAAAATTCGGTTTATCCCCCTCCCCACCCCAATCAGTCATCTTCGCGAGTTATTCAACTATAATTCTGACTGACAAGGATTCCAACTACATCATCAAAGCATGCCTTCATCGAAGGTATGCCTTAACTGGTAGAGTGCTAAGTTTTTTGGCTTGTTAAAATTTTGTTCACATGTTACTGCCTTGCTACAATTTATGGGGGAGTGCCTACAGGCACTCTCCCATAAATTATAGCAGGGCAATTCCATCCAGACTAAATAATATCACATCAAGAATTAATTGAAGCACATTCACAGAATATCAAGCCTTTAAGCTGTGGTACCTGCACTTCAGGATGAAGCCCAAAAATGGGCTTCCAGCACTCTACCAGTTAATGAGGCAGATGGAATATTATTCAGTCAGGATTTGAGCCATCACAGTTGGGACAAATCAGATCTACAATGCCCCTCATCCCCCCTTCCCAATCTTCATGGCACTCCTGCATTGAACAATAAGCATGAAGGAACAAAAAAAGGCTCTACCATGTTGGAAAGGCAGTCTCAACTGAAAGATGATAGAATCAAGACCTTTTGACATCTTTTGAAAAGTTCTTGCCTCACAGTTCATCAAAATGAGGGACTGAGCATTTCAGTTACATTGCATGGTGACATAAAGAGTATGATAGACTGACTTGATGTCAGAGAAACAAATTAATTTTCATATGTAAACTGGCAAATTATAGTCATAAAATTATATCGAACAATTTAAGGGGTCTGCTAACAAAATTTGGTTTGGATGACTAAATGATTTTGAAATAGACTTTATTTTGTGAACTTGAAGATAAAATTTGAAAGTTTCTATTTCAATATCTGTGAGAAGTGCCAGAGGGCAAGTCAGAGAAGAAAAAATTTATATTCTCATTTTTCTTATCAAAAAATCAAATATTTTTCTGAATATTATTTGATACAAGTATTTGTGAGTTTAAATCTACCACTCTGAAACAAAAACACTGTGTAAAGTGGAAACAATTTTGTTGCCAAGGGAACATGCACATGTTAGTGGCAGTTCCTGTCAAAACAAGAATCATGATAATTGTCTGGGTAATTTGTATTACCCGAGTTCAAACCTGTTATCAGTCGAGTTTGGGGTTATATCAGCCGAGGGTGACTTTTGTATCAAGGAAGGGAAGTATCATGAGACTCACGACAAAATCCTGGTATCGAATTAACACTTAACCTGCTGGTTTTTCATAGCAGCCATGACTGGATTTCATGATAAATTAGAACAAATGAAGCCAACTACCATTTGCAATATGACTGACCTGGAGCTGCACGGTATATCGATAAACTGATATATACCGGCATTCAAACCAATATAGATTGAATACCAGGGTAATTACAAAAATATCGGTTTATCGTCATTATTTATTTACCCACAATTTAATTTTCAAGATGTCTTGAGTTTTTTAACTGTAGCCCCGAATGAATAATATTATCCCTTTATCCAAGGAATCGTCTGCTTGCACTCTCGTAATATACAAATTCAACAGTTGAAAAAATAATTTTCAAAAAATTCAACAAAACTATATTATGTGACCCCTCTTGGAACGAGCATGCTGAGCTCGTTCCAATGAGGGGGTCACATGATATAGTTTTGTTGAAATCTTTGGGGAAAATCTGATAAACTAATTTTGAAAATAATCAATTTTGATATCGTCTGCGTTGGGTAAATGTTTTTTGAACCGCATCATCAAGGTGTGCTAATTCGTTCGTGCCTCGAGTCTCATTTGTGGTACTTGTGTTCATACATCTTAACAGTTTTCAATATACTGGTGCACCGCAGTATTTTTGGGAATACCGATACCGGTATTCAGTTTTGAATATCGTGCTTCCCTAGATTGACCTGATTTACAGTGATACATTCTAACAGATACCATATTATACCCTTTCCGTTAACAAGGGTATTAGTGTCCTGATGGGAATATCTGCCAGCAGCATGGAAAGAGTTAATAATAACTAATATAACATCATTTCCATCACTTGTGTTAACTCTTAACCCACTGAGTATTTTCAAGATAATTTTTCATCAAATCTAGTCATGGCTGCTGTAAAGCAGCCATGACTAGAGTTGATGAAAAATTAATCTAAATATAACAAGAAATCATTGTTGAAAAAATCCATTCAATTTTCAGGGGAAAATATGTTTAAATATGCCCAAATTATACTTATATCAGTGACAAGAGAAACCCTGTGCTGGGCAGGAATATCCGCCAGCAGCATGCAAAGAGTTAAATGCCATGCTTATTGGTTGTTGGGTTAACCCTTTACCTAACGCAACTTGCAGACAATTTCACAAACAACTTTCTTGATTTAAACTAAATATGGTAGAAACGTGTTAACTGAATATCCTCAATTCCAGTGAAATTATTCAATTAAAATGAGTATTCAATTAACAGGAATCTAGAGATCAACATGACATGTTGCAAGCCTGGAACAAATCTTCATGTTTCACTCACACAAGGGCAAGAGCTGTATAATGTAATAACTTCCAAATAAGCGCTGTGTCAATTCCTGAGGTTCCCAATGGGTAGTTTTCTCATTAACCTACATGCAATTAACAGATCAAATTTATACTGAAGGTATGATAAACATTTTGGCACCTCAAAAGTGTCAAACCATGTTTGACATTTTTCTTTGTATATTTTCCATATTTGTGCCACACCTGAATAAATGGGAGCCGAAGCAATAGCTCTGGCATCCAATTTCCATCAGTAGAGTAGAACTAATCTTTCATAGTAGACTTGCACTGTTCAACATGTATTTTGACAGATTCTAATGAAAAGCAGAGGCAAAAAATTATTTCAGCAATCACTGTGATATTATTTGTTGAATTTATGTACATTAACAACACTGTTGATGTTTTTATATTTTATTGAATAAATTGAAGATATTTCAGGGGTTTTTTTTATATTTTATTGACAAATTTCTTTCCTCATGTTTTTAGCTTGGCACAGCGCAAGCAAAAAAGGGTACATGTTTATTTTGTGACAATTAAATATGTAAAAAATTCCAGCACAGAAACAAGAAGCCTAAGGTGGCTTTATGCACTCATCTGAATGAGAGTTTGGGAAAAAATGTTAGGGATAATAATAACACTTTGGCCGGCCACTGATTTGTCACGGTTCTCGGGTGAGAAGGCCTTGATTAGCCCCATGCTCCCAACTGTCTCCCTATTCCCACGCTTCTCCAAACACTCGGAGATGATCTGGTTCCAAAGCTCTCCAATAAGCATACTATCCCTCAGCTTTGTGTTGCCCAGTATCCACATATCCTTCATTCTCCCATCCCACTTCCCCATCATAATCCCAGTGAATCTTCTTCTGTTAGACTGGTATTTTGGACCTCCTAATAGAAGGTGTTCCAGAATCTCCACTACACCGAAATTACACATTTGGCACACCTTTTCATCGTCTTTCCCAGTTTTCCCCTTAAGCTCCAGCAACCGCAGCCTTATCTTGAACAACTGCCCCCCCCCCCCCCCCCCCCATTCCCCACCGCCAAAGGACAAGCATTGGAAACTCTATATCAATACTTCATTCTCCTGTTGTTTGATTATGCCGATGTTATATGGGATGGTTGCACGGAGACTGAATCAACACTTCAAGAAAATTTACACTTGGATGCTCTACGAACCATAATAGGGGTCACTAGGTGGACAAGTCATCAACTTATCTATAGAGAATCTGGTTCCATACCACTCAAGGAGCGTAGACGATGCCACAAATTAGTAGCGTTGTATAAGATTATGTTCACAAACGTCCCAAACTACATTAGGCTGCTCATTCCGCAACCTGTATCAGAATTGACTTATTACTCGCTAAGATCTTCGAACTTGTTAAGGGAAATTAAATGTTACACGAACAGGTTTTCTAACTCGTTTCTGCCATCAGTGGTAAAACTTTGGAACGCGGCTTAAGCGCAGATCTGCAGAACTGTACTTCCGTAGATCACTTTAAGAAGAAACTTGCAGTTAACGACAATGTCGTCCCTGGGTTTTATTATGTGGGTAGCAGAAAGGAACAAATTGTTCACACGAAGCTGCGGTCAAATTGTAATGATTTAAATGGACATACATTTGATAGATTTATAAGTGATAGTGCATCTTGTGGCTGCGGTCATGTATATGTAGACACTGAACACTATTTATTAATGTGTCCTCTATATGCAGAACAAAGAAATTCGCTTCTAATAAAATTGGGCCACACCACTAATATCACTCTTATGCTATATGGGAATACGGAGAAAACTGCCTTGGAAAACGCCAGCATATTTAGTGCAGTTCAAGAATATATTAGGGAAAAAATGAGATTCCAGTGAATGATGGTTTATTATCCAGTGGAAAAGAACCCTGACAATGACCTTTGCTGTATTGGGTGAGTGAGATTTTAGTGGGCCTATCATATAAATCAAAATAGAATGCCTCCACACCCAATAGATAGGTAAATTATTTAAAGGAGATGGTGGGATATAGTATGGTACTTTCTCTTTCTTTCCAATTCATTGGATCAGTTTCTGTTTTATGTACAGTTGCATCTACACCATTGTATTGTATTTTATTTCTCTGTAGGGTACGGCATTAATATAGGCATTGCCTGTTCGCCAAACCCCATTCCATTGAGGAAATAAAGATATTGTTAAAAAAAAAAGTACCATCAAGGTACTCTTCAAAACCGGGCTTCTCTTTATCATGCAGGCCACCCAAAGACCTTTTTGCATTGACCCACTCTCGACAATTCAGGTTACAATCTGCCATGACTCTTTGTCTGATGATTTTTTTTAACTTGGGTTGTGCCCACATCTAAGTCCAAGATCTCTGTTGACTTGTTCTTTAGTTAGCCTTGGGAGGCTTTAGGCACTCACCTGAATTATTCGGTTAACAGTATTCAGAATTAAAACAGGAATTTGGTCATTTCCAGCATTTTAGTGTTAAAATGATATTTATTCTATTATCTATTATTAAGCTCATAGTGCTCTGTCAAACAAGAAATGTACAGTAAATTGCCTCCACCATATATATATATATATATATATAGATATATGGGATGAAAGACTCTGACGCCGATGGGGATCGAACCACTGCCTTGACGAGAGTACATTTCTGCGGCACCAATCGCCTAGTGAAACTGGACCAGCGCCATAGACCACTCGGCTACCGACAAGCCCCCAAAAAGGCATGCTAGCAGGTCGAGCATCCATGGAACTGGCACAGTCCACACGAAATTACTCGGTATCTCCCAGAATTAGTTGTTTACAATGGATTATACCATGTAATGCAGATGAAATCAGTGAGAATCAATGATGAAGATCACTACTGAGCCGTTCGAGTCTCCATTTGCTCCCATATTTCCCAACAATTCCCAGCATTTTCGCTAGGCCCTCTTCGCTTTCTGACACTAGCACCATATCGTCTGCAAAAAATAGCCCTGGGATCTTCAAGTCCCCAACTGCTGCCCCCTCGTCGCTATGCAGGAGTTCATCTCCTAAACCTTTGATGTACATTGCAAAAAGAATTGGCGAAAGAATACACCCCTGTTTTATGCCTATCTCCATAGGCACACGTTTTGTTGTAATGTTTCCCAGGCTAAGTTCACTCTGTACGTTTTTATATAATGCTTTCATAATTCCAACAAACTCGCCTCCCAAGCCCAGAGCCTCCAGCTTGCGCCACATACCCTTCCTCTATACTCTATCGTGTGCCTTTTGAACATCCCAAAAGACCATAAACATCTTTTTCTTTTTTGCTTTTTCTCTTTTGCTTTCTATCATTTGGGATAGCGTGAAAAGATGGTCAGTGACTCTCCTTCCCTTCCTGAAGCCATTCTGGATTTCTCCCAAAAAACCCTTCTCTTCAATCACCTCCTCTAGTCTCCCATACAGGACATTACAGAAAACTTGTCCAATGTTGCTACTGACAGAGATCCCTCGATAGTTATCCAAAACGTCTTTTCCCCCTTTTTGTGAATAAATGTC
The DNA here is from genome assembly GCA_031216915.1 of Pictodentalium vernedei. NCBI lineage: Eukaryota > Metazoa > Mollusca > Scaphopoda > Dentaliida > Dentaliidae > Pictodentalium > Pictodentalium vernedei. The sequence goes on along the minus strand of CM062294.1, from coordinate 469,441,972 downwards.
ACTTTGCTTTCTGTCCACTCCTTTGGGACCTCTTGGTTTTCTATGGCTAAATTGAATAGGGCAGTTAGGCTTTCCGCGAATTCCTCTCTCCCTTGTTTAGTTTAATTAACCAATATTTATTCAAAATATTTCAAAATAGTATGAATTATACAACATAATAGATGGTGGATCCGACAGAAAGCTAAAAAGCTTTTTCAAGGTCGTTTCCACATACAACATTTACAATATTACATTATTATGCCTCAAGTTTATAACATCAGCCGTGATTGGTTAATTTAACACCTTCAAAAAGTCATAGTACTGGAGTTTTGGGGCAAAACACGGGTACTATCGGAACGTTTTTCCCTGGAGACAAGAGAACGAAAAAAATGTAAGCGCCACTTCCGCGTCCGTTTAACTTTTTTCAACACCAGTAGACACAAACTTACTAACAAATATATCATCTTCAGTGGGTATGTTTTCAATTTTAACTGCAAACAATGAATTCAAAAGAATCAGAAATATTAAAAAACTCACTTACGTGTTGTTCAACACTTCAGTGAATCCTGAATATGAGTCTCAGTTATGACTTCAATCAATTATATTTAAGAAATAACTGCTGTTTTCCTTCGGTTTATGCGATATAAACCGAAAATTTTCAGCACAAGCTTCATAACAAGCATTTACAATGAATTATAACATGAACAGCATGATGCAGTTGTAAACATTGGCATTTGTTGATATAAAAACTCCCAAAGCGACGGAACTTGAGACAATTCATTTTTGAAGAGACCTCATTCGTTCGAAATGACGTCATGTTTTTGGATTCGACTACATTGTTGTTACAAGATTGATGGCATGTTGCAGTTAACGCTTAACAATGAAAGTCATATTTTGTTCGGCATAATAAAATAATTAGAACGTTTCTTTTCATGTTTTATCGGTCGATAGTACCTGAGTTTGTGTGATTTCTGAAATAAAACCTGAAGCAGCGAAGCTGCTTCAGGTTTTATTTCAGAAATCGCACAAACTCACACTCTAAAATCAGTTGGGTTAAAAATCAACCCAAATCGACTGGGTTGAGTGAATATGAACCCAATTGGGTTCATATTCACTCAACCCAGTCGATTTGGGTTGATTTTTAACCCAACAGTAGGTAATAAAGGCGGATTTACGACCACTTTGTACATGTACGTGTACAACATACGTACACGATGCGTTCACCAACGTGGAATCCAGTGTTAAATCGCACGATTGTTCACAAAAATGTACAGAGGTCTTGAATCCCCTATGTTTTTTTGTGACTCCTAGATCGCACTTTTAACGTTCAAATACTCGTGGTGAACGCGCGTTTTTAAAAAAAAGGTGAAATTGTACATCTTCACTTTTATCTTTTACTTTAAAAATTTTTGTCGACGTCCCCATCGCAGATCAGACCATCGATCCATCATTGGTGAACGCGAGCAAAAAATTCTAGGCTAGATCAAAAAAACGGTCTGCGGATTCTGGACCAGTGGTCCAGAATCCGCAATTGTTTTGAGGCGGTGGGTTTTTTCCCATTTATGACGTCATTAGGGGAATTCCCCACTATGGGAATTCCCAAACTCAGCTAATCGACCGATCGGATCGCTCGATTCTCCGCCAATTGACCATCGGATTGCTCGATTCTCATAAACTCGATCATACGGAGTTATCTCCCCTCGTCGTGGGGTGGGGGAATACCTTAGGAAATAAAAAAGTGATCGATATATATAGGAGAGACAAAAAAATATATACATAATAGTTATTTAGAAAATTAAATATATCAAATCGAATAGATAATAAAAAAAAAATACGTAAATCATGTGCGCTTCCCAGACTATTAGAGCGAGGATTCTTTTAAACATGCTGATGAGAGCATACGCAATCTGCGTGAACGATGAACTACGTTCCATCTTGTTAGAACGATGCGTTGGATGTCGGGATCATCTAGACTTCAATCACGAGAATCATTCGTGTCTGACGATGGAAAGGGAAGATATGGTCGTCATGTATTTCGAACCGGCGTTCGAACGCGTCAGATTCGACGAGGTGATCACGTTTTGGAAGAGATTAGTCTTCTGTAAGAATCAAGACAAGCCTACCGTTTCGGAAGAACTGAAATTGGCGGGTAGAAGTCTGACTTTAGAAGACAAGAGATGCATCAAGAAATTATTGCTGAATGAAGCATACATCTAAGTTTTTTTCGTTGATATAAAATAAGGAGAATAGAAAATAAAAATAAATACACACATAAAATTTTTTATCTAATATTAGAAAGAAAAAAAATACAAAAATGAGAACCAGAAATAAATTGTATCCGACGTTAGTGGACGACGAGGACGAGAAGCCAATCGACGTTTTGCCGACGGCGCCGTCGCTAGAAGAAAGAGAAAGAGGAGAGAGGTATCGCATCGATCAAATCAATAGAATCCAAGAGTATCTAACTCGAGAGAGAGATTCTCGTCGTTCTCTCAAGAAGAAGTATTCGCGTTTCGTGACATTCGTCAATGCGATCCACACGACACTCATCATGATTTCCATGGGTTTACACGCGGCCGGCATCGGATTGTTGTCGACCGCGGTCGCCATTCCGATCGTGTTGACCGTAGAAGGAGTGGCCCTCGCTGCCGGATTGTTTAGCACGCTCGGAAACTTTTTGAGTAGGAAATTATATCTGAAGGCGAGGAAACACGACAAGATTCGCGTCTTGGCCGACTCCAAGATCGACATGATATCCGAAATGATCTCTATGGCGTTGAAAGACGGTAGGATATCGGACGGAGAATACTTCGCGATATTGAGCGAGAAAACGAAATACGATGCCATGAAAGAAGCCGTGAGAATCAAGACTCGTCAGATCATCAAGGAAGAGATGAAGGATTCTCTCGTGGAAAAGGGGAGGAAAGAGGCCAGGGAGGAATTCAGTAAGATGATAGAACTCAAGAGCAGCGATTGAAAAAAAAAATATATATATAAGAACAGAATTTTTAAAAAAAAATTAAATTTATATATAAAATACAAAACGAAATTAATTTAAATAACTCTTAAAAATGTATTGCGTAAAGTGTAAGAGAGTTACCGAGACGAGTAATTCTAGAGAAGTGCAAACTAAAAATGACAGACAGATGCTTCGCGGAATTTGTGACGTGTGTGGTTCTGTCAAGACTAGATTCATCAAAAAAAAGAACGCGAGCAAAGGTAAAGGCATCGTGAATAGAATGATCAATAATCTACCTTTCGAAATGCATCTACTCGGTCACAGTTTCACTGGACCCGGAACGAAATTGAACAAGAGACTCAACGCCAATCTGACACCCAAATCTTGGAGCAAACCTGTGAATAGGGTGGACGCGGCCGCGTATGATCACGATCTGTGTTACGCCGGACATCCCGACACCAAGACTCGCAATGATGTCTGCGACAAAAACATGTTGGGGAAATTGAGAGGCATATTGAATCCGACCAGGAGAGAGAAGATGGAACGTTTGCTGGTCGGCAATCTGATCGGTGATAAACGTTGATTCGGATGGGGCGTTCAAAAAAAAAAAGCGCATCTGAAAAGAAGAAGAAACTATTATTGACGAGCGAATTGGCCGAGGAGTTACACAAACCCATAGTGCGTAAATTTCGAAAGAGAAGGGTGTTCGTGAAGGGTCTCGATGATATTTGGTCTGCCAACTTGGTCGACATGAGATCGTTTTCGAGGTGGAACGAGGGCGTCAAATATCTATTGACGGTCATCGACGTGTTTTCCAAATACGGTTGGATCAGAGCTTTGAAGGATAAATCGGGACCTCGCGTCGCCGAGGCTCTGAAGAGCGTGTTCGACTCGTCTTCTCGAAAAATGAGTAAATTGTGGGTGGATAAGGGAAAGGAATTCGACAACAAGCACGTTCGTCAATTAGTAGACCTCTACCCGATCGAAAATGAAGAGAAAGCCAGCGTGGTGGAACGTTGGAATCGAAAGATGAAGGAAAAGATGCACAGATACTTCACGGCAAATTCGACCAAGAAATACATATACGCTCTGAACGGTCTGGTCAAAGATTACAACAACACGCGACACAGATCGATCAAGATGACTCCCGCAGAAGCTAGCGATCCTCGAAACGAAAAACGGGTCTACGCGAATCTATATCCTGAGAGATCTAAGATCAGGAAGAAGTCTAGAATGCCGAAATTTGCGGTCGGTGATCGAGTGAGAATTTACGCTTATAAGAAGCACTTTGAAAAGGGTATACTCCTCGATGGACCTCGGAAATCTTTGTGATAATCAAAATATTTCACACCGATCTGGTGACTTACAAAATCGAAGCTTTGGATGGAGAAGAGATCATCGGAAAGTTTTACGAACAACAATTACAGAAGACGAAGTTTTGATGAAGAAGACAATTTTTTTTTTATTTACTCTCTTTAACATTTTCTTGTTTACACACATATATATAAGAGAGAAAAAAATAATAATAAAAAATAATTAAAAACTATTTTTAGATAAAGAAAGCAAGTTAATTAATAAACAAAAAACTAAAAATCCTTTAAAATGACAAATATACTAGATATAGCACAAAGCATAGTGAAAGATGAAAGTATTCAAGAATATGAGGTTCACGAATACGAACCGGTAACCAGAACGAGTTTGAACAATGCGGGAGAGATAAGAATCAACGTCGAAACTCAAGATTTATTTGTACATCCTAGCGATAGTTACATAGTGGTGCAGGGACGTCTCACCAAGGAAGATGGGAGCGACTATGCCGACGACGACATGGTTACTCTAGCCAATAATGGCATCATGCATCTATTCAGTAACATAAAATACATGCTATCCGGACAAGAGATAGAATCTGTGTTTCATCCCGGTCAGGCCACCATGATGTTCGGACTCTTGACGCATCCTGATGATTTTTTGAAATCCAGAGGACTTAATCAGTTGTGGGTGAAAGACACCGTAGGCCCTGCTAGCACAAGCGCCGCCTTGATATTCGACTACGTCGTCAAGACATCCAGACCTAAAGGAACGTTTTCGTTCAGGATACCTTTGAAACACATCTTCGGATTTGTGGACGATTACAACAAGATCATGTACGGATTCAAACACAATCTGACATTGATTCGAAAAGGAAACGACGACGCAATAGTGAGACTCACTGCGACCGATGCGGGTAAGATAACTCTACACAAGATATCGTGGTTCATTCCGCACGTGGAGCCTTCGATCGTGGAGAAAGCGCATCTCTACAAGATCCTAGAATCCAAGAGTAAATTACCCGTGGGATTTAGAATGAGACAGTGCGACACGGCTAGCATTCCTCCCTCCACAAATCACTCCGATTGGAGATTGACAGTGAAATCCGCTTCCGAGAGACCGCGTTTCATTGTGGTTGCATTTCAGACCGATAGGGACGGGTCTCATGAAAAGAATGCGTTCGATCATTGCAGTTTGAGAAACATGCAAGTGTTTCTGAATGCCACGAGATATCCAGCAATCGATTACAATGCGTCGTTCGACAAGAACGATTTCTGCAGACTGTACGGCGACGCCGCTGATTTTAGAAAGAAGTATCATGGTCTAGACGAATTGATGAGCAATCCTAACATGTCTCCCGGCAAATACAAGTCGATGTATCCCATGTTCGTATTCGACGTCAGTAAACAGAGTGAACAACTCAAGAGTAGCGTCTTAGACATTCAGATCAAGATGCAATTCGATAGGAACGTTCCGAGAAAAACCAAAGCCTTCGCCCTGGTCCTGTCAGACAGAGAATTACAATTCGAATTGGACGGAAATAAGATGTCGATCATTCGATGAGAGACGAGTGTGTGAAAAAAATAAAAAACAAAAAAAAATAAAAAGTAATGAGTAATTATTAAAAACAAAAAAAAAAAAAAAAAATAAAAAAAATAAATTCGTTTTAATGATATTTTTTTAACAAAAAAAAAGTTTCATCCGAGAAAAAAGTGTCTTTTTTCAACATTCTCAACGTACAAAATGTTACAATTCGTAAGTAGTCACGTAGAAAACGAAATACACATTCCATTTTCGCGTTTAAAAAAAAATTTTTTTTACGATTACGTTCTGAATTATTTAAAAGATCGCGTGCTATTCACTCGAGAGAAACAAAAAGGATATTTCATGACGAAGATATTAAAACTCAAACAGATCTTAGATTGTTCGATCCTGTGCGATCATCTCTCCGTTTCCGTCAGATGTTCCATCCTGTGTTGCAAGCCAAAAAACAAAAAAAAAAGATGTGGAAAAATGGTTAGGTAAACAGCGGGATAGACGGTTGGAAATGAAAAGAATGAGACGTGTTCCACCATCACCACTACCTTCTGAAGAGAATGGTAATGATGCGAGTGTTACGAAGAGATGCACAACATTCATTCATAATTATGATTCGGATACACAAAAGTGTTGTTATAAACGTATCATATGACAAAAAAAAAGAAAAAAAGAAAAAGAAGAATCGACGCTGAAAATTGAGAGAAAAGGAAACGTTATTATAATATATGGTGATAGTGAAGAAGAAGGAAAACAAAAAAAAAATGAGATCTAAAGATGATCTCATTACTTTTTTTTTTTGGTTTTTTTTTGGTTTTAATAATCACACATTATTTTTTTTTAATTCATTATTTTCCACGCGTTCACTGTTTGTTCAAAGAATCTAGTTCGATCAATAGACTCACCACGGAAGTGGTGGCTTTGGGATTATTGGTTTTCGTGACGAAATTAATCCTGTCTCCGGCATTCACTTTGAGAGGTGTGCCGAACGTGCTAACATTCACGTGCTGATTGTCAGTCTTTTCGACGCTGTATCTCTCCAACCATTCACCATGAGATTGACGACCGCTCTGTTATTCAAATCTGAGGAAGCCAGACTCATGCGAAGGATTTCACCTCCCAGTGGCATGGGATATCCCACCTGACCATGTTTCGATCCGCTACCTCCATTTCCGAAAGACCACTCAGCTTTTCCTTCATCTAAGGTGCCGGCCTCTTCAGCCCACACGGTAATCAATTGTCTAGCATATTTGACTTTCTCCACCACTGAAATCAGGGTGCAGGCATCCGTCATGTTCACAGGATCCGGTAGATTCGTGAGCGCGTGTCCACCCATGTCTAGTTTACCTTCCATGATGTCGCCCTTTCTCCAGACCGAGTTGTCGTCCACATACTTTCTGCTGACCGTGCTGGAATCGAATTCGGGATCGTGATTGAGACCGAATAAATTGTGACCGTTCATGTTGATGCCACTCTCCATGGTTCCGCCAGATTGTTTGTTCAGGTAGAGATCGTCCACTTGCAATTCTAGGCATTCTTGCGATTGTATCACGGCAGAATCTACGTAGCCCTTGTTGACCGCGGTTGAGTCTGCATCCGTGTCGTTGATCTCCGACATATTCAATATCTTGTGGAATCCCGCATTCAGATCCGATTTCATTTCTCGTCCGTCAGACTTCCTCTGTTCCAGATCTACGTAGTGTTTGGTCGCCACATCCTTGGGATTTGTGGGAGTGGCCACGTTCGTTATCTTGTTATAATTGGCGTTCAATTCCGAGTGCATCGTTTTCGTAACGTATCTATTTCTCAGATGTTCGCTGTATTTCTTGGTCGCGGCATCGGTGGGATCTATGGGATTCGCGACGTTCACCAAACGTTTGGATTTCAGATCGAGATTGTCGGTCATGGTTTTATCCACGTAATTATCCAGCAGGATTCGTTCGAAATCGGCATTCCCCCTGTCGACGTATTTTTTAGTCGCAGCATCTGCGAAATCTATCGGCTCGGGAAGATTGTAGAGCTTCTTATCATTCATGTTCAAAGGTTCTTCTCGAGGTTCGTATCTCTGAACGTAACGTTCGTCCAAGTTGGCAACGTCGTAACCATCGTCAACTTCGAACGTCTTCCTCTTCTTTCTCGGGTTGACTTTTTCGTCGTCACTTCTACCAAATTTATCGACTGGCATGTTGTTGTGAGGATTTTTTGTTTTTAGAAAAAATATATTCAAAACGCTGTTTATTAAAAATGAACTATGTTATTTTATTTTTCGTTTTTATTCGATTAAAATTTTTTAAAATAATTTTTTATCTTTATATATACTATAAAAAAAAAATTTCTCTCTAATGTAAATCATTGAGAATGTCTTGAAATTGATCTCCTTCAGACCATCTCTTGAGAATGTAGAGACACAGGTGACCGCAAAACACTTGATCTGGTGATTGCACTTGTTCCGTGTTGTAACAAACCATCAATTTGTTGAAATAGTTCTTTATTTCTTTTGGCGGCGAGATTCCGTAGCTGTCGAAATAATAATTTTTCTTCTTCCCGTTCTTGATCCACGCCACCCAGTGAGTGCCTTCACCCGATGAATCATCTAGATTTAAAATTCCGCATTCCGATTGTCGAGGTCTTCTCTTCGGCAAGGCATCTCTGGAAAACACGCCTAGAAAATCTTTGATTTTCAAATCTTTTGCCGCATTCAACAGATCGATGTTGGATAGGGGTTTGTTAGGTAAGACGACACCTTCTACGGATATCTTTATTTTCTTATTCATAATGCGTATATATTTTTTTAATTATTTATTTTATTATAATTCACTAAAATGACGTTATTTTTTTTTAATTTATTTTTTTCTTTTTAAACTAACACTCTCGATGTCTCTATCGATTTCCATAATCTTGAATTCGTCTAATTCCTCTTGATTTTCTGGAATCTCGATATTACCATCTTTTAGTAGAACAGATTCGATCGTTTTGTGGTGATTTAACGAATGAAATTTTTTAGATACCGCGTCATAAGTGTATTTCACTTGATCTTTTGACAATTTTTTGAACAGGAATAACAACTGCAAATATCTATTATATTCAAATACGTCTTTTTCGCTACCTGCAAAAAAAGACGACGCAAAAAGAGATATCAAACGTAGTTTGTCTCTCTTAGCTCGAACGTTTTCGGAATTTAAGAATTGGAGTTCGTTAGGGTTTTTTTTTCTTTTTCTTTTTAAACTAACTTTCTCGATGTCACGATCGATTTCTATAATTTTGTGTTCATCTAATTCTTCTTGATTTTCTGGAATCCTATCATCCACAATCATATCTGGAATCTTATCATCCACAATCATATCTAGAATCCAATCATCCATATTCATATCATCTCCACAGTCCAATATCCGAGTGGCAAAGTGCTTATTTTATCGTCTAACACGAATCTCTTATCAGCGAAATCTTGTTGACTATTTCGGTATACAAGTCGTGATTTTGGCTTCGAATCGATTTCATAGTCTTATACGCTGGACCACTTCCTAACAGACAATCTTTATACTCTTGGAAAGAGATGTTTTTCTTCACCACGCACGCTTTAACTCTTTTGCATTTCTTGATCTCTTTGTCATTTTCTAGACGATAAGCATACAGTTTGGGTCTCAAGCCCACGAATTCGACGATCTGTTTACCGCCGCCCTCGTCCTTAAATGTACCCAACACCTTCTTGTCATTCGATTGAATGTTGGACGGGTGATCGACGGGATAATTGCTCCTGTCGAACCACTCGGCCACGCCCGGAGATATATCTCGTCTCTATCTCGTAAACTAAACTGTCCATGTCGGTGAACAGTAGTTTGGCTTTATCACCAAATTTTTGTTTGATGTAATCGTAGTGAAACTCGTACATCAATTGCTTGCTGATATCTAAGATGATCGGTCCGAGATAATACGGTTTGTCGAACTTCAGGTGCGTCTTTTGCATGTGAACGGCCACTAGATTTTTGTCGAATATGGTTCGGTGTTTGTAATTGGGTTTCGCCACTAATTTTTTAGCTCTTTTCTCAGACGTGATGAGTCAAACGCCGGTTCTCTTCCTGATGTTTTCCATCGATTTGCCGTACACGCAGTTGTTCATGAGTTTGAAGAAATCTTTTTCGAAATCGTTCTTGGCTCGAGTCCTGAGATTCGTGTTGAGATCGATGTATTTTTTCATCCAAGGCTCTTCGTCGAATCGTATGATGCGATGTATGTCGAGTAATTTCATCCCGTAAACGACGTACTGTTTCAAATTCTCGCTGTAGACGACGTAGTTACGTTTGTTAAATAAATTGGGAATGAGTTTTTCCTCATCTGCTTCGTTCGGTTCCATTCATTCGGGAGCTAGTGGATAATCGTTGTGTGGATCATGTAATTCTTCCGGATAGTTCAAATCGACTTCTAAAATGCAAGGATAGTCTCTCCATTTTTGCATCTCTTTCGGTTCCGTTACCCATTTGAAATTTCTAATCGGTAAAGGATGACTCATAGCCCAACTGTACAGATTATTAGCGTCCCAATACTGTATGTATTTAGTCGACCATTTCGAATCGAAACCTTCTTTCATGTAGGGATTGTTAGCCTCAGAATATCTGTGGGAGATCATCGAGATGCCACCTCTCGCTGCCCTTTCGAACATGAGCAACATGTCCACGTCGGATAATAATTCCAATTGGACTTCGGTGGTCTTCAACAGAGCGTCCCATGCCAGACCAGGTGCGGTGAAATACCAAGCGGGATCCAGATCATAATTTTGACGACAGACGTCTCAAAAATTTTCGAACATGTCTGCCAAGAGCAGAACGTCGGTCTTCAGATAGAGATCCTGATAATCTCTCATGGTTTTCATATCGAATGATTTCCACACGTTTTTGGCGTGTTCGTAATTCTCGTCGGAAATGTCGGATTCGTATAATTTCGAATAAAAATCTTCTTTCGAAGGTAGTTCAGTGTCTTCGAATCTCTTTAGATCGTTCATGTAATCATAAGGATAGACTCCTTTCCTCAACATGACGTCTACTCGTTCTCCGAAATGTTCGCTCGTGATTTTAAATTTATCCTTGCTCATGTTATCGACTAATTTTTCCAGAGCGGTTGACATGAATTTAAAACTGTCGATGAAACGTATGCATCTATGAATGGATTTCGTTTTTTCTTTCAACGTCTCTACGTCGATTACTCTTTTCTTCTCCATGAGCTTCCATTTCGTGAAGGAAATGTATCTTTCTTTCGCTGTTCGCGATGCAATTTAATTCTTCGTGTGAGGTGCCGAGATTTTTCAAGAACAGATGACTGTCATAACCCGAAAGATTGTGAAACATCACCAGATAGAAAGCGGCGTCTCGATATTTTAAATTACACTTGCTGTGAGCCGGACCGCGATACAGACCCGTGTAATGATCGTGGTCTCTGACCTTCTTATTTTCCTCCGAATTCTCGTCGAACGATTGTCTGCATATGTGACATTCGGTGGCTCTGTTATTTTCGTTCTGCTGCTCTCGTGTGATGATCATTTTTGCCGGAGTTTTGAATTTGTTGTATAACATTTGAATTTTCGATTCTAACTCTTCCACGAACCTTTGAGCCACGTCGTCGTCTTCATACTGTTTCCTGTAGGTGAAGGGACCCATGTCATGTTGCGAGTCAAAAGCGCATTTCACGTAAATGCAATAGCCCGAAGGTATGTGTTTTTGATATTTTTCGACGTAATTTTGAAGAGCGTTGGGTTGACAGGAACTCATTTTCACGGTGAAACATTCGAAATCGGCGTACACGACGAATGGAACTTTTAACCTTCTATTGTGATTTTCAAACTTCACGATGGTGTTGGGTTTGGGCATTTCGATGGCGACACCTTGATTTTTATTGCAATATTCCTGATGTTTCGCTAATGATTTTTTGCTCTTAAATATGTTCATGCAATTGTAACATAAAGATATCCTTTATGATTATTATTTTGTTTCAACAGTAATCGGCTCGGATGTTTAACCCAACAATAATGACGATTGTCACCATTCAAAATCAATAATAAAATAATCGTCTTTTCTCTTTCGAGATACGAAGTCTGTCTGAGAGGATAGATCATTTGATTTTCATCGTCGTATCCTAGGACGTTCACCACTACGGTGGGATTTTGAACCTCGAAACGTTCAATGTGTTTTAACTCTGTTGGAAGGGTCACTCCGGTCCAATCGAGATTTTTAGAAGTTTCCTCATAACGAGAAACTCTATCGGTGTGTATTTCGACAGGGTATAAAGCGGAGGTGACTGCCCATTTAAAACACTGATCATCTTTATTTCTCACGTTGACCACGGCGTGTTTCTTAGTCAAGAAATATGGTAATTCCAAGTAGGAAGATCCTTTCAACGGTTCGTTTTTATTTATGTGAATTTCGAGTTTCAACACCTCATCGAATGTCCAATTACTACCTTCATGTTGATAATTCACGAGAGACGTCAACATCTTGTCTTTCATCTATTCGAAAATGTCCGATAGATCTGAACCTCGAAATACGGGTTTGACGTTAGATCTGAAAATATGCATTTTTCACGATGCTCTCGCCGGACTTCACGTCGATTTTATTCATTATGCAATGGAGTATCATCTTAATTTTTAATCCCACGTTCATGTATTCGCGAAACAAATCCAATACTTTTTTCTTCACCCGTTCAATGAACAATTTCGGATCGATTTTCTTGAACGAGGGAACCACGTCAAAAGTTTTAAAAATGCCTTAAAAATGCCTTTGATCGCACTCTCCCGTTCTACGGGTTTCGATTGGAATAGTTCTGCAACGAGTCGTGTTACATATTCTTTTCCTTTCTCTTCGTCGATTGCTCATTGAATTTCGCTCAATATATCTCGTTTGTCTTGAATCTGAAGTGCATCACTCATTTTCATTTCAGTTTTTCTTTTCTTTTCTTTGGAAACTTGATGTTCTTCAACGGCTTTTCGTTTAGTCGTCTTCTTATTTTTCACAATCGAAACGTTTTTGGTTTTTTTCGACGTAGGCATTTTGATTCCTTTTACTATCTTCTCATTTTTCACAACCGATGCATCTTTTGACGTCGTTGCTATCGACATTTCGTTTGCCTTTCTAGCGTTTTGCAGATATTCTTGTATGACTTCAATTTTTTTTGATTTAGTTCTATGATTTCTGAAATCTGAAATTTGTAATAGTTTACAAATCTCGTTTAACTGAGGTATGGTTTTCTCATTTAAATTTACCATTGTTTTATCTGTTTGCTTCATTTGTAAGAATATTTTTTTTGGAATTTTGTATTAAATAATTTGTTAAAAAAGTTTTGCTTTTTTACTCTTTTTATATACATAAAAAAAAAAAAAAAAAAAAAAAAAAATTTAAATTCAATTTTTTTCTTTAATGTGTTTTTTATTCAAAAACAATTTAAGACCGCTTTTATTTCTCGTTTGCAAAACGAACACGTTTTCTCATCTTCGGAATAACATTCTCTACAATAACGCAGATGTGCACATGGTAGAAACAATACGTTTGCGACACCTTCACAGAGCAGACACTTAGTGGACGTTTTACTCAGTTCGTTTTCGACGAGTGACGATAACTCGTTCGCTTCCGCCATGAATTTGATGAGATGTTCTAAAGTTATGAATTGAGACAGGGTCTTGTTCGCCTTGTTTAACGCATTGTATAATTATTCCTTGGTGTGTCCGAGTTGTAACATATCCATCAATAATTTTGGGTTTTTATCTCTATCCCTCTCTTCATCTTCGATTTTGATCAATCCCAACATTAGGATCTTGTTCAAACAATCACAGTCACCTTTTTTAATATTACTTATGTGTTCTAGTAAAGGTCTGTCGTGAGGTTCCCAATTCATCAAATGTATGTCACAACAAAAACATTTGACTTTGTCGCCTTTACCCACGTAAACGAAACCCGCGGCGGCTAAATCTTCGGGTTTTTGAGCGAGATGCGAAGGCCAATTTTTAAATGTTTGAAGTCTTGCACGTTCTAGATTATAATTCGGATGTTTGGACCTGATCATTGTTTTTACCTCAAAATTGAGTTTGTAAGAATATTTTTTTTTAACTTTTATTTATATATAAAGAGAAATAAAGAGAAACTTTTTTAACAAATTATTATTTAAATACAAAATTTAAAATATACATTATTTGCAAGAATTCATAAAAACCAAATAATCGATCATGACAACAACACCTAAAAGATGTGAATTGAAATTGAAACGAGATGAAGCATTTGAGAAATTCGGTTTTAATATCTATACATTACAACAACACGATCCCATCGAATTGAATGAGGTTGAGATGGTGCACTTAGAGCGCTACTACAACAAATATCGAATGTGTTTGAAATTGGATGAAGCCGCATTCGATTTGTTTTACGAGTACCAAAGCGATCTGCTGAATAATATCATCGTCGCCGAAGACAGAGAATTCGACAAGGGTGATTTATTGTTGTCCTATGGAAGTTACATATATCCAATAATCTCACTTGAACTCGTGAACAAATCGGGTGGTGAGAGCGCATTCGCCGAGGAAAAAAAACTCAAAAGAGTAAAGATAAACATTCAAACCATTTTCGTAAGTGGAAAAATGACGAATGTCAACATGCTAATAACGGACTTGGAAATATAAACAAAAGAGAGATTGAAATTTAAAATTTAACTTTTTATATATATATAAAGAGAAAAAAACTTTTACTAAAAAATTTTACATTAAAAAAAATTAAAAATTAAAAAAACAACTTTTTTTTTATATATATAAAGAGCAAAAAAAAAACTTTTTAAACAAATTATTAAAATACAAAATTTAAAATATACATTATTTGCAAGAATTCGTAAAAACAAAAAACTAAATAATCAATCATGAGGACAACAACACCTAAAAGATGCGAATTGAAATTGAAACGAGTCGAAAGGTATAAGAAATTCAGTCATAAAATCTATAGATTACAACGACACGATCCCATTGAATTGAACGAGGTCGAGACGAAGGGCTTAGAGCACAAATACGATAAATATCGGATGCCTTTGAAATTGGACGAAGCCGCGCTCGATTTGTTTTACGAATACCAAAGCGATCTGCAGAACATCGTCATCGCCGAAGATAGAGAATTCGACAAGGACAATTTGTCGTTGCCCTATGGAAATTACATATTTCCAAACATCTCATTCGAACTCATGAAGTAATTGGGTGGTGAGAGTGAGTTGACTGATGTAAAAAAACTCAAAAGAGTAAAGATAAACATTCAACACGTTTTCGAAAAAGGAGAAGACACGAGTGCCAACATGCTAATAACGGACTTGGAAATATAAACAATAGAGAGATTGATTTTTAGCGAAGAAAAATGAAAAAAAAAAAAGTAATGAGATCATCTTTTGATCTCATTTTTTTTTGTTTCTTCGCACTCTGTCTCGTGATATTCGTCATTATCGTCTAATTGTTTATCCACCTTTTTATCCATTTTAAATATATTATTTTATACTTTCTATGATTTATATTTTATATAATTTTATATTATAATAACATATTCAAAATCGGTATATTCTTAAATGGCGAATTCTCACCGAGCAACAAACCCTTGCCGAGTCGCTCAACGTTCCGTCCACTCTTCAGATAGAGACCGTTTCCTCTCAGAGAGTTGCCACCTCTAACGGGTTCTAGATACAATCCTTTACCGCTGTCGTCTACATGGACGCGACACATGGCTCCTCCCTTCTTCAAAAACAGTCCGCTGCCTCCCATTAATTTCTCAACTGCCGAACTAGCGAGTCCCGTGAGAGCTCCCACGCCGAGAGTCTTTCCGAGAAAGGGTAGCGCCTTTGCAGCGAAGGGTAATGCTTTTGCGGCGATTCCTGCCAATAGCGGTAGGAAACCGCCTTTCATTCTCAAATTGTATCTCAATTGAGCGGGACTCAATCTCACCGTCAACCCTCTTCCATCGCGAATCGCTTTCTCCATCCTTTTGATTTGACTTCTGGTCCAGGCGATCGAATCCTGACCGCCTCTCGTCAGATCTTCATGAGTGAATTTGAATCTCACTGCCTCGCCTCGAGTTGTTAACGCTCTCTTAAGTTTCTTCCTCTGTCCTGCGGATATGTTCATGTTTTTAACCACGTATTCTGTCATAATTCTGTTTTTTTAAATTATTTACTTCAATTGTTTCTTGTTTAATAATTATATTAAAATAATTTTGTAAAATTAATATTGCGTTTATTTTATTTTTGTTACCTATATATATACACAATATTTTTTTTTTTTTGCTTTTATATTTCTCTTATGTGAAATCGTATCGTCACTCTCTCTCCGCGAAGATCTAACAGTTCACCATTTTGATCCATCAACGTGGTTTTGAGACTATACAACGTGTCTAAAATCACTGGTAGATAAACTAAATTTCGAGGTCGCTCCACGATCTTATAACCCGGTGACACATTTGGAAAGAACGAATAGATCGTCGGTTGAGTGCTACCATTCACGTAACTTCCAGCAATCACATCCACGTTCACCAGAATGCTATTGACTGCGAGAATGTCGACCGTATTTTCAGATTCCGCGTGGCCTCGATACATCTTTCGATCGAATCCCAACATCTTGCCTATAGAATCGTCCGTGTTGAAATCCACTCGAAAATTATCTTCCAAATCCAACATCGTCTGTAAGGTATTAGGATTGGGAGCGAGTCTGATCTTGTTGCTTCCCTTTCCATCCGTCTTCATTCACACCCGAATGAAATCGTTCAAATCGTCTATGTCGTAACTCCCTTTGGGAATTCGAATCTCTAACCAATCCATTCCGTCGGAATACTTGAATGAGTTATTCTTTTCAGTGACGTTGGGAAAGGAATAATAAGTCTCCAGATTCACCAATGCCATCTCGTATCTTTTCTCTCTATTAAATTCGATGGAAGGTTCGAATTTCGTAGCGAATCAAGTCGAATCGCCACTCACCACGATTTGAATGGATTGTTTTGCAGCCGTATTCTCGGCTATCCGTTCTAACAATTCTCCATGTTCGAACATTATATTTAATTTTATTTTTATTTTTTCAAAACTAATTATTTGAAGATTTATTATTTTCTAAATTTTATTTTCACGCTCTATCTTATTATCATCAGAAACATAAACTTGTCGAATCCGCACCGATATTTTCCGCGATTAAATTCGCTTGTCAAATCGATCACGACGAAATTGTAAAGTCCACCATCCCAAACCCTCTTGCAAAATCTCCTGAATTCCGCCGCGCTCATGTCGTTTGCGACGTGATCGCCGTAGATGTGATTGAGATTCTTGAGATCTTGGCGAAAGAGACATAGAAAATTAGCGTTCTCCCTTATCGTCTGTCTGGGCAATCGAAAATAATTCTGCGACAGGTAGAAACAGTCCACGTTGCTGTGTCGATCCCTAACATAATACGATCCGCATCGGTTCTGTCTCTCCAAAAGCAGATCGTCGAAAATCATGAGATTCTTATCTTCCGATTTCAGTTCTCTAGGATCCGGAATGTCGCTAGCGTTCTCATAAAATCGACTCTCGACGTTCGAAGATGCATTTCTCTTCATCAGTTCCATCGCCGCACCGTCCAAAATGATCGAAAGTGGAGCTTCGATCTTGTCGAATTCCTCCCTACTGTCAAAGATTCTGGCTATGACGTCCTTGGGCAATCTACGATCCATGCACTCTCGAAGAAATCTGTATTCGGGTTGAAAGAAGCTCTTGCCAAACATGAACAATCTGTCGTAATCCAACCAGTCAGGTCGGGACAACAGATTCATCAACAGATTGGTCTTTCCACAATTCGATTTCCCACTATCAAACCTCTTATGCTTTTGGGAAAGAACTCGTTATTAGACCTCTTGGTCGCGGCGTCATTCCAAGACATATCTTTAATGTTCATCTTTGTTTTATTTTTTTTGTTTGTTATTTTAGATTCTTTTCAAACGCAAATTTTTTATGCTTTTCAAACTCTGTTTTTAATGTTTTTATTTATTTATATCACACTGTCGCGAGTTCTCTTCAATCCGGATCCACTCGTCATTTTGGCTAAATCTTGTATGGGTACCACAGCATCCTTAAAATCTTTCCAACTTTTCGGCGTTCGCTCTAACGCAGCTCGCTTCGCCGGCGGACTGATCAACTTGTCGATCAACGCGTCGGCTGCCCTCTTGCCAGCCACAGAAGCTATCCTACCACTGGCTTCGGAAGTGGCTTTCTTACCAGCATCCAAAGCCGTCTTCTTACCGACCTCAAACGCTGTAGATGCGAGTTTTCTACCCGCATCGCCCGTGAACGCTCGCATTATAGAATCGACGATGCCAGAACCGCCTTGAACGTAAGTCCTGACGTATCCCCTGTTCTTTATCACCAACATATTTTTATTTTTATAATATATTTTGTTTTTTCACTGGTAAATCGTTTTGTCGGTTTTAAATACTTTTATTATTCTAGTGTAAAAAATTTACTGTTTTATTTTTGTTTGTTTGTTTGTGTCTCTCTACTTATTATATACACATCAATCCTTCAATTCGTTCATCAGCCTTTTATAGTGGTTTTTATTCAAAACCTTCTGTCTTAACAATTCGTCAGATATAGCAACTATCTGATTATCTAATCCTGTGTTACCAGCCCGACTGCTCGCCATCAACAAACTCAATCTCTGAGACAGAGCGTCAGAATCGCTCGGAAGAAAAGTGGTTTTCACCCCTTGCCAGTCACCGATTCGATGAACTTCTTGTTCATATCCCATATGGGTTTCACCACTTTCGTCCACTTGTAACCTCTGTTGGCTTTGGGTCTCGTCTCTCTGGCATCGTTATTTCTCTTCATGGCGTGGGTCTGAACCAGAATGTCGCCGTAATTGTCGAAATCCAGATCCGTGTAATCGCCAGGCTTGTCGTAAAGGAGCAATCTGCGCAGCCCATCAGTCAATTCGTATCTGTTCGAACCCACGATCAATTCATCATCGCTAATATCTACTTCTGTGTCTCCTACAAGAATCCTTCCCTCCGAATCCTTATAAAATCCATACGACTGATCTCTCTTACCGCCATCATCATCAGACGATGCGACGCTATTAGTGGTGATAGTCGAAGCTGTATCGTCGCTCTCGCTCAAATCTGTTTGAATTCCCGTGGGAACGTAATCCGGTGTAGATTGAACGGAATACCGATTTCCAAAACTAGGAGGCAACGAACCCATTCTCAAAGAACTCTCCTTTATGGGTCTCAATTCTTCGACTATCTCCTTCCTGCTTCGCTCTTGACCCTCCGTCACGGGTTTAAATATTTTTGTGGCTTCGCGTTTGAGTTCCATCTCACCAAGACGTCTGCTCCTATCAGCCGACTGAATCCCCTTCTTAGCACGTTCATACTCGCCTAAAATTAGATCTCGGCGCCTAGGATCCATCTGTAAAAACATCTTTCGTTTTTAATTGTTAATGTTCCTTTAAGTATGCTAATGCGAGTTATTTTATTATTTTCAAAATTAAATGTATAATTATTTTTATGTTATTTTTTTTTCTCTCCTATATATATCGATCACTTTTATTTATTTCCTAGGGTATTCCCCCACCCCACGACGAGGGGAGATAACTCCGTATGATCGAGTTTATGAGAATCGAGCAATCCGATCGGTCAATTGGCGGAGAATCGAGCGATCCGATCGGTCGATTAGCTGAGTTTGGGAATTCCCATAGTGGGGAATTCCCCTAATGACGTCATAAATGGGAAAAAACCACCGCCTCAAAACAATTGCGGATTCTAGACCACTGGTCCAGAATCCGCAGACCGTTTTTTTGATCTAGCCTAGAATTTTTTGCTCGCGTTCACCAACGATGGATCGATGGTCTGATCTGCGATGGGGACGTCGACAAAAATTTTTAAAGTAAAAGATAAAAGTGAAGATGTACAATTTCACCTTTTTTTAAAAAACGCGCGTTCACCACGAGTATTTGAACGTTAAAAGTGCGATCTAGGAGTCACAAAAAACATGGGGGATTCAAGACCACTGTACATTTTTGTGAACAAGCGTGCGATTTAACACTGGATTCCACGTTGGTGAACGCATCGTGTACGTATGTTGTACACGTGCATGTACAAAGTGGTCGTAAATCCGCCTTTATTACCTACTCCCAACTGATTTTAGAGTGCAAGTACTATCGACCGACAGAACATGAAAAGGAACGTTCTAATATTATAATATAACGGGATCAATAATAGTCAAAAGGTTACATATATATTGTTTAAACTATGCTCATTAAAGTCAGAGATATCGAAGAATAAGAAGAGAGTTATGTATGAAGAGAAAAAGCAGGAAGCCAACCAGGGTGTAAACTAAGCCGATGACGAAACCAGCCAACTACAAGCACGGCAGGCGTACACATTCATATGTTAAATTCAAACTCCATTCCGTAAAACAGCATAGGTCCACACACCAAAGTCCCGACCACCACAACCGCCCTCACCAAGGCAACTTTACCAATTTGAATTGATTATTTGGCTACAATCACCCCGATGAAGACTACAGCGGCCGCCGAAGCGGCTGCGCAAAAATGCTGCACTATTTCAAAGATTGGAATATATACATACACTTACATTTGCTGAAAGCGCTTTGTAGCTACAATATAATGTTGGACTAGACCAAAGACTGAGCTATTATCTTCATTACTTAGAACTTCGGAGCCATAGAGTAGGGTTGACACATTTGGAATAAATGGTAGTTGACCAATGGTTCGGTAACGGATATTGAAGTAGAGTGGGCATTAGGGCTGTCACGATTTTTAAATTTAGGAATCGATTAATCGTCGCAAATAATCGATTATAATCGATTAATCGTACATAGATGCCCCCTTCCCCACATTTCCCTCTCTTAAAGTCGTTAAAAATGAAGTTCAAGTCAGTGACCTTCCTCAAGTAAACAACGAAGATGATCCTCTTTTAGGTACATTCGAAGGTTTGATGTTCTGAACTTTTGAACCGTCAGTGTAATAATCAAGACCTGTCGTCAGTTGCGAACTTCGCAACTGCCGACCGGTCTTGATTGTTACACTGACGGTTCAAAAGTTCAGAACATCAAAGCTTTGAATGTTCCTAAAAGGCAAATGCTTCTAACGGCTTCTTGAGATTTAACGTCGACGTTCTTGACCCTTTACTTTAAGAAACAATAGTTTTTCATTTTTTTTAATTATTAAACGTCTAAAACGGGGTAAAATTTACCGATTCTTCGACAACGAACAATACTAATCGATTTCGGCGTGATCGATCAGCAATTGATTAATCGAATAATCGTGACAGCCCTAGTGGGCATGTTAGCAGAAAATGTTCAGTTGACTCAATTTCCCCACATTGACAGAAAGGTGACAGTGATATGAGATTGGAGTACAAATGTGAGTTGAGGTTACTACATCCCAGGCGCAACCTACAATGGTATATTTGTGCTGCACAATATTTAGCATTACTGAAGAAGGATGGCGGCCGTCGGCTATTATGATTTAGGTAATTCTTGAAGTTGATGTAAGAATTGTTATCTCTTATTGGCAATGGTATGTTGTTCCATAGTTTAGTTACTTCTGGGATGAAAGAAGTTTGGTACAAATTGGTTCGACAGAAGGGTATTCTGAGGTTACCACTAGAACGGAGATTATGTGTCGTATTGATCGCCGACATTAATGGCGGGACCTTATTAGCAATGTGTTGAGGCGTTATGTGGTAGTATATCTTTAAAAACTGCATCAGCTTGTGCTTCCTGTGCCTGTCTTGGAGGGTATCCCAGCAGGTTTCAGAGTATAATAAAGCTTTACTGGCACTCACAGTTCCACCGGTAACAACCCTAGCTGCTGCCACTTGAATTTCTCTACATTAGCAATATCCGCTTCATTGCAGTTGTCCCAGACTGTATCAGCATATTCTAATCGGGTTCTTATAAATGCGAAATAGTTTTTTTCCAGAAAGGATCTATCAAGTACGAATTTGTACTTTCGCATTAAATCTATACGTGTCCAGGCTTTGGCACAGATATAGTCAATGTGATTAGTCCACGTGCAACTAGTATTTAACATAACACCTAAATGTTTGTGTCTCTTAACCTCGGTAATTTGTGTATTAGAGAACAAAAGGGGTGGATGAGAGCGGGGATTAGTTTTCCGAGATATGACCATACTTTCAGTTTTTTTGTGGATTAAATTCAACCAACCAAGATCTAGCCCAATTTTCTATTTAAGCAAGATCACGATTGATTAAATTCGCTGTTTGGGCCGGATTTTCTACAATCAGATAAAGAGACGTGTCGTCTGCAAAGAGACGTAGGCTGCTGATCAAATTTTCCGTTATGTCATTGATGTAAATGAGGAATAAGATAGGACCAAGAATCGAGCCTTGTAGGACTCCGGAGCAGACGCATCTCCAAGAAGAGGCCTCGTTAGCTATAACAACCCGCTGGGATCTATCCGAAAGATACGATCGGAGGAAGTCCAGCAATTTACCCCTAATTCCGACCTTCTCTAGCTTGTATATCAATCCGGCGTGCCATACTTTATCAAACGCTTTACTCACATCACAAAAAACAACTTTGACCTCCTTGCCTTCGTCCAGGGCGTGACAAAACTCATCGTATATATCTGTAAATTGGAGAACTGTAGAGTCCCGAGGTGTAAACCCAGATTGGAATGGGCTTAGAATATTGTTATCATCCAGAAATTTCCATATACGCCATATACGCTTAAAGATACATTTCTCAAATATTTGCCTACACAGCTTATCAACGATATAGGACGATAATTAGTGACTAAGTTGGAAGGAGTTTTCTTCAAAATTGGAGACACATTAGTTTTTTTTCATGCAGATGGGAAGTAGCGGTTATTTAATAAGATATTAAAAAGGATCGATAGTGGTTCACACAATGAATTTTTACACTCTTTGATAAACTAGTTAGGATTTCATCCACCCCTCCCGCTTTTCCATCCCTTAATTTTGAGATCACCTCTCGCACCTCCTCCGTTTTAATTTCGCTGAACACGAAGTTCGATAGATTTTCCTCGACCTGGTTCAGACACTCCGGTGGGCTCCCCATGCCCCAACCTTTTCCCAGTGCTCGACTAGGACCGATGCGACTTGATCTTGCTCGTCCGTAACTCTGCCATCTACTCTGATACTCTGTGGGTTACTTCCTTTGTTACATTTATTCACCCATTTCCAAAATACGTTCGAGCTCGACCCCCCTGTCGTTCTTATCGTCCTAATAAGACTGCTATTTCGCACTCTCCGATTATCGTCTTTAATCTTATTTACTTTATGTCGTGCTTGTTGGTATTCTTCCTTTGCTACTGTGGCCTCGTTGCTTTCCACCCCCTTAAGTTTTCTACTTCTCCTGTATGCAGCACATTTAGCTTTTCTACCCTTTGTGGCCCTTTTCAGTTCTTCGTTCACTCTGTACCCAAGTTCCCGTGTTGGCACCCTGATTTTTCCTACTCTTTCCTTCCCTGCCTCCACTAGGCTCGCAACTATGGCGTCGGTCATCTTCTGGACACTACCCCCCTTGTGTACGGCTGCAAGCTTTGGTTTCAGTTTTTCTTCGAATTTCGCCCAGTCAGCATCCTTTTTGAGTTCCCAAATCTCCTTGAAGCTTCCTTTGCTTTTTCCATGTTATTAGCATGGCTGGTGACATGGGTACAGATGTTGGTTCTGTTTTGATAGCAGAAACTACAGTCTTTATTTCCAGTTTCCACCAGAACTATACGTATTGTGAGATGACAAAGATGACTGATACCAAGCTATATTACAGTGAAAGCATTCAAATGGAAACGAATCGAGCAGCCAATTCAAATAGCACCGAATATCAACTCAAGATTCTAAATCGAATCGAATCTCAAAACTTCACAGTGCCCTTGTATCGGCAATCAAATAAATGGGTGGGTGGAAAGTCCAAGGAAACACTGATGTTAAAATAACAAAATTTCATCAAGTAGCAATGTTTCCCATAATGTAACTAGGAATTTAACCAAATTAATCTTGTTTGACAGAGCTCAGTGAGCTCTGTCAAACAAGATGTAATTGGTTAAATTTCTAGCTGAATTATGGAAAAAACATGCAGCTTAAAAGTTTGATATTTTGACATCAGAATGATGCAGGAGGTTAAAGCCCCCCCCCCCCCCCCCACACACACACACAATTTTTAATAAGTTCAAGGGCATTAACTTTTTGAAGCATAATTTGAGCCATAGTCAAATTGTGTCATACACATTTATTTGCACAAGATGTTGATAAGTACACACAATTTCAAACCAATATCTGAAGAGACGTAAATATACTTCACTTGTATCTTAAGAAATAGACAACTGTAGAAACAAAAGTGGTAACTGAGTAATATTTGAATCCAGGGCTTAAAATTCATGCGTGAATCCGAATCGATTCTCGCAAATGATTCTCATAAAGAAAACAACGAGAATCAACCTTGATTCTCGCAAAATGTTCATTTGATTCTTGTCATAGATTCGAAAATTGTCCTTAAAGTTCTGGAGAATTCTTATCTTTTGCTCCCTCCCAATCAAGCAACACTGTGCTTTAGCAGTGGTGTCCAGTGAAGTCTTGGCTGCCTATTCAGGCATCCAAGGCTTCACTAGAAAACACTAGGGGGCGTGGTGACTCAGTGGTAGACTGTTGGACTTCGATGCTAGAGGTCCCTAGTTCGATCCCTGTCCGGGACAACCTGCGTTGTGTCCTTGGGCAATGCACTTAATCCCGGTTGCCTACATGGGGGGGGGGGGGGGGGGGGGGGGGGGCACGATGATGCCGTGTACTAAGGAGTACTGCATGTCGATGGTGCACATGTCTTCAACTGCTGTAACCTTGCTTGAGTGGAGCTTAAACAGAGTTTAAAAAATGTGGAGGAGCTGACAGTTGTTTGTCGAAGCTCGGTAGTTCTCTCTGGATACTCCAAATTCCTTCACCAGTAAAACTGACACGGTCACGATTAGCCATTGTGCATAAATATGTGACCTTAAACCCCAATATATAATAATAAATACTAGACACCACTGCAAATGCACTATAACAACACCAGCAAGATCACAAAAACTTTGTTAGTGCGAGCAGCAAGCCAAAAAATAAGCAGACTGTCATCTGCAAAATAAGGTCCCCAGAGGGTGAATTTAGTGATGCTGCCCTGCACAGCAGGGTAGCATCACTAAATTTACCCTCTGTGAACCTCAATCTGAATCAGGGTCTCAAAACGAAACAGACTGCTTATTTTCAGGCCTGGCGAGCTGTGTTCTATATGGATATATATATGACAAGAAACGCACAAAAAGTGGAACTAGGCTCAATGAATGTGAGATTTTTGATTTTCACTATGGAAAATGTACTGATTAGACTCACAATGGTATAAGGGTATTCTCATATTCTAAATTATTTAAAAAACGGAAAATAGATTCTTGTGGTAGGAGCTTGCAAGAATCAAAACCGATTCTCGTGAATCGGGACAGAATTTAAGGCCTGGAAACACATCACAGAAAATTTGTATCATGCACATCTGCACATGATGTTGATAGTTTTAAAATAATATCTTACGAAATGTACAAGTAGTTTGCCTCACAAGATTTTCCTGAACTTTCATAACTATAGTATTCGAGGGCAATAACTTTGTAATGCTTGAATCTTACTTCAGAACAGTTATGTCACACATATGCACTTGATGACCATCATCTATATAAAGTCTCAAACCAATACCATAAGAAATGTAGAAGTTTGCCACAAGATTTTCCTACACTTATCTATTTATTTATTGGGGTTTAACGACACGTTCGACAGCCAGGGTCACCTTGTGTCAGACAGTTTTTATGGGTGGGGGAAGCTGGAGTACCCGAAGAGAACCACCGAGCAACTATCAGACTCCCCAACATACTAACTCCACACAAGCAGGGCTAGCATTGGTTGAAAACAAGTGCATCACTGACATGCAGTACGCCTTAGTACACAATGCCACCATGCCCCCACATGGGCAAGGGGGGTGAAGTGTCTTGCCCAAGGACACAATGCGGTTGCCGCAGGTGGGATTCGAACTGAGGACCTCTCGGCTTGCAGTCTTCACCTCTACCTACTGAGCTAATGCATCCCTATTTTCCCACACTGATACTACAGTAAAATTTAAGAGCAATAACTCTAATGCATGAATAGAGCCACAGCATACTTGTGTCAAGCACTTGATGTTCATCATGTATAAAAAGTTTCAAATGAATGTCTTGAAAAATGTGGAAGTTGTTTACTTCACAAAATGTCAGCAGACCAAACAACCAATTACTCATCACAGCAACTCCAGTTTTTTCCCCTCCAAATATGTTTATAAGGGTACAGAACCCAATAGTATGTTTGCAAGAGTATGACAAACAGACCAAGTAATTACTATAGATATATCTTCTTTATAATGGAGAGGGGGCATAATTATTATTTTCTAGAGTTTATAAAATTTAATTTCAGTAGGTGGAGGTTTTTAAAAGTGACTGAGTGCGACCTATAATAAATACAGAAGATTTAACTCTTTACCTAACATGAAAAGCAGACGACACTTGCAAACAAAATTCTTGAATAACTAATTTTTTTCACTTTCTGTCTCAAAAACATAGGTTATGACCCTTCTTTGGAACGAGCTCGACGAGCTCGTTCCAAAGAGGGGTTATAACCTATGTTTTTGAGACAAAAAATGAAAAAATAATGAAAATTAATAGGCGATTTTTGTGAATAGCGCTGGCCGGTTTTGGCCGTTACGTTGGGTAAAGGGTTAAAGCTGAATAAAGGATATGACTCTTCCATTAACCCTTTACCCAACAAATCGACCACATCCGCCCACATAATATGCAAATTCAGCATCTGAAAAAATATTATTTTTCATAAAAATTCAACAAAATCATATCATGTGACCTCTCTTTTGGAATGAGCTCGTCAAGCTCGTTCCAATGAGGGGTCACATGATATGGTTTTGTTGAAATTTTTGGAAAAATTAAAAAAAAAAATTATTTAAAATAATAAATTTTGATATCGTCTGCATTGGGTAAAGGGTTAATTGTAGATATGTTTTAATTCAAACTTGACTGGTACTGCAAGAATTCTCCTGCCCTATTTGAGAAAGGCTCTAGAGTACATACCTTGTGAAAATTCGAGTCGAGAGGGCTCCAATTAGGGGGCGCGGTGGCTCAGTTGGTAGAGGTGCAGGCTGCAAGCCGAGAGGTTCTCGGTTCGAATCCCACCTGCGGCAACCGCGTTGTGTCCTTGGGCAAGACACTTCACCCCATTGCCCACGTGGGGGCACGGTGATGCTGTGTACTAAGGCGTACTGCACGTCGATGGTGCACCTGTCTTCAACCAATGCTAGCCCTGCTTGTCTGGAGTTGGTATGTTGGGGAGCTGACAGTTGCTCGCCGTTGCTCGGTGGTTCTCTCCGGGTATTTCGGCTTCCTCCACCCGTAAAACAGTCACGGTCATGGTTAGCCATTGTGCAGAAATATGACCTTAAACAACAATAAATAAATAAATAAATAATAGGTGTCCAATTAGGAATTTCTTAAACCGAGAGCACTACTACAGAAGCTATCTTACATTTTTCAAATTTTATTAAAGCTCTCATCGAAACCATTAGCACCCTATTTCAAATTTGTGGTAGAGTTATTCTTCATTTCACAAAAGCAGCAATTAAATCCTGTGATACATGCATCCCCATAATCTTCTGATGTCAGACACTTTCTGCGCTTTGGTAGGATGGCAGTTATTGGTTTTCTGGGGCTGAATGAATGTCCAGTTTCAGTGCACCAACTGGGAATTTGTTGGTGTGAGGACTGAGATTGGGACAATTTGGGTTGATAATAAATCATGCCCGAATGCAGTTGGAAGCAGGCTCCCAATTTGACCCCTGTAGACAACCAAAAGTACTCCTGGGTACTGACATTACTTTTATGGATTTACCAAGTGTGTTTTGTCTGACCAGACTTTACATGTGCAGTTCTCACACAAGCTACAAACTGTACTACTAAGGTGTGTGTGTGTGTGGGGGGGGGGGGGGGGGGGGGAGGGGGTCTGAAAATAAAACTATACTGAGTCAAAAAAGAAAGTATAATAATCTTCGAGGAGCAATTGTTTTCAGTATTATCAACTTTAATCCCAAACAAAGTATTGTAAATTTATATTTTGGGTCTAGCTGTATTATGAATTTGCATAATTTCACGTTCTTATTGTTGCCAGCTTCACATCAGGATGTCGTAATTCAGACATGGGGTGAAATGAAAAGTTCACACATGCAGTCAATAGCGTGTATGTCCACCGTTTGCCTCTTGGATGGCAAGACATCGACGGCGCATGGACTCAGCCTGATAAGTCTCTGCCGGGATGTCACCCTGTGGTACTACGTTCCACTCCTGCATAAGAACATTATGAAAATCGCCTAATGTTTGAAGATCATGAAGTCGTACCTGGCGGTCCAATTGATCCCAAAGATGCTCGATTGGCGACAAATCTGGAGAAAGTGGGGGCCAGTCAAGAAGTTCGATGCTATGCGCCTCAAGAAAGTCACGACATATATGCGCCACGTGACATCGGGCATTGTTTTGCTGGAATAACTGCAATCCGACGTTAACGTTGAACAACAGGACAACAACAGCGTTGAGAATTTCGTCCCTATATCGCTGTCCATTCAGATTACCATCGATGAAGATCAACTGCGTTTGATGGTGCAAGGAAATTCCAGCCAAAACCATTACACTACCCCCGGCGTAATGATCGCATTCCCACACGCAAGCTTCAGAAAACCGTTCTCCTTGTTGGTGATACACTCTTGCCCACCATCAGCGAGCTGTAGACAAAATCGCGATTCATCACTAAAAAGAACGGTGCTCCAACGCTGCTGAGTCCAGTAAACACGCTGGCGTACCCATTCTATTCTGATGGTACGATGACGTTGGGCAAGGATTGGTCCGTGGTATGGACGCCTACTTCAGATGCCATGTTCAGCCGAGTCTGTTGCGGACAGTTTGTGTACTGATTTTATTGTTTAGTTCTACCAGGAGTAATTGCTGCTGTCCTCTTCTCTGGAAGGAAGCGATCTCGCAAGTGAGACGTCCCGATGTGTCGGTCTTGTGCAGGGGTCATAACTCTTGGTCAACCTGAACGCGGTCGGTCAGCAGTAAATACAGTGGTTCTGTACCTTCCAATGAGATGGTATTAGTGGCCACAGTGACTCCGAACTCAGCAGTGAGCTCATCTGGAGGTATCCCAGCCTCATGCTTACCAACGGCACGCAACCTCTGATTTTCGGTTAACCTTCGCATTATTTAAAATGTCGGAAGACAAAAACTAGTGTGTTTTCTCAATAACCCAGGCTCTCTAGCACAACATAACACAAAGAAAATCGTTGGTCACCCATTCAATTTGACATTCTCGGGTAGCACGTGCTATTTTGAAAGCCGTAGCAAAATTGTATAGCAGCAAAATTGTATACGGTTGGGTGGACAACAACAACACGTCGTTAAACTCTTTGCACGACTTCTTGTCCACAAACATGCAACATTAGAACTATTATATATCCTTTATGCTATTTTTTCACATTTGTTTCTACTATACTTTCTTTTTGACTTAGTATATATAACTGGAGAAGCTTCAAGTATATGATCATGACTGTGGTTTCAATCTATTAAATAAGTTGAAAGCCATATCTATTCCACACTATACTGCACTAAACAGAAAAAAATATTTTCAGTTGTTCCCTCCAAAACATAGTTTAGAAAGCCTCACAGGAATGAGGCCATAATCTATGTTTCTGTGTTCAAAATTGATATATTTTTTTTCTATTTGAAAAATCATTTTTTGCAAGTGTAATTTCCCAGTTGTGTTGAGTAAAGAGTTTAGCCAGTTATTTTTATATGCCCGTTTGAAACATGGTTGTATTATGTAAATGGTCTGTCCGTCTGTCTGACTGTCTGTCCGTAAACAATTGGTTTCCAACTGATAACTCCAGTTTGGATTATTTGATTTCAACCAATGTTATTATGTGTATTTTCCAACTAGTAATACAGGACAAGTTCGAATATGGGTTCCATCCAATTATTTTTACATGAATTATTCCAGTTTTTCAACTTAGAATTTGACCTTCTATAAAGATTTTTGTTTCCGACGATAACTACAGTTTGGATTGTTTGATCTCAACCAAAGATGTTACATGTGTTCTCCAGCTTGTAATACAGGCCAAGATCGAATTTGAGTGCTGTCCAATTATTGTTACATGAGTTATTCCCCTTTTTCGACTTAGAATTTGACCTTCTATTAAAATGTTCGGTTTCGACCAATAACTCCAGTTTGTATTATTTGATCTCAAACAAAATTGGTACGTGTATTACCCAAATAGTAGGACAGGTCAAGTTCCGTCCAATTATTTTTACATGAGTTATGGGCCATTTCAAATTAGAAATTTCTCATTACCATCAACACTTTGGTTTCCGATGATAACTTGAGTTTGGATTCATATATCAGGACCAAACTTGCTTTCTGCCTCAGTTATATCAAAATGATGGTTAAGTTCGAATTGAGACATGGTCCGATGATTTTTATAAGAGTTATGGGGCTTTTTGACTTAGGAATTTGCATATTTTGATCAAAATTTTTTCAGAACTTTGTTCATGGGATAACTAGAATAGATTTAAATTCTTTTTGGTATAAGACTCCACAGCAACGATGTCTACGCCAAGTTCTAAGACCAACCATATCCGATAAAAAATATGGGAGTTATTGCCCTTTGTTAATAAATATCCTGTAATGCTTGTTTATGGAATAACTTAAACATTAGTAACCAAATGTCAATTTTGTTTTAGTATATATATCTTTCGGAACAATGTCTACCTCAAGTTGGATGACCACCGTTATCTGATGAAAATTGTCAGAGGTATTGTTGCCCTGTGCCCCCCCCCCCCCCCCCCCCACGTCATTTAGGCATTTTCCCCAAATTGGGAGTTGTTACATGCACATTCCAAAGTGGAGTCACATGATATGGTTTTTGCATATTATGCGGGTGGATGTGGCCGTTTCGTTGGGTACAGGGTTAAGGTACAACTTGGTATAAATTTTGTTTCCCTTAAATTTACATGAAAATGGACTTGAAGAACATATTCATGCAAATTTATAGAAAATAAGGGCTATGGATAGCGTGGGCCACTGTCCCCGACCCATAGGCAGGTTTGAAGTAGCCTTAAAAATATTGTGGGACAGAAAAAACGCAATAACTCTGGGAAAAATTATTGGATGGAACCCTTTCCTTATGCATATCCATTTCCCCATGTGGGTCTATCAGCATAACAAAGGAGATCAAAATCCGACTGATGGCTTTGAAATTACACTCCAAAACATTTGTATGGACAGATGGACGGAGCTCTCCACTAGACAATCCTGAATCCTCCTTCGGAGATCGGGGACAAAATAAAATTTCAGCATGATATTTTAGCAATACATTAGCTGAAATCAGTTAACTCTTAACCTGCTTAGTGTTTTCAAGACAATTTTTATCAAATCTAGTCATGGCTGCTGTTAAGCAGCCATGACTAGATCTAATGAAAAATTAATCCAAATTTTACTCAAGAAATCATTAGTGAAAAAATCCATTTAATTTACAGGGGGGTGTTTTTATTAAATGTCCCTGAATTCTACTTATTCCAGTGACATGAGAAATCCTGTCCTGGGCAGGAATATCTGCCAGCAGCTTTTAAGGAGTTAATCTTTGTCTTCCACGACCTTTGCTTTTGCCATAGCCCCATGGGGAGGTGCACGTCATGTGACAAGACATAACCAACCAACAATGACAACATCAACATATAAGCCCAATCATTGCTGTGGAGTTAAAAGAATAAAAAAATGTTGTAATATGGAATTCCGTTATTGCCATTTTGTTTCAGTGGTCAGTGATGAGGCAAGCAGTTATGTTGCTGGTGAAAATTTTTTCACAAATGCTCACTCACATTTACCATGGATAATATAACCAGTTATGTCAATGGTGAAAATTTTTCCACAAATGCTCACTCACATTCACCAAGAATGACACGAGTTATGCCGCTGGTGAAATTTTTTCCACAAATGCTCACTCACATTCACCAAGGATGACACGAGTTATGTCGCTGGTGAAAATATTTTCACAAATTCTCACTCACATTCACCAAGGATGACACAGATTGTGTTGCTGGAGAAAATTTGTCCACAAATGCTCGCTTACATTCACCAAGGATGACACAACTAGTTATGTTACTGGGGAAAATGTTTTCACAAATTATCACTCACATTCACTGAAAGCAAATAACATTTCAAAAGAGAAAGAACTCAGAAATTGTTTTTGATAAATGAATTTATTAGATCTTCTTGATACACAGAGAATATCCAATGTTCAAGTTAGCCTCCTTGACAAACACATAATACCAATTTTTGTCCCCACGACTCTGAAATACAAGGCAAGTCTATCTAAATGCTGAGATCAGACCTGGAAATAAAGAGATTGTAACCCATTAGTAGGTTATGCTATACAACATGGTGGTAACCTATAGGTAAATACTTGTGACGCTTTTCTGCCTTCTCTACATATGTCTAAACAGGATTTCTGCCAAAATAAATAGCAACAACTTTAGCGAGATCGCATGTAAGTAATTGTTATTTATTTTGGTGGAAATTCTGTTATGCAGTAACCACCATGCAGTTCTGTTCTGTTTATAATGGATGCAATGTGCAACCTCTAAGTGAAGTTTGTCTTAAAAGATTGTCGGGTCCGACATGCAAAACATGAGGGATAAGGAATTTAAATCATGTTTTATTATTTTGCCATAATCTGAAGTTTGTTTGCTTATTTTACTATTGAAGTAACCCCTACATAACCTAAAAGAGTGTCCATAGGTTATTTCCAGGCCATAGACATTGATGTTGGCAATCACACTGTTTGTGCTTCACAAATGTCCTGAGACAATTAATACTAGCAGTATCATAGCGAACAAATCTGTCTATTGACAGACAGACATATATAATTATAATACCCATTGGCCAGAAATTTATAACTTATCTTCTGAAACCTCAACAACTGAAGTGGTGAATACCACAGAGGAACCCTGTAACCGAATATCCACTTTGCCAGTGAGAAGCATTCAGTTAACAGGAGTATTCAATTTTCAGTGGATTGGTCTCTTTACAGTATTCTAGAGATTTATTTATTTATTTAATGGTGTTTAAGGTCACATATTTCTGCACAATGGCTAATCATGACTGCAGCATGAATATAAAGTCAAGTCCATCCAATCGTTTATACCCATGTTGCCCATTTTAGAAAACTTCCACTCCAGGCATTGGTGACTGGTTCTATTTTACCAGTAAAACAGAGTTTGTTTACCACAGTAAATAAGCACTGCTCCACTTCCAGGGGTTCCCATGGGGAGTCTTCTAGAGATAATCTGGCCATTTATTCTAATACATCTTGTTTAAAAGAGCCTATAGAGCACTCTCAAAAAGATATTGAATAAATGCCTGTTTTGGGATGTACCAAGGCCAAATAAGTCTATAAAAAAGGCAGATTCAGCAACTATAGGGGTAATTTCTCGACATACCACAAGATATTATATTCAATGAGCAAGAGTTGTATTTCTATGGTAAATGGTTTTGTGTTTGGATGTTACATTCAGTTAAGAGATATTAAATGAGCTCCACATGTACATGTCGATGAATAATACTATTTATTTTATTTATTGATGTTTAAGGCCACATACTTATGCACAATGGCTAATTGTGACTGTGACAGTTTTATGGGTGGAGGAAGCCGGAGTACCCAGAGAGAACCACCGAGCAATGACGAGCAGCTGTCAGCTCTCCAACATCATAACTCTGAACTCAGCACCGCAGCACAGGCAGGGTTAGATTGGTTGAAGACATGTGCACCATCGACGTGCAGTACGCCTTAGTACACAGCGTCATCGTGCCCCCATGTAGGCAATCGGGGTTAAGTGCCTTGCTCAAGGACACAACGCGGGAGCGCGAATCAATTGCTGAAATGGTCACCCATCCAACTACTAACCGCGCTCAACGTTTCTTAACTTCGGTGATCTGACGAGAATCGGGTACCGCGACGTCACCGCGCCCCGATGAATAATACAATTGGCAGCCTAAAAAGTATAGACACTGACTTATGAGTGGTCAATAGTGGCACTGTTCACAGTAGAAAGTGCAAATGTTCACTGAGGGGCATAAATCCTGGGGTGGTGTCACATCCCTCCCTAAATTCTTTGTCTCAATAAGCAGCAGTAAAGTAGAGTGCTATGATGACATTACTGATTGTCAAAGCTAATTATGCAGATTTGAGACTGTATAACTCACCAAGAGGTACTGGTACAGTTAAAACTAGAAGTCCTGTCATGAACTGTGTGCTTGTCTAGGCTTCTAACGCGCAATTGTCATATCGAATGGCATCCAAAGCACGGCAGGTTCTCTTGGTTATTCACAGCAAACACAGGCAATGTTTCTGCCAATGGACCTCCGGGTTACCCAGAGGTCCATTGGCTGAAATATTGCTTGGGCACAGGCCATATGTACAGAATTTGATAGCCTTACTATGGTCATAACGCGTAGATTAACGCGCAGAACGACGTGCTATTTGTGCGCATTTCATGACAGGACTTCTAGTTTTAACTGTAGGCAAACAGACCAACCATCAGGCAAATTCATGTCATGGTTGGAGAAACACAAATCATACACCGCAATATCTGAAGATAGCTACAAGCCTGTGTTCACTATGGAAACATCAGAATACTCAAGTATTCAAATGCCTCAACTACAGTATTAATTCCGTTTCAGCAAGTTTATTTTTGCCTCTGATATCAAGAATATTACAAATTACATCTTGTTTGATAGAGCTGTATGAGCTCTGTCAAACAAATGTATTGGGTTAAATTCTCAGCAGGTTTAATCCACGGAAATATGGGAGGGACATTTTTTAAGAGTGAGGATCCACAAAGGTCATCAAAACCTGTAAAGTTCAGGCAAACTGCATCGTAATAATAAAAATTCCAGGGATCCCCAAAAATCAGTGGTGCTTGACAATTTGTTGGGCACCAAGGATCTGTTGAGGCCCCTGAAATTGGACTTCTTAAAGCAGCCCTGGCAACTCTTCCCAGATCAATCTAAGGCCACACAAAGTAGATCTTCTGTTTCTCAGGCCCTGTTTTGTAAAATTGCATGCAGGCGGGCAGTTTTTTTATTTTATTTTTGTAATAATTTTTTGCCATCTAAGTTCATATTCTTAGTTTGTTTTATGTTTTAGGCCTCATAATCTGCAGAATAGCATGGGTGGTGGTGTATTTCGTCCCGTGAGTGCAACAATGCTTTGCAATGCTAAAGCATTGCAAAGCTTTGTTGCACTCAAGGGACAATTTTATCAATTTTAACTTGGGTAAAATATCAGACAAAAACCATTTAATTTTGATTTTTTCAAGTTTGCATTGGTTATAAAAAGAGAGCATGCAGCAGCCAAAAGGACCATGCGGGAGGGCCTGAGAAACATCTTTTTAACATTTTTTAGGCCTAATCCACTGTGCTCCACTAATAACAAGTAGGGAAAACAGTGTGAGTGAAACCAATTCAAACTTTCAACCTCTTGATTTGATCAGAACAGACAGTTAATGAGCTGACCAATGAGTGACTGAGCTACCTCCACTATGGCCAGTAGAGATGGATGGCATACCGTAAATACTGTTCGGTACTGGTATCAAGCCAATACCAATTTATCGTATCTAGGGAATCTCAAAATACCGAAATTTTGGTACTGAAAAACATTCCTGACATTAGTTAACAAGAGCAAAACATGGCGTGGCTAAATAAACCTGTTGAGTAATTCCAGTTAGAGCAATTTTTCTTCCGAGAGCAGTGAAAAATCCAAGTCCATCTGGTCATAACTTTGAAAGGGTTATTCAGTTAAGCCTCCAACTTGCAGGCTCCTATTGTGGTTATTATTCATGCCAAGTATTGAGATGATTCTTTAAAACATGACTAAGAAAACCACCAGCCAAAAAATAGGTTTACAGACTTCAGAGAGCAGTGAAAATTCTAAATCCCTAACTTTGGACGGGTTAATTTGATCACCCTCAAAATTGCAGGTGCACGGGTTCTTATTGTGGCTATTATATTATTCATGCCAAGTTTGGAAAAGATTGGTTGAAAGAGGACTGAGAAGGCTTTCAGACAAAAAAAAAGTTTACCAACAGACAGACAGCCAGATGGACAGACCAATCACATAATATGTCCCATTTTCAATGGGCATATAAAAAATTTAAGGACAAACAACAGAACATTACTCAAACTTCAGGACAAGAAGAGCCCTTGGCTTATGTATTTCTGAAGGCTAGCACAACCAGTGATTTGATGTAACAAAAAGATGAGAGAAAATACCCAAGGGGTATTTTCTCTCAGCTTTTTGTTACGTCAAATGACTGATGACAAGTGCTTCCAACCTTTTGACACCTCTGCGGTTTTGTCTGCTGCAGAATGGTGAACTACAGCTCCTGAGTATACTAAAAATATTATTTGATATTGGTATTGGTGTGATTACATGTATGTTGTTAACACTGCTTACTGTAATGATACCGAGGTAAATCATTCTAAAAATACAGATACGAAACCAAACTTGAAATTTCAATACAACCCTGCTCCAGTGGTCAGTTCAAAATAATTAATGAAGACAGAAATAATACATTATAATACATTGATAAATGCATAACATATATATAACATAATAATAATCACAGATATTTAAATATATCACAATTACGCTGAGTAGCACATAATATCAATGAAAATACAATATCACACACCTTCCAATCACCTGATTAACTCGTTGAGTGCAAGAAGCCACAATCAAGGCTTTATCAAAAAAAAAAATTCTGAAATACACCTCAGTGTCATTAACTTGTTTGCTCAGCAGCTTAAATGCAAAAATATATTACACCAAATTTTTTTACAATTTATTGGAGAGTGCAGAGGCACTCGCCAAAAAATGGTAACAAAACAGTTGTTTATGAACAAACTAAGGCTCTCGACGATGGTAGTTTTCGATCCTTGAAAAAAGAATTCTTATGTTACAAATCACATATGAAAAATAATTTAGCACTCTGTTAAATTTCTGTATGCAAAATGAGAACTTCAGTTCTCTGTTAAACTTGAATAGTTATAGTTCTTTATGCCCTTTACCTAACATGTCTTCTGGTAGGTGGCGACAACAGACTTCCCCAAAACATTGTATTCTACACATAGAGAGTAATTGCTTGACTGGACAGGTTACGTGAAATAATTCATGAGAGGTGAGGGACGCTGTACAAACACGAGTGTGCGAATGCGCACAAGTGTTTTACAATATAGTCCCTCGCCTCGAATGAATTATTTCACGTAACCAATCCAGTCAAGTGATTACTCTTTTTGTTACTTTTCATTATTAACAATAATTATATTATTTAACCCTTTACCTAATGTTAGGGCCAAAACAGGCTAGCGCTATTCTAAAAAATCGCCAATTAATTTTCATTATTTTTTCATTTTTTGTCTCTAAAACAGAGGTTATGACCCCTCATTGGAATGAGCTCATCAAGCTCATTCCAATGAGGGGCCATAACGTATGTTTTTGAGACAAAAAATGAAAATAATAGTTATTCAAGAAATTTTTTTTGTAAGTGTCATCTGCTTTTCATGTTAGGTAAAGGGTTAAAAAAAAACAAACCCAAAACAATGAAGTCCCCATTACACCCACAGCAAAGCGTCTTCGTTTGCGTGCACGGATACATGACCCAATTGTTGATTGCATAATTCACTTGTGAAGTTATTGTTTATAATCAAACCGGAAAATCACACCTTGGAAAGTAATAAATTTATTTATTTGTATATACTCTTCAAAAAAAGAAACTATACATCGAAATACAACTAGATTGTATTGGAAATTCTGAGACTAGAAACAGATAATTTGTGGTAAACAGGGAAGTAGAAACATCACTCTACAAATGGCATAAACACAAGCAAACGTGAAAAGTCATTAACACACATAAACATGACTGCATTGACAACCGGGGAAAGTTAATACCGTGTATGACCATCACGAGCAGTGATAACGGTGTAGCTACGTCGACCCATAGATGCTACCAGAGTCTGAATTACATGCTGTGGAATGTTCTGCCACTCCTCTTGTAGTGCTGCAAAATTTCTCGAGTATCTGTGATGCCTGCTATCTCTGATGGACGCAGCAATCAAGCTCATTCCAAAGGTGTTCAATGGGGGATAAGTCAGATGAATGTGTTGGCCAGGGAAGAGTAGGAATATTGTTTTGTTGAAGAAATGCTTTGCAAACATGCGCAACATCTGGTTAAGCAGTGCCATGTTGAAAGAGGCTGCCACTGAAGGAATGCTCAGACGTGACGTGATAGGATTTCATCTCTGTAAAGTATGCCGGTTAGATTACCCACCACTCAAACAGGTGCTGTCCGGGCACCATGATTAATACCAGCCCACGCTATAACACTACGCCACCAAAATGATCAACTTTACATGCACAGTATTTATTTATTGGTGTTTAAGGTCACATGCTTCTGCACAATGGCTAATCGTGACCACAACAAGGAGATAAAGTCAAGGTCTGTCAATCGTTTATACCCCATGTTGCCTATTTTAGAGGACTCGCACCCCAAGCATTAGTGACTGGGTCCTATTTTACCAGTGAAACTTACCACAGTGAACAAGCACTGCTTCACTTCACGGGGTTCCCACGGGGGTATGTGCACAGTTATTGGCGTAACGTTCGTTCTGACATCTATACACTCAGGCATGCCCATCATCACATCATTTCACAAATTGTACCGTAGGTTGCCAGAGCGTTATGTTTTCAATTCTCTGTGTGTTTGGGAGAAATTCTGACCCATCAACCCAAGCATTTCATGATTTGATTACAATTCATAACATATATTTCAAAATATTTTCACCATTACCAATTTTAAACATGTATAGTTCAGAGGATTTCGATGTACAGTACGTGGAGAGTGTATTATCACTAAATCACCCGCAGAGTGGAGATTCCACCCAACAATAATTGCAAATTTGTTTCAAAGCTTACCAAGCACAAGCAAAGTTTCAGCCTATGGACCTCCGGGTTAAACCCGGAGGTCCATTGGCTGAAACATTGCTTGTGTTTTTAGTAGATATATACAAAATTTGAAAGTTATAGTTTGGGTGATAACTCCACTCTGCAGGTGATTCAGTTACAATCCACTCTCTACGTACCGTATAGCTTCTTTTTTTGAAGAGTATATAAAGGATCTCAAAAGAGTGATGTTTGGATATAAGAGTTTTTGAAACGAGTTTCATGAATTTGATTCACAACGAGCCTTTAGGCGAGTTGTGAATCAAATTCATCAAACGAGTTTCAAAAAATCTTATATCCAAACATCACGAGTTAAAGATTCTGTATATCACATGAATATTTGAATGTTTTTTACACTTTTTATTTAATTCATTGTCGCTAAATTCTCCCAAAACAACCGACAATCAGTTCATTGACTCAGATGCTTCACACCATGATGTCATGAATGCACTTTACTTGCACCTGTTGTCGTAATTGACGTCATGTGAACTACGCACAAGAATACAATGCTGCTGCTATGGGACCACGCGCCGATTAGACACTAGTTGATAATCAGGAAATAAGACATGGGTTGTTACGTCGAAATTAACGACGTTTCATGTAATATATTTATCTTAACTGCTTCTGTACAAAGGCCGACCTGAATAGCATAATTGGGATACCTTCCAAGTGTTTTTTCCACTAACAAATGCCATGCGTTGTGAGCCATTTCCAGCTAGATGTTACAAAACAAAATTTTCTCTAGAACAGACCCCGAAATTGAGATATTTTCATGACTCCTCCACAGGCTTTAGAACTGAAACAATTCAGGCCTGGCATTTTATTATGGGTAATTACCCATGCTTCCAATTAACCGCCATTTTTAATTCTGAGGATGCTTACTTATATTTATTTGTGTTTTAGATCAGATATTTCTGCACAATGGCTAATCATGACAGCAACATGGAGGTAAAGTCAAGTTTAGTCATTTATACCCATTCTGCCCATTTTAAAAGATTTCCACCCCAAGCATTGGTGACTGGGTCCTATTTTTCCATTAAAACAGAGCTTGTTCATCATAGTATAAATAAGCATTGATTCACTTCTCTGGGTTCCCAGATGGGAGGGAGGGCACTTATTGGTTGTCTCAATCATGAATAAAGTCACATCAAAATATTAAATGAATCTACAATTCCAGTTATAAATGCTTTTAAAGTACTGATGGGTATTAAAATTGATTTGTTAGGTTAGGTAGTAACATGATTTAGCCATCAGTTTGAATGTCTCAGGCTAAAATCACGTTATATTCATAGCTGAATCCTTTACATATTAAGCTATACAGATTACAGCAACTATATTCCCCTTGATTAACCATTTCTCCCCCCCCCCCCCACCACTGCATGTGTAACATACGTCTGTCCAGAGTGAGATAGCAGGGAGAGACAGATGTATCCGACCCCACCCACATGACGTTATACATTTATAACGTTATTATGACGCGATGCATAGTATTTGGCTACCAACTAATTCATACTGACGTCATCAGAATGCTGTGTGTTTAAAGTTTGATGCTCTAAAACTCTTTAAGCCCCAAGATGCCACTGTTCCTAATTGATTTTGTGGTATATACCTTTGGTATATACATAACTTTTGCATGCTCTTTCCGATGGTGTCATTAGTTTTTCAAAACAACGAATACCAAATGAGTTGATTATATCAGCATGTGACCACCGATTACCTCTGGCTAACGTAATCGCTATATGGTGGGAGGAGAAAAATAATCCCTGATGGGTACGAGTGTGGGATGGGAAAATCTCACCCTCGGGACAAGATATTTGGTCCAAACACTCGGCAAGCCTCGTGTCTGGCCCAAATATCTTGCCCTCGGGTGAGATTTTCCCATCCCACACCCGTACCCATCAGGGATTACAATATTCCATACTGTAATCAAAATACTGAAATTTCATGTCACAAATTCTTCCAATAATGTACCGAGATGCAATTCGGAATTTAACAAACTCGGTCTTGTTTGACAGAGCTCAATGAGCTCTGTCAAACAAGACTGAGTTGGTAAAATTCTTAGTTGCATAAGGCAAAAAAAAATTGCAAAAATGAAAAATTTGGGTCTTCAAATTTAGAAATTTGTGTGTAGTGGGTTAGACACTTTTAATGAGAAGTACAAACTACTTTCTGAAGAAATCTGAAAATTTGATCAGAAATACCGGTCTTTAGATTTTCTCCATCTTGTTAGGTAAAGTATTAATCTTTTGACCAATATCAGGTAAGTGCAAGCAACATGGATCACTGAACACATGCTGTTCTTTGGAAGCAAAATTTCTGAATAGCACCTTATGGGAAGTCAACACGTTTAAAATGAAAAAAAAAAATCAGATTTGGACCATGCCTCTTCCTTCTAAGCATTAAACTAGATGGTGCTAAGTGCACCTTGATGGAATGATGGCCTGAAAGTCCAGTTATTGCCCTGCTTTAAAAATTACTGTTTAAAATCAAGGACTTCAAAATAATTTCCAGG
The DNA here is from genome assembly GCA_031216915.1 of Pictodentalium vernedei. NCBI lineage: Eukaryota > Metazoa > Mollusca > Scaphopoda > Dentaliida > Dentaliidae > Pictodentalium > Pictodentalium vernedei. Next base: position 469,400,507 of record CM062294.1, on the reverse strand, counting down.
CTCTGTGGGAACATCTGTATACTTATGATTACATAATTTTCTTGAAAACTATTGTACAATCTATTGTCCCTTGTGTGCAACAAGGTACCATCTGATTGGCAGATTGACACCTTGTTGCAGTCAAGGGACAATATACAGCTCCCCATCATCCATGCGCAAATATGACGAAGAGCATTTCATCCTCAGCACAATATATGAGCTGGAATATGATTGAGGGCCTTTTATTCTAAAGTTATTACATCCTAAGGCCATTTTTTCTGAATATCCGCAAACAGTACCAGACATGGCGAAATGCAGCTTCAAATATAATTTGAAGTGAGAAACGGGAGTGATGGGAAATGTCAATAAAGGTACAGTAAATGTGGCATAAATGTTATTTGGTCCTGTTGAAAGGTCTCCAATGGGTTAAAGTTTTTAGTTAGCAACACTTAACCCCCTTCACTCTGATGTCAAAATACCAAAATTTTAGGAAGCTGTTTTTTCCATAATGCATCTAGAAATTTAACCAATTCAATCTCGTTTGACAGAGCTCAATGAGCTCTGTCAAACGAGATTGAATTGGTTAAATTTCTAGATGCATTACGAGAATTTTTTTCTGCCTGAAATTTAGATATTTTGACATCAGTGTCCAGGGGTTAATGAGATGTTGATGAATTAAACAGATCGACTTGAGAGTGCCAATAATAAACCCTTGACTACCAAATGGATAACAATCTGCTGAACATTACACACAAGATTTTTTTTTTCCTTTTTTTTCTCGAAACATTGCTTGACAACTTTGTACAATTTTGGTACCATTCTATTGGAATTTATTATTGAGAACAAGTGTATGAAAAAGTATGTTACAATAAAGCTGAAAAGATGTTGAGATTTTCGGCTATGTTCCAGTATGGTTTGCTTTCATCCGTCGATGAAAATTGAAATGGAAGACCTAGGGTCATTATAGAATGCAAGTATTGAAGTAATTGATGATGTCTGACAATTGATGAACTGATGGAGTCTCATCTTACTAATGTCGTTGATCTTACTGGTGATGAACTTCTGTTACCCAAATGATTATATGCTCTTCCTAGTTGCATCAACTCCTGTCCAGAAAAAGTAAAAAACAGAAAAGCATTATGAAATGATATATTCCAATATACAGCAATATACAGCTCATGCAAAGCAAATATTGCAACAAAAAACTCACCAATTTATTTTTAATATTTCCTGTTTGAGGTTATTTTCAGCATCTATGGCTATATCAGGACCACAACTCTGGTTTACCCTTTATTTTACTATGATAGGAAACCTGTACCTTTCTTTAATGCAATCTTTTGGGAGTTATTAACCTTTGAAGTTTGAAATACGACTGACAAACTTTGTAGAAACAGAAAATGTCTTTTAACCCTTTACCCAACGCAGACGATATCAAAATTTATTATTTTAAATATCATTTTTTTTTTTTTAATTTTTTCGGGGGCGCAGTGGCTCAGTTGGTAGTGGTGCAGGCTGCAAGCCGAGAGGTCCTCGGTTCGAATCCCACTTGCGGCAACTGCGTTGTGTCCTTGGGTAAGACACTTCATCTCCATTGCCCGCGTGGGGGCACGATGACGCCGTGTACTAAGGCGTACTGCACGTCGATGGTACGCATGTCTTCAACCAATCTAACCCTGCCTGTGCTGCAGTGCAGAGTTACGATGTTGGGGAGCTGGCAGCTGCTCGTCGTTGCTCGGTGGTTCTCTCCGGGTAATCCGGCTTCCTCCACCCGTAAAACTGTCATGGTCATGATTAGCCATTGTGCATAAATATGTGACCTTAAACATCAATAAATAAATATAATTTAATTTTTTCAAAAAATTTCAACAAAACCATATCAAGTGACCCCCTCATTGGAACGAGCTCAATGAGCTCGTTCCAATGAGAGGGTCACATGATATGGTTTTGTTGAAATATTTTGAAAAATTTAATTTTTTCAACTGCTCAATTTGCATATTATGCGGGTGGATGCGGGCGATTCGTTAGGTAAAGGGTTAATACACAATCAAGAAAACATCGTGTGAGAAACAGTCAAATTATCTGGGCAGGGGTTTCTAGTCCAGTCTTGGCTGCCTTTATAGCAGGCAGAACTTGACAAGAAATCATTGCCAAGACACTAGGCTTACAATAGTAGAAAATCGGGGAAATTGCCCAGGATTAAAAGAGATACAGTTTCAGAGTTCCAGCAGTAAAAGACTGATAAAATTTAAAGTTATTGAAGGCAGGTTCTTGACATTTTTCAAGGTCCTATACAGGCCTGAAAATAAGCAGTCTGACGTTTCCAGAATGAGGTCTCCAGAGGGTGAATTTGATGATGCTATCCCATACAGTGGGCAATTTTATCCTCTGGGTACCTCTTTCTGTTTAGTTTTGAGAAGCTGATTCAGATTGAGGTTCACAGAGGGTAAATTTAGTGATGCTACCCTGCTATGCTATGTTTTATGAACAATATATCTGAGCAGTAAATAACAGTCAAGACTTTCCAACTCAATAAAACATCAGAAGAGTATTTATTTATTGGTGTTTAAGGTCACTTTCAGACTTTTTGACTATACCATGACCACAAGTATGAAGTTAAGTATATTTATACCTGCGCTGTAACATTTAGAGGACTTCCACCATATACCACAAAGTGCCATTAGTCTTAGCACACTACCGGTATGTCACATTGATGTTACAACAGCATTGAGAATGGATATGTTTTGATCATAGCCACAATGCAAGTTTCGCCAGCTTGATCTGAACTCACAATTTCCTATTCATAAAACCAATTTCTAATTTGCGCGGCTGAATTTCCCAGATAGGCCCAGTATTTATATATAATGGCGAAACAAAGTAGATCTTCTGTTTCTCAAGCCATTTTTTGTAAAATTCCATGTGGGTGGGCATTATTTTATTTTATTTTTGTAATTATTTCCGTGCAATCAAAAGTTCAGGTTCTTGGTTTGTTTTATGTTTTAGACCTCATAATCTACAGAATAGCATGGGTGGTGGTGTATTTTGTTCCCTGAGTGCAAGAAAGCTTTGAAAAGCAACAGCAATGCAAAGCCTTGTTGCACACAAGGGACAAATTTATCAATGTTATTAACTTAAAATATCAGACATAAACCATTTTATCATATGACCTGTCCGTTTTGTTCACTTTAAAACATTTGATATTTTGTTTTCATATTAATCAGTGATAAATAAAGCCTTCCATCAATTTCATTGGTCAATTTCAAAACTAGACAATTTGATTGGCTGAACAAAATACAACTGGGCCACATTTTCATAATTTGCATAATTAGAGCCAGGAGCTTTCATTGGTCAATTTCAAAACTGGACAATTTGATTGGCTAAACAAAATACAACTGGGTCACATTTGCATAATTTCAGTAGGGAGAATTTACATTATCTGTCCTATTTAGGGTGGGTTGTATTCTATTCATCTTTTACCTACACGAAAAACGCCATTCATTTTTTTTTATATTTTCACTTTTTGCTTCCAAAACATAGGTTATGATTCCTCATTGGAACGAGCTCGACGAGCTCGTTCCAATGAGGGGTCATAACCTATGTTTTGGAAGCAAAAAATGAAAATTTTTAGTTATACGAGGATGTTTTTTCCAAGTGCCGTCTGCAACTCAAGTTAGGTGATGGGTTAAAAAGTCATACTAGCTAATTTGTGCTTGTGGGTGTCATATCATAAATAGAATATGAAATGAGTGTTTTTCTCATATAATATTTATGAAACTCATCTGAATTTTCCGTTTGGGCTTGCCAGAGGCACGCCAAAACGAAAAATTCTTAGACTTGTTTCATAAATATTATATGAGAAAAACACCCATTCCATATCCTCTATATATTTTTCGGTCAAAGGTCTTCATCAGTTTTGCTAGCTTCAAAAAATACTACATACATTTCTTTCTTTAATACTTTGGTCTCTTTATCTGGACCTTATGGAACACATTATATTTTTATTTTTTAAGTTTGCATATGGGAGCCAAAATGACAATGCGGGAGGGCCTGAGAAACAGATTTTTAACTTTTTTTTAGGCCTAATGGAAACACAAGTTGCTGCCTGAATGGAACATTTCCAGCTACAAGTAAAGATATAACCCTAACCCTGCCAACAGCAATGATTGTTGCATATGTTATCATGGTGTTCAGCATATTCTAGCATGTCCACTGTCATCTTATTAATTGCTGGAAAGATCTAAGAGATATCTTTCCAACAATTAATCAGATGCTAGAGTTACCACTCTGTTATAAATTGTATTGACTTCCACATATACAAGCATATATGTAGGTTCTCCCAAAAAGGGAAAAATTGGCATGGAAGGAGAAGAGTTAACCCTTAACCTAATGAATTGGTGGCATTCAGCCACCTAATATACAAATTGAGCAGTTTTTTTTCTTCTTTGATTGGAGTTTAATAGCGCTGTAGGTTAACCGAAACCGAACCGAGGTTTTTAGTTTTTTTTATAAAACCGAAACCGTCGACATCCCGTAATCTAAGGTTTTTCGTTTTTTTTTTAAATACTCTCTTGCTGCAGAAATTCACAGAATGTAGCCATCTCAGATTAGTGAGAGTACCCAGACACTTCCAATGGCAGTGTCTGGGTACTTTCACTACTCTGGGAAGGCTACATTCTGTGAATTTCCGACATTTCAGTTTAGTTGTGTTTGCAGTTTTCCTCAAGTTGCGTGTAGGTGTCAGATCTCGAAAAATGGCCATGCACAATAAAAGTTCTGTATATTTAGGTAATTATTATATTGGCCTTCCTTATTCTTCATGTTTTATAGCTTATTTCGGGCATTCATTGAGTTTCACTCAATTTCACTACCATTCAGTTATCACTCTGGACATACGAATGAGTTTTATTGAATTTTACTTGGCCTCATAAACAAACCAAAAACCGAACCGAACCAAGGTTTTACTCCACCTGAAAAACCAAAACCGAAACCGAAGAAATTTAAAAACCTACAGCTCTAGAGTTTAACTAGTGATGAACCGATTATCAAAACTTGCAATCAACTGATTACCAATTATTTCTCTGCTGATTATGCCAATTCCGATGGTTGAAATAGGACACAGAAGAAAATCTGTTGGTGATTGTTATACTACAGAATTTTGATGATAAATCATCAATTACGAAAGCTTAACCCTTTACCCAATGAATCGCCCGCATCCGCTCATGTAATATGCAAATGCAGCTGTTGAAAAAATATTATTTTTCAAAAACTTTCAACAAAACCATATCATGTGACCCCTCGTTGGAACGAGCTCGTTGCGCTGGTTCCAACGAGGGGTCACAAGATATGGTTTTGTTGAAGTTTTTTGAAAAATTAAAAAAAATGATATTTGAAATAATAAATTTTGATATCGTCTGCGATAAAGGGGTAATACTACAAAGATTCTCAAAGCATGCATATTTAGTGCTGAGCAATATTAGACAAAATAATATTTTCATTTTGGATGGGGTGTAGGGAAAAGATCGTTATTACTGATACAATCACACGATATTGTTCTCGTAAACATTGTTTTTTATTCCGGTAAATAGTGTTAATACTGTTTTGTGTAAGGATACAATACACTTGGCTGTATTAACCAGGAATATACTGAGCACACATACTTTGTGTCCTAAATGAATAATAATTTTGATGTTAATGTGTGTTGTGAAGTCATATGACGCATGGTTTACATGTATGTCAGAATGTATTATTCAGTGTTCTTTTTTCAACTTGTTACCTCCCTTGATATGTTTCTCCAATGTTTACATGAACTCTACAATCTATAAATGGTGGCGATCTCGTACCAATAGCAGTTGGTAAATTCCATAATATCTCTGCTCTGCAAATCCCTAAATGTTCTGCTATGCACTGCACACGTTTTATTGGGGAAACTTTATGGAAATGGACAGATATCAAAGGGATTTTTTATAGTCAGTGTTAAATATAGAATAACTGTGAACTGCCAGTTTTTAACTGCCGGTTGTCATAACCGGCCGACGTCCCATAACCGGCCAATTCCGATTATCGGTTCATCACTAGGTTTAACAACATTTCTGTCAGGCAGTTTTATGGGTGGATGAAGCTGGAGTACCTGGTAAGAACCACCATGCAGCAGAGAGCAACTGTCGGATTCCCCAATGCACTAACTCTGCACAATCAAGACAAGCATTGGATGAAGATAAGTGCACTATTGATGTTCAGTACGCTTTAGTACACAGTGAACCCAGCCCCAAGGGGTAATCAGGATAAAGTGCATTGCCCAAGATACAATACAGTTACCCCTGGTAAGGACTGAACCACGGGCCTTTTGGTTAGAAGTCCAATGGCCTAATCACTAAGACACAAATTAAATTGAGTAGTGGAAAAAAAAAATCTTTTTACAAAATGTCAACAAAACCATATCATGTGATCCCCTCATTGGAACAAGCTCGTTGAAATAAGTGGTCCATAAGACTTTTTTTTTTAAAAATGTAAAAAAAAATATTTAAGGCCTCACAAAGTAGATCTTCTGTTTCTCAGGCCATTATTTGTAAAATTACATGCGGGCGAGCGGTTTTTTATTTTATTTTTTATTTTGTGTAATTATTTCCTTGCCATTAAAAAGTTCATGTTCTTGGTTTATGTTTTGGGATTCATAATCTACAGAATAGCATGGGTGGTGGTGTATTTCGTCCTTTGAGAGCAAGAAGGCTTTGCAATGCTGAAGCATTGCAAAGCCTTCTTGCACTCAAGGGACAAATTTTCAATTTTTTTTAACTTGGGTAAAATATCAGACATAAGGCCAAATAAAAAAAATGAATTGATTCTCGGGCAATTTTTTTTTCAAATCAGTGAGGGAGGGAGGATTTTATTTTTATTTTTTATTTTTTTCATGTAAAGGGTTGAGTATACTCAGTAAATCTTTTTGCTGTCTTTCCACTTGAAAAAGAGAAAAGGTTGTATTTTAGTGTAATTATAGTATACCTTTTATAACTAACTGCCGTAACAACAGCGAAAAGGATTTGTATTTTATTGTTCTTTTAATGGTATAGATCTGTCAAGCATCATGATCCATTAGAAGAGGTCCCAGTAACCAATGCTTGGGGTAGGAGTCCTTTAAAATGGGAAACATGGCTCTAAATGATCGGTTAAAGTTGAGTTTAGATTGGTGTTGCAGCCATTATTAGCCATTGTGCAGAAATATATGACCTTAAACACCAGCAAATAATTAAATCATGATCCAGTATATCAGAATTTGCCTTGTTACAGTTTATGGGAGAGTGCCTCTGGGCACTCTCCCATAAACTGCAACAAGAAAAACCAATTTACTGCAAACACAGCTAAATAATTATATGTCGAGAAATGTGAAAAAATGACCATTCCAAGTTTTCACAAATTCTTTAAAAACATAACATAATAAAAATGTCTAATGAGGAGGTTCAAATCCAACGAGGGAGGGCCTGAGAATCAAAACATTATTTTTTTTTAGCCTAAACCATTTAATTTTTATTTTTTTAAAGTTTACATTGGTTATAAAAAGAGAGCATGCGACAGCCAAAGGGACCATGCGGGAGGGCCTGAGAAACAAATTTGTATTTTTTTTAGGCCTAAAATAATAATTTTGATATTATGTGCAACTTACAACTGTCTGATTTGATAATGTGTTTTGCACTTTGTTCATATCGGCCATTTTCTGTGACATCATGGCTCTATTTGATCTTTCGCTGTTTTCTAAAATGTTATCAACACGCTCTCCCTGTTTCAACCGTTGTTCCAAAGACCATACGGCTGAATCATGTTCTCTTGTAGGTGACCTCTGAAAATACAAACCAAGTGCAATCTGAGAGCAAAGTCCACATGAAACAAAATAATCCAGTAGAATCCTCTTAATTGAATATCCATTTTGTCAGTGAAAATTATTCAATTAATAGTATACAATTAACAGGGATTTGGTCAGTTTCCTGTGTTCTGGAGGTAAACTGAGCATTTATTCTATTATATCTTGTTTGACAGAGCTCATAGAGCTCTGTCAAACAAGATATAATAGAATGAATGCCTGTACTGGATGTAGTGAGACCAAAAAGGTTGATAAATAAGGGGAATTTGGTGCGTGTCACAGTAATTGTTTCGACATATTACAAAAATTGATATACAATTAACAGGAGTTTACTCTACAACCCATATGCAATTAACAGAGCATATTTGTACTGAAGGTATGGTAAATGGTTTTGTGCTTGAAAATTATATTCAATTAACAGGGATGGACAATTAAGAGATACCCAATTAAGTGGGCTCCACTGTACTTTTATAATATTGCAGTACCTTGACCAAACAGAAGAAGTTTGAATGCAACAGCATGATACATCTGGAATGCTTGATCTCTCAACGGTAAACAGACTAAACCTGCCTTACCACAGGGCATGCCTAAATATGTATCTAGAGAGTGGATTTGAACTAACTTGTAAAACATCTTTTCACAGATGTTTTGACAAAGCATTTGGGCTGGTGGTTTGTGAGAAGACTTTTTAACTGTCTTTCAACATTATGTAAATCTATAAAATGATGGGCACCCATATGGGGTCCACAATAATACAGTAGAGCCCTGATAATTGAATAGTCCCTTTGCCAGGAAGAATTATTCAATTAACAGGAGTATTCAATTAACAAGGAACTGATCCCTTTCCTGTATTCTTGACACAAAATGAGCATTTAGTCGATTATATCTTGTTTGACAGAGCTCATAGAGCTCTGTCAAACAAGATATAAGAGATTAAATGCCTGAATTGAATGTGTCGAGGCCAAACTGGACAATTTACAAGGGTAACTCAGTATGTGTCAGAGTAATTTCTCAGCATATTGCAAGATTTTTATTCAATTAACCCTTTACCTAACGAATCGCCCGCATCCGCCCCCGTAATATGCAAATTGAGCAGTTGAAAAAATTAAATTTTTCAAAATATTTCGAAAAAAACCATATCATGTGACCCCTCATTGGAACGAGCTCACTGAGCTCGTTCCAATGAGGGGTCACATGATATGGTTTTGTCGAAATATTTTGAAAAATTTTAAAAAATGATATTTAAAATAATAAATTTTGATATCGTCTGCGTTGGGTAAAGGGTTAATTACATTGTAACATTTAGTCTCCAAGACATCCACTACTCCGGCTTACCTGAGCTTGGAGAAGTCCAGGTTAAGCATGGATAGGGCAGTGTTTGAACTTCCATCATGCTGTGGTGTACATCCAATTCCAAGAAGGCAGCATTGGAAAGCCTCTGGAGGATATCGACTAGATATCCTGCGGGTGTGGGAGGAACAGCCACGAGAACGCACCAAAAGAGAGGGCAAAATGCATCGCCCTAAAGGAACCGAACTGGACATAACAGACGTGAGAGCAGTAGAAGAAAAAGGTGAACTCAACAGATACAGAAACTAGAGGAACACCCCCAACTACGAGAGAAAGGTGGCAGAAAAAAGAACTGGTGGCTTTACAACAGAACCTAGATGGCCGACAGGGACCTAAAAAAACAGAAATTCAGCCCTCAACAGAGTAAAGAAATCCTGTTCATACAGTCCCTCATTGACACCTAACTCCAAAAAAATTTTTCAACCGAAAAATTTTATTGCCGAACCACATTGAAACGATGTCAAAAATCTGCACGAAATCAGAATATATAAATAAAATTCAATGAAAATGTGGTTGAAAATATTAACAAGAATATATAAAACACAGTCCTGTTATTACACAATCTTCAGATCCATAATTCCAGTCACAGGAAAACCATTATCGACGAGTTGAATTATCACTGTTTCGTAATGCAAAATGGAGACACATCCTCCACGTGTCTCGGACAAAAAAAGAATGATTAATTGATGACTGCTTGCGCACTGGTTAATGGAAGTCGTGGAATTGTACTAAAGGAAGAGCGTCCCCTACTGGGTGTGCGGCGATGGCGCTTGACCCAGCTTTGGCTTATTTTTTCGTTTATTTTTTCGTGGTGTTTTTTACACCACTTTTCTGTCCCAACTCTTTTGAGGAAAGATTAAAATAGAGAGTATTTTATCCAAGTTAGGGTCTGCCACTGCAGTGCAAGCCTGTAGTAAACAATTGTAAGGTAGGTTGATAAGAAACAGAATATGTTCTTCTTGTAGCATTCTACTAAAGCGCCACAAATGCCACTGTTCTCAACATGCCATTCTTTTGCCAACATAAATCATATCTCTTAACATTGGGACCTGTTCCAAACACACCTTAACTCTCAAAGGCTTATTTCAGGCTCTTATGATCTCAGAACATATGCCTTTAACATGCCATTATTAGGAGGTCTGGCTAACAATCAATAACTCACCTGAGCAGTGATTAGATTCTAGTCAAGTCTTGGCTGCCTTACCAGGCAGTCAATACTTGACTAGAAATCACTGCTAAGCAACTGGACATGTACAGGTTGTAGTCTAGTGGGAATTCAGAACAATTTCCCAGGCCCTTAAGGGTTAACAAAGCTGAAAAGAAAATCAATCACTTCTTTCATGAAATGGAACCCTTCAACTGCTATCAAGCCTCAACAAGGCGTTACTTTTAAGTAGCGAATGAAAGAAAATCTGAAAATTCAGACATTTTCAGTATTCATGATGAGCTCGGTTCAGTTTTTCGGTATACCCATGATATATCAGTACCAGTTCGTTTTTATGGTATCCTTATGATATTGGTATCAGTTCGGTTTTTTGGCATATTACCCATCTCTACTGTATGAAAAGTTTTATAATCTATATAATTACTTACACTCCTACTGGAATATAGTGTAGTATTAGTTAAATCTGGAGTTGATGAGTACTTTGTCCATCTCATTGAATTAAGGTTATTATTATTACACTGTACATCATTTTGTCTCCCATGTAAAGAACATGTAAAGCCGAGAGTGTCATTATTATGTGGACTGTGAGACATATCTGATAAGTTTCTGTTCTTGCCCTGTTAATGTCACAAACAATACACACAAATACAATACACAGCACAAATATTAGACATAAATCAAGATTTACACATTCAAATGCTTTCGCATTTCTTTCGGACAAATTTATTTATTTATTTATTTATTGGTGTTTAACCCTCTGCACACTGATGTCAAAATATCTAAATTTCAGGCAGAAAAAAATTCCCATAATGCAACTAGAAATTTAACCAATTCAATCTCGTTGGACAGAGCTCATTGGTTAAAATTCTAGATGCATTATAGGAAAAAACAGTTTCCTGAAATTTTGGTATTTTGACATCAGAGTGAAGGGAGTTAAGGTCACATACTTATGCACAATGGCTAATCATGACCGTGACAATTTTACGGGTGGAGGAAGCCGGAGTACCCGGAGAAAACCACAGAGCAACTACGAGCAGCTGCCAGCTCACCAACATCGCACTGCAGCACCTGCAGAGTTAGATTGGTTGAAGACATGCAAACCATCAAATGTGCACAGCATCATGTGGACAATCGAGGTTAAATGCCTTGCCCAAGGACACAATGCGGGAGTCCAAATCGATCGCTCAGATGGTCACCCATCCGAGGACTAACCAGGCTCAATGTGGCTTAACTTTGGTGATCTGACGAGAACTGGTTACCACAACACCACCGCACCCCTTCTTTCAGTCAAATAGAACAAAATTATATACAGTGGATGCCTGTCAATTGAATAGCCACTTCACCAATGCAAATTATTCAATTAACAGGAGTATTCAATTAACAGGGATTGTGTCACTTTCCTGTATTCTAGAGATAAACTTTGCATTTATTCTGTTATATCTTGTTTGACAGAGCTCCTTGAGCACTGTCAAACAAAATGTACAAGATTAAATGCCAGATTGGATGTACTGAGGCCAAATAGGTCTATAAACAAACGATAACTGGGGAGAGTCAGGGTAATTTCTCGACAGTTTACAAGATTTTTTATTCAATTGTCAGGAGTTTACTATATAACCTCTATTCAATTTCAGGACAAATTTGTACTGGAGGTATGGTAAATGGTTTTGTGTTGGGAAATTATATTCAATTAACAGGGTTATTCAGTTAAGAGATATCCAATTAAGTGGGCTCCACTGTATATAGTTTCCTGAGAAAACCAACATGCAAGTTTGTTAAAATGAAGTACTTAAAATTTAAAATGAGCAGATTCAGAGCATTTTTTGGGGTTCGTCAGAGATTTTAAAATCTGAATCATCAGCTGGAAAGAGTAAATAAATACAGATTATATGATAATGTGCATGTCCTGTGATTTGTATCAGATTCGAGATGGTGTTCAGAATGGGATCCCATTTTTGGACACCACCGAGAATCTGATGCAAATCACAAGACATGCACATTATCATGAAAATTCATTTATCTAACAATTCTGTCACATAAACAGATTATATCTTAAATTCTTAATACAGTTTTGAGACATAATGTTGGGAGAGAAAAAGTGTTAAAAAAACATATTCTATGGAACTATATTGCTGTGCACTCTAACAATGAGTGATGTGGTCACCACAATTTTCAAAGTTGTATTGTCAAATTATTCACTCTCAGCGTCACTTCCTTTGATGATCCGCTTGAATTTATGATTGTGCAACATGGGCACATCCTCGGGAACCTGGTAGGTGCTAATTGAATTGTACAGTTTCTATTTATTGTGGGTGGGTGGGGTCACTGGCTATTAATAGTTCTGTCGCTAACTGTAAGGAATTTTTTTTTGTTTTGTAAGTGATCAGCTGAGTCGATCACTGAAACGCACATAGAATGTATTCATACACCTGTTATGATAGTCCATCGCGTTACTAGTTGTCTATATGATACGGAATCAGAATGAGTCGTCTATATGATACGGAATCAGAACACATTATGTGATGCGTACTGCTTCTTGTGGTTTTCAGCACAAAATCTATATGATTGTTAGATAAAAGATGAAATTCATTTTTTTTTTACTTTTTCATTTTTAACAATTATGATACTTTAGCTAAAAAAAGGTCTGGACAACATGCTTATATTTCTGCAACACTTCTAAGGATTTGCAGGAAAGGGTACAAAATCCTTTATGACCAATAAGGCAAATATAGCTGACCGTAGCAGATGAAACTTCAACTTTCAAAATGTAAACACAGAGAATATTATTTAGTTCAATTAGCCTTCACTAGAGTTAATGAATTAACAAAAACAAAAACAATAGTTCCAGTTAGTTTTGTAAGAAAACACACACCACTGTAAACAAATCTAGCATATCAAAAACCCTTCACCATAGCCATTCATATCAGAAGAAAAGAAAAAACCTATGGCTTGCAACATCACTGCAAAAGCTGTTTTCCACTATGTTGAATGCTGTGACCCCCTCATGATTTTCGATAAGAAAGCTGAAGTTGAGTCTAGGCACTCCCAATGTCATGCAGCAGGTGCTGTGATATTAACTGGTTGCCACTATCAGGGCTTTCAAAAAATGACTGGTACCAGAGGAAAAGCCAACATTTTCCTTACTCATGTTTCATATTCAGTCAAATGCAAATAATATTTTGTTTATATAAATTTGTTTTATCACAAATTATTGGAGAGTACCTTTGGGCACTCTTCCAATATTTTGTAATAAAAATATATTTTGATGAATAAATTTAGACCACCAAAAAAAATGTAGCCCTCAACCAGTTGTTTGGATACTAGTAAATAGTAATAGTCGTGTAATCGAATAAGTTTTCTCTAGTCAAGCATTATACAATTAAACCTTTTTTCTGTTCACGCATTTTCAGGCAAAGTGATTGGCTAAAGTATTTCTTGTTTTTCTTTTCATAACACAATGAACCGAAAAAAATGGATTTAGGCCCGCCCTAAACCATGCCCCGCACCAATATCTGTTTTGAAAATTACAATGCACAGTGTGAATGGAAAAGAATCACTGCATGCTCATAGTTTCCCATAAGGCCAAACAAAATTAAATAACTGATTCTCAGACAATATTTTTTTTTAGCTGGTTGAGTGCTAGAAAACACTATCAGGGCTTTCAAAAAATGAGGATACCAGAGCAAAATCCAACACTTTCTTTGCTTATATTTCATATTCAGTCAAACACAAATAATATTTTGGTGATATAAATTTGTTTTATTACAAATTATTGGAGAGTGCCCACAGGCACTCTCCAATAATTTGTAATAAAACAAGTTTCGAATAACAAATTCAGACCACCAAAAATAATCTAGCTTGCAACCAGTTAAATGAATGAGGGAGGGCAGTTTTTATTTTTTATTCCTGATGGAATGGTCACTGATGCCTAACATCTAGATATGAGAGACTAAAATTAAATACTAGAGTTTCCATATTGATTTCACTGATCGTTTTTTTTTTGTAACATTGATCATACAACACAAAATCAATATAGAACAACTAAAATGGAGATCAAAAATAATAATGGAGTTTTTGAACTGGTTGAATGCTAGAAGCCAGAATCAGGCCTTTAAAAACATGAGGGTACCAGTGCAAACACCAACATTTTCCTTGTCCATGTTTTGTATTCAGTCAAACATAAATAACAGTTTGTTTATACAATTTTGTTCTATTACAAGTTGTTGGAGAGTGCCTGTCGGAACCGGATTCCAAATTTTGAGGTTATAAAAAAAAAATTTTCCTCTTAAAATTGAACAAAATGCATGAATAATCCCCCCCACTCCCCCCCCCCCAAATTCTGAATTTTGGTCCCAAATTTCCAAGTCCAAGCCAGACCCAAAATTTTCAGGCTAAAATTGGGTCTTTTCATCTCAAAATTGAACAAAACGCATAAAAAATTGCTAATTTTTTTTTCACATTTTGGTCCAAAATTTCTAAGTCTGAACCAGACCCAAAATTTTCAACCCAGGGACCAGATTTGAACAAATTTGAATCTGACTCCCCTAGAGATGATTTATACCAAATGTTAAAGTATTCTTACGGGTGGATCTGAAGAAGATTTTTAAAGAAATTTCCTCATATTGCAGTAAATTAAAATTAAAGTCAAATACCACCTGGGGAACCCGATTTGAACAAACTTGAATCTGGCCCCTCTAGAGATGATGTATACCAAATATGAGAGGATTCTGACTGGTTGGTGGATCTGAAGAAGAAGACTGTTAAAGAAATTTGCTCATATTGCACCAAGCAAGTTAAAATTCAGGCTCCCATAGGGAGCCCAAATATTAACGGAGGAACTCGATTTGAACAAACTTGAATGTGCACCCCCTCCCCCCCCCCCCACACCCCAAGATGTTGTATACCTACTATGAGAGGATTCTGACTGGTGAATCTTAAGAAAAATATTTTTAAAGAATATTCTACGTATTGCACAAAGTTAAATTTTGGGCTCCAACAGGGAGCCTAAATATAAACCCAGGGACTCGATTTGAACAAACTTGAATCTGGCCCCCCTAGAGATTATGTATACCAAATATGAAAAGATTCTGACCACTGGATCTGAAGAAGATTTTTAAAGAAATTTCCTCATATTGCACTAAGTTAAAATTCAGGCTCCCATAGGAAGCCCAAATATTACCCCAGCAACTCGATTTGAACAAACTTGAATTTGACCCCCCCTCCACCTCACCTCTGAGATGTTGTGAACTAAATATGAAAACATTCTGACTGGTGAATCTGAAGAAGTTTTTTAAGAAGCTTCCTCATATTGCACTAACTTAACATTCAATATTAACCGAGGAACTTCATTTGAACAACTTGAATCTAGCCCCCCTAGAGATGTTGTCTACCAAATATGAGAGGATTCTGACTGGTGAATCTGAAGAAGACTTTTTAAAGAATATTCCATGTATTGCACAAAGTTTAATTTTAGCTCCAATAGGGGGCCCAAATATTAACCCAGGGTCTCGATTTGAACAAACTTGAATCTCCCCCCCCCCCCCCCCCCTCTAAAGATGTTGTACACCAAATATGAAAAGATTCTTACCATTGGATCTGAAGATTTTTTTTGTATTTTATGGGTGCTATCAGAGTTATGCCCCTTGTGGTGCCCCCTGTGGGTGTGGCAACTTTATTTGAACAAACCTGAATTGACATATGATAAGGAAGATGCACACCAGATTTGGTTTAATTTGGTCCAGGAGTTTGTGAGGACAAGTTGATAATGTAAAGTCTATGCCAGACAGATGATGACGGACGGACAGAAAGTGATTAGTAAAGCTCCCCTTGAGCTTCGCTCAGGTGAGCTAAACAATTGGGGTGACTCGCTGAAAATTCTTGACAGGTTACAAGATTGTTTTATTCAATTAACAGGAGTTAACTCTATAACATATATTCAATTAACAGGTCAAATTTGTACTGGAGGTATGGTAAATGGTTTGGTGTCGGAAAATTATATTCAATTAACAGTGTTATTCAGTTAAGAGATATCCAATTAAGTGGGCTCCACTGTATTTTTCAACTTAATTTTTATAAGGGCTAGGCAAAGCATGGGCCACTGCCCCCAACCCATAGCCATGTTCGAAGTAGCCTTAAAGGTATTGTAGGACAGAAAAATTTCCAAGTCGAAAGAGTGAAAAATACAATCCAAAATGTTTGTAAGTTCAGGTGGATGGACAGATGGATGGATGGACTGAGGTCTCCACTAGATTCCCCTAAATCCTCCTTATGAGGTTGGGGGCATAATAATTTTACAGCCTAAAATCACATGGCTGTACAAAATTTCAAAATGTCTTTAGGAAAGGGTAACCCCACACCAAATGCATTATGGAAAAGATAAAAAAAAACCAAACAACCCAAAACAATCCTCCGAACCCGCACCACCAAAAAAAAAAAAAAAGAGAAAAAAAACTGAAAAAGAAAGAAAATGCTGTCATGTGAATACAATACTCTGTTAATCAATGGAGATTGAGAAGTAGCATTTTTAGGAAGTGGTGTTCCACTAGGGTTACTAAAATCTGAAGTTCAAGCAAACCATGTCATAATTTCAAGGACTATAAAAAAATCAGTGGTTTGTGACAATTTGTCTATTGGAGAACTGAATTTACCCTATATACATATCAATTGGATCTCAGCACATCCAATATGATCATTTAATCTATTATATCTTGTTTGAAAGAGCTTATGAGCCATTGCTATGCACAAAAATTGCAAGTGAGGCCTAAAAAAATTAAAAATCTGTTTCTCAGGCCCTCTCACATGGCCCTTTTATCTGCCGCATGCTCACTTTTTATAACCAATGCAAACTTAAAAAAAATAAACAATTAAATGGTTTATGTCTGATATTTTACCCACGTTAAAAAAATTGATAAATTAGACCCTTGAGTGCAAGAAGGCTCTGCAAGGCTTTAGCCTTGCAAAGCCTTCTTGCTCTCAAGGGACGAAATACTCCACCACCCATGCTATTCTGTAGAGTATGAGGCCTAAAACATAAACCAAGAACATGAACTTTTGATGGGAAAGAAATAATTACAGAAATAAAAAAACGCTCGCCTGTCTGCAATTTTACAAATAATGGCCTGAGAAACAGAAGATCTACTTTGGGTGGCCTAATATTTTATTATATTTCCAGTTTTTGCTAAAAAATTATGCTTATGACCCCACTGAAACAAGTTCGTTTCAATGAAGGGTTGTTAGTATTTTATGGAGACAAAATTTTTGTTGCTGTTGTTGTTCCAGATGTTGTTCAAGACTTCTTTTTGAAATCCTCATCTACTGTTCATGTTAGGTAAAAGGTTTTATCCATAATGTTCTCAATACTGTCTATCCCATACAGGTTTTTGTATTTTTGTGTGATGTTCCCTGATACACTGTAACAGTCAAAACCAGATCCAGACAAATTGAACAAAACTTAATTTGAAAATAAGGTAACTGTCACTCCATATATACAAAATATTCTGAAAATTTACAGATTGGGTCCCACAAAGCAGATGTTCTGTTTGTCAGGCCATTTTTTGCCAAATTGCACGTGGGCACACAGTTTTTTATTTTATTTTTTATTTTTGTAGTTATTTCTTTGCCATCAAACGTTCATGTTCTTGGTTTGTTTTATGTTTTAGGCCTTATAATCTACAGAATAGCATGGGTGGTGGTGTATTTCGTCCCTTGAGAGCAAGAAGGCTTTGCAATGCTGAAGCATTGCAAAGCCTTCTTGCACTCAAGTGACAAATTTATCAATTTTATTAACTTGGGTAAAATATTGGACATAAACCATTTAATTTTTATTTTTTTAAGTTTGCACTGATTATAAAAAAAGAGCAGGCGGCAGCAAAAAGGATAAGACAGGAGGGCCTGAGAAACAGATTTTGACCTTCTTTAGGCCTTGAATATGTTTCTTTCTTGAGTACTCCATCACCAAACCAATGAATAACAAAACTTACTCTTGTTAGTAGTTGAATTTCTTTTTCTAGTCTTTCTATTTCACTATGTTGTTTATCACTGACTAGTTTCATATCATATTGTTCTCTCAGATGTTTGTCATGTATGCTACAAAATAATAAATATATTACATTAGGCCACACAAAGTAGATCTTCTGTTTCTCAGGCCATTATTTATAAAAATTTCATGTGGGCAAGCGTTTTTTATTTTATTTTTTATTTCTGTAATTATTTCTTTGCTATCAAAAGTTCATGTTCCTGGCTTATGTTTTAGGCCTCATAATCTATGGAATATCATGGGTGGTGGTGTATTTTGTCCCTTGAGTGCAAGAAGGCTTTGCAATGCGAAAGCATTGCAACTTCTTGCACTTGGGGGACAAATTTATCAATTTTTTTAACTTGGGTAAAATATCAGACATAAACCATTTAATTTTTAATTTTTTTAAAGTTTACAGTGGTTATAAAAAGAAAGCATGCGGCAGCCAAAAGAGGGAGGGCCTGAGAAACAGATTTTTAATTTTTTTTTATGCCTAATGCAATGATTTTTTAGGATGTATTTATTAACTGGTTGGGTGCTGGAAGCCCATATTTGGGCTTTATTGTGAAGTGCAGGTGATGCAACTTCATGGCTTCATACATTGTGAATGTGCTTTGTATTATCTTTGAAGTTAAATTTATTTTCTCTGTATGGATTTGTTTTGCTACCATTTACAGGAGAGTGCCTGTAGGAAATCTCCCATAAGTTGTAACAAGGCAAAGTTTTGAGGACAAAAATAATTCAGCACTTCCCAAGTTAACAATTAAAAAAAATAGTGTAATTTAAAATAATAAATTCAAACAATAAATACACAGAACGACACATGTGAATGTGTTAATCAATATGCCACAAGTGCCAGCGAGGCCACAGACCTCGAGTTTTATCCTTCCACAATGGCACAATTGCTATATCGATTAACTCTTTACCCAATGCAGACGATATCAAAATTTATTATTTTAAATATCATTTTTTTAAATTTTTCAAAAAATTTCAACAAAACCATATCATTTAACCCCTCGTTATAATGAGCTCGTTCCAACGAGGGGTCACATGATATGGTTTTGTTGAAATATTTTGAAATATGATATTTTTTCAACTGCTGAATTTGCATATTATGTGGGCGGATGCGGCCGATTCGTTGGGTAAAGGGTTAACCCATTCACACGTGTGTGTGTGTCATTGTGTTTATTACATGCCTTCATATCTACAAAAAACAATTATTAGAAGGACACTCAGCAATTCATTTGACAACTATCAACAAAAATAACACATTTTATTGCCAACCAAATTTGTGGGGGGAACCTGTGTTACTATATCGTCCCCAGAGTTCCAATGTGTTGCCTAATGGCACATCGAACACATTGGAACTCAGGGGACGATTTTCAGCTATCACTAGAGATTCAAATTGTAATTGCATTGCACAGTTTGTAGAAAATTCCAGTGAAAGTCTGTCAATGATTTCCATTCCGTGCATATGTGCGGAACAGATTTTCATTTTCCGCATGGTTTAGTATTGTAGATGGTGATTACATAGAAGGGCGTGTAATAAAAGTTATATCACAACCATGAAAACACTTAGTGATATGCTGCTGGTACTTCTCAATAGAACTTAAATCTTAACTGCAAACATTATCACTGATTTATCATCCCTTGAATGGCACCTAAAATACAGGATTTGGCACCAAAATTTGGCATCCAAAAAATACTTTTGGTAGGACTCAAAGGCTTTGTGGTTTATTATTGTAAGGGAGCATGGTGGCTCAGTGGTTACAGCATTGGGACTTCAAACAAAAAGGTCCACTTTTCGATCCTTGCCAGGGGTATCTCAGGGGTCATTCAAGCCTCATTGGGAAAGGGTCCGTGTCCCATGCCACTGGGAAAAATTCGCGTTGTATGGCCCAATTTGGGAATTCTTCCATGAATGTACGTGAAAGTCCTGGCATGTGCACTGGAGCAAACATCTCACAATATTTGCATATATAACCTTTTTTTGCCATATTAAAGTATAATCACGGGTGCTCTTTTTCATATTTAGTGTATCTAAAAAGATGTCTATCAAAATATTATGATGCCTCTGTGTCCGAACAAGTGTCATTTGACTCATTAGATTCCTTATCTGACTGATTAGGTGAGCACAACTCAATGCAACTCTCTAATTGGGCCCTGTGTTCATCTGTCGTTTTTACAACTTCCCACTTTGTTGCCATTGCTTTTGATGAGAATGGAATTTCTAATTCATTGCAGGATGTTTTCAGGCCTAGTACTATTATCAACATCACCACTCAACAGACTGACAGGCTTTTTGATGGGGCTTTTGTGGCAATGTGTACTAAGCCCTACTGTACATGTTGATGGTGCACTTTGTCTTCAACCAATGCTAACCCTGCTTGTGAAGAGTTAGTATGTTTGGAAGTCTGACAGTTGCTCACCACAGATTGGTGGTTCTCTCTGGAAACTCCAGAATCATCGACCTGTAAAATTGTCTGACACGAGATGACCCTGGCAGTTGGAAGTGTCATTAAACTCAAATAAATAAATATTTCAGGGCACTGTTTTTGACAAAATCACTGTCTGATGACAATGACAAGAATGAATTCATGTTAGTCATGTAATCTATAGGTAATAAGGGTAACCATTGCTCTGCATCAACTGAATTAACAGTTTATCAATTTAATCTGATTCTTATTCAAAATATTTTTTGGTTACAGTAGAACCAAGCTGTCTTGAGAGACCACCCTTTGGGCCACACAAAAGTGGTCTCTCAAGACAGGTGGTCTATCATAACAGGTTTCAGGTTTTCTCAAGTCAGTGAATAACCAACCACAAAATACAGAAATGGAGAAGAATGGATTTTTGTAATTACTTTGTTGTTGTTCTTTTTTATGAAGTTTTTGTAACAAATTGAAATGGACTGTTATAAAAATTATAAAAATAAATTAGTGTTGAAAATCTTCATTGAAGATTTTCAACACAAATTTATTTTTATAATCCAATCTGTCACATTTCAGGTATGTATGAAATTGTTT
The DNA here is from genome assembly GCA_031216915.1 of Pictodentalium vernedei. NCBI lineage: Eukaryota > Metazoa > Mollusca > Scaphopoda > Dentaliida > Dentaliidae > Pictodentalium > Pictodentalium vernedei. The sequence goes on along the minus strand of CM062294.1, from coordinate 469,379,127 downwards.
ATTCAGCAATAATCCTAATCTTTTCACAGGGGTCTTATAAAAACATCTCAATCTTTAATGAGGGTTCAGTGTACTTTCGCCAACAGTGCACATTCACATACAAAAATTATCAGGTAAAAGTTTAGGCGAAAGTGCACTAACTAAGGTACAGGGATTATTAGCTAATTACCTGCTCTACCCACAATAAAATCGACTGACCGTTTGGTGATTGAGAGAGAGAGAGAGAGAGAGAGAGAGAGAGAGAGAGAGAGAGAGAGAGGTTCCAATAATATTCATAGGTTTTATTGACAAATATCGATGAAATTTATCCATCCCTCTCTCTCACTCTCTCTTTATCCATCCCTCTCTCTCACTCTCTCTCCAGTCTCAGTTAAAACATACAAATTTGAGTATTATTGGAACCGTCTCACTGAGCCGGTTCGAATAATATTCATATTTGCAAGGTTTTAGTGATACACAGGAATCGTTCCCCATCCAGTGTTACACAACATCTATCAGGTTGGTACACTTCTAAAAGTGAAGTTGGAAGAGTTGGTGTGGTTTTCCTTCGTCTCTCATACAAGCCACTCTTTAAACTATCAAATGATTGAATGTCAATAGCCAAGTCTCGATGAATATTGCAGATATCTTTGTCATAAATGGCTTGGATCGGTGCTGTTTCGGTCTCAACACGCTGCCGTAATGTTTCTAAAACTTTATTCACATCCTCCTGCTCTTGTGGGTGGTTATGTGGAGCTACATTTCTGACAAAATAATCTACAGTTGAGCATGTTCCATAACAACCCGCGTCAGCGCATTTCCAGTTATTTGTGCTTTTAAAAACAAATCAGTATTTGTCTTCATGGCCTCAGCTAAAAACATAACATAAGAAAAAAAAAGAAAAATGCTGGGAATGAATGGTTGGTCGGTCCATTTATTGTGGGTAGAGCAGGTAATTAGCTACTAATTCCTATACCTTAATTAGTGCACTTGATAATTTTGTAGGCGAAAGTGCACTGTAGGCGAAAGTAGACGACACCTTAATGAGTTATGTAACTGAATAGCAATTGAAACCAAATTAAGAGCTTTTAATACTTTTAATTATGTTAGTATAACCACAATGGATTTTCCAATTCCAGAACAGGTAAAATGTTTTTGTCATGGTTTCAGTCTTCAAAGGGATGGTCTCTCAAGACAGGTCTATTATGGCATAAAAATACAAGTTGGTACCAGGTCACAGTGGTCTCTCAAGACAGGTGGTCTCCCATAGCAGGTCCAATATAGAGTAAACCCAATCGATGCCTGGTAGATGTGGTCTCTCAAGACAGGTGGTCTCTCAAGACAGGTTTTACTGTATTCTATTAATTTATTATTCAAAACTGACAAGAAACAAGAATCATCAACTGTACAATGTCATTTAAATTAGATGAATGCTTATGTCACGTCTTCTCAAAAGTGGTCAGAAGAGAAACATATTTCCTCATTTTAGTTAATTGGAAATTATGAAAAACATTTATTTTACAATACCCTTACATTTGTGAGGCTCATATATATACAAAGTTTGATAACTACATGCAACATCGACCAGACAGACATACAACCAAATTAGCTGAATTCTCATATGTTAGTGGCAACACATACACATGAAAATTCATTAGTCAATTTCAAAACTAGACAATTTGATTGGCTGAACAAAATACAACTGGGCCATATTTTCATAATTTGCATAATTAGAGTTAGGAGCTTTCATTGGTCAATTTCAAAACTGGACAATTTGATTGGCTAAACAAAATACAACTGGGTCACATTTGCATAATTTCAGTGGGGAGAATTTATGTTATCTGTCCTATTTTGGGTGGGTTATATTGTATTAATCCTTTACCTACAAGAAAAACGCCACTCATTTTTTTTTTATATGAGCTTGTTCCAATGAGGGGTCATAACCTATGTTTTGGAAGCAAAAAATGAACATTTTTATTTATACAAGGATGTTTTTCCAAGTGCTGTCTGCAACTCAAGTTAGGTGATGGGTTAAAAAGTCATACTAAGTGGCTAATAATGTGCGTGTGTGTGTCATATGATAAATAGAATATGAAATGAGTGTTTTTCTCATATAATATCTATGAAACTCGTCTGAGTTTTCCATTTGGGCTCGCCAGAGGCTTGCCAAAACGGAAAATTCTTAGACTTGTTTCATAAATTTTATATGAGAAAAACACTCATTCCATATTCTCTATATATGGTCTTAAAGATCATTTTCATTTAAATTAACAGAATGTAAAATTTCAGCATTATGGACATACATAAAATTGACATCATCATCATTTCCAACATTTTTCATCCCTGATGCCACTTAATCGAATGATGGAGAGGGGGGGGGGGGGGGGGGGGGGGGATATCAAAATAATATTCAAGCACCATTAAAATGCAAGGACATGTAAATTCATCAACAGAAATGACACTACTTCAAACAAAATAACTATTGTGTACAAGCCAAACCACAAAGAATGAAAAACATAAAATCCATTCAACATTAACAAGAGCTATGCATAATATGCCCGGTAGGCTTTTTCAAATTGTGCAAGAAATATCCGCTATTTGTATAAGTGAGCTGAAGTTAACCAGAGTGGAAATCAGGGACAAAAGAAAATGGTAAACTAGAACCACGGCTGAACAGTCATTGTTTTACTCAAGAAACGCTCGAAGTTGAAAAGGTCGATACCTCATGCAAAATTTGTACTGAAGCCCAATTCAAACCTAACCTGTAGTTTGGTATAATTGAGTCACATGGCAAATTTGGTTACAGTGAAATAAGCAGAACTAAAGTAATCGTCCGGTAACCCGAATGTTGGTGGAAATAAGCAATTTTTAAGTCAAAAAGGTATATAACTCTTGTAAAAATCATCGGACCATCGAAATTACCCTTTATTTTCATATAACTGTGGCACAAATCAAGTTTGGTCCTGATCTAGAAATCCAAACTCAAGATATCATCAGGAAACAGAAAAGTTTATGGACGGATGGATGGCTGCACTACTGGATGGATGGACCAACAGATGACCCCTGACCTGTAGTTTGGTATAATTGAATCAGATGCCAAATTTGGTTGAGGTGAAATAAGCAAAACTAAATTTATCGTCCAGTAATCAGAATGTTAGTGGAAATAAACAATTTCTAACTGAGGCCCATAACTCTTGTAAAAATCATTGTACCAAACCACAATTCGAAATTAACCTTTATTGTGATATAACTGAGGCACAAACCAAGTTTGGTCCTGATCTATAAATCCATACTCAAGTTATCATCTGGAAACCAAAATGCTGATGGAAATGTACAATTTCTAAGTTGAAAAGGTTCATAAGTTTTGTAGCAAGAGCCAGACCAAAGGCACTCACCAGACAAGAGCTGTTTAAAGAAGGATTTGATTAGCATCTATAGCTAGTTAACACTACAGAGGAATGAAGTTATTTAATTATTTATAACTCTGTTGTCCATGCCAGATGATTTTTTTTCTAGTACTGAAGTGCTACCACAGAAATAATGCCCCGCTTTCCAGTAATACAGAACTTGGGAGTCCAAATATCGACCTAGGAACTTAACTTGAACAAACTTGGAGTCTGAACCCTTCCCTTCCACCACCAGAATATTGTATACCAAATGTGAAAGTTGAAATTCGGGCTCCCATAGGGAGCCAAAATATTAACCAAGGCACTCAATTTGAACAAACTTAAATCTCACCCTCTAGAGATGTTGTATACTAAATATGAAAGCATTCTGACAGGTGTATCTGAAGAAGATTTTTAAAGAAATTAACTCATATTGGATTAAGTTAAAATTCAGGCTGCCATAGGGAGCCTAAATATTAACCCAGGCACTCGATTTGAACAAACCTAAATCTCACCTCCCTAGAGCTGTTGTTAACCAAATATAAATTCATTTTGATTAGTGGATCTGAAGAAGAAGATTTTTAAAGACTTTTCCCCATATTGCACTAAGTTAAAATTCAGGTTACCATAGGGAGCCAAAATATTAACCCAGGGATCTGAATTGAACAAACCTGAATCTGACCCCCTAAAGATGTTGTATACAAAATATGAAAGCATTCTGACTGGTGGATCTGAAGAAGATTTTTAAAGATCATTTCCAATATTGCTCCAAGTTAAACATTTGGGCTCCTATATTGAGCACAAATATGAACCAGGGGGCTTCATTTTAACACACTTGTATCTGACCCCCCCCCACCCCTAGGGATGCTGTATACCAAATAACAAAAGATTCTGATCAGTGGTTCTGGAGAAAATTGTTTTTTTAAGTTTTGCAAATATGCTGACTCAGAAATGAAAGTGCCTAGAGACAAAAATCCCTGAAAATCTTTTATCAGGAGCCAAAGGCTCTTGCTTAATGCCAAAGGCAGAACCTGAGAGGAGCCACAGGTGATTGCCCATCATATGTTAAGACAAAAAATTGAAAATCACTATCCCTGAACATTTTACAGACAAAACCTGTAAATTCAGTCAAATCCCTGAAAACTTTCATCCCTGAATTTAAAATTGGCTCAGCGTTTTAGGAGGCGCAGGTACAAACACCATGTTCTCAGACAAGGGATGGTGAGAGATCTGTATAGCTCATCCTGATTTTCAGTTAGGTGAGCTAAAAATCATCGGACCAAACCATAATTCAAACTTAACCTTCATTTTCATATAACTGAGGCACAAACCAAGTTTGGTCCTGATCTATAAATCCAAACTCAAGTTATCATCTGGAAACCAAAATGCTGATGGAAACTCTTGCAAAAATCATCAGATCAAGCCCAAATTTGAACTTAACCTTCAGTTTGATGTAACTGAGGTACAAACCAAGTTTGTCCCTGATCTATAAATCTAAACTCTGGTTATCATCTGGAAATGGAACAGACGGACAGACCGATCACATAATACAACCATTTTTTTCAAAATGGGCATATAAAAAGCTTTTGCTTTTGATTCATACAAAATTAAAATTTAATGGATTAATCCTTTGAAAAACAATACGGTTACCAACAAGCACATGCAACAATATTTAACTTAGCAAATCACATGCAAAAATTAATGTAAAAAGCAAATTAAAAATGCATTTAAATCTGAATTTATTCATTCCTTAGTTATAAATGCTAAAAATATTCAAGAGTTTATGATTTGATCTGATCACAATCAACAGGGTTGGCACAGACAAAGGTTGATAAAATATAAGGAAAGAGTATTCCAAGTCGATTCTTGACTTTTTTTTAAACATTTTTCAAGGTCCTACAATAGCCAAATTGAAAGTTTTCAAGGCCCTGTCTTCGCTTGTCTCAACTAATACCTTCTGGTTATTACCCCCCCCTTACCTCCCACTTCCCTTAAAGGGAAGTGGGTGGAAGGGGGCTAATTACTGGAGAGTCTTAGTTAGGACAATACCTTCAAGAACTATGGAATATAAAACTATATAGTCATGGTTACTCGCATAATCAGAGTATTTTTGTGAATATTCAAAGGCCTCCAGACCCATTTCCCAGGATTTTAATGCCTTGAATGGCTCATAATCAAATTCAAGGCCATTCCTTGAATCCAAGGCTTCACCAGGTATGCCAGACATTTAACTGGTTGACTGCCAAATTATTTTTCCAAAGGTTATTTGCAACACACATTTTTTTTCAACGATACCACGCTAACCAGCAAAGGGATCCTCAATTTTGCAAGAAATTTGTTCATAAACAATTTTTTTGTCATATTTGATTGGCAAGTGTCTGTTTGAATGCATCTATAAATTGAATCAATTGTGATGTTTTCTGGCCAGTCTGATTTGAAAATAAGGAAAGTGGGAAATGTATACCAACAGTACGTGGAGAGTGGATTGTAACTAAATCACCTGTGGAGTGGAGTTATCACCCAAGCTATAACTTTCAAATTTTGTACATATCGACAAAAAACACAAGCAATGTTTCAGCCAATGGACCTCCGGGTTTAACCTGGTGATCCATTGGCTGAAACTTTGCTGGTGCTGGTTATGCTTTGCAACAAAAAATTATTCCTCGGGTGGAATCTCCACTCTGCGGGTGATTTAATGATAATACACTCTCCACATACTGTATAAGACTGGAAATAAGCTATTTGTCATTTGCAGAATGAGGTCCTCAGAAGGTGAATGTGCTGATGCTATCCCTTACAGTGAGCTAAAATCCCCCAATTTATCCTCTGGGTCCCTCTTTCTGTTCAGGCCTGAGACCTTGATTTACACCGAGACTCACAGAGGGTAAATTTAGTAATGCTAGCCTGCTGTACAGGGTAGCATCACCAAATTCACCCTCTGGAGAGCTCATTCTGTAGTCTGTTTATTTCCAGGCTTGTACACCTAAATATTGTGATAAACTATGAGATTCTAAAATTTGTTTTAGCACAATGAATCTACTGCACACACACCAAAACTTGTTCAATCCAAGAAGGTCTAAACAATTTTCCAGACTTTCAGTTTCACAGTGATTTCTAGCAAAGTCTTGGCTGCTTCTGATTTTTCTAGAAGCCACTGCCAATGTAATTTGACTGTTGTCTGCAGGACCTCTTCTTGATTGTGGTTCAAACAGATTTGTTTTACGGGTTCTGAATGTGAGATATTTATGAGTGAAGGGCTTACATATTAAAAATTATATATTCTTCATGAATATTAATGTATTGCCATGCTGAAACAGACATGTTAGTTTTAATGTTTTAGTGCCATTCCCAACTCGTTTAGCTCGTTCCAATTAAAGGCTACATGATATGCATTTATGAAATTTTATTGAAAATTCTGAAGAAAAAAAATTAAATAAGACATTTTGATATCCTGTCTGTTGGGTCAAGTGTTAACATCTGATACCTAAAAGCTATTATCATTGTTCCTTTCAGATGGGACAAAAAAAACTGTAGAAAAATATAAAGCTATTCCTCACCAACATGAACATGTACGATACACCATGAAGGCAAAATTAATGCAAGCCACAAGCCATTCCATACATGCAGCATCAACAGTTTCAGATCAAAAATTTTAAATTTTCTACCTCAAAGGACTCTTAATTCTGTGAAAACTATAGCTGGGTGTCTCAAATTTATTTTGATGGTAACAGGAAGTAGGTTCATACTTTTGTATTTCTGTTCTAAACTGCTCTTCAAATTTCCTTGCAAATTTATCAGCCGTCTCTTCCTTCCAGTGATTCAAGCTCTGTTGAATATCCATCAGTTCTCTGTCTTTATCCCTTAATACATCCATCAAGTTATTATTGTTTAAACACTGCTTGTTTAGTTTATTCATCTCCTCTACGTGATCCTGCAAAAAGTAGATTCATGCACAATATATTGTCTTTATTATTCAACATCATTGGGCTTTTTTAACCCTTTACCTAACGTAACGGCCAAAACCGGCCAGTGCTATTCTAAAAAATTGCCAATTAATTTTCATTATTTTTTTCATTTTTTGTCTCAAAAACATCGGTTATGACCCCTCGTTGGAACGAGCTCGTTCCAACGAGGGGTCAAAACCTATGTTTTTGAGACAAAAAATGAAAAAAATTAATTATTCAAGAATTATTTTTGAAAGTGTCGACTGCTTTTCAGGTTAGGTAAAGGGTTAAAAGGATGGCAGTTAGAAATCCTCTTCCTTTTCCATATGATATCCTGAAAATATATGTCATACACCTTTGGGGAAATTCAGATATTAGTTACACGGCATTTCAGCAGGGTGTTTTTCAGGCACCTGAAATTTTCAATGCAAAAACTTGTGTGCTATTTTGGTAATATTCACTTCAAGATATTAATATTGAGAATGAAAAATTGTACTACATTCAGCTACATAGTGGAAAAATTGGCTCACAAATCTTCTCATTATTCAAAATGTTGCATTCAATTCTTATGTGACTGACTTCTTCACTCAAAATGTATTGAAATGTGACACAGAATGGGTCATGAATTATTGCGAATCAATGCAACATTGACAAATTGTCCCCTGAGTTCCAATGTGTTCTACGTGCCGGTAGGCACATAGAACACATTGGAACTCAGGGGACGAAATGATAATAGATTTTAAAGGCGGTCGCAAACAGGTCAGACATTCCAGAAAATCAAGGGGTGCAAAACTTACCCTCCTCAATTTTTTTAGGCGCACATATTGAAATGTGACACAGAATGGGTCATGAATTATTGCGAATCAATGCAACATTGACAAATTATCCCCTGAGTTCCAATGTGTTTTATGTGCCAGTAGGCACATAGAACACATTGGAACTCAGGGAACGAAATGATAATAGATTTTAAAGGCAGTCGCAAACAGGTCAGACATTCCAGAAAATCAAGGGGTGCAAAAATTGCCCTCCTCAATTTTTTCTAGGCGTGCAGCACTCCTAAAGAATGCCAGGCCTGGTATTTGGGACTGTACTACCATTTTGAAATCTGTATTTCCTGAAGCTGAAAGCTGAAGGAAATACAAATCTCAGAAGGGTAGTACAGCCCTGTAGACCCTACTGAAACACTGTGTTATGACTTTATTACTTTGCCCCTTTAGTGTGTCCATTTTTGTTTTATCATATGATCCCCAAATGGTATTCCAGCAACGAAAACCTTGATGAAAGTAATAATAAGAGAAACGATTGAACTCAAACATTTGGGACACTTCAATTTAACTGGTAGAGTGCTAAATTATATTTGACCATCAAATCTTGTACACGTGTCTCTGCCTTGTTACAATTTATGGGAGAGTGCCTATGGGCACTCTCCCATAAATTGTAACACGGCAAACACTTACAGACTAAATAATATCACTTCAAAGATAATTCAAAACACATGCACTGAATATGAGCCTTCAAGCTGTGGTACCTGCATTTCAGAATAAAGCCCTAATATGGGCTTCCAGCACTCTACCAGTTAAGGACATTGGGAAATGACGCGTCATCATTATTGTAGGACACAAGTTGATTTTACCTGATGCAGTGGTGTGTTGTGTGTCCTGCAGAATTGGAGAAACACAAAATTCAAACTTGTACAAGCACTTTAATAAGTTTCACTGAAGAGACAATTCATATAATGAAATAATAATAATCAAAGCCACAATGGATTGGTAGTGTAGAAACAACACAACAGCATCCCTTTTCTTGACAGTAAAATTGGACATTGGGGGTATCTACATGTTTTATTTCAAGTTTACGGAATATTCTTATGAAACCATATTGTTCTCATTTTGTTTGTGAGGCTGAATGTTTATTATTACTGACGAAAATGTTTGAGGCAGTGGGTGAAACGGAAATCAGCGAAGTGTACTACAGAATGCTTGTACACCCCCTTTTTTTGTAAACTCAAATCCTGGCTGCTGCAAAGCAGCAAAGACTTTGATGAAAAAATTTTAAAAATTTGGAATAAAGAAATCATTGTTAATAGTACTATTCCTTTTCATCAAGGCATATTTTACTAATAAAAGGCGCCAAAAAGAAAAAAGAACAATGCAAAGGGTTACATATGCTCCTTCCTGCAATAGCATATGGTGCTCACTGGAATGGTAGCATTTCTCAAGATGTCCTAAATATCTGCCATTTTGCACACACACACACACACACACACAACACACACACACACACACACACACACACACACAACACACACACACACACACACACACACACACACACACACACACACACACACACACCCAGTCTTGTCTTCCCTACATACCGAGGTACCCCATTGTTTATCCTTTGTGTGGACTAAGGTTTCTACCTCGTTTTGCCGGTACAGTTCTGGGAAAACAACTGAGGTAAAGGGTGTCTTTTGTCTTTTGTACCTCGGTAAGGCGAAACACGCAAACTCTTTTGTCTAGTTACCTCGTCAAGTTGGTAAGACAAACCCACACACACACACACACACACACACACCCAGTCTTGTCTACCCTACATACCGAGGTACCCCATTGTTTGTCCTTTGTGTGGACTAACGGTTTCTACCTCGTTTTGCCGGTACAGTTCTGGGAAAACAACCGAGGTAAAGGGTTTCTTTTGTCTTTTGTACCTCGGTAAGGCGAAACACGCAAACTCTTTTGTCTAGTTACCTCGTCAAGTTGGTAAGACAAACCCACACAGACACACACACACACATGAAGACTAACTTGGGTAAACATCCCCATTCAACATGGGTATATTCAATATTCTGTTGTCATTCAATAAAAAATATTCCCACTGACAAAATACAACAATGCAAAAAGTTCATAGGGAGAGTTTTTACAAGTCTAACAAGAGGTATAATTAAGGTACGGTAAGTATGCATGGACAGAACCTGCAATATGTGGATATTCTTTCCCCCATACTAGTCTATCACCATTTATTTATTTATATATCATGACCGTAACATGGATACAAGTTATAATGTGAAAGGTTAATTTTATTACTTTTCAAAGTCCTATAAGGGCCATAACTCTGGTATGAATGAATGGAGGAAACACTTGATATATGGATATCATGTCTCCCATCAAAGGACATCAAACTTCGACAACCGATGCCAGAGTTCTAATGCAAAACATTCATTTTACTATTTTTCTTAGTCTCACCAGGACCATAGCTCTGGTATGCATGTATGGACAAAACCCGCAATATATGGATATCATGTCCCTCATGCTAATATCTATCATCACACCTAAGGACATCAAAATCCAGCCTGACAACCGATGCCAGAGTAAAAATACAAAATGTTTGTACAGATGGACATACATGGACTGAGATCTCACCTATATACCCACCAATCCTCCTAAGGAGGTCAGGGGAATAATAAGATATCTCGACTGGGTAGCATTATTTTTGTTCTTGGCAAGAAAATATGTCTACAGAAGTCTAAGTGTTATTTAATTATTAACTGATTGATGTTTAATGTCACTTTAACCATCTATGGCAGCAAAGTGTTAAGCCTGGAGGGCAACTGACTGAAACCTTGTGCAGTTTATGCTTTTTTCATAGAACCCATGAGAACTAAGTAATTTCTTGGATGAAAACTCCATTCTGTCCTGAAAGGCCACTGCCTTGTGAGGCTTATGCTTTTTTCAGAGAACATAAGTAATTTCTTTGATAAAAACTCCACTTAAACAATTGAAAAACAATATATATTGTTCAAAACCATATCATGTGACCCTTCACTGGAAAGATCTCACTGAGCTCATTCCAAATAGGGGTCACATGACGTAGTTTTGTTGAAACTTTTTTAAAAATTAAAAAAAAAAAATATAATTAAAATAAATTTTGATAGCACGTGTGTTGGATAAATGGTTAAATGAAATTTTCTTCATTTATTCATTCCACTTTAGATAAATGGTGCTTCAACAATCCCATTTTATTAATACAATGGAACCCTGTTAATTGGTAAGCCACTTTGCCAGTTAATTGGATAGTCACTCTGCCAGTTAATTGTATAGCGACTTTTCCAGTTAATTGGAGAACAACTGTACCAGTTAATTGGATAGCCACTTTGCATGTTAATTGATTAGCCACTTTGCAAGTTAATTGGATAGCAACTTTGCCACTTAATTGGATAGCTACCTTGTCAGTTAACTGGATAGGCACTTTTGCCAGATAACTGGATAGCCACACTGCCAGTTAATTGGATAGTAACTTTTCCAGTTAATTGGATAGCAACTTTACCAGTTAATTGGATATCCACTTTGCCTATTAATTGATTAGTCACTTTGCCTATTAATTAATTAGCCACTTTTCCAGTTAATTGGATAGCAACTCTGCCAGTTAACCCTTTACCCAACGAATCGCCCGCATCCACCCGCGTAATATGCTAATTTAGCAGTTGAAAAAATATTATTTTTCAAAACATTTCAACAAAACCATATCATGTGACCCCTCGTTGGAACGAGCTCGTCAAGCTCATTCCAACTAGGGGTCACATGATATGGTTTTGTTGAAATTTTTTGAAAAATTAAAAAAAATGATATTTAAAATAATAAATTTTGATATCGTCTGCGTTGGGTAAAGGGTTAATTGGATAGCCACTTTTCCAGTGAAATGTATGAATAGAAGGGTATTCCTTGAACAGAAAGTAGATCATTTCACGGTATTCTGGAGAAAAACTCAGAATTTATTTTATTATATCTCATTTGACAGAGGTAATTTGAAATCACAGTACTGTGAATGAAGGCAATCTTATCAATTTACCGTACATTTTATTTTCATCAACATATTCATACATCGCCTAAGCTTCGGAAACCTGTCACTTGAAAAAAAAAATTGTAAAAAATAATAATTTCAAATATGTGAAGTACTTTCATCCCATTGAAGACAAATCTCTGAAACCATTATTATTTTATCAGCTGTAGATTTATTCATTTGTTTCTCGGTGCTTAACCCTTTACCCAATGCAGATGATATCAAAATTTATTTTAAGTATCATTTTTTAAATTTTTTTGAATTTTTTTCTTCAACAAAACAATATCATGTGACCCCCTCATTCGACGAGCTTGTTCCAGAGAGGGGGTCACATGATATGGTTTGTTGACATTTTTTGGAAAAATAATATTTTTTCAGCTGCTCAATTTGCATATTACGCGGGTGGATGTGGCTGATTTGTTGGGAAAAGGGTTAACTAATAGAGAGCTAAATTATTTTTGGTCTTCAAAATTTGTTCACTTGTTTTTGCCTTGTTACAATTTATGGGAAAGTGCTTATAGGCACTCTCCCAAAAATTGTAACAAGGCAATTCCTACTAGATAAATACAGATTATCACCACAGTGTGTGTCTCTGGGAATTCAGATCAAGTCGAGTTGTAGGAACAGAATAGTATTTCGACGAGCCCGTTAGGGCGAGTCGAAATGCGATTCTGTGCCCACAACGAAACTTGATCAGAATTTCTGGAGACACACACTGTGGTGATGATAAATTTATCTCACAATATTGACCACAAAATGTGTTATAAAACTATTTTAAGAGGAACTTTTTCATTTGCCTTATCGATGGAAAGACGCAAATTGAAAAATAGAATAGCTTTTCATTGATCTCCATATTGAGGTCAGTGATGATGTTACACTTCAGAGAAAATTACGTCATTGGGATTCACTTTACTGAATACTGTCTTGCGAAGTGGAGCAACTGTGTGTTTCGTCAACGTGAATTTAGTTGTTAATTTTGCAACAATTACTGGTGAATTAAATATCCCTCTTGGTGTAAAGGTTTATTATATTTTAAAATATGCCGTTCATCATTTATTGAGGTGGAGTTTTCCACATTTCATAGCGAAAGCTAATCCTTTAACTTCAAGAGAGAAGCCTCAGCTCGAGCATTCAGGAAAATCCCAATAATAGCAAACCTGCCCAAGATGCGGAAAAGTACACATAATTTATCTATTCGTTGAGTTAACTTCCCCAGTGACATTTTAGCATGCCTTGCATAATAAATACATTACAAGGCATTTTAGTTGGCAGATACAGTGTCATATACGGCTCATAGAAAACAATATTCGGTTCGGCTTCACCTCACCTAATATTGTTTTCTCTGAAGGGAAAAACGTGAAGTGATCAAAAAATGATATTAATGCCGTTGTTTTGGCAACAGCAGAATCACGCGCTTGTATCAGGGGCCCTTGATACGGATTCGGAACAAGGGCCCAGATACATTAAACTCTAGTTGCATAACAGTGCAAAAACGCTCCGATTGTGAGATAAAATCATTTTACTTTGAATACAATGTGAAGCACATCAACCAAATATGAAGCCTTTACAATGCACTTGAAGTAAAGCCCAAATATGAGCTTCCAGTACTCTACCAGTTAAGGTCACTTTCATCATCTGTGGCTATGTCATCACCATATCATAAATATAAAGTCAAATTAAGCCATTCATTTATAACTAAGCTGCCCACTTTAAAGAACTTCCATTCAGGCATAGGTTACTTGGCGATATTTTACTGGTAATACAGAACTTATTTGTCACAGTTAACCACTGCTCCACGTCCCAGGCTCCGAAGAGAAAATGGGTCTGTGCAATAAAAAATTATCGTGGATAGATAAATACATATATATGTCACTAGCAGACATAATGTTTATCAAACACACAAAAACTCTTACTCAAACTCTTCGGTTTTATCACATTAACATATATAAGGCCATATAAAAAAAAACTCTAGTTTCTCAGGTGAGTTTTTTTTATGATAAAGGAGGGAGACTTTTTCTATCTTTGGTTAATCTACAAAACAGTCCTGAAAATAGTTGGGAATTATTTAACTCCTAGTATTAATTCTTCCGTGGAAAAAAACATTTTCAGGAGTGTAAGTTTCCCGTTTCCCATAATGCAGTTGCAAATTTAAGCAACTCAGTGAGCTATGTCAAACAACATACAGTTGCTTAAATTTGTAGTTCTACAAGAGCAAAATAGTATCAGTGGAGAGATTTCCAGGTAAAAAAAAGAGTGACAGGGCAGAATTTCAAGGACAACGAGGCACCTGAGAAACAAATATTTTTTTTGCAATGGCTTAACTGGTAGAGTGCTGGAAGCCCATATTTGGGCTTTGCTCTGAAGTATAAGTACCACAACTTAAAGGCTTCATATTCAGTGGATGTGCTTCGCTTTATCTTAGAAGTGAAATTATTTAGCCTGTTAGGATTTGCCATGTTATAATTTATGGGAGAGTGCCTGTTGGCACTCTCCCATAAACTGTAACAAGGCAAAGACACATGAACAAATTATGATGACCAAAAATAATTTAGCACTCTACCAGTTAAACACAATTAACTCTTAACCTGCTGAGTATTTTCAAAATATTTTTCACCAAATCTAGTCATGGCAGCTGTAAAGCAGCCATGACTAGATTTGATAAAAAGTTCATCTAAATTTTACTCAGTAAATAATTGGTAAAAAAGTCTGTTCCATTTACATGGGCATATTTGGTTAAATGTGTCCAAATTATTATTATTTCAGTGACAAGAAAATTTTTGGCTTGGGCAGGAATATCTGCCCTCGGCTTGCAAAAAGTTAACACTTTGAAAAAGTTATGATTCCGTAACTATGATGTATTTTGTTTATTGAAATGTTTTCAGAGACTTGTGCACGCTGGCTGAAACAGAATAGTAAACTGAGCAAAGGTGCAGCCAAGCACTGAAGATGGGGTGCGATAATACTAAAAAGATCTACTGAGGTGTAAAATGTCAAACAATATGCAAGAGTTCCAACAATAAAGCTTAATTTACCTAACACAATCAGAGGATGACACTTGCAAACAAAAATGTCTTGAATTACAGTTGGGCGATATTGAAACTTCAAGTTTGGCACTGGTATCTTTACAATGATTTCCCTCGGTATCAGTACAGTATTCAGTGTTGACAACATACCAAACCCAATGCCAATACCAATTAGTATTTTTGGTATATTGCCCAGTTGTAGGTCACCTTTTACAGTAGTAAGAGACTCATAATGCTCATATTCAACTTATAAGGCTCATGAGGCTAGGGTAGGTTGATGTAACAAATAAGGACTGTATTATTTATCAAAGTAGTGACAATAACACAGACACTCCGCACTGGTCATTTGATGTAACAACAAAGCTGAGAGAAAATACTCTCTGGGTATTTTCTCCCAGCTTTATTGTTACAATGGCATGGCGGGGAATCGAACCCATACCGAGAGAGTTTCCTATGGTACTAACCACCTAGCAAAACTATACTGAACCATACACACCAATCGGCAGATCCTAATTTGGGTCTGTCAGTGGCCGAGTGGTGTGCGTAGCTCAGAATAGTTTCGCTATTCAGTTGGTGCCATAGGAAACTCTCTCGGCGTGGGTTCGAACCCCTGCCATGGCATTGTAAACAAAACCAGCATCCTTGATTCTATGGCACGTGGAAATTTGATAGGGAAGTTCTCACTGATTTCCTTCCTGTGCAGTACGTAGAATTGATTCAAATACTTGATGAATAACTATATTGCTACATTTCTCTCAGCTTTACTGGTACATGTACATCATATGACCTGTGAAGAATGCCTGTGAAAAGACATAGACCATGGGCTCCTCCTCCTATCAGCTATTTTGGAAAATGTTCTGCTGTTTTTATCTTTCAGCTAATGTCATGAATATATTTCAATACCAAAACTTTAGTATTTTAATGTTCCTTTGGTATGGTAAAGTGGGGGTTCAATTCCAAATGATATATATGGTATACTGCCTATCTCTATCTTATGAAACAAAAATTTTCAATTTTTTTATTTCGAAAATGAAGTGTAAGACCCATGATTGGAAGTAAGTTAACTCTAAACCCACTGAGTATGTTAAAAGTATTTTCTATCAAATCACGACTAGAGTTGATGAAAAATTCAGTACAATTTAATTCAAGAAATCATGTTACAATTTACGGGGGAAGATTTGGTTATTATAAGTGCACAAATTATTCTTTTTTAATTGGCAAGAGATTTTCTGTTCTTAGTGAGACAAGAGCTGTTGCTGAAGGCAATTACACCCCCACTGCAGTGGTCGGAAGATGAAGCATAAATGAATTAAAAACAAAGTAAGGATAAAAAAAATCATGAAAAATTGAACAAGAGGCCCCAGGGGGTGTGAGGGCACTCACCTGACATGGTAGCCTAAATATCAACCCAGGGAATTAATTTCAACAAGCTGCATCTGCCTCTCCTAAGAAAATCTTATACCAAATATCCAAAGATTCTGACCAGTGGATCTAAAAAAAAAGGATTTTTAAAGAATATCTCTCATACTGAACTAAGTAATAATCTGGGCTCCCACAGGAAGCCCAAATATGAACTCAGGGACTTGGCTTGAACAAACTTGAATCTCATCTCCAGTGGGATGCTGTATACCAAATATCAAAAGATTCTGACTAGTGGATGTGAAGAAGAAGATTTTTTAAGAATATTCCTCATATTGAACTAAGTTATAATTCGGGCTCACACAGGGAGCCCAAATATCAACCCAGGGATTTGGCTTGAACAAACTTGAATCTTAACCCCTAAAGATGCTGCATACCAAATATTAAAAGCATTCTGATTGCTGGATCTGAAGAAGAAGATTTTTAAAGAAAATTCCTCATTTTGAACTAAGTTATCATTCGGGCTTCCACAGTGAGTCCAAATATGAACCCAGGGACTTGGCTTGAACAAACTTGAATCTCACCCACCTAAGGATGCTGCATGCCAAATATCAAAACATTCCGACTGCTGAATCTGAAGAAGATTTTTAAAGAAAAATTCCTCATATTGAACTAAGTTATAATTTGGGCTCCCACAGGGAGCCGAAATATGAACTCAGGGACTTGGCTTTAACAAACTTGAATCTCAACCCCTAAGGATGCTGCGCACCAAATATCAAAACATTCCGACTGCTGGATCTGAAGAAGAGATTTTTTAAGAAAATTCCTCATTTTGAACTAAGTTACAATTCGAGCTCCCACAGTGAGCCCAAATATGGACCTAGGGACATGGCTTGAACGAATTGGAATCTCACCCCCCTAAGGATGCTGCATATCAAATATCAAAACATTCTGACTGCTAGATCTGAAGAAGAAGATTTTTAAAGAAAATTCCTCATTTTGAACTAAGTTACAATTCGAGCTCCCACAGGGAGCCCAAATATGAACCCAGAGACTTGGCTTGAACAAACTTGAATCTCATCCCTCTAAGCATGCAGCATACCAAATATCAAAAGATTCTGATTGGTAGATCTGAAGAAGAAGATTTTTAAAGAATATTCCTCATACTGCACTAATTTAAACATTTGGGCTCCCATAGAGAGCCCAAATATGGGCCCAGGGATGTGATTTCAATAAACATGTGCAACAATCTTCCAAAGATGTTATATGTGAAATTTGAAAGCTTTTGGGGCAGTGGTTTGGGAGAAAAGTAGTCTCAAATGTTTTCCCATTTCCCACAGTGTTAAAAAATGCTGACTCAGCACTTTTTCAAAGTCCCCAAAAAGTACCCCATGATAAAATCGATAGCAATTTGTTTTTGACCATTCCATTCTGTTGGCCCTAAGGAAGCTTCACACCGAATAAGAATTCTCAGTGCCATGTAGTTTTAGAGATATGTACGTTTTGATTTTTTTCTATTTTTAGCTCCTGCAGTTGCCATGGGGCGTTGAGAAAAAAAATTTGGGCATAAATTAAGTACTTATGACCCAATAGGCCTAATATCAAATTTGGTTCAAATCTGCCTCTAGGTTTGGAAAACAGAAATTTTGGGTGGAGCGAAAATTCTTGCCCCTCCCATAACGAAGGCAAATATGGCTCCTTGAACTTCTCTTGAACAATCTGAGTCTACACCTCAAAAGGAAGCTGCACACCAAATATCAAGTCTCTGCTACTGCTGGTTCATGAGAAGAAGATTTTTTAAGATTTAAGCATACTTTTTGGGCATGGCCCTACCGAGGGGCAAGGCAACTTGATTTGAACAAAATCAAATTGCGATGTCATAACAAACTATTATCTCAAATATCAATTAAATTGGTTCAGCAGTTTGGGAGGAGAAGATGCAAACACCATGTTCATGGACTACGGATGGTGAGTGATCACTATAGATCTCTTGACTGAAAGTCAGGTGAGCTAAAAAGGACCATAACTCTGGAAAGAAATATGCAGGCAACTTTTTTATAACATGTATAGGAGTGACTAGTCAAAGGGACTCTCATACCAAATTTCATTCAAATCCATCCACACACTGCTGAGATATGCTGTAGATGGATGGATGGACAGACAGCTGCATGGATGGACAAATGGATGCATGTAATTCAGTATACCCCTTATTTTCTTGGTGGGTGGGGGTATAAATATCCACCAGCAGATGTAAGGAGTTAAATGAGCTCATTAGCTCTGCTTTGAAGAATAATTAGAAAAATAATAAAATTTGAATGGCCATTATTGTGAATATGTGTACATTTGGTAGAAGATTAATGGTAACTTCTAAAGTACACTTTCACCAGTTAAAAGATAGCCCAAACAACAGTAACTAAAAATTTTCACATAACCCTTTACCCAATGCAGATGATTTCAAAATTCATTATTTTAAATATCTTTTTTTTAAAAACTTTCCAACAAAACCACATCATGTGACCCCTCTTTGGAACGAGCTCGTTCCAAAGAGGAGTCACATGATATGGTTTTGTTGAAATTTTTCGAAAAATAATATTTTTTCAGCAGCTGTATTTGCATACTACGTGGGCGGATGCGGGCGATTCGTTGGGTAAAGGGTTAATGCCTCAAAATCATGGCTTATACAGGGTTCTTGCAGTTCTAAAGCCATGAAATTTAAGGCCATTCAAGGCCATTTCTCAGAATAATTCCATGATTTTCAAGGCTCATTGAGACCAAAATTTAAGACCATTCAAGGCCTTTCACTGAAAATTCACATTCAGGAGGAGAGCTTTGACTGTGGATTGATAAGACAGAAAATAATAATACATTATTTCATTGCCTATAAAGGTGAATACATGTGCACCACCAATCAATAATGGTTAGAAAAGCTCAGTAACGTCATCCTAACTATTTCTGGCATTACCTTCTATAATTAGGTATACATGGTGATGCATCATCATGTATACCTAAGTACAGGAGGCAAAACAAACTGTAAAATTTTGTTGATGCAAATAATCAATGACGATAAAGGCCACATGCTGTAAACTCAGGCTATTTCAAGACTTGAAAGATGTTTTTCTAATTCAAGGCCGTTCAGGGCTTCCACAGTTCTTCGGAAAGCCTGTTATGTGATGATTGGTCATAAGCTATGTTTCTGAGGCAAAAAATAAACAAAATAAAATTTCAATGTAACATTTTGTGAAGATAGAGCTGGCCAATTTTGGCAATTATACTGGGTAGAGTTAATTTGAATTTCAGATTAAAATTGCAATGTATTTTTTAAAATAAATAAAGAAAATTATATTTTTGCTTCCACAACTTAACTAGTGATTTCTAACAGGAGCTCATGAAAAAGAGCTGCATTTCTGGACTAAAAGATAAAAAAAAAAATATTAAAATATGACTTTTTTGGTTTTTATGTTGTGCACATTTGTTAGGTAAAGGATTAAGTTGATTTATACCATTGCTACCTACTACTATACTATATATAAAAAGTCTGACATAAATTTTTGCTTTCACACCAACCGTGGTGAACACGTCAGCAATGGAATTTCAATAGTTAAAATTTACACCTATAGTGGAACAACATCCATGAATGCAAATTTGTCTAAACTTATCACTCATCGGCTTGTGAAGAGTGAAATGAAATTGACAATTATTTATTACGTTTTTTAAATAAGTTTACCTCATAAGATACCAAAAATTAACTAGAAAAACTGTGAGCACTGCTCACTAAATGATACCACCCACTCCCACCAAGAAACATTTTACAACAGTAAAAGAGTGTTTAATGTAGAGAGCACAAAGACTGACACCATTGTTCGAAGGTTTCATTGAAATCCATTCACTAGTTTAAAGGAGGTCGTGGATAGCAAATGTCAACAACCCTCCCACGCAAGCTTGAATTGACAAAGCCCATTTTTAAATATGAGAAACCCTAAAAATGAAAATATCTGAAAACAAAACAGGAGGTGCACATCTTCAATATATGTAAAAGAATGTCTGAAAGTTTCAATGAAATCTGTTCAATGGTTTAAGAGGAGTTGCAGATAGCAGATCTGTACAGAATGTCAATTGAATTTGACAAGTTCACTTTTCAATATGGGAAACTGTAAAAAAGAAAATATCTGAAAACAAAATAGGAGGTGCACATCTTCAATGTATGTAAAAGAATGTCTGAGAGTTTCAATGAAATCCGTTCACTGGTTGAAGAGGAGTTGTGGATAGCAGATGTGTACCCCCCCCCCCCCCCCCCCACAAAAAAAAAAATAATAAAAATACCTGAAAGCAGAATAGAAGGTGCACATCTATAATGTATATAAAAGAATGTCTGAGAGTTTCAATGAAATTCGCCCACTGGTATAAGAGGAGTAGCGGATAGCAGGAGTGTACCCCCCTAAAGCATCACAACAATTTGGCTAAGTTCATTTTGCCCTTTGGGAAAGAGTAAAAAATAAAAATACCTGAAAGCAAAATAGGAGGTGCACATCTATAATGTATAGAAAAGAATGCCTGTAAGTTTCAATGAAATCCACCCACTGGTTTAAGAGGAGTAGCGGATAGCAGATGTGTACCCCCAAAGCGTCACGGACGTACGGAAGTACGGAAGTACGTAAGTACGGAAGTACGGACACCATGAATGCTATATACCGCCCACTTTTCAAGTGGGTGGTATAATAAACATACGTTGTCTCATGTTAATAAAGCAACCATAACTCGAAATAGTAGGTTATTATGTTATTAAAATGAAAAAGGACGTGTGATTTGCACATTTCCTTTTTCATTTTGTTTTGGCGATAAAACCGACAGCAGAAGTATCGCCCACTGATGCTCATGTAAACAAAAAGAGATTTGCAAGTATGTACGGCTACTGCTCAGTAAAATCAAAAAAAAAATAATAGTGACTCTTAATAATCTGTCAATCAAGGGATAAATAAAATATACCCAAAGTAGCTTGGTGTACCAAATGTTTACCACGAGTGTTGAAGTGGTGTTAACCGCTCGAAAGGCTTGCAGTTAACACTACTTCACCACTCGGCGTGAACATTTGGTACACCAAGCTACTATGGGTATATTCTATATATATATGGCACACAAATGAATACATAAAGCAGACATCTGTTACTGTGGAGTTAATGGTCAAGATGTGTGGACAAAGTATGTGTCAACAATGTGAAACCAGCGCCAACATCCCCAGCACCATGACCAGAGTTGTGAGCTAGCAATGTCTGAGCTGCAATGCACTGCATGGATTGAAAAAGCTAAGCAATAAAGAATAGTCATTCAATTTTTTGTAAAGTAAATACCCCCCACCCCCCAAAAAAAAGTCATATCGAATATTGGCATTTGCGACTTAGACCTTTTTGTTGTAATTGTTTCCAACATCATTATGCAACTGTGCATTTGCTGATGGAAATCGGCTATGTGATTAACTATTTGAAAGTGATTTGAATACTCTTTCCAATGGTGTAACACATAACTGCATTTTAATTAGCTTAGGCCACTCAAAGTAGATATTCTGTTTGTCAGGCCAGTATTTGTAAAACTGCATGCGGCGAGAGGTTTTTTATTTTATTTTTTATTTCAGTAATTACTTCTTTGCCATCAAAAGTTCATGTTCTTGGTTCAAGTTTTAGGCCTCATAATCTACAGAATAGCATGGGTGGTGGTGTATTTCATCCCTTGAGTGCAAGAAGGCTTTGCAATGCTAAAGCATTGCAAAGCCTTCTTGCACTCAAGGGACAAATTCATCAATTTTTTCAACTTGGGTAAAATATCAGACAGAAACCATTTAATTTTTATTTTTTCTAAGTTTAAATTGTTTATAAAAAGAGAGCATGAGGCAGCCAAAAGGACCATGCAGGAGGGCCTGAGAAACAGATTTTTAATTTGTTTAGGCCTTATCCCTTTATCAAGAAAGCACAGAAGACACTTACAAAAGATTTTCTTGAATACCAAATTTTTGTAATTTTTACTCTTATACTCTGAAAACATCGCCTATGACCAACAAACTGAAATGAGCCGAGATGCCATAAGCTGCTGGGGAGGGGGGCATAAGCTATGTTTCAGAAGGAAAAAAAAAGACAAAAAATAATAAAATTTGAAAACAGATTTTTGTGAATAGTGATGGATGCATTAGACCAGTATTATAGGTAAAGAAATAATGAAGAGAACTCCAGGAATGAGTTGAGATATTTTGGATAAATCGAGATTGGTTATGGCAGTGGAACAGTTAATGCTGTTGGTCTAGGCAATTTACTAGAAATTGTTTAACAGACCCTGTAAGTTTACTGGCAGTGCAGTGATTTCTGTTCAAGTTGTGGCTGCTAGTGTACATGTAGGCTCCCAAGACTTGAATAGAAACTACTGCTTGTTTAGGACTTTTATAACCTTGAAGACTTCATGACTGGAAGTTTGGACACCTGTTCAGATGCAACATGGTTTGATAAAGTTGGAAAACATCCCTTAAAAGTAATGTTGAACCTGCCAACAATAATAACGAGCACTATCACTGAAGGTGATTAGGCCTAAAAAAATAAAAAATCTGTTTCTCAGGCCCTCCCACTTGGTCCTTTTGGCTGCCTCATGCTCTCTTTTTATAACCAATTTAAACTTAAAAAAAAAACAAAAACTAAATGGTTTATGTCTGATATTTTACCCAAGTTAAAAAAACTGATGAATTTGTCCCTTGAGTGCAAGAAGGCTTTGCAATGCTTTAGCATTGCAAAGCCTTCTTGCACTCAAGGGATGAAATACACCACCACCCATGCTATTCTGTAGATTATGAGGCCTAAAACTTGAACCAAGAACATGAACTTTTGATGGCAAAGAAGAAATTACTGAAAAAAAAAATAAAATAAAAAAACGCTCGCCCGCATGCAATTTCACAAATAATGGCCTGAGAAACAGAAGATCTACTTTGTGTAGCCTTAATACCCCAACTTCTGGTTTTCCATAAGACCAGTGCTTAAATTCTCAAATTAATAGAGTTAAAAAAAAATAAGTTGGGTGGTATTATTTCTATAGACCTAACTAGGACCCTCAGATCACTACCTTCTCTATGGAGAACAGCAGGTATGCAGGATCACGCCTACTGTTCTCCAAGAAGAATTTGGACTCCTGACCATCTCAGGCCCAAACCTTTGGTTTGAACTTGAGGTTGTCAAGAGCCTAATAATAGCTGCATCAAGATTTAAGAAGGAAATTTTACTCCTTGGCAATTATTTGTACTCCCATACTTTCTAGAATGCCTGACATGTGTTGTATCTTTATACTTCTTTCTCATATCAATTACAATGTATTTTGATATTCCACAGCCTTGGACACTTCTTATGATCACAATGGGGAGACCAGTACAGAACAAGTCAAAATAAGTTGCATCATAACTGCAATAATCTTAAGTATACTGCTGCTCCTGCACTGATAAGATGAGAATCTGACATCATTTTCAGGAAAGCTCTCAGTGAGAGCTTTCCAGAAAATGATGTCAGCTTCTGGTCTTATCAGTGTGGGAAGAGAAAGATACATAGTTTATAGTGGTTATCCTACAACTTATTTTGACTCGTACTGTAATAACTAATAATTCATCAGTAAAGGAGTGATGAATACCCATAATTGTCTTTAACCCTTTACCCAACGCAGACGATATTAAAATTTATTATTTTAAATATAATTTTTTTAAATTTTTCAAAAAATTTCAACAAAACCATATCATGTGACCCCTTGTTGGAACGACCTCGACGAGCTTGTTCCAATGAGGGGTCACATGATATGGTTTTGTTAAAATATTTAATTTTTTCAACTGCACAATTTGCATATTACGTGGGCGGATGCGGGCAATTCGTTGGGTAAAGGGTTAAAATTGTAGTCGATGGGTGCTTCCAACAATTAGTGGACATCGCGATTAATCATGACAGGTCAAAAGTTAGTACTTCTGTTTCTAGAACCTAACCTGAGTTATGATGGGGAGCTGTGCACCCTCGCAATCAACAACTTTGTGTCAAATACAGTCTTGGTGCCAAGTTTGAGAAGTCACATTTAAGAGTGGTTATTTTTTGAGGCAATATGCATCACCCTTTTGATTTTTAGTTACTGTTCGGAGAGATTTCATGTCCACAGATGTTGACATTCAAGTTCAATGGGGACTTATGAGGTTGATAGGGGAATAAGGTACTAGAAGGTTAAGAGAATGATTGTTTCTGTAAATTGAACTAAATTCATCTCATACCACTGTGTACTATAGAGGTGGGTAACTGCTCCACTGTGAGAATGGTTGGACTTTTCAGCATATTGATTGAATGTGTTGGCTCTTCCAAAGTACCCTTCATGATTATGTGGAGAACTGGGATGAGGATAGTTACTGGGGATTCAGCAGTTGAATGCAATTAATTTTTTTAGTTTTATGAGTCAGGACCCATGAATAATGACATTTAAACAGTAGGCATTATATTGGTAAAGCAATCAACCATCACGTCAGTGTACAGAGGTGTGACTCAGAAGGGTTGAAGCATGCTCATTTTCACACTCCTTGTGATTGAGTGAAGTGTGCGATAGGTATGCACATGCGATCAGACACCTCAGACTCTAAGCACTGAAGGTTTTTCTGATTGAGGAGCTTTCAAAATTTTGGAATACATGAATATTCCCTGGCTGGTGTGCAGGTCTGTGAAGTTTTAACAAAATCAGCTCATAAATGTATACTACTCAAAGTTTGATAAGCACTTAGTACATCCAACAACCTGTTTTAAGTTTTAGTTGAAATATTGTAATGAAAAATGGATATAATTTTTATTTAAATACATCTTTAATGATTTAAGTACAGACATTAAGATTTTATTTGTGTTTGACATTATTTTTTAGCTTTTGAATATGATAACCATGGAAAATGGATATTATTGGTAAAAGAGGAAATTTTTCAATTTGCCAAAAAGTTGACGGAGCAAACTGGTATGGGTTCAATATCGAGTATGAGACCCATTACTGTTAATTACAGCTTGACAATGCCTTCTCATGCTCCCAGTCAGGTTCCTGGTGATCCTTTGTGGGATGTTGTTCCATTCTTGGACCAGCATGGCACCAAGCTCCTGGAAACTTCTTTGCGGGACTGGGCAGGCTGAAATTGCAAGCTGTAACTCATTCCAGACATGTTCGATTTGGATGGAGGTCGGGAATCTTGTTGGCCAGTCCATACGCTCAATTCACTCCCTCTGTCGGTACTCCCCGACAGCATGGGCAACATGAGGATGGATATTATCATCCATCAGAATGAATCTATCATCCAATTCACCTGCATACAATCTGATGTGGACATCCAGGATCTCATCAATATACCATTGTGCAGTCAATGCACCACCACACAGAACTCTGTACGTCCATCCCTGCTGATGTCGCCCCGGACCACGATTTATATTCCACCATAGCAGTCATGCTCAGCAATGTTGGCTGCATGGAATCGATCTCCTGGTCTTCTTCATATCCTAGAACGCCTATCTGTGTGGACTCATTGTAAAAAGGACAGGTCGCCAATCTTCTCTGGTCCATCCGTGGTCCATGGCCCATTCATATTGTGTCTAGCAGTGGTTCTGGGATGGCGGAATGCGAATACATGGTCTTCTTGATCGGAGACCACCTTCGTGCAACCTTGCCCTGATAGTCTGCATCGAAACATTTCCCCGGATGCATTCTGAAGGTCACTGCAAAGCTGGGTTGCTCTGGACCTGAATGATCAAAAACCGGTCTTCCGCTGCAGATGTTGCCCTGTCCCTGCCACAACCATGCCATCTTAATGGTGTGCCATACTGCTGAAATCTTGCCCAGTCTCTGTTGATCACCATATGGTGCACACCAAGGGCTTCACCAACCTGATGATGGGTAGCCCTTGCTCCACCATCCCTACAGCCCGCCACATTTCTGCTTCAGACAAATGTCTTCTTACATTTGCATTTGCCATATTCAATCATTAATTCACAAGGGCTTGTGTTGAAATGAAGACTGAATACCCTACACATGTCATGTACATGTAGACAGTACACAAAAACATCATGAAATGAAAATCAAGGGGTACCTGCTTTCCATGACTGTCATGAAAAGTCTGCCTGTCAAAAGAGCTAATGTAAACACTGGGGACCATCTCAATGCATTCCTCAATCATATCCACCAAAAGTATCGCAAATATGTCACAAGCAAACTTCACAATGAT
Source organism: Pictodentalium vernedei (assembly GCA_031216915.1). Classification (NCBI taxonomy): domain Eukaryota; kingdom Metazoa; phylum Mollusca; class Scaphopoda; order Dentaliida; family Dentaliidae; genus Pictodentalium; species Pictodentalium vernedei. The sequence continues at coordinate 469,352,360 of CM062294.1, read as the reverse complement.
GTGTCAAATATTTGGTGCTTAGCAAACTTTGAGTAGTATAGAAGGAGATGCACAGCAAAGAACTTTATTTAGAAATCTTTTTAAGTTCAAGGGCAGATAATTTGTGTTAAAATCGTCACAGACTGAAAATTCAGAAATATTCACACATTCACATGTTAGTAGTCATTTTTAAAAAGTTTCATAAAAATCACTTCTTGAATGTGGGAGTTGAAGGCATGATCATCTCATATAGAAATATATATTAAATCTTTATAGTACAAGGGGATATAACTTAGTAAAAGTATCATTAATTGAAAAATTGGAAATGAGCACATGTTCACTTATTAGTGATCACATTTGAGAAGAGTCATCGAAATTGCTTCACAAACTTAGGTGATACACGAACAAAAAAATCTCATATAGAAATATATATTAAATCTTCCAAGTCAAAGGTGATATAACATTGTTAAAAATGTCGCAGACTGAAAATTTGAAAAATTAACATTTTCACTTATTAGTGGTCATGCTTGAAAAGTTTCATGAACATTGGTCCATAAATGTAGATGTTGTGTATACTTGGATCTTACAAAGAAATCTATACTAAATCTGTCAAGTCCAGGGGGAGATAATGTAGTTAATAGCATGCATAGTCACTAGTTAGTGGTTATGTTTGAGAAGTGGCATCCATAAATGTACAAGGTGTTGTGCACACAAGAATTTTGGAAGAATATAATAATGGACAGACCAACATATGCACAGTTGTACACTATGGTTGCCGTGGACTGGCCATAATCCACGTGTGGGCAGTGATGTCCACGCATGCATTTACCAGGTAATAAAAATCATTCTCAAGAAAATGTTACCAGTGTTTGGAATATAATATTATCGACTCAATGGAAATATTTCCCACCCGTGGAAAGTGACCTATCCACAGTGGCCGTACCGTTAGGGTGAAGACTATCAAGGCCCCACTTGTTTCCTTCAAAGTCGTGGGGGTTTATTTATTATTTTTTGTGCTAAAGCTTTATTATTTCTGCGAACATGACACACCCAACCAAACTACTTGATGAAGTGCTATTGTTCTCAACAAGTCCCATCCATATACTATATAATTAAAAGATAAGGCCTAAAAAAGATAAAAATCTGTTTCTCAGGCCCTCCCACAAGGTCCTTGTGGCTACCGCATGCTCTCTTTTCATAACCAATGTAAACTTAAAAAAATAAAAATTAAATGGTTTATGTCTAATATTTTACCCAAGTTAATAAAACTGATAAATTTTGTCCTTTGAGTGCAACAAGGCTTTGCAATGCTTCAGCATTGCAAAGCCTTCTGGCACTAAAGGACAAAATACACCACCATCCATGCTAGTCTGTAGATTATGAGACCTAAAACATAAAACAAACCAAGAACATGAATGAACTTTTGATGACAATGACATAATTACAAAAATAAAATAAAAAACTGCCCACCCATATGCAATTTTGCAAAAAATGGCTTGAGAAACAGATCTACTTTGTGATTTCACCAAAACAGTGAAGCTGAAAAAATGTAACACATAAACCCAGAAGATAAAAAGAATCACTCAACCAAATAAACCCAGAAGTTAAAAAAAAATCACTCAACCATGCTCAAAACTTACAGATTTCCTGGTAGGTTGAGTTGAGTACTGCTGTAAAATAAGTTTAAAAGAAATCACATATTATATAAACTAAAGTATTAATCTCCAAAAACAATTTTGAAAATTTGATTCAATATGTCTGGTTAATTACTTTACAAAACTTACAAATCGACAGATTATAGTATACTATTTGGAAGATTTGATGAAACTGGTCAATCAAATAAATAAATTTATATTTATTTATTTATTGGTGTTTAAGGTCACATATTTATGCACAATGGCAAATCATGACCGTGACAGTTTTATGGGTGGAGGAAGCCAGAGTACCCGGAGAGAACCACCGAGCAATGGTGAGCAACTGTCAGCTCCCCAACATACTAACTCCACACAGGCAGGGTTAGCATTGGTTAAAGACAAGTGCACCATTGATGTGCAGTACGCCTTAGTACACAACGCCACTGTGCCCCCACGTGGGCAATGGAGATGAAGTGCCTTGCCCAAGGACACAACGCGGTTGCCACAGGTGGGATTCGAACCGAGGACCTCTCGGCTTGCAGCCTGCACCTCTACCTACTGAGCCACCACACTCCAAATAAATAAATGACTGATCTCAAATAATATGACAATACAGGGTAGCTCACTTAATTGGATACCTCTTAAATGAATAACCCTGTTGCTGGAGTCGACAGGCAATAGTGACAAGCTGTTGCATAAACTTGGTTCACTGCTTCCACCCCCCAGAAAAGATGCCAGCATGGATGTTGCTTGTGGCTTGACCCTGTCCTGACTCACTCGTAAGAATCACACTGCACTCGAACACACTCTGACAGCAAAACAACTACAAACACACACATGCAGACACACCAGAGTGGATACAGATATGCAATAAGGATGAGCAGCATAACGTCTTTTCACTGCAACACTCCTCCCACTCCCAGAACAAATGCTGCTCGTGGCTTGAAAAAATCCCAGAACAAGATCAATGCCAAGGATGGCTATGACCCTGCCCCCCACGGTCAAGCATGAGTTTCAAGTCATTTATCTTTGTTGATATTGAATTAATAAATATCTTATCTTATCTCCATTAAACAATAGCAGTAATACAGCAGGCCACCAAATGTGTCCATGGGACACTAATGTCCCCACTAACATGGATATGGGCCATAACTCTGCCAAAAAATATCAGACCAACCCCACTATCATACCCAACCTATATTATGTGTTTATAAACCTATGTATAATTATACTTTTGTTTCATTTGGTTCAGTAAAACTAAAGTTATCATCTGGAAACCATATTCTGGACAGACATATGTACTGATGGATAGACATATGGATGAATGGACAAGGGTAACACTTAATGACCCTTCGCCAAATTGGTGGGGGCATAAAATTACCATACCTTCAGTACAAATTTGATCTGTTCATTGCACATAAGTTATTGAGTAAATTACTGTTAATTGAATAAAAATTCTTGTAATATGTCAAGAAATTACCATAATAATCACCAACTTCCCCTTGTAGACCTATGTGACTTAAACAATCCAATATGAGAATTTAATCTATTATATCTTGTTTTACAGAGCCCCAAGACCTCTGTCAAACAAGATATAATAAAATAAATGCCAAGTTTATCTCTAAAATACAGGGAAGTGACCAAACTCTTGTTTATCTCTAGAACAGAGAAAAGTGATCGAATCCCTGTTAAATGAATACTCCTGTTAATTTAACAATTCTCAATGGCAAAATGATTATTCGATTAACAGGATTCCACTGCAACATGATTTTCTGGAGAATTACACTTAATTGTCAGAATAACACCTGTGATTAGCAGCCATGCCTTGATTAGAGGCCCAATGACAGTTGAGCTGCTTATCTCTGATGGAGGACTGATAATGAAGTTTCAGCTGACAAAAATGTGTTATTGTTATTAATATCAAACCCAGATAGAACTGCACGGTATTTCGATAAACCAATATATACCAGTATTCAAACCAATATCGATTGAATACCGGTGTAATTACAAAAATATCGGTTTATCGTTATTATTTATTTACCCACAATTTAATTTTCAAGATGTCTCTGTAGCTCAGAATGAATAATATTATCGCTTTACCCAAGGAATCGTCCGCATGTGCCCACGTAATATACACATTCAGCAGTTGAAACATTAATTTTCAAAAATTTCAACAAAACTATATCATTTGACCCCTCATTGGAACGAGCTCGTTCCAAAGAGTGGTCACATGATATTGTTTTGTAAAAAATTTTGGAAAAATTTGATTTAGAATAATAAATTTTGATATCGTCTGCGTTGTGTAAAGGTTTTTCGAACTGCATCATCAAGGCATGCTGATTCGTTCCAACTGTGATGTCTCAAGTCTCAATTGTGGTACTTATGTTCAGATATCTGAACAGTTTTCGATATACCGGTATACTGCGGTATTTTTTTGAATACCAGTATTCTGTTTTGAATATCGTGCAGTCCTAAACCCAGATAAGATGAACTGCATTGCTCTGTGGAGTTCTGTGGAGTACAATAGTATTTATTTATTTATTGGTGTTTAAGGTCACATATTTCTGCACAATGGCTAATGTTGACCGCAATATGGAGATAAAGCCAAGTTTAGTCAATTGTTTATACCCATGTTGCCAATTTTAGAAGGCTTATTGTAGAGGGCTTCAACCCCAAGCATTGGTGACTGGCTCCTTTATTACCAGTAAAACATAGCTTGTTTACCCTGGTAAACAAGGACTGCTTCACTTGCCGAGGTTCCCAAGGGGGAGAGTACATTAGTACATCTCTGTGAAGAGACAAATAATCTACTATATAATTTTATATGCATCATTTATTTTTGAAGATTGTGAGTTTTGTGACATTTAAAAAGACCGATCATCCCTGGAATCTCCTTAACTTGAGCTGATGTTTGTTTAGCCATTCTCCCATATTCATTTATTTATTTAATGGTGTTTAAGGTCACATATTTCTGAACAATGGCTAAGCATGACCACAACATGGATATAAAGTCATGTTCAGAAAATCGCTTAAACCCATGTTGCCAGTTTTAGAGGACTTCCACCCCAGCATTGGTTACTGGATCTTATTTTAACAATAAATGGGGAACTCTCTAATAAACTATAACAAAATAACTATTTCAACTCATTATACAAGCAACTTTTAGATAGGAAAAAGTACAAAGGAATTGATTAACTGGTTGGGTGCTACAAGCCAATATCAGGACTTACTGAAAAGTGCTGAAAACCAATATAGTGGCTTTACAATGGACTAATTTGTTGTTGGCTCAATTGTAGAAAAAAATATTAATATAAAATTGTTTTGTTACTATTTGGGAGTGCCAAATGGCACTCTCCAATAAACTACAACAAAACAATTATTTGAGCAATATGTTGCTAAACTGAGGCTCCTTTTCTGGCAGCATGATATCTTTGAAAAAATATACTCATGTTACAAATGACCATTCAGAAGTACTTTAGCACTCTACTCATTACAGTACAGTTGGCGTGGACTGGTCATAATCCACACGTGGGCACTGATGTCCAGGCATGCATTTACCAGGTAATAAAAATCATCAGCAAAATTTTAATTAATGAAGTACTGGGTTGTACCCGGTGCGTCGTTAATTAAATTTTTTTATGATTATTCCTATAATTATTGTTTGGAATCTAATATTATTGCTCAATGAAAATATTGCCCACCTGTGGAAAGTGACTAGTCCACGGCGGCTGTACTGTAGTTAACTAAAAAACTGAATTCTTCACTCTATACCCTTCCCATGAGTGTAATTAAGCAAGGTTTTAGAAGAAACAGAAAAGGAAAAACATTATATCCAAAGAATTTAAAAAAAATATTGGTAAGAAAACTTGGATTCCCAAATTTATTCTACATTTTTCCAATTAACTGGTAGAGTTCCTAATTATTTTTGGCCATCAAAATTTGTTCTCATATCTTTACCTTGTTACAATTTTTCCACTAGGCACTTTCCCATAAATTGTAACAAGGCAAATCTCAACAGACTAAATAATTTCACTTCAAAGGTGATATGCAGAACATCCAATGAATGTGAAACCTTTATGTTGTGGTGCCGACAAATAAGAATAAAGCCCAAATATGGGCATTCTTCTGAAGTGCAAGTACTCACAACTGTAAAGCTTAATATTCTTTGGATGTGCTTCCTTGAAGGAAGAATATTTAGTATTTGTGGACTTGTCTTGCAACAGTTTATGGGAGAATGCCAATTGGCATTCTCCAATGAACTGTTTGTTACAAGACAACAACATTGGCAGGCCTTTAGATTACCACAATTTCACACCGTTTACTGGACTCCCAAAATTATATAAAATCTCTGTGCCTATTCTGCATTTTAGAATAACATTCATCATAATATGACCATAGAATCACAAAGAAAGGTAAGAGAATAAAACATAACGGGATAAAACTGTTATTTCTGGTTTTAATGTCCTCAAATTAGGGCAAAACGGCACCCCAAAATAAATTTAAAAGCCTGACATAGGAAACATAAGAAAATATTTTAATGGCCCCAAAAAGTTAATTGCTAAGTTCAAAATTATTTTGCAAAGGCGATTTGTAACAGGAGTATCTTTTTTAAATATATCATGCTACACCATGTTACACACAAGAGGAGCCTCACTTTAGCAAGAATTTGTTCATACATTAAATAGTTTTTGTAACAATTTATTGGGAGGTGCCTGTTGCCACTCTCCAATAAATTTTTACAAAATTATATATAAATTTTCTTCCCTATTTATTTATTTATTTATTGGTGCTTAACTCTTTGCATGCTACTGGCAGATATTCCTGCCCAGGACAGGATTTCTCTTCTAACTGAAATATGTATAATTTTGGCACATTTAATCAAATTTTCACCCTGTAAATTGAACAGATTTTTTCGGCAATGATTTTTTGAGTTAAATTTAGATGAATTTTTCATCAGATCTAGTCATGGCTGCTTTACAGCAGCCATGACTAGATCTGATGAAAAATGACTTAAAAATACTCAGTGGGTTAAGGTCACATATTTCTGCACAATGTCTAATCTGGACTACAATTTGAATATGAAGTCAAGTCGGCCAATCGTTTATACCATTGTTGCCCATTTGAGAGGACTTCCACTCCAGGCATTACTGAATGGGTCTTCTATTATCAGTAAAATTGGATGGGTGACCGTCTGAGCGATCAATTCGGACTCCCACATTGTGTCCTTGGGCAAGGCACTTAACCCTGATTGTCCACCTGGGGGCATGATGATGCCGTGTACTAAGGCGTACTGCACGTCGATGGTACACATGTCTTCAACCAATCTAACTCTGCCTATGCCAGCTGCAGTGCAGAGTTACAATGCTGGCTTGTCGTTGCTCGGTGGTTCTCTCTGGGTACTCCGGCTTCCTCCACCCGTAAAACTGTCACGGTCATGATTGGCCATTGTGCATAAGTATATGACCTTAAACACCAATAAATAATAATAATATTTACCAGTAAAACATAGCTTGTTTACCACAATAAACAAATACACCTACACTTCCTGGACTTCCCACAGGGAAATTCTCCTCTACTGCTGAGTAAACAACATACGTATACACAATGGATAAACTATAAAGCCTTACAAGGGGCTTTCAGCACTCCTCAATACAGCAGTAACAATACAATGGCTTTTAACATTCAATCAGTTAGTGACAGAAATAAATCTGTTGAAAACTTACCGTGATAAGTCTTTCCTTCAACCTGTCCATTTCAAAAGTTTTATTTCTCTCCATTTGTCTTTTGAGTTTGTCTATGGATTCATCCTGTTGCGAGAATACATTTCAAAACATAAAAAGTCAAAAATATTTTCTGGCAGTTTCACAAATAATCAACTTAAATTCGAAAATATCATTTATTTTAACAAAGCTTTTAACACCTTAACTGTTGAATTACTTTGAGTTTCTCATGTCTCTAAAGATAACTTTTCAATCTCTCAACTCTGTCCTATGTGACCAGACCTGTCATTTTGAGATAAGTGATTGTCCTACAATCTATGACCCACCTAATTTGAAAATAAGGAGAGCAGCAAGTAGTATCACAGTACTAAATATTTTCCCGTAGGCGACCATTATAATTCAGGCCAAAAGAATATGATTGCATAACTTTAGTTTTGGCATTCAAATATCTTTGTCAAGTACAGTAAAATCCTCTTAATTGAATATCCATTTTGCCAGTGAAAATTATTCATTTAACAGGAGTATACAATTAACAGGGATTTGGTCAGTTTCCTGTGTTCTGGAGGTAAAATGAGTATTTATTCTATTATATCTTGTTTGACAGAGCTCATAGAGCTCTGTCAAACAAGATATAATAAAATAAATGCCTGTATTGGATGTAGTGACGCCAAAAAGGTTGATAAATAAGGGGAATTTGGTGCGTGTCACACTAATTTTTTCGACATATTACAAACATTTATATACAATCAACAGGAGTTTACTCTACAACCCATATGCAATTAACAGATCAAATTTGTACTGAAGGTTTGGTAAATGGTTTTGTGTTTGAAAATTATATTCAATTAACAGGGATATACAATTAAGAGATATCCAATTAAGTGGGCTCCGCTGTATATATCCCTTCAGACTTTTCCTGAACCAAAAACAGGGGGTCACGCAACAAATAAGAGAGAAAAACTGACAGGAAGGCAAGTACCAGTCACATGCACATATTTTTTTCAGGGAATTCCCAACAAAAACACACCAATAGTCAATTGTATTTTTTAGGTCCAAAAAGTCATCAAATCACTCTTTATTTATCTGGAATATTCAACAATAATACAAGATGTCAGCAGAATGCTTCAAATGTTTATTAAAACGATATATTTTTCCAAGGCTGTTTAGTTTTGGAGTTTGCATCATTTTCAAGGTGGGTAATTGTAATTCAAATATTTACTTCAGTGATATCAAGTGCGAACCCAGAAAATTTGATAAAGAAAAGGATTCTAAAAGTTACATTTGAACAATAAATCAAGTGAAAACATACCATGTCTCTTTTAACCCTTGTGGTCTGGGTAATGTTCTTGAATTTTTAGTACACAAAGCACCTTGTGAGTCTCTAAAAGCTTATTGATAATTCGTAGCCAAGTCTCGGCAGACAAGACTTAACCAGAAATGACTGCTAAGGTAATTTGGCTGTTGTCCATGGGATTTCTACTTTTTTGTACATTACGTGGTTGAGGGCTAGGTTACTTTGGGTGGTCTGAATTTGTTATTCGATATTTGTTTTATTACATAGGCACACTCCAATAAATTATAATAAAACAAATTTATTTGTCCCTATATCCTGATAAATTCTGTCTTTTGATTGGTCAGAATGCCTTGGACAAATAGCCATGACAAAGTCTGCACCCAACATCCAAGGTAAATGAGAGCATGCAACATCCAGGGTATAAGCACACGCGAAACATTGGGGGTATATGGTTTAAACAAAAGCTTTCTGCATTTGCTCGCCTCGACATAAAAATTGAACCCAAAAACCTGAAAATAGTCACAAATATCTTCAGACTACCGACAATTCAATCATAAAAATAAAATAAGAGCAAATAATTCTTCCCCAGACTGCCACTGTGTTCTATGTGCCAGTGGGCACATAGAACACATTGGAACTCAGGGGACGATATGTCAACAAAATACTGTTTACTAGTTTCCATAATGACCCAAGGATGTAACTCTATCTGCTGTCTTCTGCGATTATAAAAACAAAATAATTATCACAAATTTGGTCCAAGTGATTGTGGAGCTGAGAAATGTGTCCACAAATTTATTTCCACTATGTTTGTATTGTGTTTCAAATGGGACAAAAAGGTTATCTCCGCCAACATGTATGGTATATGGAGATTTAATACCTGAATGTCTCATTTAAACACCTCACCTGCAGCTCGGTGTTTAAAAACCGACATCCGGGTATTAAATCTCCATACATATTGGTGGAGATAACTTCTAAAAAACAAAATATTATTTGTGTTTGACTGAATGTGAAACATGAACAAGGAAAATGTTGGCTTTTGCACTAGTACCCTCATTTTTTGAAAGCCCTGATAGTGGCTTCTAGCACTCAACCAGTTAAAGTACTGCCCTGAGTCCACAGAATTTGTCAAAGTCGGATCAAGACCTTTGACGATTGACAGCTCCCAATGGATGGTATCAAAGAAAAGCCCATTTATTTATTTATTGGTGTTTAGGGTAAAATATTTCAGCACAATGGCTAAACATGACTGCAACATGGATAAAATGTCAAGTAAAGCTAATCATTTATACCCATTTCAGAGGATTTCCACCCCCAGGCATTGGTTACCGGGTCCTATTTTACCAGGAAAACAGCTTGTTTAACACAGTAAACAAGCACTTCTTCAATTCCCGGAGTTCCCACAGGAAAGTGTTAAGCATTTTTTTTTCATTGGGGTTTAACAACATTTTCAACAGACAGGGACACTTTTTGTCTGACAGATTTTCAGGAGGAGGAATCTGAAGTAGCAAGCAACTGTCAGACTCCCCAACATACTAACTCGGCATTGGTTGAAGAAAAGTGAACCATCGATGTGCAGTACACCTTAGTACACAGCACCACCATACTACCACATGTGCAATCAGAATTATGTGCCTTCCCCAAGGACACAATGCAGTTAACCCTGGAGGAGATCGAACCGTGGACCTTTTGGTTTGAAGTCCAATGCAGTAACCACTGAGCCACCATGTGCCCAGCATTAGGCATTAATTTTTATCACAGAAGGTGGCATTATTACATATGATGTGCCATTTTTTACATTGTAATGTGCTTATTATATAATTTATAAGATTTCATATTTCATAATGTGATTATTAATTTTTTCACATGTTTCGTCAGTACAGTGGAGCCGACTTAATTGGATATCTCTTAATTGTATATCCCTGTTAATTGAATATCATTTTCAAACACAAAACCATTTACCATACCTTCAGTACAAATTTGATCTGTTAATTGCATATGGGTTGTAGAGTAATTTCCTGTTAATTGGATATAAATTTTTGTAATATGTCGAAAAAATTACTGTGACAGCACCAAGTTCCCCTTATTCATGACCCTTTTTGGCCTCACTACATCCAATACAGGCATTTATTCTATTATATCTTGTTTGACAGAGCTCTATGAGTTCTGTCAAACAAGATATAATAGAATAAATGCTCAGTTTACCTCCAGAACACAGGAAACTGACCAAATCCCTGTTAATTGTATACTCCTGTTAATTGAATAATTTTCACTGGCAAAATGGATATTCAATTAAGAGGATTCTACTGTATAGCGGGAAAATGTTGTCTGAAGGTAACGGTAAAGTGCTATTTTGATGAATTTTCAACCAATCATTTTAATGGTTGCTGATCATGTGATTCATGGGAAGATGTTTTCAGGCAGTTGAAGTTCAGTTTCTAGCAAAGCACTCGCATGTAAACAAGCACATTAAGTTTAATTTGTGTCCATAACAGAAACAAATTGATGAGTGTGTAAAAAAAAAAAAGAAAAAGAAAGCCTTTTCACTGGATGTCGGCCCGGCATCCCCTTTGGAGGCAACCTGTAACAATAACATCCAGAGGATTTTTTCTGGCAAAAAGTGAATTTTTTTCTCTGGTTTTTCCTGACTGGTTCAGTCGTCGAGGACATAGTAGGCTATCGTGTATTGTTTGTTGTACATTTTTTTAAAAAGAAAAGAAGCTTTTTTATTGTGAAAAGGTCAAAATAAATATTCTGTCTCCATTTGCCATTCTATGGCGGGCGGCTTGCCAGACGGCAATCAAAAATATACATTTTGTGTTTTATTTGGAGTCAGTTTTAGACAAATAGGTTTCAGATTTACTCCTTTGATTCACCCTAAACCAGGGTTTGCAATGGGTACTGGTACCGATACCGGTAGTACTCAGCCTTTTAATCGGTACCTATTCCTATCCTTCAGAACCGATGTTTCCGGTACTCCATAAATGTTATATGTGAATGTGATACATGAGTAACACGACGGAATCTACACGGGCAGTCAATAGTTAATTGAACATAACATTGGAGCTTCAAAGACTGGAGTCCCTCCACCCCGTACCCTGGGGTGACCTGTTTGAGAAGGACTATAGTATGTCAGATAGTTGAAATCTATATAATCTACTTCAAATTATTACTGTGTCTTACTATTAGGGTGCCAATTGATTCCAAGTTTGAACACGCAGGGTTGCAGACACTGATGAAAACTGCTGCAAACAACAAACTGAAAATGTATTTTTTCTGCTTTTACATTGAAATTGGTAATAAACATTTGCCAGTTCAAAAAAATAGTAAATACTACCAGAATCAGACACAGTTTAGCAAATTCGAAATCACATGCAGTAGACCTACTGTTCACACCTTTGTAGTTTGCATGTGTAACCCCCCCCCCCCCCCCCTCCCTTTCTGATAATCGGTGAATGGCATTTGTGGCAGCCTGGCAGGTAGGTCGATAGTGGTAGATAGTTTTTCAGTTTTTCAGCCTAAATAAGACATGTTTACTGACTGAATCTGACCCCCCCAAAATCACTGTTCACTCTTTTTTATTGATTAGAGTTTACACGAATCGACTTTTCACTTGCATTATCAGAATATTAGATGTGCTCTTCTCAGTACTGGTACCGACCCGGTTCTCAATTCTGAACCCCAGTACGATACTGGTACCGACAACAGAGGAACCGACGGTACTTTACAAACCTGCTCTAAACATAAAGTATCAAAATAATACATCTAATATCTCCTCAACCACCCTCTTCCAGCATCAACACAAGCAGGATTCAAGAAAACACCTTTAGGCCTAAAAGAAATAAATAAATCTGTTTCTCAGCCCCCCCCCCCCCCCCCCCTGCATGTTCCTTTCGGCTGCCACATGCTCTCTTTTTATAACCAATGTAAACTTAGAAAAATAATAATGAAATGGTTGATGTCTGATATTTTACCCAACTTAATAAAGTTGATAAATTTGTCTCTTGAGTACAACAAGGCTTTGCAATGCTTTTGCAAATACACCACCACCCATGCTAATTCTTTAGATTATGAGGCCTAAAACATAAAACAAACCAAGAACATGAACTTTTGATGGAAAGAAATAATTACAAAAATAAAAAAAGGCCGCCCGGCCACACGTCCCCCCAAAACAGTGTGCAATTCGAGATTTGAAAAAAATTGAATTTTTCAAAGTCGAAAAAGGGACATAACTCTGGCAAAAAATGTCGGACCAAACCCTGATTTGAACACCTACATATCAAATTTCATTTGATTTGGCCAACTATAACTAAAGTTATCATCGGGAAACCAAAGTGGGATGGATGGACAGACACATGGATGCATGGACGGATGGACATCGACTATTTTAATAGTCCCCGAAAAAAGTTTTTCAGGGGACAAAAATAGACTGACTGGGGAAGTATGTAAACCTACTTCTTCCAGTCCTGACTGATAAAATATTATTCCAACTATATCATGCCTTCATGATGTAGTTGGAATCTTTGTCAGTCGGAATTATAGTTGAATAACTCGGAAAATTTGTTTGTGGATAAATTCATGTACAGTACGGTCACCGTGGACTGGTCACTTTCCATGGGTAGGCAATATTACCACAGACACAATAATATTCAGTGCTCAAAATAACTTTTTTTCTTTGCGTAGCAAAATGCTACACATTTCCAAAAAATGAATAGCATTTTGTAAAAATTACATAGCTATTTTTGTATACCAGAGTTATGTTATGCTGTTTTATATTGAATTCTTCTAAGTAGATAGAATAGTTTCCATCCATTTTGGGGCATTTCCAAATGATCTGCAACACATGAAGCATTTACTATGTTTTTCTTTAACTGAAATGCCTTTAAGGGTTGCATGGACTTGGATATTTTCAAATGGCGTCTTGGTTGTTTTTTTAATAGAGTTCTCAAAATGGAAGTTGGGATTTTTTATTTGATGGGTTCAAAGTTATTTTTAATGGGAATTTTATGCAAAATGTTGTAAAAACAGGAAGAATTTAAACCAATAGAATTCATCTTACATATGAAGTTGCAAATGATGCTTGATGGAGAGTTAATCTGAGTTATGCCTGGAATGTTCCACAATCAGAAGTAAAGCATCAGTGAACTAGTTTTCAAATTTGTTTGCAAATTTTCATTCACATTTTGCGATACAAGATAATCAACTGCAGCCTAATAGGCTGCAGTTGATTATCTTGTATCGCAAAATGCTATACATAATTGAACATTGTGTAGCTTTGTGCATAGCAAAAAGTGATGCGACACCGCTTATTTTGAGCCCTGATAATATTAAGATTCCAAGCATTAATTATAAGACTAATCATTAAAAATTTAATTAATGAAGCACCGGGTTGAACCCGGTGCTTCATTAATTTAAACTTTGCTGATGATGATTTTTATTACCAAGTAAATGTATGCGTGGACACCAATGCCCATGCCTGGATTATGACTAATCCACGGTGACTGTACTGTAATTATTGTAATGCATTGCTTCCCAACTTCTCATTTAATTAGTAATAAACAGAACTCAAAATTGACCAACTACATGGGTTACATAAGACCATTTTTTTTTATTTGTTGGGGTTTAATTACACTTTCAACAGCCAAGGTCACCTTGCGTCAGACAGTTTTACGAGTGAAGGAACCCACATTATCCGGAAAGAACCACCTGAGCAGCATGGAGCAACTGTCAGACTTCCCAATGTACTAACTCCACACAAGCAGGGTTAGCATTGGTTAAAGACAAGTGTACCATCAGCATGCAGTACGCCTTAGTACATATTGCCACCATGCACCCATGTTACATAAGACCAAATAGCAAATCTTGTCTTGTAAGAAACTCCATCCTTAATAGCAAGAGCCAATTGATATCTCCAGACTCCAATCCAGACAAAAATGCCCCGACTGAAAAATTAGGGGAGGGGGTGCGGGTCACACAGACAACTCTACCCCCACCATACACACACCCTCTAGTTAAGCCCATGTCCCTATATTTACTCACGACATATATTAGACATACTGAACTAATAACACGTGAACTGGTCGGTAGGTGTCACACTTAAGAATGCAGATATATGTTCTCACATGAAAACATTTTACACAAGTAATAAAACTTTAGGTTATTTCTAAGTTAATCATATGGTACAAAATACTCTACATGAGAAGGAATCTTTAAAGATGGTGAAACAAATGCAATAAGAATTTAGATTGTAACATCTATGAACACTAGTAAGTTCTACACTACAGAAAGGTAAATTATGTGAATTCTAATGAATTTTAGGCCCACTTTATTTGTCCAATATGAAATAATTATTTTTTTTAACATCTGTAAAAATAAAAAGTACAGTGGAATCCTGTGAACAAAATTTCCACTTTGCCTCAACAGAAATATTCAAATGATAAAATATTGAGCATGCGCCTACATTCCAATGACAAAATGCATACATGCATTTATTCTTACGACTGACAGATCTTGTAGAGGCCTGTCAAAAAAGATATAATAGATTAACTGATTGAGTGCTAAAAGCCACTTTCAGGGTTTTCAAAAAATAGGCAAAAGCCAATGTTTTCCTTGCTCCTGTTTCATATTCAATCAAAAACAAATAAAATTTTTATATAAATTTGTTCTATTACAATTTAATGGAGAGTGCCCACAGGCACTCTCCAATAATTTGTAATAAAACCAATTTTGAATAACAAATGCAGACCACCAAAAATAATCTAGCCCTCAATCAGTTAAAACCTTATGTTGGAAGCACCAAGGTCAAAGAGGTCAGTAAATATTGGGTGGGGTGGAGACAGAAGCAGGCATTAAAATTCATCAACAGTCTGAACCATAACTGTCATCTGGATTCTCACAAATGCCCCTTAATTCAGTTCTTAAGACAACATTTTCATTCTCATAAATTGGATTTTTCTTTATAGTGTTGTGATCACAAAAGTGGATTTTTTTTTATCAGATTTTAACACATTTATACACCATAGGTGCGAGAGATTATAAATAAAATATTGCTAAATTAAGACTGAATTTATTAATCTATTTATTTATTGGGGTTTAATGACACTTTTGACAGCCATGGTCACCTCGTGTCAAGACAGTTTTATGGGTGGAGGAAGCCGGAGTACCTAGAGGGAACCACTGACAGACTCCCCAAGCTGGGTTAGTATTGGTTGAAGACAAATGTATTATGCCTTAGTACACAGTGCCACCGTGAGCAGTCAGGATGAAGTGCCTTTCCCAAGGACACAACAGTTATCACTGGTGGGGTTTGAACTGTGGACCTTTCAGTTTGAAGTTCAATTCCATAACCACCGAGCCACAGTGCTCCCTAAATCAAGTCTGGATAAAGAAAAATAAATGAAGATGGCATCTCAGAATCAATGTACTCACATTTCGTTTCTGATGGGTAAGATTTTATAATGCAGCAGGGAAAAAGGCAAAAAGATAATTCAGGGTTCCTGCAGGGAAGGACCGAAAAAAATCCAAGTTTATTCAAGGCCATTTTCAGACATTTTTCCAGCAATATTAAGCTCCTCAATTACCAAATTCAAGGCCCCACCTTCACTAGTCCTCACTAAGACCCTCAGGTCATTACTCCTTCCTCCCACTTCCCTTTGTGGGTAGTGAGAGGAGGGGGTAATAACCAGAGGGTCCTAGATTGGACTACGACTTTATGATCTATGCAAAACTAGTTATGATTATGCACTTCACTAACGTTTTTAATTTCATGACTATTCATCGTGTTCAATGGGCGGTGTCTTCCCACTAGACCAATTCCCTTTAGGCCAATTCCCCTTAGACCAACTACATAGTGTTATTGATTAAGGGCTGATTAAGGATAATTAGGAAAACATTTATTTATAAAAATCTGCCCAACATCTATAAAATATCGACAATCCAGAAAATGAGCAGACTATCATCTGAAAAAGGAGGTCCCCAGAGGGTGAATTTGGTGATGCTACCCTGCACAGCAGAGTAGCATCACTAAATTTACCCTCTGTGAACCTCAACCTGAATCACGGTCTCAAACATAAACAGAATGAGGTACCCAAAGGATAAGCTGGCCCTCTGTATGGGATCACATCAGCAAATTCACCCTCAGGGGACCTCATTCTGCAAATGACAGACTGCTTATTTTCAGGCTTGAATATCAATAACATTAAATACATTTAGAAATATTTATAAATATATCAAATTTTTGATATAGAATTATTTTTTAAGTAGAACACACCAGTTGGTCTAAGGGGAATTGGTCTTTTGGGAATTGGCCTCGTGGGAGTCGGTCAAAAGGGAATTGGTCTAGTGGGAATGAACCCAAGGGGCTAATGAACATGAACTATTTTCCATGATTTCAATGCCATGAATGGTCCTTTAACAAATTCAAGTCTTGTTTCAAGCACCTGCAGGATCACTTTTTTGAGAGTGAGATTGTATAAATAGTGTTGTGGTAAGAACAGCTGAATGAATTTTGACCGGGTCATGACCCACAGCCAAAATTCTGTCTGTTTTTGTGATCACTGTACTGTAACCAACACGCAATTAACAGGTCAAATTTGTATTAACTGGTAGAGTGCTGGAAGCCCATATATGGGCTTTATTCTGAAGAGCAGGTGCAGCAACTTAATGGCTTCAAATTCTGTGGATCTGCTTCATATTATTTTTGAATTGAAATTATTTAGTCTCTGAGGATTTGCCTTGTTATAATTTATTGGAGAGTGCCACTGGGCACTCTCCCATAAATTGTTACAAGGAAAAGGGACAAGGACAAATTTGGATGACCAAAAATAGTTTAGCACTCTACCAGTTAATAGAATAGCAAATGGTTGGGTGTTTGAAAGTTATTTGCAATTAACAAAATAATGTGAAAGGCAATATTCAAATAATTGTTCATTATTTAATTCATCACTTTACAAGAAATAATTCATGATTGAGGGTCATCTTTGGTAGATTAACAAATGTTCATAACACACAAATACGTTCATCAAATATTCTGCACAAGGAGTAAATTATTCCCTGCAACTCTTTAAACTCCCCACACCCACCCCCCCCCCCCCAAAAAAAAAATAATAAATCAAAAAAATTGAAAGAAAACTCTTTTTAACCCAATATATAATAGCCTTATCTGGCCTTAATATTCACAAAAATAGGTGTTCAACTTGAATTTTTTTTTTTTTTAATTTTGCCTCCAATGCATACCTGAACTCTCACAGGAATAAGCTTGCTGGACTCCCTCCTATGAGGGAATTGAGGGGTATCATAAGCTATGGTTCTTGGGCAAAAAATTAAAATTTTTAAATTACTGAAAAACATGACTAAGAGTGACCACCCAGCCACAGAACTATGACCTTGATCTGTGACCTTGACCTCCATCGAAAAAAAAAAAATTTGTGCAAGCCACATCATCTCCCCATAAACAACATGTATGCCAAGTTTAAAAAAAAAATCCAAAGAAGCATCTTGGTGTTACGGAGCAGACACGAAAATCTCCCTGACGGACAGACAAACACACGGAAATGACAAACACTACATGCTCCGGAAATGTTTGGGGGGGGGGGGGGGGGCATAAAAAGACAAAGGGATGATTAGCTAGCTGTGTCAGATATATAGGTAAACACTGAAGTCTAAACGATTATGCTGCCAAACTTAACTGGTAGAATGCTAAATTTGTCTTGCTTGCCAAAATTTGTTCACATGTCTTGGACTTGTTAAAATTTATGAGAGAGTGCACTCTCCCATAAATTGTATCAATGTGAATTCATAGAGATGAAATAAATTCACCTCAAAGATAATATGAATCACATCCATAGAAAATAAAACCTTTAGGCCCCACAAAGTAGATCTGTTTCTCAGGCCATTTTTTGTAAAATTACATGTGGACGGCCGTTTTTTCATTATTATTTTAGTAATTATTTCTTTGCCATCAAAAGTTCATGTTCTTGGTTTGTTTTATGTTTTATGCCTCATAATCTACAGACTAGCATGGGTGGTGGTGTATTTCATCCCTTGAATGCAAGAAGGCTTTGCAATGCTTTAATTGCACAGCCTTCTTGCACTCAAGGGACAAATATATCAATTATATTAACTTGGGTAAAATATCAGACATAAACCATTCAATTCTTATTTTTTTAAGTTTGCATTGGTTATAAAAAAAGAGCATGCAGCAGCCAAAAAGACCATGGGGAAGGCCTGAGAAACAGATTTTTAACTTTTTTTAGGCTTAAGTTGTGATACTTACATTTAAGAATGTAGCCCGTAAATGGGCTTCCAGCACTCAACTAGTTACTTTCACACCTTCGGCCTAACCCTTTACCCAATGCAGACGATATCAAAATTTATTATTTTATATAGCATTTTTTCAAATTTTTTGAAAAATTTGAACAAAACCATATCATGTGACCTCTTGTTGGAATGAGCTCGTTCCAATGATGGGTCACATGATATGGTTTTGTTCTAATTTTTTTAAAAATAATATTTTTTCAACTGCTAAATTTACATATTACGTGGGTGGATCTGGCCGATTCGTTGGGTAAAAGGTTAATTCATTTGCTTTTTGTTAACAAAAAAAACAACATGTAAATATCTACACAAGTTAAGGTGACTGGGACCATCAGGCAGTCACATAAAAACTTCTAAATTTGACTTTTCATGTCACCACCCACACCTCTGCAGGTGGACAAATGAGTCCAGCACTGAGTGTTTGTAGGATACATCAAACCAGGCGATAGAACAAAATACGATGTGACAAAGGCAAATAAATGACCGTCAATCACAAGTGAAGGCACCCCTTCAACTGTTTCCACAAGTTATTATCTCATAATACAACTCATGCTGGCACCGGTTGCAAAACAATTGAACTACAAGTTATTAAATCAATAAAGAATTAATTTTGAATTACAAATTATTAAATCAATAAAGAATTAATTAATACAGACTGACAGGTAAACAAATTTTTGCAGAGTTCATTCAAATAACAGGCAGTTTATAAAGTTTACAAACAAAAACAATTTTGACTGGGGTGTGTCTTGTTCTGTTAATAGTAATCACATTATATGAGGAGCGACACAGTTCAGTATAGACTACAGAGATACAGTGCAGCACTGAATTAATTGCATGGGTCATGAAAAATGGAACTGCACTTCAATGCCCATTCCAGAAGGGAATTTTATGCCTGTGCACTTTGGTCAAATTGTAACCACAGGTGGGGGTGATGTGCATGTGTGTGTGTGGTGGGGGTAACAGGGAAGGGGCAGGGGCTTGAAGAAAAGATGGAGTTCATGCAGGAGGATTTCTAGCTTGGAATAACTTGCATCTGATCTAGCATGCTAATTGAAAATAAAAATGCCTGAGAAATAAGAACTTTTTAGTGATCTTGTTTTTAATCATATTAGAGTTTGTGTACATACCATGTAATAATCCTCATATGTTATGCATATTTTCAAAACCAATAATACCTGCACCCAATATTAATTACCTGCATCTCTCTCAGAGAACTTCCCAAGCATCAGTGTTTGGTACTTGTAAGTTTTCTGAGAAAGCTTACCAACGATCAGTGGATGAAAACCAAACTGTAATTTTAAGCTACACTCAAATGCAACTACCATAGTTAACTTTAACCCTGAAGTCCTCAGATTAATTTTAAATTAATTAACTACAGTATGTACATTAACACAGCTTCAGATGATTCAGCAGTGTTTCTGCATCACTGTTGGCTGCTGTATATGCACCCAACAATGATTTGAAAACACTGTCAAGATATTTATTTATTGGTGTTTAAGGTCACATATTTCTGCACAATGGCTAATCATGACCACGACAGTTTTAGGGGTGGAGGAAGCAGGAGTACCCGGAGAGAACCACCGAGAAATGGCGAGCAACTGTCAGCTCCCCAACATACCAACTCCACACAAGCAGGGTTAGCATTGGTTGAAGACAGGTGCACCATCGACATGCAGTATGCCTTAGTACACAACGCCACTGTGGCCCCACGTGGGTAATGGGGGTGAAGTGTCTTGCCCAAGGACACAACGCAGTTGCCGCAGGTGGGATTCGAACCGAGGACCTCTTGGCTTGCAGCCTGCACCTCTACCTACTGAGCCACCGCGCCCCCACACTGTCAAGATAAATGCATCCTATCAGCCGAGTTCTCAAGGAAGAATACAATTGGAACAACTTTTACCGAGCAATATAAAAGGGCAGTTTGTGACTATATGAGGACTTAAGGGGTTAAGTACACATTTTGACTTAACCCTTTACCCAAAGAATCGGCCACATCCGCCTGCATAATGTGCAAATTCAGCAGCTGAAAAAATACTATTTTTTGAAAACAATTCAACAAAACTATATCATTTGACCCCTCTTTGGAACGAGCTCATCGAGCTCGTTCCAAAGAGAGGTCACATAATATGGTTTTGTAGAAATTTTTGGAAAAATTTAAAAAAATGATATTTAAGATAATAAATTTTGATATCGTCTGCGTTGGGTAAAGGGTTAAACAAGTCATGAATTTACCCCAGTATATTTTTCAACGACCTTTCATGACTTTTTCACAGAAGTCCAATGTTTAAGGACTTAACCCTTTACCCAACGCAGACGATATCAAAATTTATTATTTTAAATATCAATCATTTAAATTTTTCAGAAAATTTCAACAAAACCATATCATGTGACCCCTCGTTGGAACGAGCTCAACGAGCTCGTTCCAACGAGGGGTCACATGATATGGTTTTGTTGAAATTTTTTGAGAAATACTATTTTTTCAAATGCTGAATTTGCATATTATGCGGGCGGATGCGGGCGATTCGTTGGGTAAAGGGTTAAAGGGTTCAGACTTTCAATATTACAAGTCTGACACTTTAAAGCATGTTCAAGGACTCAAATAAGCTGTGTACATGTATGATAAGACAATTTATTACTTGGTGTGGAATGTGATATCATGGTTAAAAAATAAAATGGGTAGAAACATAAGCAATGGTTTTCTTACAGTGTTCATACAGAGGGATTGCTAGATTGGAATAACTTACAACTAATCTTGCATGCTAATTGAAAAATGAATTTTTTTCCAAGTGTGTATTAATAAAAGGATGCAATTTCTACTATTAGTACCTTCTCTCTTTCTAAGCGTGAAAGTGAAATCTTCAAGCTTTCTACCTCTTGTTTGAGTTCCTGTACATGTAACCTCATCTCTTCATTACACACTCGTAGATTTGCCTGAAAAAGAGTGAAACATACTTAGGCCACACAAAGTACATCTTCTGTTTCTCAGGCCATTTTCTTGGTTTGTTTGATGTTTTAGGCCTCATAATCTACAGAATAGCATGGGTGGTGGTTTATTTTGTCCCTTGAGTACAAGAAGGCTTTGTAATGCTAAAGCATTGCAAAGTCTTGTTGCACTCAAGAGACAATTTTAATAATACGGGTAAAATATCAAACATAAACCATTCAATTTTTATTTTTTTAAAGTTTTCATTGCTTATAAAAAGAAAGCATGCGACAGCCAAAAGGACCATGTGGGAGGGCCAGAGAAACATATTTTTAACTTTTATAGGTCTCAGCAAAGAGTTCTACATTGGAACAGAAAGCTAAACTGCAGAACTTTCACAAATACTTTCAACCATCCCACAACGTCATTAGTCATTTGGTTGAGCTGAGTGGTAGATCGTGTACGTAATTTTACCACATGACTAAACTTGTATTAATATTCAAGAGAATTTCATAATAAAGAAGACTATTAGTCAATCACAGTAATAGAAATAATTTATTAATTAAATTTACCATGTCTTATCATCATCTTCATCAGTTGATAGTTGAATATGAGAAATCACTTCACTACTACAGAATGGTGATTTAGAGCTGGGTAGTGAACTGAAAATATTATTTGCTATTCATTCCGACTGTTATCATATCAATACTGAATACTGTTCAGATACAGAAGTAAATCATCCCCAAACTTGATGCAGAACACCAGGGATGCTTTCCAAAATTCATAAGTAGGGGAACCGGCTCAATCATCAATTATTTGCCAGGGATCTTCCCAGGAAAACTGAAATTTATGATTGTAGAATGCATTCTCATTGATTTTTAGCTGTGAATCTCATTACTCTGACAGCCAGATAATCAAAATGATTCACCCTCTCTCTGCTTTATGAGAAGGCAATGGAAATACAGTAAAACCTTTCTTGAGAGACCACTATCTTGAGAGACCACCTGTCTTGAGAGACCACGTGCAGGGACGATATGGGGGACAAGTCCCTTTCGACCCTCGTTGGCTGTATGATTTTGGTAATGTCGAGGCGTGGAAGAGGAGGAAAAGGAAGGAGGGAGAAGGTTTATCCCCTTCTGGGTTTTTTCCGGCTCTTTTTCTTAGGTGGAGGATGGAATGGTGATGGTGATGAGGCTGGTGGTGGTATAGAAGTATGCTCGTGGTGTCCTGAAAATTCCTATGCTTCCCTTGATTTTTTTAAAATTTCTTCAGTTTTGGAAGATGTTACTGTTGCCGATTCCATTACTTTGAGAGCTCTTTGTATGATGACGTCTATATGATGTGGTGGCTGTTCTTCTGCTTCTTCTTCTTCCACTCCTGGGCTTTCCGGTAGTGAAGGAAGAGGGGAGTGAGGGGTGGGAGGCGGTGAAAAGGCAGCTTCCAGTTCTTCCTCAGTCTCCACTGGACGTTCCTCATCCAACTGTACCGGCTCAGGAGCTGGCAGTTGATTGGGTGTACCAGTGGGACTAGGAGGGGAACTGGCGGCTGACTCCAGAACCTCCACCCCCTCACTCAACTCTTTCTTCCTATTCCGGAATGCCTCCAAGCGCTGGGCATCCCTGCGCTTGGTTGATGGACTCTTCTTCTTTCTTCTCTTTTCAGGGCCTCCGTGCCTCTTCGGGTGAGGACCAGTGGGAGAGGGGATCCTCTCTCCAAAGGTGCTACCTCTCCCTGAAGAGGATGGTGTTTTGGTGTTCTCTTCTACTCTAAATTCCAGGTTCAGATGGACACTCTTGCCCATTTCCTGGATAGTCCAGGAGATGGGACAAGAGACGCCCAGAGCTGTGATGGCTTTCCTCAGATGATCCGGCAATTCCA
Organism: Pictodentalium vernedei; assembly: GCA_031216915.1. Lineage (NCBI taxonomy): Eukaryota > Metazoa > Mollusca > Scaphopoda > Dentaliida > Dentaliidae > Pictodentalium > Pictodentalium vernedei. The sequence goes on along the minus strand of CM062294.1, from coordinate 469,328,624 downwards.
GGTTTTTCATTGTTGTAAACAAGGTGTTCACGCTCTGAGATCAGAAGTGTGAAATGTAATGCACGGTACCAACTTGTATTTTTATGCCATAATAGACCTGTCTTGAGAGACCACCCCTTTGAAGACTGAAACCATGACAAAAATTTTTTACCTGTTCTGGAATTGGAAAATCCATTGTGGTTATACTAACATAATTAAAAGTATTAAAAGCTCTTAATTGGGTTTCAATTGCTAACTCATTAAAGACTGGGATGTTTTTATAAGACCACTGGGAAAAGATTAGGATTATTGCTGAATAAACAATTTCATACATACCTGAAATGTGACAGATAGGTATAAAAATAAATTTGTGTTGAAAATCATTTGTACGCCATTACACTGACACAGACATTCACACTTCTGACATCAGAGCGTGAACAACTTGACTATGGAAATACCAGCCAGATTGCAAAAAGCCATATCAGCTCTGGACATCTCTTGTCCCATCTCCTGGACTATCCAGGAAACGGGCAAGAACGTCCATCTGATTTTGGACTTCACCATTGAAGAGAAAAATACACCACCCTCCTTGGGGAGAGGTAGTACCTTTTGTGAGAGGAATCCCTCTCACACTGGTGCCCACCTGAGGGGGTCTGGAGGTGGCCCTGAAAAGGAAGAGAGACCAAAGAAGAACAGGAAAAAGAGCCCCTCAACCAAGCGTAGGGACGCCCGACACTTGGAGGCTTTCTGGAAAAGAAGAAGGAGAGGAGTGAGGTGATGGAGGTTCCGGAGGCAGCCGCCAGTTCCCCTCCCAGTCCCACAGGAGCACCCAACCAACTACTGGCACCCCAGCCGACTCAGTTGGATGTGGAATGCCCTGTGGAGATTGAGGAGGAACTGGGAGTTGTTTTTTCACCACCTCCCGCCCCTCACTCCCCTCTTCCTTCGCTTCCGGACAGCCCGGGCAAGGGAGAATCTGCCATCCAACCAACACTGGCCGCACTGATAACCGAAGCAAGGGAACTGAGGGCGCAGTGTAATCAGCTCCAGGCAAAATGCATTAATGGTGACAAGCGCTCGGATGAAATCTCCAGAAAGGCTAAAGAACTCATCAACAAAAGAAACCAGCAAGATCCGACAAACTCATCTCCACCACAACCACCACAAGATTCTACAAACTCATCTCCATCACAACCACCTCCAAAGAAGAAGTCCCGCAAAAAACATAGAAGAGGATAAGCTGCTTCCTTCTACATTCCTCCTTTGCCACGCCCAGACAATCAAAATCATCTACAGTCACTGAGGGTCGAAAGGGGCTTGTTCCCCAAATTGTCCCTGCGCGCATTTGGCGCGCAAAACCATTTCATTCGGAAATCATTTGTAACAAATTGAAATGGACTGTTATAAAAATAAATTAGTGTTGAAAATCTTCAATGAAGATTTTCAACACTATTTTATTTTTATAACAGTCCATTTCAATTTGTTACAAAAACTTCATAAAAAATAACAACTACAAAGTAATTACAAAAATCCATTCTTCTCCATTTCTGAATTTTGTGGTTGGTTATTCACTGACTTGAGAAAACCTGAAACCTGTTATGAGAGACCAACTGTCTTGAGAGACCACTTTTGTGTGGCCCAAAGGGCGGTCTCTCAAGACAGGTTCCACTGTATTACTCTGCTGAGACATGACTGAATTACAAACTAAAACGTGTGTGTAAATTTTACCAAGGATGTCGCTTTGTGCATTTATATCTGACCAATACATATATTATGTTATAGTTCGAAATGCGAGTAACATACCAAAAACTAAAATGGGTTTAACTCTTTACCTAACATGAAAGACAGACGACACTTGCAAACAAATTCTTAAATAACTTTCTTTTTTTTTTATAAATTTTTTGCATCAAAAACATAGCTTAGGACCCCTCACTGGAACAAGCTGAATGAGCTTGTTCCAATGAGTGGGTAATAAGCTATGTTTTTTAGACAAGAAATGAAAAATAATGAAAACTGAATGGTGATTTTTGTGAACTGCACTGGCCGGTTGTAGCCATTACATTAGGTAAAGGGTATATATAGCTGGGAAGACGAAGGAGTGCTCTCTTTATTCAACACAGCAAGCACTCTTTCGTCTTACACTAGCTACACAGTGTGTTGGATTATCATCAAGATCATGAAATTCCAGGTCTTCCGATTGTGGGAGAATGGTGTTCACCCTCCTCCCTCCCCCCCCCCCCCCCCCCCCCCCCCCCACACACACACCTCAGAAAAAAAGTAGGGGAATGGTGTTCCCCCACACAAATAATATTTTTATACCAAAAATAATACTTACCAAGTGATACAAATTGCCTAACATTTCTCTTTCTGCTTACGTGAAAAAGAGTGCAGGAGTAAAGGTCCCTAAGAAAAACCCTTTAGGAGATTGTAAAACTGTCAAAAGACACAAAAGACAGAAAGAAAAACCAAACAGGATTCACCAGGGGCCAATTTGTGTAGGTACACAAAGCCTGGTGAATGTAAACCTACTATAACAGTCACCTATTGTGCATATTCCTGCCAAAACATGCAGAAACAATCAACATCACTGCTGAACCCCCTCATAGTACATTTTGTGGAGTGTTAATCTTCTGTCTTCTATAAGAACTGTACATGCAATGTCAATTAACAGGGGCAATCAATTAACCAACAATTGATTAACTGCCTTTATTATTATAGCAAATTAAGCATATTTCATCATCATTTCTTGCTTGACAAAGCTGAGAGAACATTGTCAAACAAAAAATAATTGATCAGGTACTTGATTTGTCCATTTCTGTGACAAAATGTACCTGCCAAAGCATGAGAAAACCCATATTGTTTCATAAAGTGATGTTAGTATTCTTGTATTCATTTATTGGTTTATCACAGATTGCTTCTCTGATCAATATATAATTAATTAACAGATCAAATTTCTTTTGATTCTACACTGAATGGGGAAGTACAGTAGAACCCTATTATAGTGAAATCTTGATTACTCGAAGTTCAAGAGACCAGGGAAATTACTTTGAGTATCAAATATTCGTGTTTTCGAAGTATTGATTTTAGGTGCATCCTGGGTAATATTTGGATGAGAAGGAGTTTTATATTAATTAATTAATAATTATATTAAGGTGAATTTTATACATTTGAAGTACCAAATTATGTATTACCCATATCTAAAATAAATAAAATATAACGAACAGCTGATCACATGACATTATTTTTATATAATAAATGCACATATATTGTCTTAGTTGAAACAGACTGCAATAAAGCACTATATTACAGAATGAAACACGTGCAAGTGAAGAAAATACTGTAGGGTAAATACAAGAAAATGTTACTCTTTTTACGTATCTGACTTTTCTCCAGACATGTTAACCTCAGAAAATATTTTCAGGGAACTTGAGGGGGAATTTCAGGGAAATTGGATGAATTTCAGGGAAACGTACTTGTGTGAACAATATACATAAGAGGTAAAAAATTTCAGCTCTTGGACCACCACTGACACCAGGCTGCACCCACAGGTTTATGGGCTAAACATTTACTGATGCTCTTTATACCCTGTTAACCCTTTACCCAACGCAGACGATTTCAAAATTTATTATTTTAAATATCATGTTTTAGATTTTTAAAAAAAATTTCAACAAAACCATATCATGTGACCCCCTCTTTGGAACGAGCTCATCGAGCTCGTTCCAAAGAGGGGTCACATGATATGGTTTTGATGAAAGTTTTCGAAAAATAATATTTTTTCAGCTGCTGAATTTGCATATTACGGGGACGGATGTGGGCGATTCATTGGGTAAAGGGTTAAAAAATAATTGGTTTGAATACTTCATGTACTCCGCTCCCTCCCTTCCACTCTCCCTCTTCCCCTCCCCACACACATACACTCACCACCACCACCACCTGTGGTTACAATTTGACCAAAGTGCACAGTCATATGATTCCCTTCTGGGATAGATAATAAAGTGTAATTCCATTTTCATAACAAGTGTAGTTTAATTCAACTTTCCCTTATTTAGTGTTGTTCCTTTATATGCACCAATTTCTGTGGGGGGACATTTCGGCCTTTGGGATCAGGAATTTTTCTCACCATCAGGAATTCATAATACTGTTTTGAAAGTTGCAAATACCATTTGGAGCTCTCTGGGAATAGAAGCCTCAACTGTGACTCATGAAGCAGAACAATGATCAGTGTTATATTGACTGTTAAAAAATATGTCTGTTGTGTATCGTTTTTAAGCCGTAATTTTTTGGGATATCACGGAAGCAAGGTGAATTTCTCCAAGTAAACTGACCCATTTACCACCCCCCCCTGCACACTGATGTCAAAATATCCTGATTTCAAGTAGCCATTTTTCCCATAATGCAACTGCAACTGGGAATTTAACCAATTCAGTCTTGTTTGACAGAGCTCAATGAGCTCTGTCAAACAAGATTGAATTGGTTAAATTTCTAGTTGCATTATGGGAAAAATTTGCACCCTGAAATTTAGATATTTCGACATCAGTATGCAAGGGGTTAAATCCTATTCTTCTACTCTGCCGAAGTGGATCATAAATCAAGTGAATAATTGAATTCAAAATGAGTGGATGTTTGAACCAAATAAACGAATATATATTCTTTAATTCCATTTCATACACTTTATTCACCAGGAATCATTAATTAAGCAAAGGTGGATGTCAACAGGTGGTGAAAAACTTAGTCACCTATTTTTGCTTCGATACTCGTAAATTGACCACACAGCTAAATTGAATTGAATAAAAAACAAAAGAAACGTGGATATAAGTGAAATATTTATAATAAAGGACCCTTTTATTAAATATAATTCACTTGTATGCATATATTTTTTTTTTGCTTTATTCGTTATGATCAGAGCTTTGAAGGCCTATGATTTGACACTGAATGTCTGGAAATGGAAAAAAATTTGTACAATTTTCTGGGATTTTTGACTAAAACTGTTTCCCTTCTGGGAGGCCAGGAACTGCCCTTAATTTACGGGATTTTCCTGGGCATTCTGCTAGAGTTAACATGTCTGCTTTTCTCTGACAAAAATTCTTGAAAAACTTGGAGAACTTTTTACAGTCATTTTATGGCCTGATTATTGCTCACTTAATAAATCTCTAATGAGCTGAGTTAGTCCAGGATTCTAAGGTGTTTCGACCCTGAAGGCTATTCCCTTGAAAACTAACAAATCAATCCGTCATTCAATTCCTCTTTGAACAATCTAATCCTTGTTAATTACTTCTCACATGATAAATACAGTGATATTGGTAAACAATGCAGATCATAACCTTATTATGTACCAGTATATTTTATGCAAGCTAACTTCGACTTTTCAAGGGCACGATTCGATGGATTAACCCTTTACCCAATGCAGACGATATCAAAATTTATTATTTTAAATATCATCTTTTTAAATTTTTCAAAAAATTTCAACAAAACCTTATCATGTGACCCCTCGTTGGAACGAGCTCGATGAGCTCGTTCCAATGAGGGGTCACATGATATGGTTTTGTTGAAATTTTTTGAAAAATAATATTTTTTCAACTGCTGAATTTGCATATTACGCGGGCGGATGCGGGCAATTCCTGGGGAAAGGGTTAATCAGTTTTGGGCCAAAAAAAGACTTCCAAGTGATAATGGGTATTCGAGATATCGAAATCTGTGTTTGAAATTAATTTATTTGTTGGTCTTTAAGGTCATATATTTCTGCACAATGGCTAATTGTGACTGCAAAATGGATATAAAAAGTGATGTCCAGTCAATCATTTATACACATGTCGCCCATTTTAGAGGACTTCCACCTAAGAGATTGGTTACCAGGTTCTATTTTACCAGTAAATAGATATCCAATTAAGTGGATTCCACTGCACTTGACACAAATGGTAACAACAAATAAATGACAAAAACATATCTATTAACCCTTTACCCAACGAATTGACCACATCTGCCCACATAATATACAAACTGACAGGTTGAAAAAAATTCTAAATATTTCAACAAAACCATATCATGTGATCTCTCATTGGAACATGCTCATTCGAATGAGAGGTCACATGATATGGTTTTGTTTCAATTTTTCGAAAAATTGGAAAAAATAATAAATAGAGGATATGGAATGAGTGTTTTTCTCATATAATATTTATGAAACGAGTCTAAGAATTTTCCGTTTTGGCGAGCCTCTGGCGAGCCCAAACGGAAAATTTGGATGAGTTTCATAAATATTATATGAGAAAAATACTCATTTCATATTTTATTTATCATATGACACACACACGCACAAATTAGACACTTAGTAGGACTTTTTAACCCATCACTTAACTTGAGTTGCAGACGGCACTTGGAAAAAACATCCTCGTATAACTAAAAATTTTCATTTTTTGCTTCCAAAACATAGGTTATGACCCCTCATTGGAATGAGCGTGACATGCTCGTTCCAATGAGGGGTCATAACCTATGTTTTGGAAGCAAAAAGTGAAAATATAAAAGAAAATGAATGGCGTTTTTCTTGTAGGTAAAATTGGTGCATATAAAGAAACCCACGCTAAATAGGACAGATAAAGTAAATTCTCCCTACTGAAATTATGCAAATATGACCCAGTTGTATTTTGTTTAGCCAATCAAATTGGCCCGTTTTGAAATTGACCAATGAAAGCTCCAAACTCTAATTATGCAAATTATGAAAATGTGGCACAGTTGTATTTTGTTCAGCCTATCAAATTGTTTAGTTTTGAAATTGACCAATGAAATTGACAGAAGGCTTTATTTATCACTGATTAATATGAAAACAAAATATCAAATGTTTTAAAGTGAACAAAATGGATGAGTCATATGATAAATTTTGATATTGTGTGTGTTGGGAAAAGAGGTAAATAGAGAATACATTTTTATTCTTGAATAGCTAATGCCACACAAAATAGATCATCTGTTTCTCAGGCCATTATTTGTAAAATTTCATGCAGGCAAGCCGTTTTTTATTTTATTTTTTATTTCTGTAATTATTTCTTTGCCATCAAATGTTCATGTGCTCGGTTAATGTTTTAGGCTTCATAATCTGCAGAATATTTATATTTTATTTGTTTTAAGTTTACATTGGTTATAAAAAGAGACTATGCGGCAGCCAAAAGGATCATGTGGGAAGGCCTGAGAAACAAATTTTTTTATTTTTGTGGGCCTAAATGGAGTAATTCTTACCAAAGCTGATGTAATTGGTGTCTTACTCTCGGGCTTCTTTCCATAAGCAGATTTATTTGACCTAAAACTATGAAAATATAGAATATAATGGGAAAATTACGGCATTCTAATTTTAGATCAGGCAGAAAGTGATTTCTCAAGTTAAAGCCTGTAAAAAAGAATTCTTGTTACTCTGGCACCTCCCTTGTCATTAAAAATCTGCTTCATATTATTTTTCCTTTTACCTGGATATATATGACACTTTTTTGCATTTGTAGGACTAAAACTTAATATATTATATCTTGTTTAACAGAGCTCACTGAGCTCTGTCAAACAAGATATAATTTGTTAAATCTGCAGCTGCATTATGTGAACCATTTACTGCTGAAAACAACTGTATTTAAACTGCAGAGAGCAGAGTTAAATTAAGACAACTCCATTAATTTATTTGTGTTTCCGGTCAGATATTTCTGCAGAATGGCTAGTTGTGACCATAACATGTGATAAAATTTACCGTTAGGTGATATTTTTTTGTTAAAACCGCCATATTTGTACCTTATTATGGCAATATTCCTATAGAATTTGTGAGATATTTTCAAAATGTTGTGGCATATATCACAACACAAATGCGCTTATGATGCACTATTTTCACAATCATCATTCGTGAATTAATTGTTGAAAATCATTGTGCTGCACACTTTCCTTACTTTTCAACTTTCAATGCTGGCTCGTATCACAGGCATACATGACAAAATTCATGTCAATGTCAGGCCTGGCAATCTAGAAAATCGAGGAGTGCAAAACAATTGCCCTCCTCAGATTGCTTGGGAGTGCAATTGCACCTGAAATTTTCAATGCAAAAACTTGTATGCTATTTTGGTTATATTCACTTCATGGAATTAATGGTGTGACTAAAAAGTTGTACTATATTCAACTACATGGTGGAAAAATTGGCACACACATCTTCTCATTATTGAAAATGCTACATTAATTTCTTATGTGACTCAAAATCTTCTGAATGCAACACAGAATGGGTCATGAATTATTGCGAATCAATACAACGTTGACAAATCCTCCTCTGAGTTCCAATGTGTTCTCTGTGCCAGTAGGCACACAGAACACCCTGGAACTCACGGGACAAAATGATAATAGATTTTAAAAGCAGTCCCAAACAGGTCTGGCATTCCATAAAATCAAGGGGTGCAAAAGATTGCCCTCCTCAATTTTTTCTAGCCGTGCAGCACTCCTACAGAATGCCAGGCCTGTAATATGGTTTGTGTGGAGTGTAACACTAGTGACTTCGGTGGACAAATTACGATTGACTGACACTTTCAGTGGGCAAAATTATGATTGACTGATGCAGTATTGCTCTGAGAATATCACGATATTCAAGTCAATATGCAGCAAAAATACCTTGCAAAATAATATTTTATTGGCAAGTGTGATTTTATGGTGTTGTGAGGAAGAAAGCCAAGAATTTTGACCAGATAATGTCCAGCAAGTTTGGTAATTTTTTTTTCTTAGGAAATGTTTGCTGAAGGTTTCTACAGGGTTCTCACAGAAAAGGACTAATGAAATTCAAGGTGATTCAAGGCTGTTTCTCAACATTTTCCAAACCCATACAAACATAAAATTCAAGGATTTTCATGAACCTCACCTTCACAGGTCCTCCAGTCATTACCCCCTCCTCCCACTTCCCTTCCAGGGAAGTGGGGAAGCGTGTAACAACTGGAGAGGCCCAGTTAGGACAAACTATGGCATATATACACAGAACGACACATGCACGTGAATGGATTAATCAATATGGCATGAGTCCCAGCACGGAAGGATAAAACGAGAGGTGGTTGGTTTCGAGTTTTATCTTTCCGCAATAGCACAAGTGCCATATCGATTAACCCATTCACACATGTGTCGTTCTGTGTTTATTACATGCCTTTGCATCTATAAAAACAATTATTAGAAGGACACTCAGCAATTCATTTGACAACCATCAACAAAAACAACACATTTTATTGCCAACTAAATTTACGAGGGGAACCTGTGTTACTATTTCATCCTCTGTGTTCCAATGTCTTGTACTACGTGCCTACTGGCACATAGAACACATTGGAACTCAGGCGATGATTTTTAGCTATTGCTAGTGATTCAACTTGTAATTGCAGTGCATGATTTGTTGAAAATTCAAGTGAAATTTTGCTTCAATATAAAAATAGTCTGTCAACAATTTCCGTTTCGCACATATTTTTTCATTTTCCGCATTTTGTGTTGCTGTAGATGGGATTACATACAACTGGCATGTAATAACAAATGTATAGTTATAAGGATGAGGTTTGTCAAGAGGTTTCATTTTGTGAATACTCAAGGCTTTGAATAGCTTTAGTCAAATTCCAGACCATTCCTAATTCCTTTGTTTTTTCCTAGGTTTTTCCTGAAGGTGAAGCATTCTACAGTATATGGAGAGTGGATTGTAACTAAATCACCTGCAGAGTGGAGTTATCACCCAGGCTATAACTTTCAAATTTTGTACATATCGACAAAAAACACAAGCAATGTTTCAGCCAATGGACCTCTGGGTTTAACCCGGACGTCCATTGGATGAAACTTTGCTTGTGCTGGTTATGCTTTGCAACAAATTTGCAATTATTGCTTGGGTGGAATCTCCACTCTGCGAGTGATTTAGTGATAATCCACTCTCCATGTACTGTAGATACAGTAATGAGATCACAGGAGCATTTTTCTTGATTGGCCGGGTCATGACACACTCGTACACTTGTGGGGTGAGGTTTCATCAATGAAATACTGCAAAAAGAAAATTGAATCACGAAAAAATAATGACAATAGCATCTTTTATTATATGCTAGCTTGTGAATTATTGCAATTATGTAAGATATTTCTCAGTATCCATCCACATAAAGGATAATGAGGGAACATCCTTCAGTAGCTTATTAAATGATGTCAAGCTTTGGTGCATCACTTAGTGTTTTTTTTTGAAACAACGATCAGCTGAACTTGGTTATTGTTTTGAAACATGTGTTTGCAGTCAAATTGGGTTGAATATTGTGCAATAAAATGTCATGCAGCATATAATAAAAAGAAAATCAACACTACTTTAGTGAATATCGGGAAATATCTCATGAGTGTATACCTGAAAGTATTATTTTTCATCAGCACTTACAACTAATCTTGCATGCCAATTCAGGCCTTGAAATAACAAGATTCTGATAAACCTTCCCGCAGGTTGCCTCATTTGACAATGGCTAACCTGTTGCTCAGTTACCTAGATTTTTTTCATAAACCTATTGGTTAACCATTGCATTAAAAGTATTAATACTGACAAAGCTTCTGACATACCCAACTAAAGTTCCTCCCAAATTAGTTTGGCATTTAGACACAAGGGACCCAAGGCAGGTGCAGTACAAAACAGGTACATACACATGCTCCCCCCACCCCCCACATAGACAAGCACATTTATGTATGCACACATTAACATTTGTTGTTCTTTGCTTTATATGATTTTTGTGTCTAATAAAAATTAAAGAAATTTAATTGTTTATTTTTCTGTGTGGCTTATAATTTCAGAAACCCAAACACATTTGTCTCTAACTGGGAGTGAGAATTGGGCAATTGTGTAGGGATGGGGTCAAATACCATCGATGGACGTCTGTATAACGAATACATTGAACTTTAGGGCATGGGAGTTGCATTGGCAGTCTCTGATTAACATTGGAAAAGAAACAATTGTAAATCGCATCTACCTTCCCCTGCATTTTGGAATCTGGAGAATGTAATCCAAAGTTCCAAACTAAAACTTTATTTGTGCCACAATGTTTGAAATCATTTGGAAAAACCCATGTTCACAACCATGCTGGCTGTTTATTCAAATGGAATAAGCAAGTAAATAAGAAGTCAGCATTGGTGAATAAAAGACGTTTCCATAATGTGTTCGAAAATTTTTATCATGGATTGGTAGGGTAAAAATGGGGGGATTGCAAATAATTAACAACAGCTCATTTGATTTTCAATATGTCTCCTTTTTATTGTATCGAAGACTTATTTTCAGCTTCGCACAGTGCGAGAGTTAATACCTCATGTGTGGTAAATGTATTAACAAATCGTCTTTCTCACAATCGAAACAAATTAATTGTTTCGAGAGCCAGAGGGTACCGCGAGTTGGCACTGCAGATCTTCAGTACGCTAATACTATAGATTTATACCCCCACAAGTACAGTAATGATTGAAATACGCTGTATGATAACCACATGAGCATTTAGTTCTTGATTTGTTCACTTCAGTGCTTCTTTCAAATCAGTGGGAGGAAAAATATTGAAAACTTTTCTCATCCCGTAACAATTTTGTCAGCCATCGGCAAGATTTTTGGTTAACCGATTGAGTGTTCACCTGAAAACAAATCTGCATAACCGATAGGCGAACAGTATGAGCGTTCGCCTCTTATTTCGAGGCCTGCCAATTGGAAAATGTATTTTAGGTGAAGCATCCTAGATACAGAAATGTGATCTCAGAAGGAGTATTTTTCTTGATTGGGTCATGACATACTCCTACACTAGCAGGCCTGAAAATAAGCCGTCTGACATTTGAAAAAAGAGGTCCCCAGAGGGTAAATTTGATGTTGCTATCCCATACAGTGGGCCAATTTATTTTCTAGGTACTTCTGTTTAGTTTTGAGACCCTGATTCAGACTGAGATTCACAGAGGGTAAATTTAGTCATGCTACCCTGCTGTGCAGGGTAGAATCAATAAATTTACCCTCTGGGGACCTCAATTTGCAAATGACAGTCTGCTTATTTTCTGGCTTGAACACTAGTGGTGAAATTTCATAAAAGGAATACTGCAAAAAGACCGAATCACAAAAAACCAAGAAAGGCATCGCAAAGCGATTCCAATCCCCCCCCACAAACAAATATTATAAGTTCTGAAATTATTTGAAAATTTCTGAATTTTCAAACTAAAACTTTATTAATTTTTTTGTCAAGTTCAGGAGAATTATTGAAAGGCAATAGCTCCCACAATTTTCATCAGATATCGCTGATCATCAAAACTTGACATAGACATTGTTACTATGAAGACATATACCGAAAAGAATTGAAATACATTAACTATTTACTATTCAGGTTATGCCATAAACAAGCATTACAGAATATTTTTATAACAAAGGGCCATAACTCCCGTAATTTTTAAGAGATATCGGTGGTCATCAAAACTGACATAGACATTGTAGCTATAGAGACACACACCACACAGAATTGAAATCTGTTAAGTATTGTTCAAGTTATGCCATAAACAAAGTTCGGAGAATAACGGAAATTAATTTTTTTTATATCAGATCATGACCCTACTGAAACCTAATCAAAATTATCTATCTGCTTTTGTGGTCACAGTACAGTAGCTCTATGCCTCCCCCCAAAATCCTCCACCCCTCGCCCAACCCACAAACATAAATGACAGCTGATCTTATGGAATATCCTGTTACAGTACGAAAACCTGAGCAGGTGCTTTGGTACATATGATCAGAGAAATGGACAGCAGAAGTATGTAAAAAGTCAAAACAGCTGAACTGAAAAGTCAGGAAGAGAACTAAGTCAAACACAAGAAATAATGTAGAACCCCATGTGGGGAGAGATATTAAAAAAAGGAACTGGAGCCAGAAATATTTTCAGATATTGTGTTTTAACCCTTTACCGAACATGAAAAGCAGACGACACTTGCAAAAAAAATTCTTGAATAACTAATTTTTTTTCATTTTTTAGACATAGGTTATGACCCCTCATTGGAACGAGCTCGATGAGCTCGTTCCAGTGAGGGGTCATAACCTATGTTTTTGAGACAAATCATGAAAATTAATTGACGATTTTTGAGAATAGCGCTGGCCGGTTTTGGCCATTACGTTGGGTAAAGGGTTAAGGGTCATTTATGTAACATACTGAGATAGCTGTACTGTTCTTGGATTGATTCCCAATAAATCTGATGTCCTCCTACACTCATCATTAAGCTCACTAATTACTGTTCTCTCTACTCTATCAACTGATAAAGTACTCTCGCGGCTTTGTCTTGTGCAGTTCTGTAGTTCCATTCTCAATTGTTTTATTTCAGCCTCCTGTGTTCTAATTGCCTCCCTTAATTTGTCAGTTTCCACTCGATTATCCTGAAATCAAAAGTTCACCTGAACGGTTATTTCAATTTTACCCCGTTATTTAGTATGTATACAATCAATAATATAACTAATTACAAACAGTAAGAATGAGCTTAGTAAAGAAATTCCCAAATAACTAGGAGCCTGTGAAAGCTTCGGGATTTGATTCAATTTTGAATCTTAAGTTGATATTCAATTCAATTCGAAATCAGTTTCCTCGATTCATTTCCTTTCGAATCTTTACAAAGGAATATAGCTTGGTATTGGTCATTGTTGTTGTCTCACAAAATGTATAGTTCAAATGGAATTTGTACGTAATTAATGCCGAAAATGAAGACAGGGTGTAATTTCATCTATACAGTAGTATCCTCTTAATTGAATGTCCATTTTGCCAGTGGAAATTATTCAATTAACAGGAATATACAATTAATAGGGATTTGGTCAGTTTCCTGTGTTCTGGAGGTAAACTGAGCATTTATTCTATTATATCTTGTTTGACAGAGCTCCTAGAGCAATGCCTGTATTGGATGTAGTGAGGCCAAAAAGGTCGATAAATAAGGGAAATTTGGTGCGTGTCACAGTAATTTTTTCGACGTATAACAAAAATTTATATACAATTAACAGGAGTTTACTCTACACCCCATATGCAATTAACAGATCAAATTTGTATTGAAGGTATGGTAAATGGTTTTGTGTTTGAAAATTATATTCAATTAACAGGGATATACAATTAAGAGATATCCAATTAAGTGGGCTCCACTGTATTAACATAAATAGCATCTGACAATGCCACATTCCATGCTAATTCCAGTCTCAATAGTCTCTACCGCTGTTGAAAATAAAGTTAAAGTTTCCAAACAATGTTGAAGCTGAGCTGTTGCTAGCAACTGGCCCTGTTACTGGGTAATATTCCAACTACATCATCAAGGCATGCCTTCAAGGAAGGCATGCCTTGATGATGTAGGTGGAATATTTTATCAGTCGGGACTTGTGCCGTAACAGATGAAACTATCAGGTTTACAGCCCCACCCCTCCCACTTGTTGGTCATTTTCAAGATGCCCAAAATTTGATTTGAGATTTGAGATTTGATTTGATTTCAAATAATAGACCAATTCAATGTGAGATTTGATTTGAATTGAAATTGTGTGATTCGCAGGGCCCTACAAACAACAAATAGTCAGTCAATATGAACTACCATACTTCATCTAAATTTTCAGTCACATATTGTTTTCGGACACCATTTTTTCTCCAAAAAATAATTTTTTTAAGCCCCAAAATTTTTGGACTCCCAGTCTACGATCATCCAAACTGGTGGTAAGTCCCAGTGAATCATAAACCAAAAACGATAATGATTTTTTTCAACTGAATATTTCACTTTATTTTCTTTCTTTGTTGTATGTTCAAAATATGTACTGTATGCACAAAAAAATGAATAATGGAAAAAGAATTAATAAAAAAAATATTATTTGCAAACTTGTTCTTTACTTACAGTACGTGGAGAGTGGATTGTAATGAAATCACCCATGGAGTGGAGTTATCACCCAAGCTATAGCTTTCAAATTTTGTACAAATCGACAAAAAACACAAGCAATTTTTCAGCCAATGGACCTCCGGGTTAAACCCGGAGGTCCATTGGCTGAAACTTTGCTGGTGCTGATTGTGCTTTGCAACAAATTTGCAATTACTGCATGGGTGGAATCTCCACTCTGTGGGTGATTTAGTGATAATACACTCTCCACGTACTGTATTGACAGGTAAGTATTGTTTTCCTCATCAAACTGACATGTCTGATGAACCGCCCACTCAAAGTTTTGTTTTTGAAAGGTGTGCTTTCAATTCCTTCAGGATTTGGGAAGAGAAAACCCACAAATATTATGTTGCACTGACCTTAAATAGCAACAATAATTAAAGGGTCCCATAAATAAACCAATATAATGAAGTACAGACCAAGAACCACCAACAGAACAGGGTAATTATTGCTTTGAATAAACAAATTCACATTGCACTGAATGGTTGCACTGAACAGCAACTGAACATCAACACAAAATTCCCAATAAAGTAGAATCCTCTTAATTGAATATCCATTTTGCCAGTGAAAATTATTCAATTAACAGGAGTATACAATTAACAGGGATTTGGTCAGTTTCTTGTGTTCGGGAGGTAAACTGAGCATTTATTCTATTATATCTTGTTTGACAGAGCTCATAGAGCTCTGTCAAATAAGATATAATAGATTGATTGCCTGTATTGGATGTAGTGAGGCCAAAAAGGTTGATAAATAAAGGGAATTTGGTGCATGTCACAGTAATTTTTTCGACATTTTACAAAAATGTATATACGATTAACAGGAGTTTACTCTACAACCCATATGCAATTAACAGATCAAATTTGTACTGAAGATATGGTAAATGGTTTTGTGTTTGAAAATTATATTCAATTAACAGGGATATACAATTAAGAGATATCCAATTAAGTGGGCTCCACTGTACCTACATTATTTGTTGGAGGAGGGTCAAGCTCATTTTTCTATATTTCACAGTAACAAGAGGCCCCAGGGGCCTGAGGGCACTCACCTGACATGGTAGCCTAAATATCAACCCAGGGAATTGATTTGAACAAGTTGCATCTGCCCCTCCTAAGAAAAGCTTATACCAAATATCCAAAGATTCTGACAAGTGGATCTGCAAAAAACAAGAGGCCCCAGGGGGCCTGAGGGTGCTCACCTGAAATGGTAGTCTAAATATCAAACCAAGGACTTGACTTGAATAAGCTGCAAATGCCCCTCCTAAGAAAAGCATATATCAACTAGATGAAGCGATTGTGCCCACACAGTACACAGGATTTTCCTTCTATTTTCAGTTTCTGCACTTTTACATCCCAAAATTGAGATAAATGCATAAAAAACAGATTTTTTTTTATATTTATTTGGAAATTTTCGAAGTCCCAACAAAATATTTTCAGACTAAAATTTTTTTTCCTTCTTAAAATTGACCAAAATGCATAAAAAACCAAAAAAACTAATTTCCAGATTTTGGTCCAAAATTTCTAAGTTCCACCTGGACCTCAAATTTTCAGTGTAAAAAAAATAATTTTTTTCAGTGTTTTAAAATTGACCAAAATGCATAAAAACAAAAAAACTCATTTCCGGATTTTGGTCAAAAATTTTCCCCAAGTCCCACCTGGACCCCAAATTTTCAGTGTGAAAAAAAAAATTTTTTTTTGTCTTAAAATTGACCAAAATTCATAAAAACAAAAAAACTCATTTCCAGATTTTGGTCCAAAATTTCTAAGTCTGGAAAGGGATCCCAAATTTTCAGCCTAAATATGAACCCAAGGACTTGGCTTGAACAAACTTGAATCTCACTCCCCTAAGCATGCTACATACCAAATATCAAATGATTCTTATTGGTAGATCTGAAGAAGAAGATTTTTAAAGAATATTCCTCATACTGCACTAATTTGAACATTTGGGCTCCCATAGGGAACCCAAATATGGACAGAGGGATTTGATTTCAACAAATATGTGAATCAATGTTCCCAAGATGTTATATGTAAAATATGAAAGCTTTTGGAGCAGTGGTTTGAAAGCAAACGATTCTTTCATTTTTTCCCATTGCCCACAGTGTTAAAAAATGCTGACTCAGCATTTTTTCAAATTCCAGAAAAAGTACCTTATGACAAAACCGATGGCAATTTTTTTTTACCATTCCTTTCTGTTGGTCCCAAGGAAGCCTCACACCAAATAAAAATACTCAGTGCCGTGCAGTTTTGGAGATACTGATGTTTTCGTTTTTTTCTATTTTTGGCTCCTGAGGTTCCCACAGGGCTGCATAAATCAAGTACTTATAACCCAATAATACCTCATATTAAATTTGGTTCAAATTGGCCTCTCGGTTCAAAAAATAGAAATTCTGGGCGGGACAAAAATTCCTGCCCCTCCCATAACAAAGACAAATATTGCCCGTCAAACTTCTCTTGAACAAACTTGAGTCTCCACCTCAAATAGAAGCTGCATAACCAATATCAAGTCTCTGCTATGGCTGGTTCATGAGAAGATTTTAAAAAAATTTGTGCATTTTGGCCCCACTCCCGTCCACAATATGAGCAGAAACCCAATTTGAAGAAAAACCCAAATGCCCTATGTAACCGCTACTCATGTGAATTTTCATTAAACTGCAGCCAGTGGCTTGGGAGAAAATGACCCAAACACCACCTTCACGATGCACGACGGACGACAGACGAGGGACGACAGACAAAAAGTGATCAGAAAAGCTCACCCTGACTTTCAGTCAGTTGAGCTAAAAATATTTTTAAAAAATATTCCTCATATTGAACTAAATTATAATTCGGGCTCCCACAGGGAGCCCAAATATGAACCCAGGGACTTGGCTTGAATAAACGTGAATCTCACCTCCCTAAGGATGCTGTATACCAAATATCAAAAGATTCTGATTGGTGGATCGGAAGAAAAAGATTTTTAAAGAATATTCTTCATATTGCACTAATCTGAACATTTGGGCTCCCATAGAGAGCCCAAATATGGAAACAGGGATGTGATTTCAACAAACATGTGAATGAATCTTCCAAAGATGATATATGCGAAATATGAAAGCCTTTGAAGCAATGGTATGGGAGAAGAAGATTCTTTAATGTTTTTCCTATTACTCGGTGTTTAAAAATGATGACTCAGCATTTGTTCAAATTCCTGGAAAAGAACCCTATGATAAAACCGATAGTAATTTTTGGGGGACCATTTCTTTCTGCTGCTCCTAAGGAAGCTTCATACAAAAATAAAAATTCTCAGTGCCATGTAGTTTTGGAGATATTGGAGTTTGAAATTTTTTCTATTTTTAGCTCCTGCGGTTCCCATGGGGCAACTGGAAATTTTTTTTGGATATAAATTAGGTACTTATGACCCAATAAGACCTCATATCAAATTTGGTTCAAATGGCCTCTAAGTCCGGAAAATAGAAATTCTGGTACAATTTGGGCTCTAGATTTTCAAATTTTCCTATATTTGCTATTTATAAGGCCTAATTGAGGTTTGATAGTAGGTGAAGTTTTCATTTTCATGAAAGAAGTCACTGGGAATGTTTCAGTGAACTATTCCGGTTTACTTGGTTTATTGTGACCATGCGTAGACACACAGTTTATATTCTGGTTCATCATTCAGGACTGAACCAACTAAACCTCCTGGTGAGCAGGATTATCTGGTTTATCATTCTATTCTTGACATGCGCATTGGAGTGCACATAAAAGTTTTAGGCCTCGCACAACAACAATAAAAATATTCTGATTTCGTGTGTCAGTTAAGAAATAAACAATGCCGTGTTCATGAAAAAAGCAATAAATAAAGAGACAGAAACTATAAAAAAAAGTTTATAACGTTTATTTTGCCCACAAAAGCGGCTTTGCAAAAATACTTGATTCTCAACTGAACGAGTGTTTTTCTATCGGAATTTTTTTTTTTTTCTATGGTAGCAGTAACGCAATTTCTGACACTCATTGGAAAGTGTCTTATCACTCTTAAGATGTTTTTCAAAGATTGTTTAAAAATGAAAGCAGGGATATGTTTCCCACACTTTGGATATCGCCCCTCCTAAAAACACGTCCCTGCTTCACGTTTGCTAGCGACATCACGCCAGGGTTTACGTGGAATAGTATTATCATTAAACATATCATTCCATTGGGATTTCTACACAACAGTTTAGGTTTACACGGAATAGTAAACGAAGTAAACCAGAATAGTTCACTGAAACATACCCACTGATTTTCTTTTCAGTTTTGTTCACTCTTAAGGGCTGGGCAATTGTCCGGAATTCCCATTAGACTACAACCTGTACATGTTCAGTAGCTAAGCAGTGATTTCTTATCATGTCTTGGCTGCCTATTAAGGCAGCCAAGACATGACAAGAAATCATTTCCCAGGTGATTTGTCTATTATCAGCAGGACCTCCTAATGATAGCATGTTAAGAGCACATGCTATGAGATTGTAAAAGCCTGAATTATATGCCTTTAACTGGTGGAGTGCTGGAAGCCCATATTTGGGCTTTATTCTGAAGTGTAAGTACCACAACTTGATGGCTCATATTCAGTGGATGTGCTTCGTATTATCTTTGAAGTGATATTATTTAGTCTGTAAGGGTTTGCCTTGTTACAGTTTGTGGGAGAGTGCCCACAGGCACTCTCCCATAAATTATAACAAGGAAAAGATATGTGTACAAGATTTGATGACCGAAAATAATTTAGCACTCTACCAGCTAAAGGTTAAGGTGTGTTGTGAACAAGTCACAAAATTACTGTGCATATGATTTCTGCTCACAAAAGAATGCCATGTTGAGCTCATTAGCACCGGCATTTGTGGCATTGGTAGAATGATACAAGAACTACTTATTCTGTATTTTCCTGGCGTGAATTCTCAGTTGGTACTATCACCAAATCTCATTCAAGTCAGATACTGAATACTGAACCGATACCTTGGTTTTCACCTTTGTAAATACCAATACCGAACTCAAAATTCCAATACCACCCATCTCTACATTGATTTTCTAATATTAGCTAGCTATCTCCACTTCCGTATGCTCTTTTGAATAACTCTCAAAGATGGTGTCTGTTTTTTTGTCTCGCAAATATTCACAAAACGTTTCAGCTGCCGAGTTATCATTATCCTTTGTGGCAGCTCGCACTAATTTCAGGCTGCTTCGTTCAAAATCTTTTCATGTTTACTTGTTTCTGTACATTTTAAACAACATGTACAGTAGAACCTGTCTTGAGAGACTGCCCTTTGGGCCACACAAAACTGGCCTGGTAGATGTGGTCTCTCAAGACAGGTGGTCTCTCAAGACAGTGGTCTCTCAAGACAGGTTTTACTGTAACTCTATTTTGAGAAGTAATCATCATCTCAGTTCAATTTTCAGGCAGGATTTATCTCCCTTAACAATGTAGATTATCACATTATATGTACCCCAACAAAAATCTGAACATGGCTGCAGGTAGTCCGACGAGGTAACCAATCACAACATGACAATTTTCTTTCCAGTATGACAAACATTACCAAACATTACCCAAAACTAGGAAAATCAAATAATTGTTGTGAGTTATGCTAAATTACTTTTCACAGGTGACTTGAAACGCAGGTATTTTATTTTCAAGGGTATCATACTATGAGCAAAAGAAACCCCAGTGTAGTAACATTTTGTTAAAAAACAAATGCATTGTGATAAAACAATTTGCTTAACCCTTTACCCAACCTAACGGCCAAAACCGGCCAGTTCTATTCTCAAAAATTGCCAATTAATTTTCATTATTTTTTTCATTTTTTGTCTCAAAAACATAGATGATGACCCCTCACTGGAACGAGCTCATCCAGCTCGTTCCAATGAGGGGTCATATCTATTTTTTTAAGACAAAAAATGAGAAAAAAAAATAGTTATTCAAGAATTTTTTTTGCAAGTGTCGTCTGCTTTTCGTGCTAGGTAAAGGGTAAAACATTTTTTGTGTTTTAACTGCAGAGCAAATGAGGTAATGATTACAGTGTAAAGCCACTATAGTGACTTTCAGAACTTTTCAGTAGAGCCCTGATAGTGGCTTCTAGCACTCAAGGAGATATACACCAAACATCGGGAAAATCGGAGTATAATTAATGGAGTTATTGGAAGACACAAATGTGTTCATGGGCAGATGACAGATAGACAATGAGAGAATAGACAAACAATGGATGATCGAATGGCACACTGACAATGCAAACTGGGCACAATTAAAAAACTGATTACGCACATATCTTATATGGTCTTTAGCCTTTTCTACATCCATCTCCGTCTGCTCTCGTACCATTTGTTTTGCTCGTGATACAGCAGTTATCCTCTCTTTTATACTCTGTCGATTCTGTGCTTTCTGATCATCAAGTTCCTGTAGGAAAAAATTTCACAATGATTTATCCAGTGAGAGCATTTTTAAAATCTCTGCAGATTCATCTACGAGACTGCATTTTCCATCCCTGCTTTTTACTGACCTCAAATATACCGTATTTACTCTATGTATTGAGATAGCTAAAAATAATTATTTTCACAGGTGTCCCAATTCTTCGAAAATAGGGAAAGAACACAGCCTGGTCTTGATTTGATGCTCAATAAAGTTGTGTGTGATTTGTTTTCCATCACTATATATGAAAATCGCCGTTCAATTTTTTTTTATACTTTCATTTTTTGCTTCCAAAACATAGTTTGTGATCCCTCATTGGAACGAGCGCATTGCGCACGTTTCAATGAGGGATCATAAGCTACATGTATGTTTTGGAAGCAAAAAATGAAAATTTTTAGTTACTCAAGAATTTTTTTTTATGAGTGTCATCTGCTACTAGCGACGGGCCAACTGGAAACAAATCTCCTGGATGTCCCAAACTTTAGAGCATAAAAAAAATATAGTTTTCTGGAAAAAATGTGTGTCCCAAATCATAGAGTGTCCCAATACATAGAGTAAATACGGTACTTCACCCCAATTGCCCATGTGGGGGCACTGAGTGGCATTGTGTACTAAGGAGTACTGTACGTCCAGAGTGCACTTGTCTTCAACCAATGCTAACCCTGCGTGTGTGGAGTTAGTATGTTGGGGAGCCTGACAGTTGCTCGCCATTGCTTGATGGTTTTCTCTGGGTTCTTCTGCTTCCTCCACCCATAAAACTGTCCGACACAAGGTGACCCTGGCTGTCAAAAGTGTCATTAAACCCCAATAAATAAATAAATACTGACCTCAAATGCAGGTTGTCTGATGTTTTAAAAAAAATTAAGCAATTTTCATCTTGGCTTTTCAAAAGTGATGAGAAATAGGGAATATAATGCTTGAATAACAGAAAATGGTTACCTGTTGCAGTGGGGGCTCCTGAAGGTAAGGAGTGATAAAATTCAAGGCCGTTTTCTTGACATTCATGGATTTTCAAGGCTCCACCTCACTATAGTCTTAAGTAGGTCTCTCTCATCATTACCCCAATGTTTTAATTTTCTTATAGGGCAGCATACAGATGCACAAATTTTTAGTTGTTTGGGAAAAATTAACATAGGCATCTGCAAATCATGTTAAATAAAGAATAAACCAGCAATCAAAAAGTGCAATATCTACAAAGCAGAACTTGCTCAAAGCATAGGATACTGTCATGTTTGACAAGTAAAGAAATATTCAGTTGCAGTCAAGCAGTTTTTTACTTCTCATGATTTCTACAGAAAAGCTTAAGATAAAAACAAAACACATGTTTTAACCCTTTACCCAACAGTGTAGATGGCATCAAAATTTATTTTAAAAATTATTTTTTCAAATTTTTCAAAAAATTTCAACAAAACTATATGATTTGACCCCTCATTGGCATGAGCTTGACAATCATTCCAAAGAGGGGTCGCATGATATGGTTTTGTTGAAATGTTATGAAAAATAATTTTTTGTCAACTGAATTCATTCATTTATTGGGGTTTAACAACACTTTTGACAGCCAGAGTACCTCATGTTGGACAGTTTTACGAGTGGTGAAAGCTGGAGTATCCGGAGTGAAGCACCGAGCAATGGCGAGCAACTGTCAGACTCTAACTCCACACAAGCAGGAAGAGCACTGGTTGAAGACAAGTGCACCATCGACGTTCAGTCCACCTTAGTACACAACACCACCATGCCCACATGTGGGCAATGGGGGTGAAGTGACTTGCCCAAGAACACAACTCAGTTGCCGCTGGTGGGATTTGAACCCAGGACCTCTCGGTTTGCAGCATGCACCTCCACCTGCAAAGCCACCATGTCCCCATCAACTGCTGAATGCATATACAGTACGTGGAGAGTGGATTGTAACTAAATCACCTGTGGAGTGGAGTTATCACCCATGCTATAACTTTCAAATTTTGTACATATCGACAAAAAACACAAGCAATGTTTCAGCCAATGGACCTCCGGGTTTAACCCGGAGGTCCATTGGCTGAAACTTTGCTTGTGCTGGTTATGCTTTGCAACAAATTTGCAATTATTGCTTGGGCGGATTCTCCACTCTGCGGGTGATTTAGTGATAATACACTCTCCACGTACTGTATTACACAGGCGCAAAAGGCTGATTCATTAGGTAAATGATTAACCAGAGAAGGAAACAAAATTGACTTGGCCTACAGGTATCACATTTTAATGGAAACATGTCACTCAAATTACCGATAATTTCAAACTCTATATCAGTACAACATTCACTACATGTACAAGGAATAAACCATAAACTGTATCAAAATTCCTCTCTTATTGTCACTGGAGAGTTCTCAATCCTTTACCCAACGCAGACGCTATCAAAATTTAGAATTTTAAATATTATTTTTTTCCATATTTTCAAAATATTTCAACAAAACCATATCATGTGACCCCTCATTGGAACGATCTCGTTCCAATGAGGGGTCACAGGATATAGTTTTGTTGTAATTTTCTGAAAATTAATATTTTTTTCAAATACTGAATTTGCATATTATGTGGGCGGGTGCGGCCAATTCTATACGTAAAGGGTTAAGTAGTTTCAAGTGTTGGAAAAAAAATTGACTTTCGCCAATTTCAAGTGTTGGAAACATGTCACTCAAAGAACAGAGATTTAGAGCTATATCATCAGTACAGCATTTACGACTAGGAATAAACCATAAACTGTATAAAAATTCCTCTCTTACTGTCACTGGAGTGTTTTGAAGTAGTTTCAAGTATTGTCAAACATAGATTTGAGTTCAAGTAGTAAATCAATGATATATGAACATGCATAGAATTGTTTGATCACATATTCTTTGTAACAGAACCAGCTTTACCTTACACAAAGGTGTGTTAAATAATGACAAACCTGTTCTCGCTACATCGTAATTTCATTTAATCATTGGAATTTATCTCTAGAATACTAATAAATAAATAAATGGTTTTGTGTTTGGAAATAATATTAAATTAACAAAGTATGTCAATTGAGAGGTATCCAATTAAGTGGCCTCCACTGTAATGGTAAAATTAACAGACAAAATTTGTACTGAAGGCAGGCCTAGAAATAAGCCATCTGCTATTCCTAACAGTGGGCAAGAGTCCCCCCAATATATCCTCTGAGTTCCTCTTTCTGTTTAAGTTTTAGGCCTTGATTCAGACTGAGGTCGAACAGAGGGTATAAATTTTGTGATGCTACCCTGCTATGCAGGGTGGCATCACCAAATTCACCCTCTGGGGATCTCATTCTGCAGATGACTGCCTGTTTCCTGGCATGACTAATGGTATGGTAAATGGTTTAGTATTTGAAGATTACATGGAATTAACATCTATTTATTTTTCTCAATCCATGAGCAATAAAGAGAAGCATAATCAAGGTAAATATGGAGCACAGTGGTTCAGTGGTTAGAGCATTGGATTTCAAACCAAATGGTCCAGGTTCAATCCCCACGAGAGGTAACAGTATTATGTCCTTGGGCAAGGTACTTAAATCCTGATACCCACATGGGTGCACAGTGGCGCTGTGTATTAAGGTATACTGCACATCGAAGGTGCACTTGCCTTCAGCCCCAGCTAACAAAGGTCCAGATTTGATCTCCGCCAGGGGTAACAGCATTGTGTCCTTGGACAAAGCACTTAATACCAATTGCCCAGGTGGGGGCACATTGGAGCTGTTATTAAGGTGTACTACACGTCAATGGTGCACTTGCATTCTGTCGTTGCTAACTCTGCTTAGGCAGAGTTAACACATTGGTGAGTCTGGCAGTTGCTCGCTGTTGCGCGATGGTTCTCACCAAGTACACCGGCTTCCTCCACATGTAAAACTATTGGACATAAAGTGACCCTGACTGTAGGAAGTGTTGTTAACCACCCCCCCTCCACAACCACAAACAAATAAAATGAAATATCAAGGAAAATACCACCATTATATTGCTGAAATGTACCATCACTTGCCATAGAAGCACAAATTTAGGAACCAATAGATTTTTGGCACTGTCATCTTCTGATTATGTTGATATGTACACCCAATGCACACATTATCAAAATTTATTTTAATTTTTTTCTCTTTCAAATTCTTCACAAAATTTCAGAAGAACTATATCCTGTGCCCCCCGCCCCCTCTAGAGCTGTAGGTTTTTAAATTTCTTGTTCGGTTTCGGTTTTGGTTTTTCAGGTGGAGTAAAACCTCGGTTCGGTTTTCGGTTTGTTCATGAGGCCAAGTAAAATTCAATAAAACTCATTCTTATGTCCGGAGTCATAACTGAATGGTAGTGAAATTGAGTGAACTCAATGAATGTCTGAAATAAGCTATAATACATGAAGAATCAGGAAGGCCAATATAATAATTACCTAAATATACAGAACTTTTATTGTGCTTGGCCATTTTTCGAGGTCTGACACCTACACGCAACTTGAGGAAAGCTGCAAACACAACTAAACTGAAATGTCGGAAATTCACAGAATGTAGCCTTCCCAGAATAGTGAGAGTACCCAGACACTGCCATTGGCAGTGTCTGGGTACTCTCACTACTCTGGGATGGCTACATTCTGCGAATTTCTGCAGCAAGAGAGTAGTTAAAAAAAACTGAAAAACCTTAGATTACGGGATGTCGATGGTTTCGGTTTTTAAAAAAAACTAAAAACCTCAGTTCGGTTTCGGTTAACCTGCAGCTCTAGCCCCCTCCTAATTAGAACAAGCTTGGCAAGCTCATTCCAATGAGGGGGTTCCATAATAGAATTTTCATAAAATATTTTGAAATTTTATTTTTCAAGTGCCCAATTTGTAAATTACGCAGATGGATGCAGCTAATTTATTAGGTATTTATTTATTGGTGTTTAACCCTTTACCCAACGAATCGCCCGCATCTGCCCGCATAATATGCAAATTCAGCATTTGAAAAAATATTATTTTTCAAAAAATTTCAACAAAACCATATCATGTGACCCCTCATTGGAACGAGCTCGTTCCAACGAGGGTCACATGATATGGTTTTGTTGAAATTTTTTGAAAAATTAAAAAAAAATGATATTTAAAATGATAAATTTTGATATCGTCTGCATTGGGTAAAGCGTTAAGGTCATGTATGGCTAATAGACTACAACATGTAGATAATTATTATCCCTGGTGGGTGAGGGTGTGAGATGGGGAAATCTCACCAGAGGGCAAGATATTTGGTCAGACACAAGGCTTACCGAGTGTCTCACCCAAATATCTTGTCCTGAGGGGGAGATTTCCCCATCTCATAACCACCCCCATCAGGGATAATTTTTCCCCCCGCACCACAACATCCTGATGTAATCAAAAGTAATTCAGGCCATGTGGAACTACATCAAACAATTTTGTTGTCCATTTCCGAAAAACATTCATTTGCTTATCGGAAAGAGCGCACAAAAGTTCTGTTTTTACCATGAAATTAATTTCCAATGCTGGCAAAACAGGAGTGAAAGATTTGTAGCAAAATGAACATTGGCACATTCCAATGAAGACATATTATGAATTCTGCAATGAATTTGCATAATTTTTCTATGTAAATCTCGTGCAACTCTCTCCACTCATAATGGCGTTCACCCAAAAATTCATATAAAAGAGTCAAGTGTCCTTTGGTTTTACGGTCTGTGTTTTTATTTCTGTTTTCATCAATAAATGTTCAACTAATATTTCTGAAACGTTACACCATCTTGTTTGTTTACAGAAGGACATGCGATGATTGAATAGTCTTGCACTCATAAAATATGCTAATAAGCTGGTCATGTGAGATAGATATATGGCCTTCTCACATGGGACACGCATATCTTGCGTAGAAAAAAGTCAAGTCCAGCTAACTCTTTATACCAATGTTTATACCAATGTTGCCCATTTTAGAGGGCTTTCCATCCCACGCATTGGTGACCAGGTCCCACTTTACCAGTAAAACAGAACTTGTTTACAACAGTGAAAAACTACTGCTTCACTTCCCGGGATTCCCACAGAGAAATTCAGTTGATAAATGGGGTTAAATATTTACTTACCAGTGAACACACTATGCTTGATAAATTTTGTGGTTTTTAAAATGCTGCTTGAGAGAGCTTTCAAAGGAATGACAGATTAATCCTTAACAGATTGTTGTTGAAATACAAACATTTAAAGCTACAGCTTTTTCCATAATTCACTTAGCTCTGTCAAACAAGATTGAAATGGTTAAAAAATGTATTATTTTAACCCTCAAGGGCCTAATTCCAGCTTTCATAACACTTTTCTACAACGAGACAGCTGCTCCAACATGAAGTTTTGGGGTAAGCTTACAAATTACATACAAAGTGCCATGGTAGTTGTTTCTAAGCAAGACTTGGCTGCCTGCATGGGCAGCCAAGACTTGCCAAGAAACAACTGCAAAATCATAGGGTGTGGATTGTCAAAGTAAAGCAACTACAGGCAGCCGCCAAGGATGGCAAATCCCCTCCCCCCAAATCATCCTGATACAGTAACCTTGTTAATATATTAAATTAAAGCAGCCACTGTTGGTATTATTTACTCAAATAATACAGATAAGATTACCTGTATTTGATGACATGTCAAGTTTGGTTTCAATCGGGACTGATAAAAAAGTTCAAGGTCACTATGACCTTGACCTTTGGCACAAATGATCTAAAAATATGTAGGGTTCTTCCTCTCATCACGCTCAACCCACAGGGCATGTTGGGTTTCAATTGGTAATGCATAATTTTTATAATTAAGAGAGCTGAAAACCAGCTCAGATTGATAACATTTTCAATTTCAAAGTCATTGTGACCTTAAGCTTTAGCAATAATAACCTATAAAATAAATAGGGTTCTTCCTATCATCATGCTCAACCCATAGGTCAAGTTTAGTATCGATCAGGTAAAATTTCAATTAGAGAAGCCAACTCTGGTAAATGTTTAAGATCAAGGTCACAGTGACCTTGACCTTTGGTACAATGACTTAAAAATAAATAGGGTTCTTCATCTCATCATGTCTAAAGCACCTTACAAGTTTGGTTTCATTTTGCCAAGCAGAACTTTAATTACAGAGCGGAAACCAACACTCATAAAAATTAAAGTTCAAGTTCACTGTGACATTGACCTTTGGCACAATGATCCCAAAATACACAGGGTTCTTCCCCTCATCATGCTTAAACCACATGCCAAGTTTGGTTTCAGTTGGTGAAGCGGAATTTTAGTTAGAGAGCAGAAACCATCTCTGTCTACAGATGGACAGATAGAAGGACAGCATCACAGCTATAATCCCCTCAAAATTTAAATTTTAGGGGATAGAAATGTATAAAAAATCTCCAGCCCTTGACATCAGTGAACTGAAGGTTAATAAATATGACCCAACAATTCACCATCATTCCTGGTGAAATTATATACAAATAGATCATTGATCACCAGGGGGGAAATTGATACAATGGAAAAAAAAAATAAATATGAAAAATTAATTAGCTTTGTGAAAATGCAAATAAAAGCTACAGTGAGCTGAGCAATGTGGATTTTTCATTTGTGCAGGCTGTTTTCTCTAAGGTACATGCTGAATGTATTACCAGTTATATATGTGGAATTGAGTTCCAACTCGGGCAATAATCCTTTTTTCCTAAAGTAATCCAAAACAAATTCGTAAAATAATTTTATTTTCTGTAGTAGACCAAATGCAATATACAGAAGTTTTTTAAATACCGTATTTACTCTATGTATTGGGACACTCTATGATTTGGGACACACATTTTTTCCAGAAAACTATATTTTTTTTATGCTCCAAAGTTTGGGACATTCAGGAGATTTGTTTCCAGTAGACGCGTCGCTAGTAGCAGACGACACTCATAAAAAAAATTATTGAGTAACTAAAAATTAAAATTTTTTACTTCCAAAACATAGCTTATGATCCCTCATTGGAACGAGTACAATGCGCACGTTCCAATGAGGGATCATAAGCTATGTTTTGGGTGCAAAAAATGAAAATATACAAGAAATTTGATGGCGATTTTCATATATAGTGATGGAAAACAAATCACACACAACTTTATTCAGCATCAAATCAAGACCAGGCTGTGTTCTTTCCCCATTTTCTATGAATTGGGACACCTGTGAAAATAATTATTTTTAGCTGTCCCAATACATAGAGTAAATACGGTAACTGCAAACAAGGGCACTGCTGGGTGGTGGCATCATTATACAGCAACCTAATGTAAATTCAATCATTTTCCATTGCATTGCAAAATATACCTCATACATTTCAAATACATCTACAAGAACTAGAAAAATGGGATGCATTGTTAAAGCATGATTGTTATAGCTTGGGTGATAACTCCACTCCACGGGTGATTTAGTTACAATCCACTCTCCACGTACTGTATATGTGGAATTGAGTTCCAACTCTGGCAATAATTCTTTTTTCCTAAAGTAATCCAAAACAAATTCGTAAAATAATTTTATTTCCTGCAGTAGACCAAATGCAATATACAGAATTTTTTAAACAGACGAAATCGGAACAGACCAAGTGGGAATAGGCCAGATGAGAGTAGACCAGCTGAGAGTACTCCATCCGGGAATAAATCAGACAGACAGATGCCCGGACAATGCCATAACAAAATACAATGTATACTACTCAAGGTATGCTAAGTACAAAGTGTATCCATCTACCTGTTTTACGTTTTAGTTGAAATATTATAATAGAAAGTGTATATATTTTTTATTTAATTATATCTTTAATGATTTTAGTACAGAAATTAAGATTTTATTTGTGTTTGACATTATTTTTTGACTTTTGAATACGATAACCATGATATTATTGGTAAAAGAGGAAATTTTTCAATATGCTAAAAGTTGACGGAGCAAACTGGTATGGGTTCAATATCGAGTATGAGACTCATTACTGTTAATTACAGCTTGACAATGCCTTCTCATGCTCCCAATCAGGTTCCTGATGGTCCTTTGTGGAATGTTGTTCCATTCTTGGACCAGCATGGCACAAAGTCCCTAAACACTTCTTGGCTTGAATGGATGGGCTGAAATTGCAAGCTGCAACTCATTCCACACATGTTCGATTGGATTGAGGTCAGGGATCTTGCTGGCCAGTCCATACGCTCAATTCCCTTACCCTGTCAGTACTCCCGGACGGCATAGGTAACATGAAGATGGGCATTATTGTCCATCAAAATGAATCTATCACCCACTGCACCTGCATACAATCTGATGAGGGCATCCAGGATCTCATCAATATACAGCTGTGCAGTCAGTGTACCACAGTCAAGGACACAGCGCTCTGTATGTAAATCTCAGCTGATGCCGCCCCAGACCATTATTGACCCTCCACCATAGCGGTCATGTCCAGCAATGTTGGCTGCATGGAATCACTCTCTAGGACTTCTCCATACCCTAGAATGCCTATCTGTGTAGTCTAGGCAGTACCTTGACTCATTTGTAAAAAGGACAGGTCGCCAATCTTCTCTGGTACATCTAACATATGGTACATGGCCCATTCATATCGTCTCTGGTGGTGGTTCTGGGACAGCAGAATGCAAATACATGGTCTTCTCGATTGGAGACCACCTTTGAGATACCTTGCCCAGATAGTCTGCATCGAAACATTACCCCGGATGCATTCTGCAGGTCACTGCGAGGCTGGGTTGCTGTTGCAAAGCGGCTCCTATGGGCCTGAATGATCAAAAACCGGTCTTCAGCTGCAGATGTTGCCCTGTCTCTGCCACCACCATGCCATCTTACTAGTGTGCCATACTGCTGAAATCTTGCCCCTGTTTTGAGCTATAGCCAGCAATAATGTAAAAAAAGCTGTTTTGAGCTATAGCCAGCAATAATGTAAAAAAAAGCTGTTTTGAGTGTTTTTACATTATAGCCAGCAATACTGTAGAAATGCTGCTGAGTCATCTCCAGCTCTGTACATTTCTATATGGTATTTCTTAATGTAAAATTAATCTGAGGACTTAACCCATAGAGTCTAATTCCAACTTCAATCACATTTTTCCACAAGAAAACAGGTACCACAACCTGCAGTTTGGGGTAAGCTTGCAAGTTACATTTGAAGTGTCACAACAGTTGTTTCTGAACTTGTCTTGGCTGTCTATGTAGGCAGCCAATACTTGCCAAGAGCAACTAAAAGTTGTAGGATGGGGATTGTCATAGTAAAGAAAAACTGTATTAAAAATCTCCAGATCCTTAAGGGTTAAAGGTTCAAAAGTGAAGTTATGCTCATTACATCATAATTTGGATTCCGGTTTGCTTTTGATTAATTTGGCAATATGTCCACACATTGCAGGAAGAAAGACAATAGAGGTCTTAGCCCCATTACCAGAGATATTAGGCTCTGAGGTATTTTTGGCATGGTTAGCTCTTTCAACACGAGAGGCCACTTTACCGGTCCAGGAAAACGATACGTCATAATTTCATTAAGTAGGATGGCTACTAAGTGAACGTGTGTGGTAGAACAATTAATATTTTCAATGTGCAGCCTGACGGCTGCACATTGAAAATATTAACTGCTCTACCGGGGGCACAGTGGCTCATTGGTAGAGGTGCAGGCTGCAAGCCGAGAGGTCCTTGGTTCGATTCCCACCTGCGGCAACCGCATTGTGTCCTTGGGCAAGACACTTCACCACCATTGCCCATGTGGGGGCACAGTGACTCTGTGTACTAAGGCGTACTGTACATCGATGGTGCACCTGTCTTCAACCAATGCTAACCCTGCTTGTGTGGAGTTGGTATGTTGGGGAGCTGACAGTTGCTCGCTATTGCTTGGTGGTTCTCTCTGGGTACTCTGGCTTCCTCCACCCGTAAAACTGTCACGGTCATGGTTAGCCATTGTGCAGAAATATGTGACCTTAAACACCAATAAATAAATAAATAAATAAATAAATAAATAATTAATTGCTCTACCCCCAAATAATGGATATGGACTCTTCTAATTTCTGCCATTTAACTGGCATGGAAGATTCCACCAGTGTTCAAAGGGTTAATATTGATAAATGGTATTTCGGCATAGAGATGGAAAAAAACTCAACTACTTCTGTAACTTTATACTTGAGATCATTAATGACATATCTTATGGAATTTTGATGGAAACAAGGCAAATCAATTTATTACTGTTCATTCTCAACAAAATCAACATTACATTTATTTAAACGTTTTATTTCACAAAATTCTTATTTGATGGGTATGGTCCTTTTCAACATGTGATTTGTATTTAACTGGCAAACTGGATGATTTTGCCCACACAAAATCAATATTAAATGATAGCAATCAAAACTTGATTTTATAGACTTGTTTGTTCTCTAGTCAACAGGACAATATCCATAAGATCACAAAGATCTGTGTATTTTATTGTCAGCTATATGTATAGCTCGAGTTTTATATACACACAGGTATGTTTAAACACGGAAAATGGACTTGCAATTTTCTATTTTTCATGAATGAACCAGAAGGAGTTTTATGATCGACATAGCACCAAGCAACACATTGTAAATTAACTAGTCAAGTACTAAAGCTAATTTTTATTGTGTTTGTTGTGTTCAATCAAAGGAGATAATAAAAACTCAACTACCGGTGTCTTCCCACTAGACCAATTCCCTTTAGGCCAATTCCCCTTAGACCAACTACATACTGTCATTGATTAAGGGTTGATTAAGGATAATTAAGAAAATATTTATTTACTGATAAGCAATTATTTGATAAAAAAAATATTTATACGCATAACATACAAAAAATAGAGGTTTATAACATTTCAGTTTATAAAATATCAACAAGCCAGAAAATAAGTAGACTATCATCTGAAAAATGAGGTCCCCAGAGGGTGAATTTGGTGATGCTACCCTGCACAGCAGGGTAGCATCACTAAATTTACCTTCTGTGAACCTCAATCTGAATTACGGTCTCAAACATAAACAGGTACCCAGAGGATAAACTGGCCCACTGTATGGGATAGCATCAGCAAATTCACCCTCTGGGGACCTCATTCTGCAAATGAAAGACAGCTTATTTTCAGGCTTGAATATGAATAACATTAAATACATTTATAAATATTTATAAATATATCAAATTATTGATATAGAACTATATTATAAGTAGAATGCATGAGTTGGTCTAAGGGAAATTGGTCTTTTGGGAATTGGCCTCGTGGGAATTGGTCTAAAGGGAATTGGTCTAGTGGGAAAGAACCCAACTACCACATCTCATTAGGTGGTTAATTTGGTAATCAGAATGAGAACACACCATTGTCTTTTCATAAATTATTGTAAAGTATCAATAGATATTCTCCTAGAAATTCCAACAATTTAATCTGCATGATAGAGCATACAGTACAGTCGCCGTGGATTGGTCGTAATCCATGCGTTGGCTGCGATGTCAGCATGTGTTTTCCAGGTAATAAAAATTGTCAGCAAGATTTTAATTAATGAAGCACCGTGTTGTACCAAATGCTTCATTAAGTAAAATTTTGATGATTATTCCTATAATTAGTGTTTGGAATCTAATCTTATTTCGTCTGTGGAAATATTGCCCACCAGTGGAAAGTGACCAGTCCACGGCAGCTGTACTGTAGTCTGGGTCAGGGTGTCCATGTAACATCACAGAATAATTATTGATGGTGACAGTGACAGCCAGTAAATGGGTGTACTCCATTAGGCATCATTGGTTATGATGGAAATGCTTTGTTGATTTTTTTTTTTTTATTATGCCATTTAAGTAAAGAATTTGTTTATAAAATTCAAACAACTCTGAACTCATTGCATGCTGCTGGCAGATATTCCTGACCAGACACAAAATCTCTTGCAACTGAAATAAGTATAACTTGGGCACATTTCACCAAATTTGGGGGGCATGGTAGCTCAGTAGATTATTTATTTATTAGGGTTGAACGACACATTAACAGCCAAGGTCATATCATGTCAGTGACAGTTTTATGGGTGGAGGAAGCCTGAGTACCCAGAGAGAACCAATGAGCAACGACGAGCAGCTGCCAGCTCCCCAACATCGTAACTCTGCATTGCAGCACAGGCAGTGTTAGATTGGTTGAAGACATGTGCACTATCGACATGCAGTACGCCTTAGCAGACAGCGTCATCGTGCCCCCATGTGGACAATCGGGGTGAAGTGCCTTGCCCAAGGACACAACGTGGGAGACCAAATCGATCACTCCAAGGACTAACCGGGCTTGACATTGCTTAACTTCAGTGATCTGATGAGAACTGATTACCACAACGCCCCCTAGGGAGCAGGTTTATCAACTGAAGTGTGCTTGAGGATTGCAGTAGAAACTGGCAGATGGGATTAGGATCAAGAGTTCTCTAAATGGGTTCTATAAAAGAGAGGTGCCAGCTTTTGAAGAGTACCTATAATCATACTGTATGGGTCATTTGGGGGTTCATTGTTGTTCAAAGTGAGATCCAAGACATTGGACTTGAGTGGGAGAGTCAGGAAAGGTGGGGAAAAGTGTGCCATATGTGCATCTCAGGAGTAACTGAGACCCTGGAACATTTCATTTCAGAATGCCCAAATTATTTACCTAGTAGAACAATTAGTCTTCTTGAGAAACTAATAAAACATGGCAATAAAACATGAATGCAAGTTAGAGCCCTGCGAAGATTTCGAGATTTGATTTCAAATCTTAAGTTGCTCTTCGGTTTGATTTGAAATCGACTGCTCAATTTGTTTTTTTTTCCAATCTTTTCCAGGAATATAGGTAGGTATCAGTCATATATGCCATCTCACAAAACATGCCACCACTCATACTAATTTCAGTCTCACTTGTCACAACCACAATTGAAAGACAATTTAAGATTTCCAAACAGTGTCAATGATGCTCTGCTGCTAGTGGCTAGCACTGTACAGTGCCTAGTAGCGCGAGTCTCACACTTCCTCTTTTTGAACTATAGTCCTTACTGGGTAATATTTCAACTACATCATCAAGGCATGCCTTCAACGAAGGCATGCCTTGATGATGTAGTTGGAATATTTTATCAGACGGGACTTGTGCCATCACAGTCAAAACTAGAGGTACTGTGAGCAAGCTCACAAAGTGATACCCCCACCACCCCCCCCCCCCCCCCCCGCACCTCAGTTATAGCCTTTTTGGTACATTAAAATGTATAAGTTAGATTATCTCCCCTTGGAAATGTCAGAACGGAATTATATTGCTTCATGCACATCTTCATATGGAGTTCTTCCATTTTGTAAAGTTTCATGAAAATTCTTCAAACGGTTTAGGAGGAATTGCGCTTATAAGGATGGACAGATGGACAGGCAGACAGACGGATGGACAGGGTGACTCCTATATACACCCCCCCCCCCCAAACTTTGTTTGCGGGGGGTATAACAAATAAGGTTTACAGTCTCTCTCTCCCTCAATGGGTCATTTTCAAGATGCCCCTGATTTGCAGTTTGATTTGATTTTGAATAATCAACCTGATTCGATTCAAGATTCAATTCAAATCAAAAAATGTGTGATTTGCAGCGCCCTTGGTTAAGTGGATGAGGAATGACAAGAAAGAAAGGGTCAATATTATAGCTAGGGAGATCAAGAAAGCACCAATGGGAAAAATAATGAAAGAGTTTGTGACTGAATGCTGGGAGAATAGTAGAAGATTAGGAGGGAGAGTGGAGTGGAAAACCCTGAGGTGGAGGGGGGGGGGGGGGGCAGGATTGATGTAGGCCTCTTGTTAGAGGCTGCAGAAACCAAAGAATTATTATTTGGAAAAACTTCAACTGAGAAAATAATCATGAAGAAAAGGTTGGCAGGAAGAAGTGTCTTTTTCTTTCAAAGAACAGAATTTCTATACCAGAAAGATAAGAACTACTCATCCCTGTAAGCGTCTCAAAAAGAGAATAAAGAGCATACAAAAAATTTCTTCTGATGTCCCTTTTATGTGTGTTTATAGTTGTGAAATAACTAGTAGCGATTCACAAGCATCATTTTGACATAAACAAGTTTTGAACAATAGATTACAAAACCATAAACGATTGAGCAATTAGCTGCGGAGAGAAACATACAGGTCATTGTTACTCTTGTTAACCCATTCTAAAAAATTTTTGCCAATGTCTGTATCGATGGCTCCCTTTCTCTATTCCACAAAGACATCTATCACTGCTTTCCTCTACCCTTGCCTGGTTGCTTAGTCCAATTTAATGACAGAGTATCAATGTATGTAAGCAGGATTAATTGTCCACAAGAAATTTGGAATTCTATTATTACCAGACCAGTTTTGATCACTTGGATCTCGTTAGTGTTTTTGCGGTAATTATTGGACCTTGTGTGTTTTTTTGTGGTAACTGTTGAACAATTACCACAAAAGACCACTTACAAAATTCAAGTGATCAAAACTGGTCTGATAATAATATAATTCCACATTTCTTTTGGACAGCTCCTACTTAAATACATTGATGGTAGCACGGCTAGACTCACTACAGTCACAAAACTATTAACACAACCTTACAATTACTTCAAAGTTCTGTTCTCGATACACAATAAGTTATTACATTGTACTTGTTCAAAGTTGTAAAATGTTTCATGAAGGACCGAGAAATCAACAATGTTGAGTAATCACAAAATAGAAGCTTTAAAGAAAAAGCAATCAATTTACAATTCTAAAAAGAAACAAACATGAAAGAAATGTTTTTTTGAAACATGAAAAATAGTCAATCAATTACAAGCCTACATGTCATCTTTTCTCAATGCATCATGAATTCAATAAAGACACATATACAAGAAAAGATTAACCCACATTGCAACCATCCAATTTAACTATCCAACAAGATTTTTCTCAACAAAATGTCACATATCAACTAACGTAACATTACAAGTATCTACTTTAACTTTCTGCACACTGATGCCAAAATACCACAATTTGAAGCATAATTTTTTCGTATAATGCAGTTAGGAATTTAACCAATTCAATCTTGTTTGAAACTCTTCAAAGAATATTCCACATACAGTACGTGGAGAGTGTAATACCACTAAATCATCCACAGAGTGGAGATTCCACCCAAGTAATAACTGCGAATTTGTTTCAAAGCATAACAATCACAAGCAAAGTTCCAGCCAATGGACCTCCGGGTTAAACCCAGAGGTCCATTGGCTGAAACATTGCTAGTGTTTTGCCCATATGTACAGAATTTGAAAGTGATACTTTGGGTGAAAACAGCACTCTGTGGGTGATATTGTTACAATCCACTCTCCACGTACTGTATTGCACTGATTTAAAATTCAGGCTCATATACCAAATTTCATTGAAATCCATCCACTCACTGCTGAGATAGTGCTGTGGACAGATGGATGAATGGACGAATAGATGGACAGATGCATGTAATCAAGTATACCTCCCATTCTCTTCGAGAGTGGTGGTATAAAAAAACAAATTTTACTGGTGGACATGAAACAGGAGATTTTTAAAGAATTGTCCTCATATTGCCCAAATTCGAACAAACTTGAATCTGACTCCCTAAAGATGTTGTATACCAAATGTTTAAAGATTCGGATTGGTGGTTTGGGAGATGTTTTAAATTTTTGATAAAAAATTTCTTGGTGCCAACTGAGTTATGCCCCCTTGTAGATGTGGCAACATTATTTGAACAATCTTCAATTGCTGGAACATGCATACCAAATTTGATTCAGTTCAACTCAGTTCAGTAGTTTTTGAGAAGTTGATAATGTAAAATTCACACAGGACATTAGACGGATGACAGCTGGAAAGTGATCTGCGAAGCTCCACTTGAGCTTTGCTCAGATGAACTGAAAAATGGTGACTAGTGTGTTCATTTCATTTTGCTGATAATCAATTACAAAAATGGAATAACTTGAAAGGATCTCAGCTGCTTCAAAGGAAAAACAAAATTATCAGAGTCCCAGAACCCACCCACACAATTTTTAATATATTTATATATATTTTAATATATTTGGTCAAACTTGTCAAGAACTAAGAATCAAGAAAACGGTAGTTTTATGGA
Source organism: Pictodentalium vernedei (assembly GCA_031216915.1). Lineage (NCBI taxonomy): Eukaryota > Metazoa > Mollusca > Scaphopoda > Dentaliida > Dentaliidae > Pictodentalium > Pictodentalium vernedei. The sequence continues at coordinate 469,290,386 of CM062294.1, read as the reverse complement.
TCATTTTCTGTCGTCATTTGCAACTGTAATTTGTGTTAGGGAAAGGGTTCAGTATTAAACTAGAGGTACTGTGAGCAAGCTCACAAAGTGATACCCCCCCGCACCTGAAATGTATAAGTTAGATTATCTCCCCTTGGAAATGTCAGAACGGAATTATATTGCTTCATGCACATCTTCATAAGGAGTTCTTCCATTGTGTAAAGTTTCATGAAAATTCTTCAAACGGTTTAGGAGGAGTTGCGCTTATAAGGATGGACAGACGGACAGACAGACAGATGGACGGACAGACAGGGTGATTCCTATATACCCCCCAAACTTTGTTTGCGGGGGCGTATAATAAGAGGCCGCTCAGCCTGTCTAGCTCAACTTAGGTACATAGTTTGTTGTGGTAGCTTCACCTTCAATTTATTTATTTATCAATCCTTTCAACCCAGTGTGCATAAACTCTTGCATGAAGAAAAGAATTGTTAGTGGATGAGCAGACAATATAAAGAGCAAAAAGTTCGAAGCGAGGTTCGGTAATAATTTAATCCAACAGCTCAACAGAGCTGTTGGATTAAATTATTACTGAACCTCCCAATAAACCAGGATAGTTTCGCGAATTTCACTGTTGACAATATTGGCTGAAATGATACCTTCCAGGACACCAGTGTTGAAAAGGTTAATTAGTGTCTGAGGTCACATATTTCTGCACTATGGCAAATTATGACTGCAACATGGATATTGAGCCAAGTGCAGCAAAGCATTTACACCCATATAGCCCATTTTAGAGGACTTCCACCTCAGGCGTTGGTAACCTGGTCTTAGTTTACCAGTAAAACATAGCCTGTTTTCCACAATAAAGAAGCATGGCTTTACTTTCTGGTGTTTCCACTGGGATTCACCTTCATTGAATATTGTACTGTGGCCTTTACCTTGGGGGAACATTCTTGTGATGCATCAGGAATATGCAAATTCAAATTCAAGGCAATCTTTTTGTGGGTTACCTGAACTTAAGGTAACCTTTTAGTTAAGCTTGCCCATTTTCCGAGGCACTGGGCTCTGTTAAATAAGATATAATAGAAAGAAGATCTGTCACATAGATTCAATTATATAGACCAGACAAGGGCTGTATAACAATATCAAAGTTTTGCTGTCTGAGACCTTGACCTTGATGATATGACCTTGAATCAAAGTCGTGACACACCTTTGAGTCATGAGCAATAGTTGTACCAAGTATGAATAAGATCTGTCGATCATACCAAGTAACATGCATATGGACCGGACAAAAGTGACAGTGAAATTTCAAAGTTTTTCTGTCACCTTACCTATGGCCTGTGACCTTGACCTTAAGGGGCATATACCACATAATTCATGACAGTCTTTTGTTAAAACATATTGTTATGAGTTTTGTTAAAAAATATTCAGTGTTTAAGAGGTTATGGTCTGGACAAACAAAATGTTGATGACAGATGGGCAGACAATGGACAAATCATTACCAGAAAAGTTCTGCTGACACTTGTCAGGCAAAGGTAAAAATTGTGGTGTACCTAAATATCAGAGTTCACTGGAGATCCCTTCATAAGTGAAACATACAACTACTCTATATATGCTGCAACATTTCATATCATCGGTGGGCTTCAAAAAAAGGTCAAATCTCCCATTTTGGCACAGAAAACCTTTTTAACAAATTCGGAACCTATGTGTCCAATTACATAACATCTGCAAAAACAGAAGCAATGGATCCGGGTGAATTTTGTTTATTGGAACGAAAAAGTTAGCATATAGTTCTTTAATGTTGTATCCTCAAACCTTTTTTCAAAATGTAAGTGTCAATGACACTGCAGCTTAACTTGACTGTGTGTAGTGTTTGATGAAAAGGATAATGTTTATTATTTATGAAAGGATTATGAAATAAGACAACAATTGTGATAATTGAGAATATGTTAAGTTCTATACCCAACATGCTATGTTTTCAACAAGAATAAACTGAGGTGTAGACTGTACTAAAGAATTGAGACCTGGGTTGATGTGGCCCTCAGTTAACATATGTCAATCAGTTACCAAGTTGCAGTAATATCATTCCAAAATGAGTCATCCTACCAAGTTACAATGAAATTCCTTCATAAATATGACTTGTAGACTTTGCTAAAGGGATCTAGGTCATGTTCCCGACCGGTGGTCACGGCTGACCAATCATATGACCAAAATATGAGAGTCTAATCTAGATATCATACCGAGTTATCCTACCAAGTTTAAATGAAAACCCTTCATAAATATGACCTGCTTACAGTGCTAAAGGAATCTAGGTCACTTGCCCAAGTGGTGGTAACGGCTAACCGATCGTGACCAAAATAGGATTATATTATTTATTTATTGGTTTTTAAGGTCACATATTTTTGTTCTCATCTAGGCATTATACAGAGTCATCTGCCAAGTTGCAATGGAATCCTTTCATAAATACAACCTGTAGACTGTGCTAAAGGTTTTCGGTGACTGCACAGCAGTCACAGTTGACAGATTGTGACCAAAATGGGTCATTCTCATCTAGGCATGACCTTAAACCTGCTCATGAAATTTAGTGATGATCGGACAAGAACTACGGCATGCAGCCTGTGCTAAAGAAAATGTGAACAGACTTACAGACGCACAGACTTCAGCAACCATTTTGGCAATAGCTTATCTTGACTTTATTATTATATAATCAATTAAAAAATGCAATATAATTTCCATTACCATAAGTTAACTCTCAAAATGTACAGTACATGGAGCGTGAATTGAAACTAAATCACCCGTGGAGTGGAGTTATCACCCAAGCTATAACTTTCAAATTTTGCACATATCGACAAAAAACACAAGCAATGTTTCAGCCAATGGACCTCCGGGTTTAACCCGGAGGTCCAATGGCTGAAACTTTGCTTGTGCTGGTTATGCTTTGAAACAAATTTGCAATTATTGCATGGGTGGAATCTACTCTCTGTGGGTGATTTAGTGATAATACACTCTCCACGTACTGTACTATCGCTACCTAAAAGTCATCTGAAACAATGAATATGGCTTTCTGCTTAAAGAACAACAGGTATTCTGTTCACCATATTTGGAGTTATTCAATTTTTTGTCTCCTGAAAAATTGTTAAATTCGAAATATGACATTGTGGAAGCACACTGACAATATATAACAGTGATTTTATGTTCCATCTGGTCTGCATAGTGAAAAACGATTTCAATAGGTTTGAGAGAATCACCCTGATACCTTAAATGAACAAGTTCTGAAATGAGATTGTGAGGACTGTGCCAATCCAAACGGTCAAGCATTTTATAGGAACATGCCATGAAAACAAAAGTATCAGAGACATTGATTTGAACAGGACCTATCTGATAAAAGCATTCTAAGCAGCAACAATAAAATCAAAGAAAGGTACAAAACTTATGCAGTAATTATTGTTTAACCCTTAAGGGGAGGACAAGTGTCTTGAATTCTTTCCTTTCCACAGTCACTATACACATTCATGAAATTCTGTCGCAAGCAATTTTTAGCTTGCCTTAACTGCTCATGCAATTTAATCTGGCATAAGCCTTTTTTGCTCACCTACTTTCAGCTATTTTCGACAGTGACAGACCATGGAATGTGTGTACAGAATATGCTGGTTACATGTGTGTGTCGGCCACTACATGTACCAGTCCCCCTGAACTTCTTGATCGATCTGACCACACTGGGGTGGAGGGGATAGTAAAAAATGAATACAGGTTCATTCATTAACATTTTATTAATTCATTTAAAACTGATTGGCTTGAATGCACTCCAAGGAGAAATTACCCAACCCGGTATTAACTAAGTCTTTAGAAGATCTTTGTGAAGCAAAAAAGTGAAAAATATTTCAGGAGAGCAATTTGCTCGCCTAAGTAGGTTCCAGGTGAGTGATTTATTGCCACCCTGGATTTTTCAGAAATCCAAGTTTGTATACATCTAATGGCTTAGTAGTGATTTCTAGTTAAGCCTTGGCTGCCTGTTAAGGCAGCCAAGACTTTACTAGAAACCACTGCTTAGGTAATTTGTCTATTGTCAGCAAGACCTCCTCATGAGGGCATGTTAAGGGCACCTGTTCTGAGGTCAGAAAATTCATAAATAGGCCTTTAAGGGTTAAACATAATACAGTGAAACCCTGTTAATTGAATAGCCATTTTGCCAATGACAATTATTCAATTAACAGGAGTATTCAATTAACAGGGATTGTGCCACTTTCCGGTATTCTAGAGATAAACTTAGCATTTATTCTTGAGCTCTGTCAAACAAGATATAATAGTTTAAATGCCTGTATTGGATCTTCTGAAGCAAAATAGGTCTATAAACAGAGGAAAACTGGGGAGAGTCAGGGTAATTTCTCGACAAGTTGCAAGTTTTTTTATTCAATTTATAGGAGTTTACTCTATAACCTATATTCAGTTAACAGGTCATTTTAGTACTGGAGGTATGGTAAATGGTTTTGTGTTGGGAAATTATATTCAATCAACATGGTTATTCATTAAGCGATATCCAATTAAGTGGGCTCCACTGTATCAAATTTTTTAACTGAACTTTGCTGACAGGTTCAGATACCTGCAAGGATATGCTATCACAACAACTGTAGCTTCTTCCCACGCTATGGACACTAATTAAACAACAACTGCTTTTGTTTTTACACACAAACAACAAACAGGAAGGAGAGGTAAATTCAAACGCAAAAAGGGAAAACAGAGTTATGACATGCCAACAGTACAGTCGCCGTGAACTGGTCGTAATCCATGCATGGACAGTGCAGGCCTGACATTTTCAGGAAAGCGATTTATTCGCGCGCCTACTGCTCACCTTAAAACAATTAAGGAGGGCGAAAACTAGCCCTCCTGGCCTAAGAAAATAATGATTACCATAACCGCCTATGCTCAAAACCCACATCTTTTAAGATCACTGCTACATGTGTGTTATTGGTCTCTGTAAGACGGCCACAGTGCCCCTCCCACATCTCTGGGCCTTGCCAAGGCCCAGAGGTGTTGGAGGGCCAGTGTAGCCATCTCACAGAGACTACCTTATTAGCAGCACCAAATAAAATATACAAAGCCCACTTGGCAGAATTCTTTAACTGTAAAACTTCATTTTGCAATTTTAGCTTTTATAAGCTTGAGGAGAGCTAATCGCTCACCTATGCCAAGCAAGGGGAGCGAGTTTTAGCCCTCCTGCATTTTTAAGAATGCCAGGCCTGACAGTGATGTCCATGCATACGTTTACCAGATAATAAAAATCATCAGCATCAAAATTTTAATTAATGCAGTACCGTGCTGTACCTGGTGATTCAGTAATTAAATTTTTGATCATCATTTCTGTAGTGTTTGGAATCGAATATGTGAAGAAATTTCTTCCCTAGACTCAGTTATATGGGTACAACAATTGAAAGCTGTGTATCACACAGTACCACACAGGATTAAAGCCTAAAAAAATTAAAAAATCTGTTTCTCAGGCCCTCCCACATGGTCCTTTTGGCTGCCGCATGCTCTCTTTTTATAACCAATTTAAACTTAAAATAAAAATTAAATGGTTTTAAATGTCTGATATTTTACCCAAGTTAAAAAAATTGATGAATTTGTCCCTTGAGTGCAAGAAGGCTTTGCAATGCTTTAGCATTGCAAAGCCTTCTTGCGCTCAAGGGATGAAATACACCACACCCATGGTATTCTGTAGATTATGAGGCCTAAAACTTGAACCAAGAACATAAACTTTTGATGGCAAAGAAGTAATTACTGAAATAAAAAATAAAATAAAAAACCGCTCGCACTCATGCAATTTTACAAATGATGGCCTGAGAAACAGATCTACTTTGTGTGGCCTAATCAAGAAGTTTGGAAAAAAATATTTTGGAGGGACCTCTGGCAACCTCCGGTACTAAGGTATACCCCAAAACTGGGGTAAAGACAGGAATACATTATTTATTTATTTATTTATTTATTTATTTATTTATTGGTGTTTAAGGTCACATATTTCTGCACAATGGCTAATCATGACCACAACATGGGTATCAACTCAAGACCAGGGGTGAGCATTAATAAGCCATGTTACCCATTTTAGAGAGGGTTTGCACCTCCCAAGCATTGGTGTTCACTAGTAAAACAGAGTCTGTTCAGAAATACATTTACTAACCATGTCACATTAGATTAAGTTACAATAAGATCTAAAAATTTTTTTTTTAGAAAATAACAAACCATAGTGCTTTACGCACAGATTCTTAACAATTCTTTTTCCTGCAAAGTAATAAGTCCATACTAATAGTAAAATACATCAAAAATTTTACCCACCTCACGACAATCCAAAAATTTCATCCAGGTTTTTCTTAATCCCTCATAATTCAAATCCATTGTTGTATATAAATCTTAGAACAGTCAAAATTATTGTAACAAAATCCCTTGATCCACATGTAAGGGAACACTTTTCTTTACTGATACAGTAAATTGTTCATAATCCAGTTTATCCCAACAAGAGTCATGATTGTTCATGTATTTTCTACATCAATAGACGGCAGTAGTCAATATCTAGTTGAATACCCCAAGCAGTCAGTCAATGTTTAATTACTCAGTAAACCAGGCACTTGACAGCCAGAGTGCTTAGCAAATATTTTACAGGTGAGCAGTAAAAACTGTGATAATAAAACAAAGCTTGGGTGACTGTGTTAATTAATGCTGATTATAATGTTAACTATTACACTGCTAATCAATTCATTGGGAGTGGAAATTTAACTCTTAACACACAGAGTATTTTCAAGATATTTTTCTTCAAATCTAGTCATGGCTGCTCTGAAGCAGCCATGACAAGATTTGATAAAAAAATCATCTAAATTTAACTTTAGAAATCTTGGGTCAAAAAATCTATTCAGTTTACAATGGGAATATCTGATTAACCCTTTACCCAACGAATTGCCTGCATCCACCCGTGTAATATGCAAATTCAGCAGTTGAAAAAAATATTATTTTTCAAAAAATTTCAACAAAACCATATCATGTGACCCCTCATTGGAACGAGCTTGTCGTGCTCGTTCCAACAGGGGATCACATGATATGGTTCTGTTGAAATTTTTGAAAAAAATGATATTTAAAATAATAAATTTTGATATCGTCTGCATTGGGTAAAGGGTTAAAGTGCCCAAATGATACTTATTTCTGTGGCAAGAGAAAAACCTGTCCTTGGCAGGAATATCTGTCAGGAGCATGCAAGAAGTTAAACCTTTACCCATTGCATGTGATATAATACAATTATTGACTTTTTTGGTGGTGAATATGATGTGATATGAACCTAAAAATACTTATATTGACCGTGGCGTTAGCCGAGGTCAGTATAAGTTTTTTTAGGTTCATATCACATCATATTTACCATCACAAAAGTCCATAACTGTTTTATTATATACACCATCCTAAAAAAAACAGTCTTCTATTTGTCAATTAAAAGTTCAATTATATCAACCAGAAATGCTTTTATTTAACAATAAAATAGTTATCAACTGCAGAATAACATAAAAATTTATTTATTTATAGGTGTTTAAGGTCATATATTTATACACAATGGCTAATCATGACCGTAACAGTTTTACGAGTGGAGAAAGCCAGAGTACCCGGAGAGAACCACTGAGTAACGGCGAGCAATTGTCAGCTCCCCAACATACTAACTTCACACAAGCAGGGTTAGCATTGGTTGAAGACAAGTGCACCATCGACGTGCAGTACGCCTTAGTACACAACGCCACCGTGCCCCCACGTGGGCTATGGAGATGAAGTGTCTTGCCCAAGGACCAAACGCGGTTGCCGCAGGTGGGATTCGCACTGAGGACCTCTCGGCTTGCAGCCTGCACCTCTACCTACTGACCCACCGCGCTCCCCTAACATAAAAATAAACAATGTTATAGAGATTACGTCAATTGAAAAAGACCTAGAGAGGGGATTTCCAAAAACTAGAATTTAGAAAGTTGATATTCACTAGAAACCCGGTGGATATAGATTTTTGAGTACCAGACACGCATATAAGATCCAGCCAATAGAAATGTGGTTATTTATAAAGTATTTAATAACATAATTTATTTTCTTTTATAAAAAATTCCAATAAAATTTTTAACCAAAAATATCAAGTGACGCCCTTCACTTATTGATTTATTGCTGTTAAACTGGTTGTGTGCTGTAAGCCCATATTTGGACTTTCTCTTCAAATGCAGGCACTATACACAAAAGCTTCATATTCTGGTGATGTGCTTCATATTATCTGTGAAGTGAAATTATTTATTCTCTATTTAGGTACTCTCCCATAAATTGTAACAAGGCAAAGATTTTTGGTGCACTTTAAATTTATGGTGCAATTTATTGGGGAGTGCCTATATTTATTATTTATTTTTTTGTGTTTAAGGTAACATATTTCTGCATAATGGCTAATCATGACCACAACATGAGGGGTCATATGATATGATTTTGTTGAAATGTTCTGAAATTTTTTTTTTTTTTTCTACTGCTCTATTCATAAATTATGCAGCTGGGTGCGGCCGATCTCTCAAATAAAGGATGGAAACACACATATAAGGGTAGTATTCAATCAACCATGGCCTTTTGGGTATTTTGAACACTTTGGTTAAAGAAATTAGTTTTATTACAATTTATCGAAATGCTTACACAACAGATTAACCCTTTACCCAATGAATCAGCCACATCCGCCCATGTAATATGCAAATTCAACAGCTGAAAAAATACTATTTTTCAAAAAAAATGTCAACAAAACCATATGATGTGACCCCTCTTTGGAACGAGCTTGTCCAGCTCGTTCCAAAGAAGGGTCACATCATATGGTTTTGTTGAAAATTTTTTTTTTAAAATGATATTTAAGATAATAAATTTTGATATCGTCTATGTTGGGTAAAGGGTTAAGAGACTTCATTTATACATTGGTGCTTAGGGTCACTTTCAGCACCTATGGCTGTATCATAGCTGCAAAGTACAGCTTAGCTAATCCGTTATACCTATTCTTGTCATTGTAGAGGACATCTATCAGGGTAAAGAAGCACTCCTCTACTTCCAGAGTTCCCATATGGAAATCTTTCATTAATCAGACCCAAGTCAGGCTGTGTAATCAATATTCTAGACAATTATAATTCATCTGTATCAAAAATGTAGATCTGCAACAAAATTTCTTTTTTTTAAAATTAACCCTTTGAACCCGGGTGGTATCTTCCATGTCAGTTCAATGGCAGAAATTGGAAGAGTCCACATTCATTATTTGGGGCTGCCATAGGGCTGCACATTGAAAATATGAATTGATCTACCCCACACATTCACTAGGCAGCCATTTGACTTTATGAAGTTATAATGTATCATGCTTCTGGGCCAGAAAAGTGGCCGCTGATGTTCAATAGGCAGCCATTTGACTTTATGAAGTTATAATGTATCATGCTTCTGGGCCAGAAAAGTGGCCGCTGATGTTCAAAGGGTTAAAAAAAAATGAAACCTGTCTTGTATCACAAATCAGTGTCATCGAGTTCAATGAAAAAAAATATTTTCAGTGCACTCCTGCCTCAATACTTGACTACTGGCACTGACATTTCATAAAATACTGTGGAACCCTGTTAACTGAATAAACATTCTGCTAGTGAAAAATATTCACTTAACAGGCATTTGGTCATTTCCTGTATTTCAGAGATAAATTGGAGCTCTGTCAAACAAGATATAATAGATTACATGCCTGTATTCGATGTGCTGAGGCCAAATGTGTCTGTAAACAAGGGGAATTCAGAGATTGTTGGGGTAATTTTGAACCCTGTTAATTGAATAATCTCTTTTGCCAAGGCCTGACGTTTTCAGGAGAGCGATTTTATTCGCTCGCCTTAAAAAAATTGAGGAGGGCGAAAAATAGCCCTCCTAGCCTCAAAAAATAATTATTACCACAACAGCCTATTCCCAAAACCCACAGGTTTTCAGATCTCTGCTATGTTAGTGGTTTGCAATATGACCACACTGCCCATCCCACACCTCCGGGCCTTACCAAGGCCCGGAGGTGTGGGAGGGGCAATGTAGCCATCTCACAGAGACTTCCTGGTTAGCATCACCAAATAAAATGTATGTATAAAGCCCACTATGCAAAATTCATTAATAGTACAACTTCATTTTGACACTCTTAGCTTTTCTAAGCTTGAGGAGAGCTAATTGCTCCCCTAGGCCACGTGAGGAGAGCGATTTTTAGCCCTCCTGCAGTTTTAAGAATGCCAGGCCTGAACATGAGCATAGAATACAATTAAAGGAATTTGGTCACTTCCCTGTATTTTAGAGATAAAATGAGCATTTATTCTATTATATGTTGTTTGACAGAGCTCTTTGGACTCTGGTCAAACAAGATATAATAGATTAAATGCCCATATTGGATTATTGAGGCCACATATTTATTTATTTATTGGTGTTTAAGGTCACATACTTATGCACAATAGCTAATCGTGACCGCGACAGTTTTACAGGTGGAGGAAGCCTGAGTACCTGGAGAGAAACACCGAGCATCGATGAGCAACTGTCAGCTCCTCAACATTCTAACTCCGTTCAAGCAGGGTTGCAGTGGTTGAAGACATGTGCATCATTGATTTGCAGTACGCCTTAGTACACGGCGTCATCGTACCCCCATGTCGACAACCAGGATAAAGTGCCTTGTCCAAGGACACAACGCGGGTCATCCCAGACGAGGATCGAACTGGGGACCTCTGGCATAGAAGTCCACTAGTCTACCCCTGATCCACCATTGAGGCCATATAGGTCTATGAATAAGGGTAACTCAATGATTGTTGGGGTCATTTCATGACATATTACAAGATTTTTTGTTGAATTAACAGGAGTTTGCTCTATAACTTATATGCAAGGAACAGGTTAAATTTGTACAGAAAGTATGGTGAATGGTTTGGCGTTTGAAAGTTATAATCAATTAACAGGGTTATTCAATTTAGTGTGTTCCACTGTATACAGTGAGGATTCTCACTAGTGGGTCTGAAAAAGAAGATTTAAAAAAAAAATTTTTCATATTGCACCAAGTTAAAATTTGAGCTCCAATAAAGAGCCTAAATATTCATCCAGGGATCCTATTTGAACAAACTTGAATCTAACCACCCTGGAGATGCTGCATACCAAATATTAAAAGAATTGGACTGGTGGATCTGAAGAAGAAAATTTTTAAAGATTATTCCCCATATTCCATAGGAAGCCCAAATATTAACCCTGGGACTCAATTTGAACAAAACTTCAATCTGATCCCTGTAGAGATGATGTACCCAGTATTAAAAGAATCTGACTGTATGATCTGAAGAAAAAGATTTTTAAAGCTTATTCCCCATAGCGCCTTAAGTTAATTATTTGGGCTCCTCAGTTGAGCCCAAATATGAACCGAGGGCTTCGATTTAAACACTCTTGTATTTGACAGTCCTATGGATGATGTATACCAAATATCAAAACATTCTGATCAGTGGTTCTGAAGAAAAAATTTTTTTCAATTTTTGCAAATATGCTGACTCAGCATTGTTTCAAACGCCCCTACAGAACACCCTAACACAACTGGTGGCATTTTTTTTTAATCCATTCTACCAGTCAAAAGGATTCTTCAGACCAAATAACAGTTCTCTGTTCCGTGTAGTTTGGAAAACATGGGTATTTGAATTTTCTTCTATTTTTAGCCCATGGGGTAAACACAGGGCTATGAAAAAAAAAATTCGGCATCAGTCAAGTACTTTGGACCCACTTATGCTACATGCCAAATTTGGTTCAAATCGGCCCATCAATTCTTGAAACAGAAATTTTGGGCAGAGCCCAAAATGGATATGTGCCCACAGAGAGCCCAAAAATTGATCTTCCAACTTCTCTTGAACAAACTTTAATCTTCAACACCAAAGAGTGTTACATTCCATATATCAAGGCAATCTCTCTGGTGGATCATGAGAAGATTTTTAGGCTTTGGCATCATTGCCCAGAGCCCGAGCCTATTTGAACAAAATAGAAAGGGTATACCCCAGGGATGGCTTGTGCAATATATGTTTGAATTTGACTGAATGGCTGTGGAGAAGAAGCCAGGTTTGTAAAAGCTAACGTACGACGGACGACGGATGATGGACGCCAAGTGATGGCAATAGCTCACACTGACTTTCAGTCAGGTGAGCAAACAAGAGGTTTGAATCAGAGATGCTGTGGTCGAGTTGTGGTGGCTAAAAAGAAATCTATGCTAGCACCTCAAACTACTAAAACTAGGAAACAATTCAAGATGAATAGGACAAATTTGGTAAAAATCTGATGTTTGTTCAAGTTATGCGGACACTGCCAACGAGTCAGATAACAGTCAAAGAGGCATAACTCCTGAAATAAAATTTGGGCAGGACTGGTTTGGGAACTCAACCAAGACATTCTCCAGTAGAAACTACAAACCAAATTTGTTAAGAATTACCAGTAGATAACGATTGTTAAAGTAATTATTGTCACACTGCCCAAAAGGTGGAAATTCAATCAAAGGGGCATAAATACAACAGACCAAATTTGGTAAAAAAATGGATGTTTGTTCAAGTTATCATGCTGACACTGCCCGCAAGTCACAAATTCAGGCTAATGGGCATAAGAGGGGGAGTCCAGGAAAATGTTTCAAAATCTATGATTAACCGTAATATGCAATTCAGCAGTTGAAAGAATTAAATTTTTCAAAATATTTCAGCAAAACCATATCATGTGGCCCCTCATTGGAACGAGCTCATTGAGATCGTTCCATTGAGGGGTCACATGATATGGTTTTGTTGAAATTTTTTGAAAAATTAAAAAAAATGATATTTAAAATAATAAATTTTGATATCGTCTGGGTTGGGTAAAGGGTTAAGAAAAATTTGGTGTCAAAATTGTACTTCAGATAATTTGCACCACATCCAGTAGGTACATTTTTGTTTTCGATAATACCTATTAATAGCCAGTTTTGCAATGATATATTCATCAAAGGAACTTAATGTATGCATGCTCAAGATGATGATGGAAGAACATTTAAATTACACAAAGAATTAACCCTGTCTTTGGCAGGGGGAGGCTGGGTTGAGGGTAAATCATTCAGCTCATTGAACTCTGTAAAACAAGATTGGACAAAGTAAATTCCTAATTGCATTAATTTAAAAAATTTACCACCTCTTGGGGTTTCGGAATGACATCAGTGTGCTGGCAAGGGGGAGGGGAGAGTTAACCCTTTACCTAACGTAACGGCCAAAACCGGCCAGCGCTATTCTCAAAAATCGCCTATTAATTTTCCTTATTTTTTCATTTTTTGTCTCAAAAACATAGGTTATGACCCCTCGTTGGAACGAGCTCGTCGAGCTCGTTCCAACGAGGGGTCATAACCTATGTTTTTGAGACAAAAAATGAAAAAAAATTAGTTATTTAAGAATTATTTTTGCAAGTGTCGTCTGCTTTTCATGTTAGGTAAAGGGTTAATGATATAATGTGCCTAGAAATAAAATTAACGAGGGGTAACTTGTAATTTGGCATGCAAATATCAATCTACATACAGAAGCCACAGTGAAGACAGATTAATGGGTAATATTTTTACATACACAAGAGGAAGGATTTGCCTATTTTATAAGATACAATGTTCAAATTTCTTCCATGCAGTAGTTTTAATTGCTCTCAAAATCAATAAACACAAACAGTTGTAGATAAATAAAATTTAATGAGCAGAAAATAATTATTTATTCATAAACTGCTTACTAATAGGTGGTATACTACATCATTAAATATTCATAAAACTGCTTTACATTGGTGACGCATAAAATTCAAACTGTAAAAAGAAATGCCGTCATGGAATGGCAAAAATGACATGTTTGAACATATCATTGAAATACATCATACAGGATAAGGTCACCTGATGATTATCCACAAATCAATAACTTCTACATTTCTAAGATTCCTTCTGCAGTGTGACTGCTTTTTTGTGATACAGTGGAACCCTGTTAATTGAATAGCCACTTTGACAGTGAAAATTATTCATTTAACAGGAGTATTCAATTAACTGGTAGAGTGCTGAATTATTTTTGGTCATCAAAATTTGTTTGCATATGTTTGCCTTGTTACAATTTATGGGAGAGTGCCAATAGGCACTCTCCCATAAATTGTAACAAGGCAAATCCTAACAGGCTAAATAATTTCACTTCAAAGGTGATATGAACAACATCCACAAAATATAAAACCTTTAAGTGCTGGTACCGACACTTCTGAGTAAAGCCCAAATATGGGCTTCCAGCACTCTACCAGTTAACAGCGATTGTGTCACTTTTCTGTATTCTAGAGATAAACTTAGCATTTATTGTTTTTTCGTGTTTCCATGAGCTCTGTCAAACAAGATATAATAGATTAAATACCTGTATTGTATGTACTGAGGCTAATTAGGTCCACATACAAAGTAAATTTATTTATTTATTTAGTTTAAACAATATTTATTGGAACTTATTACTTTTGCTGTATACAGAATGGAATACTTGTACAAAACTTAGTATTATACAATATTACACAGCATAAGAATAGAGAAGATACATTTTAAAGGAGGGATTCGACAGAAAGCTTAGAGCTTATTTGGGTTGTCTCCCTAACTCTTGGATAAACTGACACAAGAAGATGGTTAGGATAAATAGCTAGACTCACGCATCGTCACATTGGAGGCAGAAGAAATTTAGTAAGCAGCCCGCCTAACTAGATCTACTTTATTTATTTATTGGAGTTTAAGGTCACATACTTATGCCCCATGTGGGCAACTGGTATAAAGTGCCTTGTCCAAGGACACAAGGCGGGTCGTCCCGGATGGGGATCAAACTTGTGACCTCTAGCATAGAAGTCCAACAGTCTACCACTGAGCCACTGCGCTCCTGAAACAAAGGAAAACTGGGGAGGGTCAGGGTAATTTCTTGACAGGTTACAAGATTTTTTATTCAATTAACAGGCATTTACTCTAAAACCTATATTCAATTACCAGGTCAAATTTGTACTGGAGGTATGGTAAATGGTTTTGTTTTGGGCAACTGTATTCAATTAACAGCATTATTCAGTTAAGAGATATCCAATTAAGTGGGCTCCACTGTATTGGTTACATATTTAGCCAATGTTTATTATGTCGTAATTGGATATCACCTAATTAAAGGACCCTGTTAATTGCATACAGTGTGCATGGTGGCCACAGTGGCTAGCGCATTAGACTTCAACTAAAAGGTCGATGGCCAGGCCTATCATTTTCAGGAGAGCGACTTATTTGCTCAGCCACTTCTCACCATAAAAAAATTAAGGAGGATGAAAACTAGCCCTCCTGGTATTAAAAAATTATGATTACCTTAACAGCCTAAAACCCTGGTGATGTCTTTTCGTCTCTCTGCAATGTTAGTGGTCTCTGTAAGACGGCCACACTGCCTCTCTGAGGTGTGGCAGGGACCTGCAGCTGACTCACAGAGACTACCTTATTAGCAGCACCAAATAAAATGTACAAAGCCCACTAGGCAGAATTCATTAATATTAAAACTTCATTTTGCCACTTTTAGATTTTGTAAGCTTGAGGAGAGCTAATCGCTCCCCAAGGTCATGCGATGAGAACGATTTTTAGCCCCCCTGTATTTTTAAGAATGCCAGGACTGGATAGTCGATCCTGACTAGCAGTAACTGCATAGTGTCCTTGGACAAGGCATTTAATCCTGGTTGGGAAGGGTGCGGGGGTCTGGGGGGGCAAAATGGCGCTGTATATCAATGTGCATTTCACATCAATGGCGCACTTGCTTTCAACCACTGCGAGACCCAATAAACAAATTGTATATAAGTTGCAAACACCACACCATTTATTTATTAGGGTTTAATGAAACATTAACAGCCAAGGTCATATTGTGTCTGTGACAGTTTTATGGGTGGAGTAAGCCAGAGTACCCAGAGAGAACCATCGAGCAATGACGAGCAACTGCCAGTGCCCCAACATCATAACTCTGCTCTGCAGCACAGGCAGGGTTAGATTGGTTGAAGACATGCGCACCATCGACATGCAGTACGCCTTAGTACACAGCGTCATTGTGCCCCCATGTGGACAATCTGGGTTATGTGCCTTGCCCAAGGACACGACGTGGGAGTCCGAATCAATCGCTCAGACAGTCACCCATCCAAGGGCTAACCAGGCTCGACGTTGCTTAACTTCGGTGATCTGATGAGAATCGATTACGGCAATGCCACCATGCCCCCCCCCCCCCTCCTCTCCCAAACCATAACTTCAATTTAACCTGTTAACTGCATGTATGTTTCAGAGTAAATCTCCAGAAGGCTATTAAAAAAGAGGGGGCGCGGTGGCTCAGTTGGTAGAGGTGCAGGCAGCAAGCTGAGAGGTCCTCGGTTCGAATCCCACCTGCGGCAACCGCATTGTGTCCTTGGGCAAGACACTTCACCCCCATTGCCCACGTAGGGGCACGATGACGTTGTGTGTTAAGGCGTACTGCAAGTCGATGGCGCACCTGTCTTCAACCAATGCTAACCCTGCTTGTGTGGAGTTGGTATGTTGGGGAGCTGACAGTTGCTCGCCGTTGCTCGGTGGTTCTCTCCGGGTACTCGGCTTCCTCCACCCGTAAAACTGTCATGGTCATGGTTAGCCATTGTGCAGAAATATGTGACCTTAAACACCAATAAATAAATAAATAAATATTAAAAAAGGATATTCTTAGGCATCTCCCTCGTCACTGAATATCTGCCTCATCGCTTTTGTTTACTTAGTAATCTTTTGAATGATACCACAGTGGAGTCCACTTAATTGGATATCTCTTAACTGAATAACCCTGTTAATTGAATATAATTTCCCAACACAAACCCATTTACCATACCTCCGGTACAAATTTGACCTGTTAATTGAATATAGGTGATAGAAAACCTCCTGTTAATTGAATAAAAGATCTTGTAAGCTGTAGAGAAATTACCCTGACTCTCCCCAGTTTTCCTTTGTTTATAGACTTATTTGGCCTCAGTACATCCAATGCAGGTGTTTAATCTATTTTATCTTGTTTGACAGAGCTCAGGGAGCTCTGTCAAACAAGATATAAGAGAATAAATGCTAAGTTTATCTCCATAATACAGGAAAGTGACACAATCCCTGTTAATTGAATAATTTCCACTGGCAAAATGACTATTCAATTAACAGGGTTCCACTGTATTTTAGAGCTGTTCAGTTGTGATATTTTGCCTCAGCTTTAGTGTCAGTTGTGATAAAAGAGTCGAGTCTTGGTTTCATTTTTTATTTTTTTTAATTTAAATAAACAGGAAAAACTCAACGAAATACTGCATCTGTAAGAACAGCCACTTTTTTAAACTAAAAGGCCTTCCTGGGAGTCCATGATATGGACTTGTGACGTGGTATTACACGCACATAGCAGTATAGAGGACAAGTAACATTCCCTACTCATGTGTATTCCACCCCCACTTGTTTTTGTGTTTGACTTGATTTGATCTGCAATTGAAGCAATGCATATGGCGATGTTAACTGTCATTCTAGTAGTGTTTTCACCTCTTGCATTTGACATCACACTTGTATTTGTTTCCAATAATCCTCTGCAGGGTTCCTGTACCAAACCTCTAAGCAAATTCCAGGAGTTTCAAGGAGGTTTTTAGTGCTTTTTCAAGGAATTTCAAGGAGAAAAACAAACAAAATTCAAGGATTTCCCAGGAAACATTTTCCACTTGCATCCAAGAGACAGAAAATATAACTCGACCCTTTACCTAAGCCAACGGAAAAAAACGGCCAGTGCTTTCCATGAAAATCACTGTTCAATCTTTTTATATTTTCATATTTTGCTTCTGAAACATAGGTTATGACTCTCATTGGAATGAGCGTATCATGCTCGTTCCATTGAGAGGTCACAACCTATGTTTTGGAAAAAATGTTCAAATGCACAGTAATTTTTTCACAAGTGTCGCCTGCTACTATGTAAAAAGGTAAAAGAATGGACCTCAGATGTACAGTATTTTGTAATAGCACACTGTCCATGCATAGCCGACACCATTTCCAGGAGTTTCCAGGATGGCCTTCAATATTCAAGGAGTTTCCAGGTCCTTGGGAGGGTGTTTTGAGATTCAAGGACTTTCAAGGAATTCAAGGAGGTGTGGGAACCCTGCTCTGTCATAATTTTCACTCAAATACTGATGACCAAACAATTTTTGAACGTCTGAATGGGAATTGCATCAGAGTCAACTTTAGTGGCAAATTTTGTTCTCTCAATGACATTTAACAAGGTTAGCTAACACTAATGTATCAACTATAACAACTTTGAGCTTTTTAGCACATGTGTATACTAAATGGAATCGAACACTTTATTACAGGGAGGTGGCATCTGAAAAAATGATGTTGAGATCCCATATTCACCTTCAGTCTGCTTTTCAAAGCTGTCTTTGCATCCAAACACTTCGATTTAACATGGTGTTTCAACTAGATAGTGTTTGATAGGTCTAAACTGATTAACCCTTTACCCAATGCAGACGATTTCAAAATTTATTATTTGAAATATCATTTTTTAAATTTTTTCAAGCAATTTCAACAAAACCATATCATGTGACCCCTCTTTGGAATGAGCTCGTTCCAAAGGGATCACATGATATGGTTTTGTTGAAATTTTTTCGAAAAATCATATTTTTTCAGCTGCTGAATTTGCATATTATGCAGGCAGATGCAGGCGATTTGTTGGGTAAAGGGTTAAAAACGATTGTGATCTACTGACAAATTATACTGACAATTCCCATAGTCTTCATTTTTACCAACCTCTTTGACCTCAGTATATAAAAAATCGCGACATCGACGCCATAGCTGCGATGGATGGTGCAATCTCAGAAAATTCTAAGTTCATCAAGGGCCATAACTCCAAGAAAAATATTTGGAACAACACATGCATTGAACAGTGGCTAGACATCAATAAGATACACTTACGTGCCAAATATAAAGTCATTCCATCAAGTATTTCAAACTCGTTGGTCACAGACAGACAGACAGACAGACAGACAGACAGACAGACAGACAGACAGACAGACTAAAAAATAAGCATTCAATATATTATAACTGGTTTGGTAGAAAACCATGAGCATTGTGAAACAAGATATGATGGAATAAACGCACAATTTATCACCACAATTGGGGAAATTTACAAAATTCTCTTTAGGCCCCATAAAGTAGATCTTCTGTTTCTCAGGCCATTTTTTTGTAAAATTATGTGTGGTTTTTTATTTTATTTTTGTAATTATTTCTTTGCCATCAAAAAGTTCATGTTCTCTGTTTGTTTTATGTTTTAGGCCTCGTAGTCTACAGAATAGCATGGGTGAGGTGTATTTCGTTCCTTGAGTGCAAGAAAGCTTTACAATGCTAAAGCATTGCAGAGCCTTGTTGCACTCAAGGGACAAATTTATTCATTTTATTAACTTGGGTAAAATATCAGGCATAAACTATTTAAATTTTATTTTTTTAAGTTTGCATTGATTATAAAAAGAGAGTATGCAGCAGCCAAAAAGGACCATGCAGGAGGGCCTGAGAAACAGATTTTTAATTTTATTAAGCCTAAAAACTGTGGTTTCATAGCAACTTGGAATGTGCCAATTGGGTTAATTAATAAACAAGAATATTGTGGAAGAACTCTTATGTACACTACACTCTGCATGCCAAGAATAAAACGTAAACCAACAATTCCCCTGTCGAGGAGGTTTAGATGGTTTAATTCAGAATTACGTGGGCAGATACATCCGATACGTTAAGTAAAGGGTTAGAAATAATTTATGACTGTTTAGAAACAACTGATCAAGCTGCTAAACATTCAACTCAAAATTGTTATGTTATATAACAACCCATTAAACAGGTCAAAACACATTCCATTGATTATTTTGTGCCTTGTTATTGTGGATTTACTTACAATACAGTCAGTCATCTGGATGATGTCAAGCAAAAACTTACTTGGCTTTCCCCAATATCTTACACAAAGGCTGCATGAAGATATTACTTACACATCAATGAAAAAATCTATTCATGTAAAATCAGCAATCAGCAGATCTGCTTTCATTTTCGATCTGTCTTATTGGTTTGTTCATATATTATGCAACACAAAGTAGGTCTTCTGTTTCTCAAGCCACTTTTTGTAAAATTGCATGTGGGCATGCCTTTTTTATTTTATTTTTGTAATTATTTGTTTGCCATCAAAAGTTCATGTTTTTGGTTTGTTTTAAGTTTTAGGCCTCATGATCAACAAAATAGAATGACTGGTGGTGGTCCCTTGAGAGCATTGTTCTTTTAACCCTTTACCTAACATAACGGCCAAAACCGGCCAGCGCTATTCTCAAAAATCTCCAATTAATTTTCATTATATTTTCATTTTTTGTCTCTAAAACATAGGTTATGACCCCTCATTGGAACGAGCTCGTCGAGCTCGTTCCAATGAGGGGTCATAACCTATGTTTTTGAGACAAAAAATGAAAATAATAGTTATTCAAGAATTCCTTTTGCAAGTGCTGTCTACTTTTCATGTTAGGTAAAGGGTTAACCTAGAGTATTGCAAAGCCTTATTGCATACACAAAATTATCAATTTTATTAACTTGGGTAAAATATCAGACATAAACCATTTAATTTTTCTTTTTTAAGTTTGCATTGGTTATAAAACAAGACCATGCAGCAGTCAAAATGACTACATGGGAGGAACTGAGAAACATATTTTTAACTTTTTTACGCCTTATTTATTTATTTTTATTTATTTTTGATTCATGAAGGGTATAGATTTTTAAAGAAATATATTACCTTCCGTGATTTGTTTACTTTCTTGCAAGTCACTGTTGTTTTGCACCAAAGCATTACATGCACAATTGGATGCATAACAACCAATCAGATGTGTTTGTACATGCTGTTCTCACATGTAGGCCAGATTTGACACATAGCTTTTCTTAATGAAAACAGCCCTGGTAATTCACCCTCAGCAATCAGCAGGGCTGGGGATGAAACAAAAAATGTCCACAGCAAAAATACTGCCGAGGATGGCTTCTTCAGAAAGCTTAGTGGTGGCAAAAATTGCACAACATCCAGGTTACACAAAGAGTCAAACCATGTGGGTTGCACTACGCTGTATTGCTAATCTTACAATTTACAGTACAAATTGCAGCATAACCACTATGTGTTCTGCTTCTTCTATGTTGATAACACTAGAATCTGACAGAGCTTTCCAGAAACTGATGTCAGATTCGAGTGTTATCAACATAGAAGCAGTGAGATACTTAGTTTGTGGTTATGCTGCATCTTATTTTCACTCATACTGTACATATTAAGCAAGTCACCTGCTTACTTCTAAGATTTCGTCTCAACATTCACATGGTTCATGATATTGGCATTACCTAACTGAGTGAAAGATTCGGCACACTGATTGTGATTAAATACACATGTATCTCGAACTACTTTCACATGTTAAAAGTTACTTGCAAGTTTTCACTTCACTGCACACTACATATACACAGCAACTGAGACTATGCCCTGCCTCCCCCCCCCCCCCCCCCTAATGATATCGAACAGGCTTCACAGCAATTGCCGTAGAAGCACTAGTTTTCCACAGCAATTTTTTTGTCAAGGAAACAAGGATGAATTACCAGGATTGTGAAAATGAGTGATGATACCTGCAAAGCGAATTCCTTTTAACCCTTTACCCAATGTAGACGATATCAAAATTTATTATTTTAAATACCATTTTTTTAAATTTTTCAAAATATTTCAAGAAAACCATATCATGTGACCCCTTGTTGGAATCAGCTCGATGAACTCGTTCCAACGAGGGGTCACATGATATGGTTTTCTTAAATTTTTTTAAAAAATAATATTTTTTCAATTGCTAAATTTGCATATTATGCAGGCGGATGCGGCTGATTCGTTGGGTAAAGGGTTAAATCAGCCTGATGATTTGAGACTTGAAGAGTCTGGGTTAAAAGAACAAAAACAATTTTAAAATTTACTAAAAGGTTGTTTCCTTTCAAAAATGAGAGAATTATGTGTGGGCTCGTATGATAAAATAGATCTCTTGGAGATCCTACAGTGAAATACTGCCCTCATGATCAACATCTGTGCAATGTAAAAGAATGTGTTCCACTGTCCACTCCTATTGGCAAGGAACACACCCTGGTCGCATATTACCCTCTAATAAAAAGGAATGTGTAAGTCTTGTATGACTAATATGACATCATGAATTAATGATCTTTTCTACAAAGGTTACTGGCAGGATATTTATTATTAATAGTTGGTTGGAGGTAGGGCTGCACGATATTCAAAACTGAATACCGGTATCGGTATTCCAAAAAATACTGCGGTATACTGGTATATTGAAAACTGTTCAGATATATAAACACAAGTACCACAATCGGGACTTGAGGCATCACAGTCGGAACCAATTAGCACGCCTTGATGATGCGGTTCGAAAAATCTTTACCCAACGCAGTAGATATCAAAATTTATTATTTTCAAAATTAGTTTTTCAGATTTTCCCCAGATTTCAACAAAACTATATCATGTGACCCCTCATTGGAACGAGCTCGATGAGCTCGTTCCAATGAGGGGTCACATGATATAGTTTTATTGAAATTTTTGAAAATTATTTTTTCAACTGCTGAATTTGTATATTACGAGGGCACAAGCAGACGATTCCTTGGATAAAGGGATAATATTATTCATTCGGGTCTATAATTAAAAAACTCAAGACATCTTGAAAATCAAAGTTGTGGGTAAGTAAATAATGGCGATAAACCGATATTTTTGTAATTACACTGGTATTCAATCGATATTGGTTTGAATACCAGTATATATCGGTTTATCGATATACTGTGCAGCCCTAGTTGGGTGTGGTGGAGTTTGTTATTTGTCGCCCCATCCTACTCTGCCCGCCACATAGATATAAATGATGTAGTAGTTACTGATATGTGGTTTAAACTCACTGAAAGGAATTTTAAAATCAGAGAGGTTTGGATAAAGCCTCTTTTGCTGCACTGTCTGCTAATCCTGTTGAGTGAATACAATTTCCAAACAGAAAACCAATACCATAGCCTCAGTACAAATTTGACCAGTTAATTGCATATAGTTTATAGAGTAAACAACTCCTAAAAAAAATCCTGTAATATGTCAACAAGAAATAACCCTGACAATCAACAAATTCCCACTGTTAGTAGACCAATATGGTCTCAGTACATCCAATACAGACTTCTAGTCTATTATATCTCTATGAGCTCTGTCAAACAAGATATAATAATAGAATAAATGCTCAGTTTGTCTCTTTAATGTAGGAAATTGACCAAATCCCTGTTTCTGGTATACTCTTGTTAACTGCCAAATTTTCACCAGCAAACTGGCTATTTTCTATTAACAGGATAAAGCTATATTTCATTAGTGAAATAAAACAAAAAATGACTGGACAGGTTTTCCCAATTGGATACTTAATCTCATTTGCTATATTAAAGGTTAAAATGTTTGTAGGTGAAAACATGTGATATTAAATTTTGACTTTGTATTGCCTGAATCATCAAAACAAGTGATGTAACAGAAATAAACACTTGGGGACTAAGACAACTTATCCAAATTTCCACTGCACCAAAATCTTAAAGTCGAGTGGCAGGACATCGGTCTCAAGTCAAGTCTTGGCTGCCTATATAGGCAACCAAGACTTGACTAGAAACCCGGGTAATCTTTTCCAGTCTGGAGAACTTCTTAATGACTTCATGATGGATCATCTGTACATGCAACAAAGGAAGCAGCCCATTTAGGGTTAAATTATATAACCTTCATTTACATGATGGAACACCTGTACATTCAACAATGGAAGCAGGCCCTTTAGGGTTAAATTATATAACCTTTATTTACCTTCATCAATTCAGCATTCTGTAGCTGTACTGTCTCCCTCGTCTGTCTTTCTTTCTGGAGTTCTATCGAAATCTGATTCAACTGTCTTTTCTGCTCTCCTAAAGCATTCTCTATTTCCCTTTTTATTGCCCATTCATTCTCTGAATACTGAAGTTGTCTGTCTTGATTTACAGCTTCTCTGATCTGTCATTAGAGGAAACAAATGATCATAATAAGAAACAAGGACAATGGACAAAAACATGAAATCAAATCAATCAAATATTTATTTATTTATTGGTGTTTAACCATTTACCCAACGCAGACAATTTCAAAATTTATTATTTTAAATATCATTTTTGAAATTTTTTCCAAAAATTTCAACAAAACCATATCATGTGACCCCCTCTTTGGAACGAGCTCGTTCCAAAGAGGGGTCACATGATATAGTTTTGTTGAAATTTTTCCGAAAAATAATATTTTTTCAGCTGCTGAATTTGCATATTACATGGGCGGATGCGGGTGTTTCGTTGAGTAAAGGGTTAAGGTTGCATATTTCTACACAATGGCTAATTGTAACTGTAACATGGAAATGAAGTCAAGTCCGGCCAATTGTTGATACCCATGATGGCCATTTTAGAGGACTTCCACCTCCAGGTATTGGTGACTGGGTCCTATTTTACAAGTAAAGCAGAGCATGTTTGCCATAGTAAACAAAGCACTGTTACACTTCCCAGGGTTCCCATGGGGGAGATTAATTAAAGACATATTAGGCCTTAAAAAATTAAAAAATCTGTTTCTCAGGCCCTCCCGCATGGTCCTTTTGGCTGCCGCATGCTCTCTTTTTATAACCAATTTAAACTTAAAAAAAATAAAAATTAAATGGTTTATGTCTGATATTTTACCTAAGTTAAAAAAAATGATGAATTTGTCCCTTGAGTGCAAGAAGGCTTTGCAATGCTTTAGCACTGCAAAGCCTTCTTGCACTCAAGGGATGAAATACACCACTGCCCATGTTATTATGTAGATGATGAGGCCTAAAACTTGAACCAAGAACATGAACTTTTGATGGCAAAGAAGTAATTACTGAAATAAAAAATAAAATAAAAAAACGCTTGCACGCATGCAATTTCACAAATAATGGCCTGAGAAACAGAAGATCTACTTTGTGTGGCCTTATGCAACTACATGTGTCAAAATGACACATATGCACCTGCTAACAAAAAAAAGTCTGGAAAAGTGATTCTTTAAGTTTGCATATCATAAACTAAGTTCAAGGTCAATAACTCCATGGAAAATCATGTGACCGAGACCAAACTTGTACTCTATTGGTAGGTACCAACAACAAAGCCACATCCCAGAAATCAACCAATTATCTCAATGTATGGTGAAAAAACTCTGGAAAACAGTTATTTTGGAATTATGGACAGATGGACGGACAAGGGTAACACTATATGTCTTCATCCATTTTACGGTGGGGTATAAAAAGTAAATCAATCATTGAAATATCATACAATGGGATACCATTCTCACAGGACATAATCCTCAGAAATTCTAAAACAAAATTCTTCAGCAGAATGTTATTTCCTTTATTGATAATTTCAGTTCAGGACAAAATTTCTTTGAAAGCTCTCTGGGAAGATATTCATAAAGTGTCCCTTTACTTTCGACACAAAAAGAAAATGCTCTAACAGCTTTTTTTTATTTATTTTAACTCTAAAAGTTATGGCTTGAAAATAAAAGCAAAGCAAAGTGAATAAAATTAACTAGTAAAACTTGACAGTGATTTAAACCTCCACTTAAGGCATCAATTTTTTTGGTGGAAGAAAAAGTTGGTCATCCAGATATCACAATAAATACCAAATTAAGAATGACGTGGGGTCAGTAATAATACAATTCTACCAGGCCTGAAAATTTGACCCAATTCATGGGAATCAGTTTTCATTCTCACAAACTCCTACAATGAGAATCAATTTTGAGTTCTTAAATATTTTAGAATTTGAGAGTACTGTTATACCCTCGTCAGTGCAACCAATATGTCATATTCCATTGTAAAAAACCAAGTCTTTATTTTCAATATCATTTATGTACAATTTCCACCAGAACAAAACCTATTGTGAGACAACATAGATGACTGCTATAGTCCAGTGAAAAGATTTGAATGAAAACAAATCATAGCAACTTATGATTCAAAATCAAATCAAATCAAATCAAATCAAATTGAATCGAATCGAATCAAATCAAATAAGATTTGCAGTGCACTAGAAGAACACATGTTCAAACATACAGGCTTTTGGAGTTTTTGCTAATGGAAGTTAAAGTACCTGTCAGTGGTTTAAAGTGAAGTCTTGGCTGCCTGTACAGGACTTCACTTGACACCACTGCTAAGTCAAAGTGTTACCATATTATGAAAGAGCAAAAAACAAGATATTTTGTGGTCTTTAAGGACACTTTCAAATCTTTGACGGAACTCAAATGAATAATTGAGAGAATTAAAGTTGATTCTCACTGTTTATCTTGCCAGAATCGATTCTGATTCTCACATGAACTTTAAGCCCTGTCCTCTGCCCAGAATAACCCTACAGGCTAACGAAATCAATTTATTACTGAACATTCAGTGAATACAAAATATATTTTCTCGATTTGCTACAGACATTATTGTGTAAGACATTACATGCAAGCCTGTACAAACTGGGGAAATGGTCGTTGCATTTATCGTAAAAACAAACAGGGTGACAATCAAAGTAAAAATAGATTAGATGCCTCTATGGGATGTACTGAAGCCAGAAATGTCTATAAATGTGGGGAATACAGTTGTTGTTCGAGATTTTTTATTCAACCAGAGGTGTGACTGTCCCAAATGGGCCTATCCATACCCCTCGCCACCATGATTATCCTAAGACCAAATGGGGCATAGCTCTGGCAAATTAGGCTGCCGATCGAAACTGTAATCACATGTGCAGAGGTTCCCATGGTAGGGAACATCTATACCAAGTTTCAAAGGAATAGACCCACAAACATCTGAGAAAATCTGACAAAATTCACGCATTCTAAGATGAAAAGGGGCATAACTCTGGCCAAAAAAGTCCATCGAAACTAGAATTGCAGGTGCACAGGTTCCAATGGTAGTGAACTTCCATAACAAGTTTCAAAGGAATTGCCTCATAAACATCTGAGAAAATCTCAGGACAAAATTCAGGCATTCTAAGATGAAAAGGGGCATAACTCTGGCAAAAAAGTCTGATCAAAACTATAATCGCAGGTGCACAGGGTCCCATAGTAGTGAACATACATGCCAAGTTTCAAAGGAATTGACCCATAAACATCTGAGAAAATCGCCGGACAAAATTCTGGACAATTCAGGCACTCTAAGATGAAAAGTGACATAACTCTGTCAAAAAAGTCTGATTGCAACTATAATCGCAAGTGCACAGGATCCCATGGTAGAAAACATCCTATCAAGTTTCAAAGGAATCGATGCATAAACATCTGAGAAAATCTCCCGGACAAAATTCAGGCATTCTAAGATGAAAAGGGGCATAACTCTGGCAAAAAAGGCCAATCGAAACTATAATTGCAAGTGCACATGTTCCCATGGCAGTAAACATCCATACCAAGTGCACATGTTCCCATGGCAGTAAACATCCATACCAAGTTACATAGGAATCTACCAATAAACAAATGATAAAATCTCAGGACAAAATTCAGGCAAACTAAAATGAAAAGGAGCATAACTCTGGCCAAAAAAGTCCATCAAAACTATAATCACAGGTGCACAGGATTCCATGGTACTGAAGTTCCATACCAAGTTTCAAAAGAATAGCCCCATAAACATCTGAGAAAATCTCTGGACAAAATTCAGGCACTCTAAGATAAAAACAGGCATAACTCTGACAAAAAAATCTGATCGCAACTTTTATTGCAGGTGTACAGGATACCATGGTAGAAAACACCCATACCAAGTTTCAAAGGAATCGACCCATAAACATCGGAGAAAATCTCCAGACAAAATTCAGTGCCTGCTATTTCAAGTTAATTGCCGCTGCACAGGTTCCCATGGTGGTGAACAATCATTCCAAGTTTCATGTAGATTGGCTTCTAGACGTCTGAGAAAATCTCTGAACAAAATTATGTCTATGGATGGACGAATAGACGGATGGACAAGGTGATTCCAGAATATGCCCCAACACACACAACTCATTGCAGGGGTGGGTGGGGGGGGGGGGGGGGGTGGGGGGGGGGGGGGTGGTATAATTAACAGGAGTGGACTCTAAAACCTATACACAATTAACAGGTAAAATGTGTATTGAAGATATGGTAAGTTGTTTGGTGTTTGGAAGTCATGTAATTAATGTAATTAAAAGGGATATTCAACTAAGAGATAGCCCATTAAGTGCACTCCCCTGTATTCAAACATGTCATCACTTTTTTTTATATCACAGTACACTTTCAAAATTCATGACTTTTCCAAAATATCAACTTCATTTTGTCATTTTCCAAGAACTTACAAGGCCTGAAAAAAATTGTTTTAAAATTACAAGACTTTTCCTGGATTCCATGACCTGTATGAAACATTAGTAAAGTTAAACAACAGAAAAATGAATAAAACACAACACATGGGCAGGCACACACATCAGACAAGGACAAATAAACATGCAGATACAAACAGAGACAGACATTACCAAGGGGGTGAATAAAACACAATAGGAGGGCAGGCACACACACATCAGACAAGGATAAATAAACATGCAAATATAAACATAGACAGACATAACCAAGGGGGTGAAAAATGAATGCATGACACTTTTTTTTGAGAAATTTATTGTCACATTATTTTATTCATCAGGGTTAGTGAGCTCAATGGATAATTAAATCAGTTTTTGTGAATGTACAACACTTTGAAAGCAAATGATGTTGGTTTAAAAATGCAGAGTATAAAATGTTCAAATTATCTCCCTTGATATGCAGACCATTGGAGATTTTACCAACAGCACAACTGCCTTTGAAAAAGTTGGAATTGCTTCTCATGATCATGAACATACTTATTTTTTTAGTTCAGCCTGAATATTTTTATGACCATCAAAAAGAAGAGCAGTGAATCTGACAGAGAAACCTCTTACAATGTAGTTTTTTGCAGGAGAATTTATAATTGCTTCAGATGGTGTTCATCAGAGGTGTATTTATATAATTTGACTATTTCTTATTCATTTATTGGTGTTTAAGGTCACATGTTTCTGCACAATGGCTTATCATGACCATGACAGTTTTACAGGTGGAGGAAGCCGGAGTACCCGGAGAGAACCACCGAGCAATTATCAGCTCCCAAACATACTAACTCCACACAATCAGGGTTGGCATTGGTTGGTTAGTACCGAACGCCACCGAGCCCCCACGTGGGCAATGGGGGTGAAGTGTCTTGCCCAAGGACACAACACAGTTGCCACAGGTGGGATTCGAACCGAGGCCCTCTCGGCTTGCTACCTGCAACTCTACCAACTGAGCCACCACATTCCCATAATTTCACTAGCTTTGCAATTTATCCCATCCTTCAAACCTCTGCACACTGATGTCAAAATAGCAAAAATTTCAGACTCAGTCTGACAGTTTTTCTAATAATATAATCAGTGGTATAACCAATTCAGTCTTGTTTGACAGAGCTCTGTCAAACAAGTCTGAATTGGTTAAATTTCTAGTTGCATTATGGGAAAATGTGCTGCTTGAAATTTTGGTATTTTGACATCATTTAGCAGAGTGTTCAACTCCATCATTCAATTCATCTGCAATACTTCCTAGGCAAGCATCCAAAATAAGTAACAACTGTAAAATATCATTGGTTCTGCTCCACAGTTTTCCAGGCATTTCCAAAAATGACATGCCATACACTCTCTTCAAATGAAAATATTCTATAACTTTCTTATCTAACCCATAACATGTATTACATTTCCCAAATCCACAAAAAGCATATAACACTATCTGACTAAGTACAAATAAACAATCTGAATGTGGGTGGAATAATTTACTGTCAAAGGCAAGACTTCAACCTGCAAAATGGCATGAAAAAACACTGAAACCAGTTATTTTCAGCCACCAAACAGCCTCAAAAGCAGAATTTTACCACCCCCACCTACTTACCCCTGGAGCATAGCATCCCCTGTTTCTAAAATGCAAGAAAAATTTTTTACATGTTTCCATTTCATTTTTTAGTTACATGTCTAGTAACAAACCCCTGTAAAAATTACATTTTAAAAAATAGCCAATTTTTCGAAGTCACTGTTTCCCATAATTCATCTGGTAATTGACCCCTATGTATCCAACTCCAACTTTGGGACCAAAAATTCTAAAATAAGTGACAACTGTGAACATCATTGTGGTTTGAAGACCAAGTAGTCTCCCTTGATGCACTGGATTCATAAACTGCATCAAAACAATAAAGTTTTAGTATTCTCAAAGAGCTCTGGAAAAACAAGTCTGAATTGGTTAAATTTCTAGTTGCATTATGGGAAAGATTTTCTGCCTGAATTTTCAGTATTTTGACATCATTGAGCAGATTGTTCAACTCTATCATTCAATTCTTCTGCAATAATTAGTTACAACAGTGAACAACATTAAGGTTTGAAGACCATGTAGTCTCCCTTGATGCTTTGGATTCATTAAATGCTGCACAACAATTAGGTTTAGTATTCTCCCTTGATTTGTTCATAAAACTTAATGGTGTTACAGTATTAACTCCTTGCATGCTGCTGGCGGATATTCCAGGACATGATTTCTCTAGCCTCTGAAATAAGTATAATTTGGGCGCATTTAATCAAAATTTCCCCCCTGTAAAGTTTATGGATTTTTGCACCAGTGGTTTCATGATTTAAATTTAGATGAATATTTTTCATCAAATCTAGTCATGGCTGCTTCAGAGCAGCCATGACTAGATTTGATGAAAAAATATCTTGAAAATACCTAGCGGGTTAAGAGTTAAATGTATTCCCATAGGCATCCATTGTAATGTAGGATAGCATTTTTTAATTTCAGCCTTCAAAAATCTTTTCCAAGTTCAGAAAAAAGAGAGAAAATTGGACAAGATATCAAGTATCAACCACAAGCACATTTGGGGGCGAAAATTCTATAAAAAAAACCCTAAACACCCACACACACCCACACACAATTTTTGGCCTCAAAATTGATCAAATCACCCCCATTTTTCTTTGACATATGAACAGAAAGCTTTGAAAGCTTGGCAGAAGGCAGCATTTCAACTAGAAGGGGTATTAGTACCCCGTGGCTCACCAACAGGTGGCCAATGTAAAGTGTCACTGTCCAAACCTGCACACAAAAGTAAAAAATTCAAGTAAATAAGCATGGAAATGGTTAAATAACATATTACTATCCCTGAAAAGTATGCTAACATTAAATTGGAAAAAAATAAAAATGAAAAAATATCAAAACCTACACACAAAAGTTCAAAATGTAGAAATGCGGATGCCGACATGAGGGCTTTCCCACATGCTCACACAACTATCGTTTGTGAGCCAAACAGGTGTTAATTAAAGAGGCCCAAAAGTAAATTATTCAAGTATAGAAGCAAATAGAAAAGTTCTAATAACTACATTCAGATACATAGTGGAAAAATTGGCACACACATCTTCTCATTATTCAAAATGTTGCATTCAATTCTTATGTGACTGTCTTCTACACTCAAAATGTATCGAAATGCGATGCAGAATAGGTCATGAATTACTGTGAATCAATGCAACATTGACAAATTGTCCCCTGAGTTCCAATGTGTGCTCTGTGCCAGTAGGCACAGAGAACACATTGGAACTCGGGGACGAAAGGTTAATAGATTTTCAAGGCAGTCCCAAACAGATCCAGAAATCAAGGGTTGCAAAAAATTGCCCTCCTCAATTTTTTCTAGGTGTGCAGTAGGCGGGTGGCACTCCTGCACATCTAAAGATTGGGGCACACATCCCACATTACATTTTCATCTATTATTTAAGACAAAACTTGCTGGTGAAAAAGTTAACATTTTCCTCTTTTATGACTATGTAATTTAACCGGTAAATATCACTACTGTTTGACGATCTTTTCCTGGTCCCCTCCGATTCTGTATCACTATAATATGACAGACTATTTACGGATGCATTCGAAATTCACATAATTAGCTGTTCTGGTCACAGAGAGTACTTTACGCCGAGCTGGAATGGGCGTGGTCACACAGCGGTCCGGG
Organism: Pictodentalium vernedei; assembly: GCA_031216915.1. Classification (NCBI taxonomy): domain Eukaryota; kingdom Metazoa; phylum Mollusca; class Scaphopoda; order Dentaliida; family Dentaliidae; genus Pictodentalium; species Pictodentalium vernedei. Next base: position 469,258,313 of record CM062294.1, on the reverse strand, counting down.
TTTCTTTTATCGTAGTCATATTTTTTATTGTATTAATGCGCATCTGGGGATTCCCCAGATATATGCACCTGTTACAAAAATAAGTGTAAACAAAAACATTTCTTTTTTACTTCAATCCAATTTATCTAAAAAGGTTGGGGGAATTGTTAATGCTTGCGTGGCATGTGATGCTGAACTAGAAGTCATATAATAAACCTTTTATCACTACAGTGAAGTGATCTGGGTCATCGCATCACGTCTATTTGAGGTCAGATCACTGGATCAAACTCGCTGCCTTTGGCAGTGCTTTGAATCTGGCGATCTGACCTCCTCAACTTGACATGATACTATGACCCAGATCACTTCACTGTAGCAATAATATTATGCATTTATCTACTGCATGTTTCAAGATGTCATGGTCGTTATCAGCAAAACCAGACCTTACACTCTAAAGCATAGAATATATTACACAGACACACGTCCAATCAAAATAATTTCTAGGGTAACAAAAAAATATCTGTCTCAGTTTTTCATTTCTGTGAAGTTATTTTAACTATTTAAGGCCTAAAAAAAATTAAAAATCTGTTTCTCAGGCCCTCCCACATGGTCCTTTTGGCTGCGGCTTGCTCTCTTTTTATAACCAATGTAAACTTAAAAAAAAAAAAAATTAAATGGTTTATGTCTGATATTTTACCCAAGTTAAAAAAAACTGATAAATTTGTCCCTTGAAAGCAAGAATGTTTTGCAATGCTTTGGCATTGCACAGACTTCTTGCGCTCAAGGGACGAAATACACCACCACTCATGCTATTCCATAGATTAGGAGGCCTAAAACATAAACCAAAACATGAACTTTTGATGGCAAACAAATAATTACAAAAATAAAAAATAAAATAAAAATGCCGATAGGATCACTGATCCAATGTCGAGTTGTGAAAGCACAAAAGTGAGTTTAATCATTATCAATATATCGCCCAGAAACCAATTGTTTACAATTTACTATGTGAAGGGTCACTGTGACCTTGACCTTTGACCTAGTGATTCCAAAATAAATAGGGCTGTTTCTTGCACCAATGCCAACCTACCTATGAAGTTTCATGAACGTAGGTGGAACCACTGTCAAATTATCATCTTGAAACCAATTGTTTACGATTTATTATGTTCAAGGTCACTGTGGCCTTGTCCTTTGACCTAGTGAGTCCAAAATATATAGGGGTCTTCCACTCACCTAGGCCAACCTACCTATGAAGTTTCATGCATGTGGGTCAAACCATTATCAAGTTATCGTCCGGAAACAAATTGTTTATGATTTACTATGTTGAAGGTCACTGTAACATTGACCTTTCACCTAGCAAGTCCAAAATAAATAGGGTTCTTCCTCTCACTGATGCCAACCTACCTATGAAGTTTCATGAACATGGGTCAAACCATTATCAAGTTATCATCTGGAAACCAATTGTTTTGATTTACTTTGTTCAGGAGCACTAGACCTTGACCTTTGATCTGGCGAGTCCAAAATAAATAGGGTACTTCCTCTCACGAAGGCCAACCTACATATGAAGTTTCATGAATGTGGGTTGAACCGTAGTCAAGTTATCATCTGGAAACCAATTGTTTACAATTTACTATGTTCAAGGTCACAGTGACCTTTGACCAAGCAAGTCCAAAATTAATAGGGTTCTTCCTCTCACTGATACCAACCTACCTATGAAGTTTTATGAACATGGTTTGAACCATTATCAAGTTATCATCCGGAAACCAATTGTTTACAGCCGCCCACCCGCCATTCATCAAACTATAAGTCGAGTTTGACTTCGTCACAACTCGACTAAAAAACCACTCGCCCGCATGCAATTCTACAAGGAATGGCCTGAGAAACAGAAGATCTACTTTGTGTGGCCTAATAATATCTATTTAAAAATCATGAAAAAAACAACAGGTTGTTTTTTTCTGCTAGTCGACATTAGTTTTAATTTTGATGTACCGCATGTAACAAAAATCAAAATTTCAAAGTGATAATAAAAATAAATAATCTCTCAGAGAGGTGAATGAATTATAATGTCCAGGGAATAACTTTCTCACCTTCTCTGGTATGTCTTCCTGTACCTGTTTCTCAAGCTGCCGTTTTTCTTCCTCCTGACACCTTAATACACTTTGAAGCTGGACTATTTCATCATTTTTACTCTAAAAGTCAAGGGAATTAGCAAAACTATACACTATACATCTAATGATTATATAAGTTCTACATCTATAACAAGAAATGTTAATACATCTAGCATGCACATTTTCTCTGCTTCTTGCACTCACTTGTCCCAATGATATAATCTGCTGCTACTGGCATTCCACAAAAAGCATCAGTATGCAAGACCTTCTAAATACTCTATAATACAATAGTGGGTATTAGTGTCTCTTTGACTGGTGGGACCTGCCAATTCATTTATTGATGAGGGTGTGGGGGACTCCCCCCACAAATTCTCTGGGAAACACTGAATGCTCCAAGAGGAAATCTGGGGCTTGCATCATCCACGACACATTCCGAAAGTGTTCAGACCATACATGGTGTTCAGAAGTATGGACTTGTCTTGTGAAGAGGCAATAACCTAAATAATTGAGTTCCATGTGTGGCATTATCAAGTTATTTTTTCAAATGGGTGATTGAAGGTCCTCTGTTTATAAAATGAAGACCTAGAATGCAGGTGAGACCTAAGTGATGCGGGTGAGTTGAAATTTTGCCATGCTAAGAGTTGATTACCATAAAAAAACATCAGTTGAACACATTGACCAAGATAATAAGTTCTCAATTTTGTGAAAAAGCACAAGAAGGACAAGCAACATGTCAGCTGAAGGTCCTTAACTCCTTGCATGCTGCTGGCAGATATTCCTGTGTAGGACACAAAATCGCTTGCCACTGAAATAAGTATGAGTTTGGCACATTTAACTAAATTTCTCTCCTGAAAATTGAACAAACTTTTTGACCAATGATTTCTTCAGTGAAATTTAGATGAATTTTCCATCAAATCTAGTCATGGCTGCTTCACAGCAGCCATGACTAGATCTGATGAAAAATATTTTCAAAATACTTAGCGGGCTAAGAGTTAAACTCTGCATGTGCCTCATATACTTTTATATCAATTTTTGACTTACTGTCTGGGTGGAGCTCTACTATTATTGGCACTTTACCCAATACAACACACAAATCCAACCAATGTTAAAAAATCCAGCAAGAGGATCACAGATCCAGAAGCCGAGTTTTGACATTAAATTCTGAAGAAATAAGCTATTTGTAGCAATAGTGACCTTGACCTTGGGGCCCCAGACTCCGAAATTGATAGGTGTCTTCCCTTCCTATAGGGTAACCTGTGGTATAAGTTTGTTGAAGATACACGGAAAAGAACTAAAGTTATTGCCCGGAAACCAATTTGTCACAAAATATTCTATTTATAGTAACAGTGACCTTGACCTTGGAGTCCCAGACTCCGAAATCAATAGGTGTCTTCTTTTCCTATAGGGTAACCTCTGGTATAAGTTTGGTAAAGGTGCGTCAAATGGAACTAAAGTTATTGCCCGGAAACCAATTTGTCATAAAATATTCTATTTATAGTAACAGTGACCTTGACCTTGGAGTCCCAGACTCCGAAATCAATAGGTGTCTTCCCTTCCTATAGGGTAACCTCTGGTATAAGTTTGGTAAAGGTGCGTCAAATAGAACTAAAGTTATTGCCCGGAAACCAATTTGTCACAAAATATTCTATTTATAGTAACAGTGACCTTGACCTTGGGGCGTGAGACTCTGAAATCGATAGGTGTCTTCCTTTCCTATAGGGTAACCTCTGGTATAATTTTGGTAAAGGTACATCAAATAGAGAACTAAAGTTATTGCCCGGAAACCAATTGTTTACGCCCGCCGCCTGCCCACCACTTCATCAAATTATAAGTAGAGTTTGACTTCGTCAAAACTTGACTAAAAAACTGTCATTCAAATTGTATTATTTTAAAAATATTTGCTTGTGAAACATAGGTTATGAGCTGTTATGGAAACAAGCTTATTCAGTTCATTTCAGTGGGGTCATAATCTGTTTCAAATGATAAAATTATTTGCCATTAATTTGGAAAAAAATTATTGTGAGATCACGGAGTCGTGTTAGGTAGAGGGGTAATGGTATTCAAATGGTATTCAAATTCAACATGTTTTTTACAAGCCACAAAGGTTGCTTCAAATTGACATTTTAAATGCTTGAATTTGATAATTTTCTGATAATCAACCAATAAAATCAACATCATAATCAAAAGCCACTAATATTGCTCACATCAACTAACATGCAACAATTCTAACAACAATTCTAAAACATTCAAATGACAAGACATGCAAATAAGAAGCAATCCAATAATCCTTGTGTTATTAATTCAGTCAGTAATAAGATTATTCTACGTGATGGATAAATATTTAAATTTTAAAGTAAATTTCCTTTCTTTTTATACCTACCACAATTGTTTACTACAGGCTTGCACTACAGTGCACTGGATACCGGAAGCCATGGATGTGTATTAGGAGAAGAGAGTCCCCTACTGGGTGTGTGCCTGTAGCACTTGACCCAGTTTTGGCTTATTTTTTCTTGGTGCTTTTGCACAACTTTTCCACTGTGGTGCAAGCCTGTAGTAAACAACTCTGAGGTAGGCTGATAGGCCTTGGCTCGAGTTGTATGTACATCTAGGGGAGCCAAAGGAAATGCCAGTCTCCTACCAAAGATTTGGTTGGAAATGTTTTGTTCTACAAATTTTTGACCAAATCAAGAAAAACAAACAAAAATAGCATCTCAAATTCAAGGTTCTCAAATTTCTTTTCTGACAGGTAAGATTCTATATGGAAATATGTAAAGCTAAATTGGACCAGATTGTGATCCGGATGACATTGTTGGTCCACTTTTGTATCCATAGCAGAGTACTCTGCCTGTACTGTGTGTGAGAGATCAATTTATACTTTGCCCTGTTGAAGAATAATTGAGGGTATGACTTTCAACAAAAGAATTAACAACACAGTCTGCTGATGACATATTCAAAAGAAATCTTAATTTGGCACAAGGCCAAGCCAGAAAATAAGCAGACTGCCATCTGCAGAAATGAGGTCCCCAGAGGGTGAATTTAGTGCATAGTGGGGAACCTCAAAATTTACCCTCTGTGAACCTAAATCTGAATCAGGGTCTCAAAACTAAACTAAACAGAAAAGAGGTACCCAGAGGATGTCAGACTGCTTATTTTCAGGCCTTCTCAAGACACAGGCTGTGTCAAAGGCATGCCATTCTACTGAAATATAAGTTCATGTAAATGCATATGCAGTTATTTCCCTTTAACTTATAAAGAGAATGGCAGAGTATTTGTGATGAAGATGTATTACACAGAAAAGAGCCAGCCATTTGCCAATACCTACATGTAAAAACTACAAAAATTAATGATTTAGTAACTATAGGTTGGTTTTATGAATCATTCAGTGCAACAGGTTGTTTTACAGAAATAAAATTTGTCTCAAATTTCAACATCATCTTATGCATCTTATTTCCAATTTATCCAGCATTTGCAACAATAGGCAAAATAATTATATGGAACTGCTGGGGTTTTTAACCCTTTACCTAACATTAAAAGCAAAGGAGAGTTGCAAAAAATATTCTTGAATAACTAATTTTTTCATTTTGTGTCTCAAAAACATAGGTTATGACCCCTCATTGGAACAAGCTCGATGAGCATGTTCCAAAGATGGATCATAGCCTATGTTTTTGAGACAAAAAATGAAAAAATAATGAAAATTAATTGGCGATTTTTTAGAATAGTGCTGGCTGGTTTTGGCCATTACGTTGGGTAAAGGGTTAACTAAGTTATTCTTCAACAGATTCTGTGCACATCCACTTGTGCAAAACTAATATTTTTGAGAAATCAACATGTACTTATCAGACCTGTACAACTGGATGATAAATAATCATTTCATTCACCCCTACTTTTTGCATAAAAATGCAAGATGAACAAAGTTTTGTTTGCCTGAATTTCTGAAACTTATTCAAATAAGAACATATTCCCAAATTGCCCCTGGTATCAAGCCTGCAAAGCATTTTATTTTTAGTGTACACCATAACAGTTATCAACAGTTCAGAGCCTTCTTCCCAAACTTGGTATCTGTCAGAGTTTCAGGTCCAAAAGTGTAGTGTGCCATTACTACAACGTTATATACTATTCAAAACAAGTAGGGGATATTTGATAAAAGTGAGATATATGCAGAAATATATTTATTTTTTCACCAAAAATACAATTGAGGCATTGCAGTGTGACATCTGGTGAATGATTTCAACAATAGTTGGGTGTCTGACAAGCATACATTCCATGCAATGAGCTGTAGAAGACATGGATGGTCAGCCAGAGAATTTACCACACTTAGTCCAAGACATCAATACCTTGTAAATCCTCCACGGTTTGCGAGATAAGCACGGATCCAACGTGGCATGCTCCTCACCAAACGTCCAACATCAGCTTGACTGATGGTTTTCCATTCTTCCTGCAGTGCAGCGGCGAGTTCCTCGACATTTGTAGGGGGTTGTTGGCGTTGTCATAAACGCCTGCTAAGCATATCCCAGGTGTGCATGATTGGTGAACAGTCTGTACTTAGTACTGGCCAAGGTATTGTAGTGATGTTCTACTCCTGGAGGAACTCTGTAGCAATATGGGCCCTGTGGTGCTCTTGCATTGTTATCTTGGAAAATGAATCGACAACTGTGACATCGTGCAAATGGCACCACATGAGCTGCTCACATGTTGTCGCGGTAGTACTGCCCTGTGACAGGCCCTTGAGGACATATAATGCTGTTCTGCTCATCATTGTTATGCCTCCCCATACCATAACCGATCCACCACCAAAATAATTGTGTTGCCTACTGGTTATGTCATGGTATTGCTCGTTCCGCCACTGCCACACTCTGTTTCACCTGTCATGGAAGTCGAGAGTGAACCTTGATTCATCGGAAAACAATACGTTGCTCCACCAACGATTGTCCCAGCGCTGTCGTGCTCCACACCAATTACACCTTGCAGCGGTGTGACGTTCAGTCAGACATGGAATTAATCGTGGTCATCGAGCGTACAAATTCCAGCTGTGTAAGTGATTTCAGATAGTCTGACCACTGACTCATACAACTGTCGCTCAGTGCAGCTGCTGTCCAATTTCCGAGGCACATTGATGGCAGTTATGTAATGCTGTGGTTCAGATGAAACGATTCTGGTTAGCAGTTGGTGCCCTTGGATGACTTGACAGATGTCTGTCATCAACACTGTCTGTCTGATGGTAGCATGACCACAACCTGCTAATCACCGATTGAGTAACATTGAGAATTTGAGCCACTGCAGTCTGTCTGTTGCCAGCTTCCAACATGCCAACAGCACGTAAATGTTTGTCACATGTCCATCTTCACATACCTCAAAAGTTACGTTTCGACCAGAAACTATTGATGAACAAGTTTATACCAAGAAAAGAATGATGAGAGCTCTGAAAAAGCCCGTCCAGCACAAATGAAAAATTGAAAACGTACCCCACAGACATTAATGCAGTGCTCGTGCGAAAAACCTGCACAAAATTTTGTGGGCTGCTGACATTCATTATCCACACTAAACTTGGTAACATACTGTGTCCAATCATGCGTATCCAATACGATTTTCAAAAAATATCAACATCAGTTTGGACATCCCCTACTTTTTTTGAATAGTATATATATATATTATGTAAGTAAACAAAGCAGCAATACTCAACTGAATTCCATACCCTGTAGAAAGTGCATGTTGGTTTCTATTTACTCATTGAAGTCCAGAAATATATTTAAATGCTATAAGTCTAGAAATATATTCAAATGCTATAAGTCTAGAAATGTATTTAATCCTTAGGGGCCTAATTCCGACTTTGATAACTTTTTAATGCAAAGGAACAGGTGCCCTAACACACATTACTTGGGTAAACTCAAAACTTGTCAGTTGTTTCTAGGGAAGTCTTGGCTGCCTCTATAGGCAGCCAAGGCTTGACTAGAAACAACTGCAAAGCCACTGGAGATAGACTTTCAAGGTATAGGGAAAATGCATAAAAATCTCCAGGCCCTTATCCCTTTACCCAACACAGATGATTTCAAAACTTATTATGTTAAATATCATGTTTTACATTTTTAAAAACAATTTCAACAAAACCATAACAAGTGATCCCTCTTTGGAATGCACGCGACAAGCTCGTTCCAAAGAGGGGTCACATGATATAATTTTGTTGAAGTTTTTCGAAAAATAGTATTCTTTCAGCTGCTGAATTTGCATATTACGCGGGCGGATGCGGGCGATTCGTTGGGTAATGGGTTATCTGGTAGAGTGCTTAATTATTTTTGGTCATCAAAATTTGTTCATACCTCTTTGCCTTGTTACAATTCGTGAGCGAATGCCTATGGGCACTCTCTCATGATTTGTAACAAGGCAAATCCTAACAGACAAAATTATTTAACTTCAAAGGTAGTATGAAGCTCATTTACCAAAAATGATGCCTTTAAGTTGAAGCACTTGCTCTTCATAATAAAGCCCAAATATGGGCTTCCAGCACTCTACCAGTTAACGGTTAAATGCTATCTGCCACTATGAGAGGCCAAGGTTAAATTACACATCATGTGATAAAAAGAATCTCAAATTGATTACGGTTTGACATGACATTTCTGAATCCTCTTCACTAAAGTTGATTTGAGCCTTGATAAACTTCCACTCTGATAGATTTTAGTGTACTTTGCAGATATTTTATATGAAATCACGACTTATTAGGGTTTCTCTATTTATCATATGACTCATCTGTTTTGTTCACTTTAAAACATTTGATATTTTGTTTTCATATTAATCAGTGATAAATAAAGCCTTCCGTCAATTTCATTGGCCAATTTCACAATTAGACTATTTGATTGGCTGGACAAAATAAAACTGGGCCATGTTTTCATAATTTGCATAATTAGAGTTGGGAGCTTTCATTGGTCAATTTCAAAACTGGACAACTTGATTGGCTAAACAAAATACAACCGGGTGACATTTGCATAATTTCAGTAGGGAGAATTTACATTATCTGTCCTATTTAGGGTGGGTTATATTGTATTAATCTTTTACCTACAAGAAAAACGCCATTCATTTTTTTTATATGTTCACTTTTTGCTTCCAAAACATAGGTTATGACCCCTCATTGGAACGAGCTCGATGAGCACGTTCCAATGAGGGGTCATAACCTATGTTTTGGAAGCAAAAAGTGAAAACTTTTAGTTACACGAAGATGTTTTTTCCAAGTGCCGTCTGCAACTGAAGTAAGGTGATGGGTTAAAAAGTCATAGTAAGTGGCTAATTTGTGCGTGTGTGTGTCATATGATAAATAGAATATGAAATGAGTGTTTTTCTCATATAATATTTATGAAACTCGTCTGAATTTTCCGTTTGGGCTCGTCATAGGCTCGCTAAAACGGAAAATTCCAAGACTCGTTTCATAAATATTATATGAGAAAAACACTCATTCCATATCCTCTATTTATGCAATACTTTTTCAGCTACCATTTTTGAGAACTTCCACCCAGCATTGGTGACCAGGTCATATTTTACCAGTAAAACAGCGCTTGTTTACCACAGTAAACAAGCACTGCTTCACTTTCTAAGGTTCCCATGGGGAACATGATTTGGCTAAGCACACTGTGCCACATCACTCCAGATTCAGCTAGTGTGATTTATTTATTGGTGTTTAAGGTCACATATTTCTGCTCAATCGTGCTAATCGTGACCACAACGTGGAGATAAAGTAAAGTTTAGTCAATCGTTTATAGCCATGTTGCCTATTTTAGAGGATTTTCACCCCAAGCATTAGAAACTGGGTCCAATTTTACAAGAAAAACAGCACTTGTTTACCACAGCAAACAAGTACTGCTTCACTTCTCGATGTTTCAATGGGGGAGCCAGTGTGATAAAGTGTCTAGCCCAGAAACAGTGTAAAGGACATGGGGTTGATTCACACCCTTGACCAGGACATGTGCACTTACAAAGATATCTAAATTCCATGACAGGGTACAGTACAGAAATCGTGGACTGAACACTTTCCACGGGTGAGCAATATTTCCACGGATGCAATAATATTAGATTCCAAAGACTAATTATAGCAATAATCAGCGAAAATTTAATGAAGTACCGTGTACAACCTGGTGCTTTATTAATTAAAATTTTGCCGATGATTTTTATTACCTGCTAAATGCATTCGTGGACATCACTGCCCATGCGTGGATTATGACCAGTCTGTTACGACTGTACTGTAATGCTACTGTAGAGACTGTACTGTAATGAAGTTGTAGTGTAATGAGACTGTAGAGGGACTGTACTGTAATGAAGTTGTAGTGTAATGAGACTGTAGAGAGACTGTACTGTAATGAAGTTGTAGTGTAGTGAGACTGTAGAGAGACTGTACTGTAATGAAGTTGTAGTGTAATGAGACTGTAGAGAGACTGTACTGTAATGAAGTTGTAGTGTAATGAGACTGTAGAGAGACTGTACAGTAATGAAGTTGTAGTGTAATGAGACTGTAGAGAGACTGTACTGTAATGAAGTTGTAGTGTAATGAGACTGTAGAGAGACTGTACTGTAATGAAGTTGTAGTGTAGTGAGACTGTAGAGAGACTGTACTGTAATGAAGTTGTAGTGGAATGAGACTGTAGAGAGACTGTACTGTAATGAAGTTGTAGTGTAATGAGACTGTAGAGTGACTGTACTGTAATGAAGTTGTAGTGTAATGAGACTGTAGAGAGACTGTACTGTAATCAGACTGTACTGTAGTTTTGGCAATCTGTTTTTCTGTAATTGTTCCATACCAATAACTTATGCTAAAACGTTTCCATTGCCCTGTACATCACTGAACTACAGTGCACACATGAAGGGCTCGTATTTTTGCCTCCAAAAGGACGGACATCTATGTACATTTTTACTTTCTAGACCAATGTGGAGCTGGCAAGAAAATCTGAAGTTCATATTTGCTTGTTGAGTCATATTTAAATAGTTCAAGCATGATCAATATTTTGAGAATTCATTTTAAAATCTCATATCTTTTATTTTCTTGACTTATGACTCACAGGAAGCTTACATTAAACCTGTGTCTAGTGGCTTAAAACTTTACCTAATGTAACGGCCATATTTGACTAGTACTATTTATAACTACTGCCATTCAAGTTTTGGGTTTTTTTTTAAATTTAAAAAAACCTTATGAGGAGACCAAAATTCTATGCTTTATTTACGCAGACTGATTCATCCTTACACTGAACATGTTATAACTACTGGATGAAGAAGAAGAATTACTGGGATAAAATAAAAACTTGTCAGATACTTACAGATATTGCAGCAGTTTGCTCATTTCGAAGATGGTTTAATCTGTCTTCAACTCTGTACAATGCTTCCTTTTTCTCTTGTTCCAGTTCTGTACGTAACTGCTCCAATGCAAGTTGCTTTTCAAGAAAACAGGACTCTCTTAGTTGAACCATGGCAGTGTCCTAAATTGAAATTATGAAATAACAACTTGCCCTTATCTTTCTCACAGAATCGTTTCTTATAAAATACAGGTTCTTATAAAAATACATGTTTCATTGAAATAGGCCTTACAGCCTGTCAGGCCATGTCCTGAGGCAGATATGAGTGCAACTATGCTCATTAGCTCCTATGAAAGCAGCTAATGTCAGTGGGTTTAACCCTTTACCCAATGCAGATGATATCAAAATTTATTATTTTAAATATAATTTTTTTAAAAATTTCAACCAAACCATATCATGTGACCCCTCGTTGGAACGAGCTCAACGAGCTCGTTCCAACGAGGGGTCACATGATATGGTTTTGTTGAAATCTTATGAAAAATAATATTTTTTCAACTGCTGAATTTGCATATTACGTGGGCGGATGTGGCCGATTCGTTGGGTAAAGGGTTAAACGTTACAAAACTTAAAGTAAAGATATTTTTAGAGTAATCAGAAATTATTACTTCTGACAATAAAACATTGTGCACACCCCAAAGTCCAATCAAGCCAAAGACCATGTAAATTTCTACAAGGATTAACCTATTAGGCCTATTTCTGACTTTCACGAACAACACAGACTCAGAACAGGCACTCAGAAATGCAATCCACAAGAAATGCCTCCAAAGAGCCAAGACTTGACTTGATATCACTGCTTAGCCACCTGACTTTCAATCTGTAGTGTACTTCAATTACTGTGAAATAGTCCAGGCCTTCAACTCTTAACCCACTAAGTTTTTTAAAATAAAAATAGTTTTCATCAAATCTAGTCATGGCTGCTGAACAGCCGTTATTTATCAAGGTTAACAGAACTTTCAAGAGCCAACCTCATGTAGGGTAGTTTTGTGGGTGGAGGAAGCTGGAGTGCCTGGAGAGAACAACCCAGCAGTGGCAAGTAATGTCAGACTACTCAACGTACCAAAACTGCACAAGCAGGGTTAGCACTGATTGAAGGTAAGTGAACAACTGTCATGCAGTACACCTTAGTGCACAGCGCCCTCCACATGGACAATCAGGATTAAGTGCCACACCCAACGACACAATGCAGTTGCCCCTGGCGGTAATCGAACCGTAGACCTTTTGGTTTGAAGTCCAGTGTCTTAACCACTGAGTCAGTGCACTCCCAGGGATTTTGTTAAATCTTTCCAAATTATGTTTATTTCAGAGGAAGGATTAGCAACCAACATTATGCATAGAGTAACTCTTAAGTTGCTGAGTATTTTATTGAATCTCATAAAATCAAATCATGGCTCTTAAAAAATCCAACACAGTTGTGCATTAAGAAATCATAAAAAAGAGATCAACTCCTAATTGTAAGGGTATATTTTAACAAGATCCAGAAATACTGTTCTTGTATATTGCTGGGAGATGTTGATTTTGCAGCTTCGGTGTCGGTTCAATTTCGGGAAAAAAAACTGGTTTTGGGTTCAGTTTTCTGTGTGTTAAGTACAGATAGTAAATAACAACACTTCAGGCTCCTTGACTCTTTACCTAACATGAAAAGCAGACGACACTTGCAAAAAAAAATTACTGAATAACTAATTTTTTTCATTTTTTGTCTCAAAAGCATAGGTTATGACCCCTCATTAGAAGGAGCTCAACGAGCTTGTTCCAATGAGGGGTCATAACCTATGTTTTTGAGACAAAAAATGAAAAAATAATGAAAATTAAGTGGCGATTTTTTTAGAATAACGCTGGTCGTTTTGGCCGTTATGTTGGGTAAAGGGTTAACTTAAAAATCTTGCCACAAAAGTCTTATCTGTATTGGGTTCAGCCTAACTTCTCTGGGTTCTAGGAGATCAGTTGCTAAGTCTAATCAGGGTAACAAATGCATAAGGTTCCTCAAAATTATGTTGTGTTCCCATTGTCACACTTTCTCCCTCACTGACTCGTCTGGTTCACGAGTCAATAAGGGAGAAAATGTGACAATGAGAACTCAGCGTATTTGCCCCTTTACCAGATAGACTAAGTAACAAGAGTCCATAGTGGTAGCTAGTCCAGTTCCATTCCAGTGAGATAGTTTGATCACTTTGTGCATAAACACAGTAAAACTGTTTGGCCATTTTTTAGTGGGTCTTGTGGTTCGATTTTCCGGTTTGCCACAAAAACCAGAACAGTACCAGAAAACTGAAAAACCACCCAGCCTTATTCTAGTAGGTAACAAGGTATTATTGTTCCAGGCAAGAACCATCAGCAGGCAAAGAGTTAAGTACTAGAATTGTATGTTTTAATACTGGTAGATTCTTACCGTTTCTTTCCTCAGCTGCTGTAGTGACTTTTTATGATCTTCGGTAACATCATCTAACAGAGCTGATTCCTTTGCTACTTTCTGATTCAAGTCAATAATGTTGTCCCTAAAAAATAAAGTTCAGGTGATGAGTTCATCATGAATGCATATAACATATCTAAAACACAGAGGGAATTTTTAGAGAGCGACCTAAAGCCAATTGTTCATATTTGCACAGATGTCTTTTTGACAATGCAGACTCCAGAGCAACTGCGTATCACATGATTAATTTTTTTCAAAATGGCTGTTTTTTAACCAAAGATGGAAAGTGTAATCGATGTATGACTTGCGATACCCCCAAAAACAAATGCAATCCAGTCCAAATTATACTGTAGAAATGTGAACAAGTCAATTTTCAATCTAAGGAAATTGGTAAAAAGGGCACACAGTTGATATATTTGACAAATAATGTGTGAATGCTCCCAGTCAGTCAACTGCAAAAAATTACTGTTGTTTTAACTGGAAGGACTCTGAACATATTGGGGTAGGCATGGAGATATAATAACTTATATCACTACACGATAATCACATACACATTTAAACCACACCCCAGATCCAATTCAAGGCACCAGTGTTGAATACTTCCTATGTAACAAGCTAGGCTCTAATAATTTCTAAGCCACACCTCAGGCCTAACTGGGTTCTACGCATAGGTAGATATTTTAGGAGCATGAGAAAAAGTGTATTTCTGTCGCAAATAAGATGCATCCTAAACTCCTGATAGCATACCTCCGAAATAAGGGTTGGTTAACAGGGTTTTATTGAGAGTAACTAAAGCAAGGTTCTCCCAACCTGAGTGAGAAAAAAATTCAGACTCTTTTCTGAAGAAACTTTTTAACCCTTAACTGGTAGAGTGCTGAATTATTTTTGGTCATCAAAATTTGTTCACATATCTTTACCTTGTTACAATTTATGGGAGAGTGCCAATAGGCACTCTCCCAAAAATTGTAACAAGACAAATCCTCACAGACTAAATAATTTCACTTCAAAGGTGATATGGAGAACATTCACTGAATATGAAGCCTTTAAGTTGTGGTACTGACACTTCAGAATAAAGCTCAAATATGGGCTTCCAGCACTCTACCAGTTAAAGGTTTAATTTTGACTTTAATCACTTGTTTCTGCAACAAAACATGTGCCCCAGCATGTAGTCTGTGGGAAAAATTGCAAGTTACATTGAAAGTGTGTCTGTTAATTGTTTCTAGGCAAGTCATGCAGGCCTGGCATTCTTTAGGATTGCAGGAGTGCTGCACACCTACTGCATGCCTAGAAAAAATTGAGGAGGGCAATTTTTTGCACCCCTTGATTTTCTGGAATGTCAGACCTGTTTGGGATAGATTTTAAAATCTATTATCATTTCATCCCCTGAGTTCCAAAGTGTTCTCTGTGCCTACAGGCACAGAGAACTCTTTGGAACTCAGGGGATGATTTGCCAATGTTGCATTGGTTCGCAATAATTCATGACCCACTCTGTGTCGCATTTTGATACATTTTGAGTGTAGAAAACAGTCATACAAGAACTGAATGCCACATTTTGAATAATAAGAAGATGTGTGTGCCAATTTGTCCAATATGTAGCTGAATGTAGTACTATTTTTTAGTCACAATATTAATACCTTGAAGTGAATAAACTAAAATAGCATACATTGTAAATTCAAAGGGGTAAGTCTCACCTTCCCATTTGGTCGTAGGTAATTAATAACTAATATGCTAAGTAAACATGCTATACAGCCTGTTACATATGTTTGTCTGTTTTGATGATTGTCCATGTGTGTTTTAACTTTTCATTGACACTCATCGCACTTAACTCTTTTTACGAATACAGCAGGTTATTTTAAAGTGTGTTCTTTTTTTTAGTACTCACAGAATTTGCAGTTTATTTTAAAGTAAGTTCTTTTTTAGTACTCACTGAATTCAAAGTGTATAAATATGCAGCATTATTTAGTATCCTCAGCCAATAAAAATGCACTGAAGACTAGCGACGGAACTATGGTCATGGACGACAAGGCAAAAGCCAGTGCTTTTGTCGATCTTCTAAAGAAAGCTCATTGTCTACAAGAAGGGAACAGATATGACAATCATTTCAAGGTAAAAGTAAATAAATCTGTCAAAGATAACAACTCAATTTTCAATGAACCCAATTTCGACCAAAGGCATGAAGATGGGGATGAGCATGAATTAACTGAACCAACAAGCGTAGAAGAGGTCATGGGTATAATCAAAAAATGCAAACAAGCTTATCTGGCTGGGACGAGTGTACATTTTAAATAAATTAAGATTTGAATAAAGATATAATAGCCCTTTTAAGGGTTTTCAGGTGTGTGTCTGTGAGAGGTTGTGTGTGTTTTTTATTTTTTTTGGTTTTTTTGGGGAGGGGGGGGGGGGGGGGTCCTTCCCATCACTCCGTCATCTGTTTTCCCTAAAGGCAGACCAGATGGCCAAGGCTCAGCATCCACTCTCCCTTATAAGCTGATGGATGACTCCCAGCTTTCAAAATCACATAATAGTGCATTTTTTTCCTTTTGATAACCATTATGTATAGATAACATGCTGGGCTGCTCCCAAACCAGCGACTGTTTGGGTTTCTTTTTCTTTCTTCTTAAACAACCTACAAACTGCGGTTTCAGTACTACCAGAAATATGCCTACATCTCTAAGCAAACACAGAGCAGAATTTTTTCAGTTATGCACAATTCCTAGTTATCTTCCTTCCAACATTGTACAATGATAATCCAGAAGTTCAGTGCATGATACAGAGGGCTATTGCTCTTCCTTTAGAGCCTGTTCACCAAGTGAGCGATGCTTGGTTCTTAACTCTTGAGGAAGCTCCAGTCAGTTCAAGTGTTGAATGGTTTCCTGATTATGTTATGAGTTATTGGGTGGAAGGTGACCACGGACGGTTCATGTGGAAGCATTTTGATAAGGCCGGACCGCATACTACAAAGCACATCGAAGGGTGGCAGAGAAGGTTGAGTTTGTTTAAAGCTGGCTCTCACCCTAATTTACTCAAGATGACAGACTACCCATCATTCCAGGAATTCACAAACAATATTGTAGTTGAGTGCTGGGGGCGAGGGAGGGGGGGGGGAGTTTACACCCAGGAAAAGAAAATACAGAAAAATACACAATTCAATTGAACATTTCAAAAGAATATTTCTAGCTGGAGAAATTGGACTACTAAACTACTTGGACTTCGTGTCTCACAGTACTGGATTTTAGTGTATTTATAAAGTAATTTTTAATTAATATATGACACTTATGGGTTAATCTGGTCTATCCCACCTATCCAGTTGGTTGTTGGTAATGAACATGAATTGAGTTAAGTGAACAAACCTACTAGATACTGACTATAATCCACCTCCCTTAGATCTACCTAATTTTCACACATTTTACTGAAACAATAGCAACCAGTTAAGTGAGATGACCCCATTCAAAGATTTTCCAAGATTTTTAAGACTCACAGGACCCATGAGTAATGGTTTTTCAAATTAGACAGCAATTATGTGTCAGTGAAGTTGCACTTTACTTCGAGCGAAAAGTGCAATTTACTCAATGAAAACCTTGATGCAGCATTTTAACTATGCATGTTGACCAAAGGAAACTAGACAACTTCCCACATGTATTTTCTTAAGACTTCTCATGCAAGGCAGTCTGATTCTCAAGCACTTTCGTGATACTGAAATTTCAATTTAAAAATTCAAATACTTTCAAAGGTATTATACATTTGAACTTCAAGTATAATGATAAAAAAAAGTAGTGGTGAATGAGATCTGAATAACACAATGTAAAATTGTAAATATGTTGTGTCAAATCTGAAAAACATAAATCACCCATAAGTGATATTAGTACTCTGTATATTCTCTCACTCAAATAGGTGGCTTTCAATTGAATCTAATGACATGGGTTATGGATGACTTCCATAAGGCCCCACAAAGTAAATCTTCTGTTTCTCAGGCCGTTTGTTTTCAAATTGCATGTGGGCAGGTGGTTTTTTATTTTATTTTTTAACTATTTCTTTCTCAACAAAAGTTCATGTTCTTGTTTTGTTTTATGTTTTAGGCCTCATAATCTACAGAATAGTATAGGTGGTGGTGTATTTCATCCCTTGAGAGCAAGAAGGCTTCACAATGCAAAAGCATTGCAAAATCTTGTTACACTCAAGGGACAAATTTATCAATTATATTAATGTTGGTAAAATATCAGACATAAACCATTTAATTTTTATTTTTTTAAGTTTGCACTGGTTATAAAAAGATAGCATGTGGCAAAAGGACCCTGCAGGAGAGCCTGAGAAACAGATTTTCAACTTTTTAGGCCTAATGATAAGTTTATATTTTGTCATTATTTTCAACTGAACGAAATCCTATTTAAACCTTAATGGACTGTAGATTTTTATATATTTTTGCCACACTTTAACAGTCTATGTCAGTGGCTTTGTAGTTGTTTCTAGGAAAGTCCTGGCTGCCTATATAGGCAGCCAAGACTTGCCTAGAAGCAACTGCAATGGTGCTAAGAATGTAACTTGAAAATTTACCCAAAGGCAGCATGTTGGGGCACCTGTTTTGTTGTAGGAAGTCAGAATCAGGCCTTTAAGTGTTAAAGTTGTCAATCTGAAGATTCCAATTACATGATTATTCTATTGCTAAGAAATTTGTTTCTTTTACCTTTAAGGCCTCACAAAGTTGATCCTCTGTTTCTCAGGCCATTTTTTGTAAAATTGCATGTGTGTGGGCGGCTTTTTATTTTATTTTTCATTTTTAAAATTATTTCTTTGCCATCAAAAAGTTCATTTTCTTGGTTTGTTTTATGTTTTAGGGCCCATAATCTACAGAATAGCATGGGTGGTGGTGTATTACGTCCCTTGAGTGCAAGAAGGCTTTGCAATGCTAAAGCATTGCAAAGCCTTCTTGCACTCAAGGGACAATTTTATTAACTTGGGTATAATATCAGACATAATCCATTCGATTTTGATTTTTTTAAGTTTGGATAGGTTATAATAAGAGAGCATGCGGCAGTCAAAAGGACCATGCGGGAGGGCCTGAGAAACAGAATTTTATTTTTTTTATGCCTAATCTAACAATTATGCTAAACCTGACCATTGTAAAAGTCACCATTCAAAATTTATCCTATAATTATTTTTCCTCCACCACCATCACCATTTACAATTGCCAATCATAAATTAATTTCACAGCTTTTTTCTCACAAAGAATTGCTTATTCCATCAGCGGAAAGAGCACCTTGAGTTCATCTCAATGGAGGTTATAAGATATAGTGTAGGAAAACAACATGTCATTTCTACAAAGGAGGGGACACCAGAGTATTGTCCCCCCAAAAAGAAGGGATCAAAATACTAGTATAAAATAGGTCTGAAATAGTGAAAGCTGCAATAATTTAATGTTATCCCTCCTTCCACCAACACACTTCAATCACTTCCACCAACAACAACAACTACAGGAAAACTTCATCAAGGCATGCACTGAAGCAGCAGGCTCAAATAACAATAATGGAGGGCCTAAAATATAGAGGATATTTCGTGTTTTTGAGTGGATACCGAAAATTATCTCATGAGTGACCGAGACAAATGTTTATTTTTTGCAAGCGCTTGAAGTTGAGATAATTTTCGGTATCCACTCAAAAACACTAGATTTTCTTTTTATTATATGCTTTTTATAAAAATCTAATAATTCCACTTGTTTCAACCTTGAATTGATGCATGAAAGTAAACAGCACATTGAATCATTGAAATGCAGAAGTGATTTGATTGATACTCGGAACAGATAGCATCTTGCAATCTGATTCAGCTGGCGGGTTTCTAGTCCAAACATGGGCTGAAAGTCTGTAATATAACTTTTTGACTTGGTACATCCTTTGAAAGGACGTAGCAAGCCAAAAACTTATATTATGGACTTTCAGGCCATGTTTGGACCAGCAGGTTTCATGCATCAATTCAAGGTGAAGATGTGTTGAATTATTGCTGGAAATGATCGGTATCCATTCAAAAACACTAGATTTACTTTTCATTATACATTTCTAGAACAAATTGATCATTTCCAGTGATAATTTGATTTGTATTCATCTTGTAGTGATGCTTTGAAAGCCGCCATTTTGTTTGATACCGTGAAAGTGAAAATTTCTATATCTTCACAGTGAGGGATACGATTTCTATCTTTCCGCAATTTCTTCTATAATCTATTGTTTAGAGTATAATAAAATAATCTTCCCATGATTGTTAGTTTGAATTCAGACCAGAAAGTACTTCAGACTTTTTTGATTTCTTCCTTCAAAAAAATAGCTTATGACCCTTCATTCAGGGACGGATCAAGAACCAATTTGACACCTGTCACAGGTATGGGTGCCCAAACTCTGGTGCTCAAATGTCCTTAATTCCCGCAAGAAAATATATATCATTCAGTTTTGAAATCTACCAGTTTGAAGCAATTACTTCCAATATTTTGTAGAAATCTATACACATGCAGTTGATAAAAAGCACTTGCTGTGGTCTACTCATCTGTATTAAAACATCTCAAATTATTTGGGGACATCCTCAATTGAAAAACAGGTGTCCCAAAAAAATTTCTGGATCTGTCCCTGTCTTTTGTGGAACAAGCTTGTTCCAATGAGGGGTCAAATGTTTTTGAGACAAAACAATGAAAAAATAATGAATGGTGATTTTTGCAAATAAGGTTGGTCTATTTTGGCTGTTACATTTGGTAAAGGGTTAAGAGTTAACCCTCAGCAATGTGATGTTGAAAACTATCAAAATTTCAAGGTGTAAATTTTTTTCACAAAGCAAACTTGGAATTTAACCAATTCAATCTTGTTTGTCAGAGCTTAATGAAACAATTAGGAAATCCTGTAAACAGTTAACCATTTAGTTATAACCAAGGCATTATCGATTTAACTTCCTGTTAGTTTGAAACAGAGAATATGCATATACAAAGATGTTTACTTATTGGGGTTTAATGACACTTTCATCAGCCAGGATATAATAGGTTGGACAGTGTTACAGGTGGAGGAAGCCAGGGTACAGTATGGCTGCCGTGGACTGGTCGCTTTCCATGGGTGGGCAATACTTCCAGGGTGTTAGATTCCAAACACTAATTACAGGAATAGTCAGCAAAACTTTAATAAATGAAGCACCGGGTACAACCCGGTGCTTCATTAATTAAAATTTTGTTGATTAAAATTTTTAATACCTGGTAAATGCATGCGTAGACATCACTGTCCACATGTGGATTATGACTAGTCCACGGCAACCGTACTGTACCTGCACAGTGGAGAGAACAACTGAGTAGAGACAAGCAACTGTCTATCTCTTCAACTTACTAATCAGGCACAAGCAAAGTAAGCAGCAGTTGAAGGCAAGTACACCATCTACCTTCAGTATGCCTTAGTATGTTTGACCAGAATGCCCCCATGTTGGAAATCACGATTAAGTGTCTTGCCCAGGTGCACAATGCACACGACAATGGCCAGGATCATACCAACAACCTTTTGGTTTAAAGGCCAATGCTCTAACCAATCAGCCAACACGCTTCCATGCTAGGATGTAAAACCAAGTTAACCCTTTACCCAACATAACAGCCAAAAACGGCCAGTGCTATTCTCAAAAACCGCCAGTTAATTTTCATTATTTTTTCATTTTTTGTCTCAAAAACATATAGGTTATGACCCCTCATTGGAACGAGCTCGTCAAGCTCGTTCCAATGAGGGGTCATAACCTATGTTTTTGAGACAAAAAATGAAAATAATAGTTATTCAAGAATTTTTTTTCAAGTGACGTCTGCTTTTTATGTTAGGTAAAGGGTTAATGTAGTTAGGATCCAGAGGAAATATACTCCCCAACATACTTACTCTGCACAAGCAGGGTTAGCATTGGTTGAAGACAAGTGCAACATCGACGTGCAGTATGCCTTAGTACACAGTGCAACCGTGCCCCCACGTAGGCAATCGGGATTAAGTACCTTACCCAAGGACACAATGCAGTTGCCCCTGGCGATGATTGAACAATGACCTTACAGTGTGAAGTACAATGCTGTAACCACTGAGCCACCACGTGCCCCAAAAAATAAGTTATACAAATCTTGCATGAAATATTCAGGTCAACTTCTGCAGATCTCGCATAAAATACTCACGCCTGATGATCACATTTTTACATATTTATCATGCTCTGAATCCACCAATACAGATTACCACAACTCTGCCATGAGTGTGTGGTTGATCAGTAGGAAATGTCATAACTGCTCCATCATAGGTTAATCAACTATTAGTTTTAACACTATATAATATGGCTATCTCAAATGTTGAGGAAAGAGACCACAAGAATTACACATGAACATATTTTTAATCAGTGCAAATATAAATCAACAAACCTAAAGTTTTGAGTGAGACAAGAGTTGCAACCAAGAAATGCTAAGTGTAGATGTTGTACATGTACCACTGAAACACTCACAGAGGAGTGTACAATAATTCTTCTTCTGTGATAAAGTATTTAACCCTTTACCTAACGAATCGCTCGCATCCGCCCGTGTAATATGCAAATTGAGCAGTTGAAAAAATTAAATTTTTCAAAATATTTCAACAAAACCATATCATGTGACCCTTCAGTGGAACGAGCTCATTGAGCTCGTTCCAATGAGGGATCACATGATATGGTTTTGTTAAAATTTTTTGAAAAAGTTAAAAAATATATATTTAAAATAATAAATTTTGATATCGTCTGCGTTGGGTAAAGGGTAGAGCAGTGGCAAAATTTCAAGGCAAAGGATGTCTGGAATGACGTTGGACATTCCTTACCTGAAACTTTGTGATTTTTATTTTTTTAAAAATATGAATTGTTTCTTGGATGGACATTATTCTCAATGGATGTGTGAGTGTAAATTTACTCTTCACACAGCGCAATCTGCTTCAACCATTTATCAGAAATAGCAGACGACACTTGCAAAAATGTTACTAGAATAACTAAATGTTTTTATTTTTTGTCACAAAAACAAAGCCTATGAACCCTCGTTGAAATGAGCTTAATGTGCTCATTCCAATGAGGTATCATTTGCAAAATTTTAAAGATAAAATTGAAACTTGATGTTTCAGAACATCACATATATCCCTCGCGAGCAAAAAACGTTCGGAAAACTGATTCTCTGAGTATCCACATCATAAACTAAGTTCAAGGTCAATAACTCTTAGAAAAATCATCTGACCAGGACCAAATTCGAACTTGTTTTGCAGGTGCCCATGACAAAGCCACACACTAGAAATCTGCCGATTATTTCAATGTGTGGTGAATAAAAGTCTGGAAAACTGTTATCTTGGAAGTTCAAGGTCAATAACTCTGCAAAAATCATCCACCAGGATCAAACTCGAACTCGATTTGTAGGTGCCCATGACAAAAGCCACATATCAGAAATCAGTAAATTATCTCAATGAATGGTGAAAAAAAAGTCTGGAAAGTTAAAAAATTTATAGTAATTTATATATTTTTTATACTTACCAATGACCCAGACATAGCTGGTGCTAACTCTTAAAATATAGGGCCAAACACAAATTTTGCCCCCCAATCCCCAAAATTTGCATCTAAAACTAAAGAAAACATGTCCTGAAAGGCCCTCCACACTTCGCCCCTACTGCGCATGCACAGTGTCAAGGACGTTCCGAAATTGGCGCCATTTATCATTCTAATAACCAGTGCCTGGTAAGCGCTATGTACTCAGCGGGGAGGCAAGAGTTCCCAACTCCTGGGAGGGCCATCCCCGTCTGGGTCATTGGTAAGTATAAAAAATATATAAATTACTATAAATTTTTTAACATTTTTATACTGTACCAATGACCCAGACATAGCTGAATAGTAAAAAGGCTGGAGGGCCAAGGACATAGAGCAAAATGGAATACGCTCAATAAAATAAAATAGAGTCATCCCCTGTAGGGAAAAGAAGTAATAGGCCTTACATGTATCTTTCTTATTTATGATAAATTAGAAAGATACAACACCTTCCAAAAATTGAGCTTCATACATCCATGTACTCTATTAATATCCAATAATCCTTATACTAATAATTTTTAAAGTAAGCCAATAATAAAGTAAGTCTAGAGAATAGAGACTCTTATACTCCTAAAAGTGTGTGAGAATTGCATAATCATGTCCGTTGACATATGCAATATTCAAAAGCTATACTTTAAAAACTAAGACTTGAATGAATTTTATAAACTTAAACTTCTCACTAAACAACCATCCCAATAACAGCTCAGAATTACTAACTCCGGAGGAGGTATCCCCTTGTTTTCATAGTAAAAACAGGTGACCCAAGGGAACACCCTCCCCCCCCCCCCCTTTTTCTTGCCCTGGGTCAAATAGCCCAGAGCGAAGAGGGCAGCCGAACGGAGACACTGCCGAAACAGACAGCCTACCTAGCTATAGTAGCAACTGTTAAGTGAATGACATTCTGAGCAGTAGATAATAGACCTAACAATAGAGGCCTCCAGAAATGGACTCGATATTTCTAAGATAAAATTCATGAATGTGGATGGCTGAGCGCAATGAGCAGCCTTCAAAAATCTATAATAGCAACACTATTAATGTAAGCCCAAGAAGTAGAAGAACTCTTACTTCATGAGCCGAAATCTTAAGCACAACTGCTAAGCCAATGATATACCATAAGCAGTATGCTAGTTAATAGAATCCATTAACAATAAAATGGAGCGTAACGTCCTTCTACTAGACATCAAAGACAGAAGAAGCTTACGCCCTTGTAATAAACAGATATCTGTTTATAAATACATAAACTGTACCCGGAAAGAGTAAAGGCCTATGCCCATACGAAGACGGAAGGACCTTAAAATAATAGGTTCCGGATAATAGGAGCCTAACTCTTATGCAACAATCCAACCTAAATAGTAACGGAAGTATTGATTCCGAAACTATGAAAGTGAAAATCATCCATCGATAGTGCATGAAACTCACTGACTCTACAGTAAAAGAGAAACCAACAGAATTACTGTCTAAAAGGTCAGAATTTGAAAACTACTGTTTCCAGAGGCTCAAATGATAACTTAGCTAAATAAGAACCGAAGTTAAAATCCGTATAGGAATTTAATCTAAAGATTCTAAGTCTATTTATCAAAAAGTTACTAACTGACTTAGATAAAGAGACAAAAGACTCAATTGTAAACTATCGTAGAGTGCATAGGTATGAGGTAACATAAACCTATAACCTAAATAACAACAGGCTGCAGTAGATCTTGTGAAACAAGTATACTAAAAAATAGCAATGAGTAGTATGGAGGGATCAACAATATGAACATAATGATCCCTACACCACGACGGAAGAGCCTCCACTTTAGTCGCATAGAATAGCGAAGAAGAGGATCTCCTATAGTAAGAAATCGCGTCCAAAGCTCGTCCAGTACAGTGCTTACAATGCAATACGGACCACACAACGGAATACATGAAGGTTGCGACCTTGCTGGTTGTGATAAAGATGACACGATTTACCCAGTGAAAAAAGATCCTCACATAGAGGAAGATTTCACGTTAAGATCCACAGTAGACAAGAGGGTAAATTACTCATGATCTCTGTGAAGATAGAGATGCTATCAACAGAAATGTATTGTGGTTGTTTATCTTAGCAATACCTGCTAAAACAACAGCGCCGGAGGATACGCGTATCCTATCATTCCGTCCTATAGATCAATAGAGCGTTAACAGTATTAGCTCAGAGATCTGGACAAGCCAACACATACGTCTGCAATTGATTAGCAAGCTGTGTCATAAATAAAACATCATTGGGCGCTCCCATAGATAGCAAATCTGATTGAATACTTGTTTGTTGAGAGTCCATTCTGACAGCAACAAGCGACCCGTAAGAGAACGGGAGTGTGATAAAACAATCAGACGACCCAGAATATGACGGACCAAAACTGAACTTGGTGTACTATAACCAACAGACGGATTCTTTCCATTAAATTGAATAACGGAAACGAAAGAGTGCCTCCCTGGTTCCGGAGATACGCCACTACTGTCGAATTAAAGGACAGGAATTTGGGCATGCGTTTCTGAATAATGTTCATGCAATGACATAAAGCAAGCCTAAAAAACATTATTCCGCGGAAGTTAAACTGATAGCTAAAAGACTGCGGAACCCAAAGACCCTGGCACTT
This sequence comes from Pictodentalium vernedei, assembly GCA_031216915.1. NCBI lineage: Eukaryota > Metazoa > Mollusca > Scaphopoda > Dentaliida > Dentaliidae > Pictodentalium > Pictodentalium vernedei. The sequence goes on along the minus strand of CM062294.1, from coordinate 469,232,329 downwards.
CGAATCCGTAGGGATCAGTATATATCCCAATCTGTTTGACTGGCAACCGTCATAACAGCCACACTCGGGTCCGGCAACTGCGGCGGCACTCTCTGAGTCAACCACCGAATGTTTTCCCCAGTCTGAATCTCTTGTAACACTAGATAGACAAGAGAATGTATAAATCGAGCAATTCATGGATTGCCGGAAAGTTGCCGTCGAAGAGAAGCTCCTCCGAGAACGAAGCGACTCTGAGAGAGTTCTTAACCTACTATCCACGCGTGAATGTAGCTAGGGCTGCGTCACGTCTAACCAACTCCAATCAGCCACTGAAGGGCGGAGTTATACGTGAACAAACTACTGCCCTCAAAAGAAATTAGATTGAGAATAATATCCCGTAAATCTTTTCTTGAAGACGTAATGATAACGCCTCAGTAAGGCGGATTACGTATAATAAAGCGTCTAAGTTAAGTCTACTATACATAATGTCGTTCCCAACATTGAAATTGGAAAAGACATAAACGGCGAAAAAGAATATATGCAGTCTTTAATCACACCGTCTAGACGCATATGAACTCTCGGTATGCCCTGCTCTGCCAAAATAAACTATTTGTAAAAAAGATAAAATGGCAGAAATGAGCCACGCGGACAAGAAACTAAACTATCATGCTTAGTAGCAGGCTTGTATATATATATAAATATATAGCGGCGAAAAATAAAACACATGTTGTAATGACAATATTGGACTGCGTCGGTAAGTCAGGGACAAAGTCCCTGTACCGATCGAAAAATCCGAGTCCAATGACGCTATAAGTCTCTTATCCAAGATCGCAGCAATGAAGTCCGAAAAATAATCACTGGAAGAAATGCCAGAAGATATGAAAGGCATCTTCCGATACTACTAAAGGGAAAACTCGAAATCTTTCGAATCCCTTTCGCCATCCTGTCGGACCCTATAAAGCGTTCGGTCGTCCGTAGCTTGATGCAACCGCGGACCGCACCGACCCAGCGCCGTCGGATAATTCCTGATTCGACCGAGAAACTGTCAATTGCTGGGATGCTGCGAAACAACTGTGCTAACTCGGATAGCACGTCCGTCACTGAGGCCTGAGGAGAAGCGGTCTTACGATGCATTGCCGCAGGAAGCTCCGAGATCGTTACCCCGTGCATACTTCCAATATGCGAGCGAACGGAGTGTATAGGCCTCGTGTCCCTTGGCTACCGGATGGCGCGACCTATTCGCTGTGGAATCACTGAATGCCGAAACTGATCGGATACTCGAGGTCACGTAGCCAATGTGCGGTCGTGTGCCCTGCTGTGAGGATGAGGAAGCATTAAAGACAGTCTCTCGGACTGTCAATATAACGGAGCGTCCCGAGCAACGGACATATGCTCCGAATGTAAAATATCTGAACCACAACATGCGGTCCCCTATGTTGTTGGCTTCCTCCGATCTGTCCTCAATCTGCCGTCACTGGGTGAGTACTAAAGTAATTAAAGTGCTCGCATCACCCAAATCTCCTTCCTAGACCGCAACGGACGAACCCGGCAGCCGAACCATTCGATGAATGTACGCTACACCGGGTGAGCTAGCGAATGTCACTCCGTAAGCGATAGACATATTCCATGAGCACTTATTGCCGCTAACTCTTCATTAACTATGACGACAGAGGCACACTTTTGAAAGACATCACCATAACTCTTCGAACAAGAAACCAGAAATGCTTGGATAGCAAGCATAAAATAATAATATATATAGCGTCGTTCAATAATTCGAAAGTTTGTGTGACATTATTGGACTATGTCGGAACTGAGGGACGATGTCCCTGAACCGAACCAAAAATTTCTAAGTCCACCGACGCTATCAGTTTCTTATCCGGCATCGCAGCATATGTTGTTCCGAAAGGGAAAGCTTGAAATCCTCCGAATCCCTTTCGGTATCCCGTCGGACCGGATGAAACTTTCGGACGTCCGTACCCGCTTCCGCGGAGCGTCCCGACCCAGCATCGTCGGATAAAATACATGCGACAGATTCAGTTGATGCTGGGATGCTGCGATAAACTGTGCTATTAAGGAAAGCACGTCCGTTCCCGAGGCCTGTGCAGTAGCGGACTTACGATGCATTGCCGCTGGAAGCTCCGTGTACGTTGACTCCCGCACACTTCCTATGCGAACGTCCGGAGTCTGCAGGCCTCGAGTCCCCGGCTACCGACCCAGCGCTGTCGGGTAATTCTCGATCCGACACCGTTTCTGTCGGCTGCTGGGATGCTGCGATAAGCTGTGCTATGTGCACAAGAATGTCCTGCGTCGAGACCTGCGGAGGCGCAGTCTATCGCTGCTTCGCCGAGGGCAGCTCCGCATCAGATGGCTCCCGCATACTTTTCCTATGCGAACGTCCGGAGTCCATCGGTCTCGAATCCCTGGCTGCCGGATGGTGTGACCTGGTCGCCGAAGAATCCTTGATCGGCGAAGCTGGTAAAATATCGGCGGTCACGCAGCCAAGGTGCGGTCGTGTGCGCTGACGAGAAGAGGAAGCCTTAGCAGTCTCAGCGGACTGCCTATACAACGGAGCGTCCCGAGCGACGGACGTATGCTCCGCTAGCGACACATTTGTACCACAACATCTGGGGCCAGATGTTGTTGAACGAGAGAGGGGCCTCTCTCGCTTGCCGTCCGGATGGACCGGAACGAGCTATGAACCGGACTAAAAGGCTTCCTCCGTTCTCCCTCCGATCCGCCGTCACTGGGTGTGCATTAAGTTAATTTTATAGTGCTCGCATCACCCCAAAATTCCTTCTAGACCGCAACGGACGAACCCGGCTGCCGAACCATTCGGTGAATGGACGCTACACCGGGCGAGCTAGCGGACGTCAAAGGCCGTCGAACCTACTAGGGTCCTCTTAGGCAATTGGCGTATTACATGAGCACTTTTCCGCTAGCCCTTCATTAATTGTGACGACGGAGGCACACTGTTGGAAGACATCACAGATACATCACCCTAATCTTGATCGTCTGAAATAGAAATTGATAAAGTAGAGTGACCCTGCGGGGAAAGGACCGGAGTGTCCAAATCCCCAACAACATACCGTGACATACGCTTCCCATATTGTCATCGAAATCATACGATACAGAACAGGAGTTAATGCGAGTACACTGACCACATATAGAATGATAATAAGGTCAGAGGAAGACTTCCTCTTAAAACAATTGATCAATATCCTTTCAATGTGAAAAGAAAACAAGTCCTGGTACTCGCACTAACCCCTGGCAATCAAAATATATAATAATAATATGATCCATTAATATAGAAAAAATAATTGAAATCAAAATATTTTGAAAAAATATTTTTTCAGAACAGCCCAAGTTTCTGAAAAGTAACGTTGAGCCCCAATGGATCCCAAGCCTAAGTGTGGACAAAAATTTTAAAAATATTTTAAACAATTTATTCAACACTTACGAACAATAATAATGTATCTAGTTATGATTAAAATAACATAAAGATATTATTATTTAGAAATCCCCCCCTCACACAGAGGGCTGTTGTAAATGTAAACAATGAGTGTAAAAACACTAAAATAAGACTCCAGGCACCCAGGCCCGAAATCAGTTACCAAAAATACACCATCTGATGCAAAACAGAGACTTCCAGGGAAGAAACTGCAGAACATCAGATGGTAGATGCAGAACACAACGCCTAACCACCCGTAGGTGAAGACGTAAACATGGGGAAAGAACAGAATTCATTCTGTTATTCAGCTAAAACTCCCAAGAAATTTTAGTAATAATAATTACAGAAACTATGCCAAAAGCATGGGAGAATAGCAAGGGGGAACTTAAAGGACAGGGAGAGAGGAAAACACTTGAAAAAACAGTGTAACTAAATAATCAGAATGACAACAAAATGGCTGCTGCCTTGAAAATAGGTAACTTAACATAATTTCATTAAAAAATTTTAAGTTACAGCCCTGATAATATTCTGTCACACATTCTTTTCCTCTCCTCCTTTTCTATCCTCCTTAGAATCACCATTTCACTAATATTTATGTGTCTGGCATCATTTAAACTGAGATTTAAAAGCACAAAGATCAGTCAGATGTTAACTGATGAAGGGCCAAACTTAGAATGATAAATGGCGCCAATTTCGGAACGTCCTTGACACTGCGCATGCGCAGTAGGGGCGAAGTGTGGAGGGCCTTTCAGGACATGTTTTCTTTAGTTTTAGATGCAAATTTTGGGGATTGGGGGGCAAAATTTGTGTTTGGCCCTATATTTTAAGAGTTAGCACCAGCTATGTCTGGGTCATTGGTACAGTATAAAAATACTGTTATTTTGGAATGATAGAAAGACAGAGACAGAATGACTGAAAGAAGAAATGATGGAATGATGGATGGAAAAAGGTAACACTATATACCCCAGCCATTTTATGGTGAGGACATAAAAATATTTGATTCACAATTTTTGTAAATATCTATGGCCTTATGTTGCTGTTAAGTTATTTAAAGGATTAAAGAATGTGGACACTGAAACTGCAAATTATGGACAAATTCTTACTTCAGTGACATATTTTCTCCATCTTTCTTATTTATTTCATCCTGCATGGACATGACCTTTGACCTGAGATCATTTGTTTCTTGTCGTAGTTCTTCAGCTTCCATGTTTGATCTGTTTCTGTATTCAGAGCGAAGAGTTCTGTTTCTTTCTTTCAAATCCTCAATATAGTTGTTCTTCTCCTGAAATGATAAAAAAAAATGAATGTGTAAGAAAATTCTTTACAAGTAATATTTTGTGCATAATCTGTGAATAAATCATAAACAAAATGTGAATATAGTACAGCCTCTATCAGGGACCGATCAGGACTATTTAAACTACGCTCTAGCCTCGGAGCATATTTTTTCAATTCATGCGCCAGATTTAAATTTCCGGAGTCACACTGCTGTTTGTATAACACACTGCAAGTATGTAATAGCTCTCATCATTTTCATTTAGTACACTATAGCAAACATTAATTTTCACTGTGGTTTCTGATCAAGTCTTGGCTGCCTATTTAGGCAGCCAAGACTTGATCAGAAACCACAGTGAAGATTAATGCTTGGTAATTAAGACTTGAAGTATTAACTTAAGCACTCTACAACAATGATAAATGATAATCATATATATAATACATGTAAGAGTGGCTCTCTCGATTATCCATCGAAAGAATATCAAAATATGATCTGAGAAGTTACACGCCAACTGAGAAGCCTATTTCTGAGATTTAAGAGCCTGGTCCTAATGTTTCAGAACCAAATACGCTCTGGCGCATGCCCAGGTCGGTCCCTGCTCCATGGACTGAACACTTTCCACAGGTGGGCATTATTTCCATGAATACACTATTATTTGATTCCTAACACTAATTATAGGAATAATAATCAAACATTTAATTAATGAAGCGCCAGGTACAACCCGGTGCTTTATTAATTAAAATTTTGCTGTTGATGATTTTTATGAATGAATGAATGAATAGTTGAATGAATAGTTTATTTCACAGCATAATATTATAACAGTGTACATTTTCTTTTAAAAAAAACAGAATAACATATATTATACTGTGGGGAGACAGCATAGTCACAGGGACTGTCTTCCCGCTGTCCCCGTTTTGGGAGTAGAAGTACTCTTCACAGCAGATACAATTTCTATTACGTGTACTCAAACACTTATTTTGGTCAACATCTCATGAGAATCAGTGGGGAAGTTTCTAAAAGCCGAAAATAAGCTCTCTGCAGAAAAAATTGACGGCCCACCATGGAACTGCCCGTAGTGCCATTAGATTTATTGGTGTTGAACCCCTTGCTCAACGTGGGTACGAAACAACATTTCCAAAATCAGTTCTAGAGAAAGATCCATTCCTCGTCTGAAGTACGCAGCGCATGGCACCTCATCAGAGCGAGCTCAACGACCTCATTCCAACGAAGGGTCAAGCGCCGCGCTTTCGAGACGAAAAATCTGAACTTAATAAAATGTGTATGGCGATTTTTGTGAAGAGTGCTGGTCAGTTTTCGACAAAGGGCAAAGGTGAGAGTATCATATTTATAAGCACAGTGACTTAGAGTATCATGGCAAACCGAACTTTACCGTGTGATTTGAGGTCCTAGGGCCAATCAGACCAATGCTGGGCGAGACAACAGAACATCTAAATACTAGTCACAAATTATTAGGCCTGCAATCCGGACATCGAGGGTTACTACAAGTAACATTGAGAGAATAGGAACTGAGCATTTTATCTGTTAGAATCCGTTTAAATTCAGTTCTGGTAGAATTTTGAATAATGGGTTCGATTTCGTTCCACATTCTTGGAAAAGAATGTATCGGAAGATTAGCTGTAAACTGAGTGCGAGGTTTGAGTGTGTATCTTGCCTGTTTGTCTTGTCTCCATTCCAGAGGGGTTTGTGTAAAGTTTGAAGGTATCTTCGAAGCTCGTAGGCAGTCTATTATGGAACCAATCATACATAAAAAGAAGGACATCAAGTTTGTATTGGTCATTGAATTTCAACAGTTTATATTTCCTGAACAGGTGATCGGAATGAGAGTTGTATCTTTTGTTATCTATAATACGTAGGGCTTTTTTCTGCAAATTGAATAATCTGTGTGCTGAAGGTGAGTGGCCCCAAACTTGAATGCCATATAGAATATGACAGTGCACTAAAGAGAAATATAATGTTTTAAGTGCCTCCCTTGGAAGTATATGTTTTGCTTTATTGATGCAATAGATAGCCCGTGACATTTTTGAACAAACACTAGAAATATGATGTTTGAAGGTCAAATTTTCGTCCGTATTAACACCTAAGAATCTAACAAACTTTTCATCTCTAGAATTACCGGCGCATATGATATTTGTGTCGCTTATGGTGATAAGCCGGTCCTCTATATGGTATGAATCGTTTGGGGGATAAAGAAGAAGGCATTTTGTTTTCTTAGCGTTGAGCACTAGCTTGTTAGCAGAGCACCAGTTGCTAATGTTACAAAGCTCGTTGTTTGTTTTTTTTATCAGATTGTAGATGTTATTATCGGAAGTACGAGTTGTAGTGTCATCTGCAAATGACAATATGTCGAGTGAAGTTGACTGGTTTATATCATTTATATATAATATAAAGAGAATGGGGCCCAGAATTGATCCTTGTGGTACGCCAGTTACTACCTCTGACAGGTCAGATGCCGTGTTTTCAATCAACACATATTGATTTCGCCCATTGAGGTAACTTGCAAACCAGGAATTTGCATGACCTCTAATTCCATAATGTTCTAACTTTTTTAGTAGGATTTGGTGGTCTATAGTGTCAAAAGCTTTGGAGAAGTCCAGGAACATTGCGAGAGTGCAGTCTTTTGTTGGTTTGTCGTTCATTATTGCAACGCTATTTAAAAGGTGCAATATGGGATGTACTGTGGAATGACCTTTTCTAAATCCGAATTGATACTGATATATACTGTTGTGATCATTTAAGAATTTTAGCATTCTGGTATGCATGATTTTTTCTAAGATTTTGGAGAAAGCTGGTAACAGGCTTATGGGTCGATAATTGGTGAATAGTTGGGGGTCGCCAGATTTGAAGATGGGAATAACTTTAGCAGTTTTCATTTTTTGAGGAATGATCCCAGTTAAAAACGACAAGTTAATTACATGGGTTACGGGGTCGGCGATTTCATTAATTATTTCTTTTATGAGTTTGGTGGAAACATCGTCACAGTCTCTACTTGATTTAGTGTTTAGGTTTTTCACGCACAGGGATACTTCTTGTGGAGTCGTTGGTGATATAAACATAGAATCGGCGATATTATCATTTAAATAGTCTTTGAAGTGATTTGAAGAGTCGGGGACATGTTCACTTAAGTTCCGTCCAATATTGGCAAAAAAAGTATGAAAACCATCTGCAATTTGTTTGGGATCAGTGAGTTCATGGTTGCCTTCTATAAAACTAGGTGGGAGGGACGCTTTTGATTTATTTGATTTATTTATTACTTTTTTCAGAATTTCCCACGATTTTTTAATATTATACTTGTTTTCAGCCAAAATGCGGGAGATAAACTCTTTTTTGCAATCACGCTTGACTCTATTAAATATGGTGCAAAAGACTTTATAGCGCTCTGTATTATGAGTAGAGGGAACTTTTAATTTTTTTGCATATAGTTTGGCTTTGTTGAGTGAGGACTCCAGCAGGCCGTTCGTCATCCAAGGTTCGCGTTTTATAAATTTTTGAGGGACCGAGGTTACCCTGAGAGGGAAAGCCTGGTCAAAGGCATTTTTGAAACAAACTAAAAAGCTATTGTAGGCATCATCCGGGTCAGTCGCATTGTAGATACTTGAGAGATCACAATTGGATAACAAATTCTTGAAGGTAGTAATATTACGAGCGTTAAATGATCTCTTCAGGGTGTTGGTAGATTTCGGGGTCTTTTTTGTAGAGACGTCAACACAGAACGTAGCAAAATGGTCGCTAACATCTGCAACAACAATTCCAGCTAGTTTGAGATTAATGTCATTACAAAAGATGTGGTCAATCAATGTTGATGAGTGGTCAGTAATTCTAGTCGGTTTTGTGATGATAGGTGAGAACCCAGCACTGAACATTAAATCGATGTATGTGTTAGTTTTTTGGTGATTTCCAAAGTTAAGCATGTCAATGTTAAAATCACCCATCAAGTAAGCTTTCTTATTTTCGTTGTTTAATTTTTCTAGTATCTGGCAGAGGGTTGATAAGAAAAGGTCAATATCTGCTTTAGGTGCTGTATTGGGCCTGTAAATAATGCCAATAATGCATTTTTCTTTGGATGTTTTTTCTATAAATAGGGACTCGAATACATGCGGTATAAACTCTGTTAGGTCGTGACGTACTTTGTAATGTGTGTCTTCAGCTATGAACATGCCCACACCGCCTCTTCCGTCGTCGAACTCTGGACGCTGCCTGGTGATTAGAGGGTGGTAGCCTTCAAGTTCATAGTTGATGTTTTCCTTAATATTAAAAATTTCTGTTAATCCTATTATATCGAATAAGTTAGAATCCTGTTGAAGATCACAAATGAGATTTCTCAAGTGTTCCCAGTTAGAATTCAAACTTCGACAGTTTAAGTTAAAAAGGGAGAATGACTTGTTAGTTTTGGAGACAACATCATTGAAGTTTTCTGGGTGTAGTATTCGCATTTATGTTCGTCCATGGTAAGAATAGGGTTGGGGTCTGTGTCGGTATCACTGGAGATTACGTTATTATACCTAGTTATGAAGTCATATTTATCACGGTTCTGTATCTCGCCAAGATTGATAAAATTAGCCATGGTCCCAGTTCATGATAGAAATTTGTAGGCCAGTGTACTGAAGGAGAGAACATTTAACTTTAAAAGTGATTTTGTGATTGGACATGTTGGGTTCATATGTCAATCTGCTGTGAAGAGAAAATTTAAAAACATACAAAAGTATAAACAGGTTAAAGTATATACAGTGCGATGAGGCACTGAACATTGTGGTGGTAAAGATGGGGATTGTTGTTACTAGGTGTTGTCGGCAAGGCATTAATCCTGGCTACCAATTGTTGGTTGCTAATTTTATAGATAACTATTTCAAATGGGTTTGTGAACTTGTTTGGTTTTCGCTCCTAACAGAGGAGATTATTTTAAACCTGGAACACTGTAACTTCTAAGACGTGATGAGGAATACTATGTGATGGATTGGCACCGCGATCGAATATCCTTTTCGTATTCACTCGCAGTACAAAACCCTCACGGTGGCTGTACATCAATACTGTCCTTTTCACATAAATTCTACCAACAAGTAGACAAAGGTAAGTTGTAATGTCTTACTTGTCAACTAATTACGATAAGGTGGATTATACCATTGTGCTTAAACCGCATAAAAATACAAGTATAATTGGCCGGGGATGATTGGTATAAAAAGCATTTTGAGAAGAACGACTTGGGCCAGATTTATAACTCACAGAAGGGGAAACCAGGCGTCGAACGATATTTTGAGTTAGTGGAGTGGGTTTTGGTCGAGGTGGTATGGGGCTGTGGGCTCTGTTGTGTCCTCTGGACTAATTCTGTCAAAAAGCTACGGTAGGGTTGCCAGACTAAGCCATTTCGGATTCTCCATAATAACCAAAATGTATCATTTATTATCTGGTAAATGCATGCTTGAACATCACTGCCCATACGTGGGCAATGACCAATGACAATGACCAATCCACGGCGGATGTACCGTATGACAATGAATTTGAAGTAGAAGGTAGAACTAAAAGACAACATGACTTGTCAGTAAATCAAGGCATGATCATTTTAGTTACATGGGGGTTAGATCAATTGTAAAATATGTGAACGAACTACAGGTTACAACAAAACAAAAATACAAAAATTAAATTTGTAATCTCGCATGTTTGCCATGTAGTCAGACTTGAGAAGCTGATAACCTAGTCTCTTTGAATATCACCCCTTATACCTTCACAGCTGCAATAGTCCCCCCTTCATTTAGGATTTACATCCCTTGAATCTCACCTTAGATTCCTCAAAAGAACAACTGACCTAGAAAACCTTCAATGCAAACAATTCCCAAGAAGCGATCAAGCCAATGTTACAAATATAACAAATCAAGAGAGAAGACTGAAAACTAAGTCTCAAACTGATGACTCTGTAACACACAAAGCAACCAATTTATCTCAAAACTATGAGATATGGACAAGACAGGCGGTTTGTAAGTGGCCTTTATATCAAAACTGCTTCTCTGAAAAGATGAGTGTCAAATTCTCATACAGTTCCTGTTTCTTGACATCTGTTATAAAATTTAACTTTACAAAAGATTATACAGAGCAAGGCTTGTCTGGAGATATTGATATTTTGTTTCAGTCTTTTGTGAACTGTTAGGTAAACAACTGAAAGGGTAAAGAAATGTGGAGAACTTAACTATCGAATGCATGAGAAGTGCTTGGAGCACAGTTCAAGAAGCAATATTGATCATGATGCCATGGTGGAAAGCCACTTCCTGCAGCAGGATGTCAAATGTTTTCAATGATTTTTATTATATTTCAAGAACCTCTGATATGGATTAATACCAAAATGTTTAACTGTTTCAGTGCCAAGACTAATACAATCATCAGAATCATGCATCTCAAGGAGAACAGTGTTTAGATTCTGAGTCGTGTGATAACACCAATTCATTGATTGGTGTTTAACTCTTAAGGGTATTTCTGATTTGGTCAATTTTTACTAGAACAGGTGCTCCAACTTACTGTGTTTGGGTAAACTTGCAAGGTGCACTCTTAGTATATTGGCAGTTGTTTCTAGGCAAGTCTTGGCTGCCTATATAGGCAGCCAAGACTTGCATAGACACAGCTGCAAAGTCAGAGCAGTAAATGTCACAGTGTGGAAAAATATATGAAAAATCTCCAGGCCTTTAAGGATTAAGGTCATACAGTTAAAACTAGAAGTCCTGTCATGAAATGCGCACAAACAGCACGCTGATATGCGCGTTAATGTACGCGTTATGGGCCAAGTAAAGCTATCAAATTCTGTACATATGGCCTGTGTATAAGCAATGTGTCAGCCAATGGACCTCCGGGTAACCCGGAGGTCCATTGGCAGAAACATTGCATGTGTTTGCTATGAGTAACCAAGAGAACCTGCCGTGCTTTGGATGCCATTCGATATGGCAATTGCGCACAATTGCAACGCGCAATGAAGCCTAGATAAGCACACTATTCGTGACAGGACTTCTAGTTTTAACTGTATATTTCTTCACAATTGCTTAATTATCATGACCGAAATATTGATATAAAGTCAAGTTCAGTTAATCATTTATAATCATGTTGCCCATTTTAGAGAACTTCCACCCCAAATTTTGGTAACTGGGTCCTATTTTACCAGTAAAACAGAGATTGTCTACCAGAACAAACAAACACTGCTTCACTTCACAGGGTACCTATGGGAGTGGGGGTGGGAGTGCGATCACTCATGCCCACCTATTGCACTCCTCACTCAATCATAAGGAGTGCAAAAATGAATATGCCTCAACCAGAGACCAGCCGACTTGAGTGAAGAAGTAGCCTTGGATCTGCAAACTTTGTTCTTTGCGTCAATAAAAAGCGAATCTGAAGTTGCTTTGCAAACATTCAGCATACCTTGAAAATAGATGATTTTCGAGCACAATTTAAAAACCATCACTCAGACTTTAAGACTGAAATAAAGATTTTCACATATGATAAGCTACCACTTCCATAATATGGAGCAGTCACACTATGTAGATGTCATATAAAAGTTGTAATGTTTAGGTTAACCCCCACCTAGAAAATTTCAAAGCACATTTTATTTGGACAAAAAATAAAATCCCAGCATTAAAAATAGAACAAACATTCAATCTGACAATTCGGTCAAATGTTTGTTAATTGGTTGAGCACTACAATTCTTACACTGTGCAGTTGAAACGTGTATATTTTTTTTCAGAAGTTTTACAAATAATGTATGATTCATATATCTTGACTTTTTTACCCTTTCTTTTGATGAATTGATGAAACCCATCAGCATGTATACATATTTTTTAAGATAATTAAATTTTCTTCAAGGCTTCATTTTTTATTTTACCGTATATTGTATTAATTACAGGTAACACAGGTAAAAAGGTAACTATTTAACAAGAAAAGTGGTAAAAATTGAATTGAGGGAAAATAAAGATTTTTGACTTTGTTGTTGTTTACTTTCCACTCCCAAAACATATCATTTCATCAAAGGTAACCCTATTGGTTGATTGTGGTGCATAGTAGGTGTATAACAGGTATATTATCATTAACAAGCAAACAGGTAAGAACCATCATAAAAGTCAATTTTTAAAGAAAATTTGTTTTGAAGTTTTTCACAAGCCTGTTACAAGACATATCCATTGACATATGATTTGATGACAGCTAACAACAATGTTTGCTGTCCATTGTTTCAGAGGTATGCCACAACAGGTATTACCTGTACTAAATGAGCAAACAGGTAAATGGAAAAAATAATTGCAAATTATTGTAACCATTATGGAAAAGTTCTACCAGGAAATATGTTAACACAAACAGTTGAAACTTCATTACCAAAGGCAGAGGCCACATTTTATTGTTTGAAGATGGGTGCATTACATGTGTGTTACAGGTGTTCCAGATAGCTAATTAGCAACCAGGTAAAAAGTGAAGAAAAAAAAAATTAGAATCTTTTTTTTTATTGGAGTCTCACAAGATACCGCCCTAGCACATATCCTGTACAAATAACACTAGCATAATAACTTGTCATATTATGACAGGTAAATTACAGGTAAAATATGTGAATGAATCAAATAAGTTGTAGGATAACAGGTTGTCACAGGTTGTGACCCTGTCTGCACACTGCATGTGCTAACCTGCAGATACACAAACAGTTCCTCCTCAAATATGTTGGATAACCACAAAAAATGTGGGTTATCAACTTATCTCTTATTTTTGCCAACAGTTCCGACACAATTGTATTGTGGTTATCTTACAACTTATATGAGGAGGTACTGTACAAGAACAGCACATGGTATGTGACCCAAAATGTCTAGAGTAGAGGCCGAAACGGCCCCTTCCCAGGAGTGAAACGTCCAAGTGCCTTGAGAACAAGTGTAAGTATTCTCAGGACCTTCGTTGGGTTATTCACTCTTTCAAAATACACAAGCCCCAGTAAAGTATGAAGGGTGGGGGTGGGGACGAGCATCTCAACATATGTTTAAATGATATATCTGAACGGCAGTGTAAAAGATCTGTTGACAATTTACCTTGGATTCTGATGCCGGTACACGTGTTTGACACAATTTGCAATGTATTTGTAAACAAGATGGCTGGCTCGCTTCAATTAAATAAAAATAGATCCTGGCATTGGGGGAGGGGGTCATTTCTTTTATTGTGTTCTCCGTTGGACATGTCAATTCTACATTTTTAATTGCATGAATAAATATGCATGAATGAATGCCAAACAGGCACAACAGACTTGAACAGTGCAATGACACCATTGCAAATTTCCTGCATAAATTAACTCAGATTTCAACCTTCACTTCCGTCTGTATAATTCTCGAATTCTGTATTGCTTTTGATGAAATAATCCACCCCCTATCATATTTATTCGGATAACAATAAAATTTACTAAAATTATTGATTTTAACAACTTTTATGGACAAAACTTGTCTTGTTATTTACTGCTAAAAATAGTCCAAAATATTCGGGACAGACATTCGCACGTGCGTTTCAACTTTCATTCTCCGAGTTTACAATTAAAAAAATGACAACTAAATCATCAAAATGGGATATTCACACAAGAATGCATTGTTTTATTTAACTACGGATGTATTAAAACTGACAAGCGGGTAAAATTATTTCTATCTCTTACAGAACACCCCATTCAAAAATTTTTGACAACAGCAAACAAACTTGGGGATTTCCCATTTGTTTTTATGAAAAATTACGTGAGAATTAATCATTTAATTTAGCTTAACACAGACCACTGGTCATTTGCGCATGTGCAATTTGGTGAACTTAGCAGTGGTCAATCTTATATACACCAACCGTTTCAAACCGGGCACTATTAATTGTGTTTTATATGTAAATACAAAGGTCAATAAAATCACATTACCGAAAGCCATGACCGTGGCTCCCCCACACTTTAGAGGAGCGCCACGATCATGGCTTCCCACACCCAACCAGTTAATAAAGGCTGAGCAAAAAATTTTCTCCCTCTTGATGGATTGTTCTCAGCTTTTGAATGGCTACCAGTCAGTCACTTGCCTTATAACACAGGTTAAATCGAAGCAAAGTAGAAATGAAAAGGGGAATCCTACAAGTATTTGTTTCAACCATTTTGCATTTTTGAGAATCTAAGGATTGGAGAAGTGAGCAAATCATTGCAATGACCCACCAGGGGTTCACTGTCTCAAGGATAAGTTAGTTCAAGGACTTCAAAGACTATTTCAAGCCTTTCGATATTATTTTTCACACAACTCGACAAAAAATAACTGAAATCGTTAACTATTCTTCAAGTTATGCCAAAAACAATTTTTACAGGATATTTTTATAACAAAGGACCTTATAAACTCCCATAATTTTCAAGAGATATCAGAGGTCATTGAACTTGGCGTAGACATTGTTGCTATAGAGATATATACCAAAATTTAAATCTGCTAACTACTGTTCAAGTATTGCCATAAACAAAGTTCAGATGGACGTATGGATGGACAGATGGATGGAGGGCCTCACTATATCCCTTCCTTGCAGGGGGAGTGGGGGGTAATAAAATAAATTCTCATCAGGAAACCATAAAACTGAACTGCAGTGGTCATTGAACTTGTTCAAGACATTGGAAAAGTCACACATACCAAATTTGGTCCCAATCCATTGATATTTGTTCAAGTCAGTCCCTCCCTCTTCCTCCCCGCACACCAACCTCATCAAACTTAAATACAAGTTTTTTAATGAACTTGACAAAATATTTGAAACACCACCAGCCAAGCACGCCATAACCTTTATGCAATTAACAGGTCAAATTTGTATGGAAAATGCGGTAAAATATTTTGTGTTTGTAAGTTGTATTAAATTTACAGGGTTATACAATTAAGAGATATGCAATTAATTTGGCTCCACTGTATACAAGCATACAGTACATGGAGAGTGGATTGTAACTAAATCACCCGCGGAGTGGAGTTATCACCCAAGCTATAACTTGCAAATTTTGTACATATCAACAAAAAAAACAAGAAATGTTTCAGCCAATGGACCTCCGGGTTTAACCCGGAGGTCCATTGGCTGAAACTTTGATTGTACTGATTTATGTTATGTAACAAATTTGCAATTATTGCTTGGGTGGAATCTCCACTCTGCATGTGATTTAGTGATAATACACTCTCCACGTACTGTACCTCTCAAGAGGGTTAAGAAGACTATACTATACATTTTTACTTGAGGAAATGAATATAAAAGGAGTAAGAAGATCAAAACAAAGATCATGTTAAGTGTTGATATTATTATGACTCAGTGGTTTGTTTCACAAAAGCATCATAATTATAAAGATCCTTATCACAATATTGATTCTGATGAAAAATGACTTAAGGGTGTTGTTTTCTAAAACAATAGGCATTATATTAGCCTGACCTATTGATACAAACAGTTTAACCTCTCCATTCTCACAAGGAAGAAATTTTATTGACTAACAAGAGCACTGCCTAGTGTTACATAATATGCCTGGTAGACTTTTTTCGAATTGTAGATAAGGCTGTACAAAGTAGATCCTCTGTTTCTCAGGCCATTATTTGTAAAATTGCATGAGGGCGAGTGGCTTTTATTTTACTTTTTATTTCTGTAATTATTTCAAATGTTCATGTTTTTGGTTCATGTTTTTTCATAATCTAAGGAATAGCATGAGTGGTGGTGTATTTCGTCCCTTGAGAGCAAGAAGGCTTTGCAATGCAAAAGCATTGGAAAGCCTTCTTGCACTCAAGGGACAAATTTATCAATTTTTTAAACTTGGGTAATATATCAGACATAAACCATTTAATTTTTAATTTTTTACAGCTTACATTGGTTATAAAAAGAAAGCATGTGCCAGCTAAAATGACCATGAGGGCCTGAGAAACAGATTTTTAATTTTTTTAGGCCTAACTACTGTTTTCATCCAAAATGTGTCCAAAGACTGTATAATATCGAAGTTAGATTGTACCATAACTCTGGTTCAAAATATCCAATCTTACTTAAAACCACCCTTGTACAGGTTCTCATTCTCATGGTGGTTAACATTTGTGCCAAGTCTGAAAAAGATTGGACAACAAATGGCTCAGAAATGCTCCGGACAAAAATGTGTTCACAGACTTTATAATTTCTAAGTCAGACTGTACCATAACTCTGGTTCGGATACTCCAACCAAACTTAAAATCACACTTACACAGGTTCTCATGGTGGTTAACTTTTGTGCCAAGTTTGAAAAAGATAGGACAACAAAAGGAATTTCCAAATACAGCTAACAGAATGGAAAAACAGTTTCCCATCAAACAATAGGGGGCAGTTAGGCCTAAAAAAAAGTTAAAATCTGTTTCTCAGGCCCTCCTGCATGGTCCTTTTGGCTGCCACATGCTCTCTTTTTGATGGTTAATGTCTGAGATTTTATCCATTTTAATAAAATTGATAAATTTGTCCCTTGAGTGCAACAAGGCTTTGCAATGCTTCAGCATTGCAAAGCCTTCTTGCATTCAAGGGATGAAATACACCACCACCCATGCTATTCTGTAGATTATAAGTCTTAAAATGTAAAACAAACCAAGAACATGAACTTTTGATGGCAAAGAAATAACTACAAAAATAAAAAATAAAATAAAAAAATGCCCGCCCACATGCAATTTTACAAAAAATGGCCTGAGAAACAGAAGATCTACTTTGTGGGGCCTGAGTTGGTGTTTTCTTAGCAGTCTGACTTTCAGTGGCCAGCATTATTAGCTTGCCTACATTACTACAAGCACTTGTATGTGGCATCTAAATAACAAACTCCTAGATAGCTATTACATGTATATTTTCATTAACTTTGAATTTATTTGAACGCATATTTAAGGTTGCTCCATAAACAAGTGTTTGACCACCGAGGTGGTATTAGTCCCCTACGGCGCTTTTGTGACATAAGGTGTTTTTGTCACAGAAGACGCTAGAGAACATAAACATCTTGGATTTTGAAAAAAAATATTGAGCGTGGATAATCCCCTCACAACCCTTTATCCATGTACCATATATGAAAGGCGTAGCTTGAACCATGTTGGAGGGAGGGGTGGTAACATAAAATAGAGCAAAAGCTTAAAAAACACAACAAAAATGGCCGCCATTCTGCCATCTTGGATTTTGAAAAATAAATATTGACTGTGCATCAACCCCTCAGAACCATTTATACATGTACCAAATATGAAAGGTGTAGCTTGAAGCATATTAGAGGGAGAGGTGGTAACATAAAAACAGACAGATAGACAGACAGACGGACAGACAGACAGATGTTAGATTTTGAAAAAAAATATTGAGTGTGCATAATCCCCTCACAACCCCTTTATCCATGTACCATATTTGAAAAGTGCAGCTTGAACCATGTTGGAGGGGGCAGTGGTAACATAAAATAGAGAAAAAGGCTTAAAAAACACAACAGAAATGGTTGCCATGGCGCCATCTTGAATTTTTGAAAAAAAATATTGAACGTGCAACATCCCATTACAACCCTCTATCCATGTGCCAGATATAAAAAGTGTAGCTTGAACCATGTTGGAGTGAGGGGTGGTAACATAAAATAGAGAAAAAAGCTTAAAAAACACAACAAAAATGGCCGCCATGCCACCATCTTGAATTTTGAAAAAAAAATATTGAAAGTGCATCATCCCCTCCCATCCCTCTATCCATGTGCCAAATATGCAAATTGTAGCTTGAACCATGTTGGTGGGAGGGGTGGTAATATGAAAATAGAGACAAAAAGCTTAAAAAACACAACAAACATGGCCGCCATTCCGCCATCTTGGATTTTGAAAAAAAAATTTTGAGCGTGCATCATCCCCTCAGAACCATTTATCCATGTACCAAATATGAAAGGTGTAGCTTAAAGCATGTTGGAGGGAGAGGTGGTAACATAAAAAACAGACAGACAGACAGACGGACAGACAGACGGACAGACAGACAGACGGACGGAGTGCAAACCTATAGTCCCCTTACGGTTCCCGTAGGGGACTAATAATAGGCAAATGAAGAGAATTTTAATTCTTTTTTTTTTTAACCTCCTCCACTTTATTCAACACAGACTTCGGAAATTTTGGTTTCATTATGCTGAAAAAATTCCCGGAGTAGGTTTATGTAGCCCTGACTGTACCTTTGAAACTAACAAGTTCAGTCTTCATTTCATAAATTTTTGAAAGATCTTTAAATGAAGTAGGCCTACTCCTATTATTTGAGTACTGTATTCAAATATCTATTACAAATCATGTAATAACTGGTCTTGCATAATATGACAGGTTGGCTTTTTCAAATCGTTTTCATTCAATCAATAGCATTGTACCGAATGCCAATTCCAACATAACCTGTATTTTAGTACGATTGAGACACAAACCACTCTGGTTAAAAAAAAAACCAATCATACTCAAAGCCACACCTACACAGATTGGACAACAAATGGCTGAGAAATGCTCCAGACAAAAATCAATCTTGATGGATGAACAATCCATTTACATAATACAGTGAAACCCTGTTAATTGAATAGCCACTTTGACAATGAAAATTATTCAATTAACAGGAGTATTCAACTAACGGGGATTGTGTCACATTCCTGTATTCTAGAGATAAACATAGCATTTATTCTATTATATCTTGTTTGACAGAGCTCCATGAGCTCTGTCAAACAAGATATAATAGATTAAATGCCTGTACTGGATGAACTGAGGCCAAATAGGTCTATAAACAAAGGAAAACTGGGAGAGTCAGGGTAGTTTCTTGACAAGTTACAAGATTTTTTATTCAATTAACAGGAGTTTACTCTTAACCTTTATTCAATTAAGAGGTTACATTTGTACTGGAGGTATGGTAAATGGTTTTGTGTTGGGAAATTATATTCAATTAGGAGGGTTATTTAGTTAAGAGATATCCAATTAAGTGGGCTCTACTGTACAACCATTTTTCCAAAACGGGCGTATAAAGAACAGGCTCTTCAGCTATAGTATTAGTGAATTCTCATGTTCAACTAGGCAGAATGATCTGTACATGTTTATCGGCATTGAAAGTTGCCCCAAACCCTTAACATTATTTCATGTCCGAAAGCTTCACAAGATTGTTGCTGTAAAGTGTTAGATATGTGTTGGCATGAGAGATAAGTGGACCTGTCTTCAACCAATGCTAAGCTTGATTATGTGGAGTTAGTACGTTGGGCAGTGTGACAGTTGCTTGCCATTGCTCAGTGGTTCTCTCCGGCTTCCTCAACCCATAAAAATGTCTGACACAAGCTGACTCTAGCTGTTGAAAGTGTCATTAAACCCAAATATAATCAGTGTGTTGGGTTGGGGTTCAAGTAATAAAGAAAATTAAAAATCCTATCTGCAGTATTGATCATGAAAGGAATACTGAATTTTCTATTTTCTTCGATGATCATATTCTATTAGCCTCCTTGTACAATTAACCCTTTACCCAACGCAGACGATTTCAAAATTTATTATTTTAAATATCATTTTTTAAATCTTTTCAAAAAAATTCTACAAAACCATATCATGTGACCCCTCTTTGGAACGAGCTTGATGAGCTCGTTCCAAAGAGGGGTCACATGATATGGTTTTGTTGAAATTGTTCGAAAAATAAAAATTTTTCAGCTGCTGAATTTGCATATTACGCGGGCAGATGCGCGCGATTCGTTGGGTAAAGGGTTAACCCTTCACAGAACACATTTTCAAATTTTAACCCTAAATACCCCTTACAGCCACAAACTGCCCATTTTATACTGCTCTGAATAAATTGTCCCAAGTAGTGATGAACCGATTATCAAAACTTGCTATCAACCGATTACCGATTATTTCTCTGCCTATTATGCCGATTCCGATGGTTGAAGTAGGACACTGAAGAAAATCTGTTGATGCCTGTTATATATACTACAGAATCTTGTTGATAAATCATCAATTACGAAAACTTAATACCACATAAGTTTTCAGAGTATGCATATTTAGTGCTGGGCAATATTAGCCAAAATAATATTTGCATTTTGGTTGGGGTGTGGGGAAAAGATTGTTATTAATGATACAATCACACGATATTGTTCTCGTGAAGACTGGGTTTTATTCTGGTAAATAGTGTTAATACGGTTTTGTGTGAGGAAACAATACACTTGGCTGCATTAACCAGGAATATACTGAGCACACATACTTGCGTCTTAATTGAATAATAATTTTGATGTTAATATGTGTTGTGAAGTCGTATGACGCATGGTTTACACGTACATCAGAATGTATTATTCAATGTTCTTTTTTCACCTTGTTACTTCCCTTGATATGTTTCTCCAATGTTTACACAAACTTTATAATCTTCGGGAAATGGTGGCGATTTCGTACAGATTGCAGTTGGTAAATTCCGTAATATCTCTGCTCTGCAAATCCCTAAATTATCTATGCACAACACACATTTTTAATGGGGAAACTTTATTGAAATGGCCAGATATCAAAGGGATTTTTAATAGTCAGTCTTAAATATAGAACAACAGGAAACTGCTGGTTTTTAACTGCCAGTTGTAATAATCGGCCGATGCCCTATAACTTACCGGTTCCGATTGCCGATTCTGATTATCGGTTCATCACTAGTCCCAAGTAAATTCTTTCTTGAGAACTCAAGTTGCAGGATGCATTTATCTTGACAGTGTTTTAACATTATTGTTGTAATGATGTAGAAACACTGTTAGGCCACACAAAGTAGATCTTCTTTTTCTCAGGCCATTATTTGTGAAATTGCATGCAGGCGAGCGTTTTTTTATTTTATTTTTTATTTCAGTAATTTCGTCTTTGCCATCAAAAAGTTCATGTTCTTGGTTCAAGTATTAGGCCTCATAATCTACAGAATAGCATGGGTGGTGGTGTATTTCATCCCTTGAGTGCAAGAAGGCTTTGCAATGCTGAAGCATTGCAAAGCCTTCTTGCACTCAAGGGACAAATTCATCAATTTTTTTAACTTGGGTAAAATATCAGATATAAACCATTTAATTTTTATTTTTTTTTAAATTTTAATTGGTTATAAAAAGAGAGCATGCGGCAGCCAAAAGGACCATGCAGGAGGGCCTAGAAACAGATTTTTAATTTTTTTAGGCCTTATGTCATTTATTTATTGGTGTTTAAGGTCACATACTTGTGCACAATGGCTGATCGTGACTGCAACATGGAGGTAAGGTCAATCGTTTATACCCATGTTGCCCATTTTAGAGGACTTCCACCCCAGGCATTGCTGACCGGGTCCTATATTACCAATAAAACAGCTTAATTATTATAGTAAACCAACACTGCTTCAATTCTCAGGGTTCCCACGGGGCTGTTAAGTCATAAGCAGTTGTAAAAATGTATTTATAGTAGTTAACATAAAATTAATCGGAGAACCTGAGAATTGTTAATATCTTGTCAAAAATAATTGTTCCCCAACAAAGTGTACATTGAAATCCCTCATTAAAATGACCCCTCCCACCACAACAAGTTAACATTCCCAGAATATTTGAAAAAATCCCTGAATTTCAATTTGGTTTCTGGTACCCTGGAAAGGAATTATTTCAGGCCAAAAACGAGAGGGGGTGGGGAGGGGACTCACCCCGCGGTATACCCCCATGGTGCATACCATCAAACAATGACAATAGAAGAAATGAACCATGATACCAAGAGAGCTATCCCATCAACAATCTTCAATCCAGCCGTGAACCCCAAACCAGAGATATGAGGCGAACAGACAAAAAATTGGCTATTTTATGAGACAAACAGCAAAATTATTGTCTTTGTTTTATAGCAAGGTAATTGTGAAGGCCATAAACACCTGTTACTGAAGTCTAGTGATCATCGCCCATCCATATAAGAGATGTAGAACAAAGACATAATGTAACATGTGGGGAGGTGATTTGCCTGTATTTTTTTTGTT
Organism: Pictodentalium vernedei; assembly: GCA_031216915.1. NCBI lineage: Eukaryota > Metazoa > Mollusca > Scaphopoda > Dentaliida > Dentaliidae > Pictodentalium > Pictodentalium vernedei. The sequence continues at coordinate 469,209,716 of CM062294.1, read as the reverse complement.
TTACTGCATGGTCATGACTCACTTAAAAGCCTTTTCCATAAACAATCCTCATTCCAAATTTCATTGAAATCTGATAACCCAAACCTTATAAACAAAGACATAATGCCACGTGGGGAGGTGATTTGCATGTAATTTCTTTGTTTCGCTGCAGGGTCATGACTCATTTGAAAGCCTTTCCCATAAACGATATTCATTCAAATTTCATTTAAATCTGATAACCCAAACCTGAAATATGATGCGAACAGACAAAAAATTGTCTGTTTTACGAGACAAACAGCAAATTTTCAATTAAAAGCGGAATAAGTCTAAAACGTGAAAAGCAAAAAAACATTATTAGAGACTCATTTGAAAGCCTTTCCCATAAACAATTTTCATTCCAGATTTCATTGAAATCCAATGACCCAAACCTGAGATATGACGCGAACAAACAAAAAATAGATTATTTTTGTATATTCAAAGGTCCGTAATGCACAGATAAAATATTCCAACAGCAAAACGGCTAATGTTGCTTAAGGTCTCATGATAGTGAACATCTGTATGAAATTTCATCGAAATCTGAGCAGTAATGTTGAAGTTATAATGCAAACAGACATCTGAGTTTGGATGGACAGACAGATGGATGGATGTGCAGACAGGCACAATCCAGTACACCACACTCTTTGAAAAAGTGGCGGTATAATAACAGCCACAGTTTTTGTGTTGCTTTGAAATATTCCTTGTCAAATCACAGGCCTTCAAGGCTCTCATTATTACAAATAAAATGAAAAATATGCATATCACAAGTATTTTTCAAATCAATCCAATTTATTAATTTTTTGCGAACAGTCACCGGGCTGAACAGTCCAGTTCCCCTCATAATGACCCCTCAATGAGCTTGTTAGCTCACCTGACTGAAAGTCAGGGTGAGCTTTTCTTATCACTCTTCATCCGTCGTCTGTCGTCCGTCGTGAAGGTGGTGTTTGAGCCTCTTTCTCCTAAACCACTGGCCACATTTTAATTCAATTTCATGTAATAATTTCAGTGCCATGGGAAGAAAAGGAGCACAGCAGTTGACCTAAACACAAAGTTAAACATGAAATTCTGAGCTAAACAGAAAACTAAACGCAACTAAAAATGTCATGAAAAATGTTTCAAATGCAGGGTGTGAGGGGTTAATCATGGAACAATGATACTGAGGAACATGTATGATGAATATAAGTGCATTGGGAAGAGAAGGAGCACAGCAGCTGACCTAAACACTTAGTTAAACATGAAATTCTGAGCTAAACAGAAAACTAAACGCAACTAAAAATGTCAAGAAAAATGTCTAAAATGTAGGGTATGAGGGGTTAAATCATGGTAAAATTACTAAAAAAAATCATCATAACGAACATCTTATTAACCATTTACCTAACCTGAATGGGAGACAACACTTGCCCCAAAAATTCTTGAATAACGAAAAAATGTCCACTTTTACCATAACATTGACAGATTGATGTCCTGGACATCAATCTGTACACTTATTTGCGAGTCCTTGGAAACTTGAGGTCCAAGCAACACATCCTTGAATGGTATCGCCTTTGTGTGCACTTATAGTAGGATGGTTCAGTCCAAAATCAATATACAGGGAGGATAAAATAATAACTAGCACCAACCGTTATTTTATCATCAATGCCATGTGTATAGACCTCTTATAAGACAAAAATGGGATGAAGTTATGCCTTGGACAGAAAAAATCGGTCTTACAAGTTCAAAGGGTTAAGTTGGTTTTTTGGGGTTTAATTATACTTTCAACAGCCAGGGTCAAATTGTGTCAGAAAATATTCAAATTCAGGCTTGGAATTCTGAAAAATCCAGGGTGGCAATAAATTGCTCACCTGGAACCTACTTAGGCGAGCAAATTGCTCTCCTGAAATCTTTTTCACTTTTTTGCTTCACAAAGATCTTCTAAAGACATAGATAACCCCCTGCACACTGATGTCAAAATATCAAAATTTTAGACAGAAAAAAATTCCCATAATGCAACTAGAAATTTAACCAATTCAATCTCGTTTGACAGAGCTCATTGAGCTCTGTCAAACGAGATTGAATTGGGTAAATTTCTAGATGCATTATGGGAAAAAACAGCTTCCTGAAATTTTGGTATTTTGACATCAGAGTGAAGGTTGTTAATACTGGGTTGGGTAATTTCTCCTTCGAGTGCATTCAAGCCAATCAATTTTAAATGAATTAATAAAATGTTAATGAATGAACCTGTATTCATTTTTTACTATCCCCTCCACCCCAGTGGGGTCAGATCGATCAAGAAGTTCAGGGGGACTGGTACATGTAGTGGCCAACACACACATGTACCCAGCATATTCTGTACACACGTTCTATGGTCCGTCACCATCGAAAATAGATGAAAGTAGGTGATAAAAAAAAACGCTTATGCCAGATTAAATTGCATGAGCAGTTAAGGCAAGCTAAAAATCGCTTGCGTCAGAATTCCATGACTGCAAATTGTGGTATCTGCACTTCAGAATGGAGCCCAAATATGGGCTTTTATTATATGCTAACCTGTGAATTATCGCAAATTATCTAAAATATATTTCCTGATATCTATCAACTTGATGGAAATCGAGAGAATATCCCTCAGTAGCTTCCTAAATGACATCACGCTATGCCGCATCACGTTGCCTTGAAGGAACAATCAGCTGATCTTTGTTATTGTTTTGAAACAAATGCATTTGGGGTCAAATTGGGCTGAATACTGTGCAATAAAATGTCTCGTAGCATATAATAAAAAAGAAAATCTACCCTATTTTAGACAGTATCTGGAATTAACTCATGAGTTTGGACCTGAAAGTTTTATTTTTCACGAGTGCTTGCGTTATAATTCAGGGAGCCCATATATGAACCCAGGGACTTGGCTTTAACAAACTTGAATCTCACCTCCCTAAGGATGCTGCACACCAAATATCAAAACATTCCGACTGCTGGATCTGAAGAAGAAGATTTTTAAAGAAAATTCCTCATTTTGAACTAAGTTACAATTCGAGCTCCCACAGTGAGCCCAAATATGGACCTAGGGACATGGCTTGAACAAATTGGAATCCCCCCCCCCCCCAAGGATGCTGCATACCAAATATCAAAACATTCTGACTGCTGGATCTGAAGAAGATTTTTAAAAAAAAATCCTCGTTTTGAACTAAGTTATAATTCGGGCTACCACAGTGAGCCCAAATATGAAACCAGGGACTTGGCTTGAACAAACTTGAATCTCATCCCCCAAGCATGCTGCATACCCAATATCAAAAGATTCTGCCAGCTGGACCTTGAGAAGAAGATTTTCAAAGAAATTTGCCTGAAATGCACTAAGTTCAAAATCGGGCTCCTATACTGAGCCCAAATATGAACCCAGGGGGCCGATTTGAACAAACTTGAATCAGATCCATCCTACAATGTTGCATACCAAATATCAAAAGATTCTGCCTGCTGGATCTGGATAAGAAGATTTTTTTATATTTTTCCCATTGCCTACAGTGTTAAAAAGTGCCCTCTCAGCACTTTTTCAAAGTCCTGAAAAAAGTACCTTGTGATCAAACCGATAGGGATTTTTTTTAACCATTCTAATCTACTGGATAAAAGTAAGCTTTATACAAAATAAGAATTTTCTGTGCCGTGTAGTTTTGGAGATATGGCAGTTTTAAGGTTTTTCCTATTTTTAGCTCCTGAGGTTCCCACGGGGCAATGAGAAAATTTTTTTTTGCATCAATCAACTACTTATGACCCATTATCATCTCATATCAAATTTGGTTCAAATCGACCTCATGGTTCTGAAAATAAAAATTTTAGGCGTGGCCAAAATTTTTGCCCCTCCCATATCAAAGGCAAATAATGCCCGACAAACTTGATTCTAATCCTCAAAAGGACCCTGTATACCCCACATCAAGTCTCTGCTACTGGTGGTTCATTAGAAGAAGATTTTCAAAAAATTTGGCCATTTTTTCCCCACCCCTCAGCTCAATATGAGCCGAAACCTAATTTGACAAAAAATCAAAATGCCCTTATATAACCCCTACTCACATGAAATTTCATTAATAGGCGGTCAGTGGTTTGGGAGAAAAAGGCCCAAACACCACCTTCACGACAGATGACGGACGATGGATGAAAAGTGATCAGAAAAGCTCACCCTGACTTTCAGTCAGGGGAGCTAAAAACAGAAGCCTGACATTCCCTCAATGAAATGAAAAAATAACTTAAAATTAAAACCTAAATGTATTTTTTATTTGGTCCCACAAAGATTTGCTAATTCCTAAATGTTACACCTTTTTAATATCAAAGATTATACCCTTCCAGTAAAATATCTTTCAGCAGCTTTCATTACTTAGACAATCAAAAAGAAGAAATGCAGTGAAGAATCAAAGAAAGATATTTCCACAACATATCAAAATCGGTCAATCCAACTGAGATCACAGCTTGCCATGATTGTATCAGAATAAATCAATTACCAATTAAATGACACTAAAATTATACAAGAATAAATATTTGAAAATATCATTAAAACAATCTCCAAAAAGTAAAGTAGCAAATGACAAAAGAATATTGTAGCCGATAAAAAGGATCATACCTCCAGAAATTCCTTCCTTTCCTTCTCTATCCTCCTGTTGTTATTTTCAAGTTTCTTAACTGTTATCTCTGCTTCTATGAAATCTGCCTGTACAGTTTCAAGTTTGGACATTAGAGTTTCAATCTCCTGTGAAGCAAAAAATTTGATCAATTTAAGCAATAATATCACATTGAAGAATCAGCAGTAGGTCTATTGAATGGAACTGTTATGACAGTTACAATGACCATTTAATTACACCTGCAGCCCTCTATCATTTTGGTCCTTAGAACTTCAATGCAGAGAATATTAATTGTTCATACCCTATTGATTGCATTCACAACACATCAATTGTTGACAGACTCAAATACCTGTATACTGATCAGATTAAAATTTACATTAACTCTGACAGTGCTGTGATGTTTTGTTGATCTACTGACTGCCTTTTGCGGAAATCATATAACATGTTAAGGCGTAAAAAAAATTAACAGTGTTTTCCCTTACCCAACCTACCTGCCAAAAACACCTATCATGACAATTTTCTATTTTAGAAACCTGTCTGGTTTGCCCACTTTTTGTCATGTAACAGTACCGCCTATACCAAAGTATAGTGTTTGGTGATATTCTTTTCTTAATGAAGCCATATTAGCGCCTTATTTTGGCAATATTTCTAAAGCATTAACGCAATATTTTCAATACATTGTGGTGAATATCACAAGACAAATGCGTGCATGAGTCGCATGATGCGAGATCTCCTTAACTATCATTCATAATTTTTTGGATGAAAAGACGAGAAGCAAATACTTATAATATGAATGATTTGAGCCATGCAAAGCTTTTTATGTTAAACAAACTGTCATAGTCGATGTATTCGTTGATGTCAATGCAATTAAAGCTCAGTTTTCCCTTGGCCTCCCTGGCTTCACAAGAGTCCATCAAGAGTATCTTTACACAATTGCAGTTTAAACCTTTATAAATATAAAGCTCTCACTCTTTAAAGACAATGGGGGAGGGCAGGGCGAGTCTTCCTTTCATATTTTGATAACAACGATATAGACCATGAATTGGTGTGATGTTGATATAAAATGAAGTTGAAATATTTGTGAAAGCAACGAAATGGCCTATTTAAATGCTAAGATGAGCCGATTAATATTTGTTTTAAAAAAGGAAACAGAAATTCTCGAGCCCTGCTACTAAACTGCATCTGATCAGACTATGTATGTGTGTGTTGGGGGTGGGGGGTTACAACACAGATAGGTATACGTGGGACATGCTGTTGATAGCAAGTATATAGGCTTTTTTATTTCGACGTTACTGCTATAAAAATATCCCGATATTCAGATACGAATGTGACGTAAATATTGGCCAAATAGTGAGTTAGTAGCGTGTCCGGGTTTCTACTTTATTGTAGGCTGTAATTAAAGTATGTCCATTTCTGATTACTTTTCAAATCATTGCTACAACATGGCATCCACCACTGTTGAAAAAATCAGCATTTTTGCACTGACATTTTGGAAAATACCAGCACATTGGTTCTCAAAATGTGTTCAAGTCAATTAGCAAGAACAAAACCTTTAATCAATAGTTTTTGGAAATCACCCAAATTATCAATTTACCCCCTCCCCCCAATATACTTGTCACGTAAAGTGCAACTAACATTTGCTCCACAGAGTAGTTCCAGGTGAGTGCTACAATGACTGTCAATAACATAAAAGGAAAAAAAAAAGTCTTCCTGACCCTATCAATTTGAGTTCCATTTGAGGAATCGCAAATAATGAATTCAAGGTTTATTGTCAGTTGAAATCAAGGATTTTCCAAAGCAGTTTTTAAAATCCATTAACATTTTCAATTTTGATACTAGCCTCTTGCAACTCCTAGCACTTTGGCAATGTCACATTTGCATTTCCTTTACTGAAACCATTCTTGAGTGCATTTGACAATTTAACCATGTATATCCGCTTTCAACTCTTAACCCTTTACCCAACGCAGACGATTTCAAAATTTAATATTTTAAATATTATTTTTTAATTTTTTTCAGAAAATTTCAACAAAACCATATCATGTGACCCCTCTTTGGAACGAGCTCGACGAGCTCGTTCCAAAGAGGGATCACATGATATGGTTTTGTTGAAATTTTTCGAAGAATAATATTTTTTCAGCTGCGGAATTTCCATATTACGCGGGCGATTCGTTGGGTAAAGGGTTAACCTGTTGAGTATTTTTTCAAAATTTCTCATAAAATTTAGTCATGGCTGCTGTAATGCAACCATGGCTTAATTTGCTGAGAAATTTTAATGAGCCTGTTATGAAGAAATTATTTGTTAGTGGATTACACCTATTTATAGAGCTTCATCACATCAACAATAGACACAAACATACCTTGCTTGGATGCATTATTTTTTTACCGATCAGGACAATTTGCCTGATACAGGCAATGAGTTAAATATCTAAGTTTCAGAAAAAGGGTGCAGAGTCAAAAAGTACAAGTAATATATGGTAGTTTCAATAAATTAAGAATTGACTTTATTCTTCTTTGAAAGAGTTCATGGTGCTGTGTTGAACAAGATATCTTCCAATGAGACTAAAATTCTACCCATCTGAATGGACAAGACCTCGCAAAGTTTTTTCCATGTTTAGGGCTCCAGTACCATATGTTACTGTCAGATGTTACTTTGCGAAATATCTAAAATGAGGTTGCCCATTTTGCAATTATTCTCTCAATTCCATTGTATCTATGTCCTATGTCAGCCATCATAGTACACAGATGGTGTTCTGAATGAAGTGTTGTTTAACCCCTAGAACGATGGTAGTGTCACAGAATTTTCTCCAAGCTCATCTGTTTTTATCTTGTCCATCTATGAATTTAACCAATTATATCTTGTTTGACAGAGCTCACAGAGCTCTGTCAAACAAGGTATATTTGGTCAAATTTTTTATTGGTATTTAAGGTCACATACGTATGCACAATGGGTAATCGTGACAGTGACAGTTTTATGGCTGGAGGAAGCCGGAGTACTCGGGAGAGAAACACTGAGCATCGATGAGCAACTGTCAGCTCAACAATCTAACTCTGTTCAAGCTCTGCGCAAGCAGGGTTAAAGCGGTTGAAGACATGCGCACCATTGACGTGCATAATTTATAACTTCTCAGTATTGTGACACAGCCACGAAGAAAGCCAGAAACACAGTCACACTATTGCTTTGTGAGCCATACCAGATCACTGATGGGTTAACTGCAGCTGTGTGCATGACGATAACTGAAACTGCAACCAAAGTTTTGGGGTCTCAAAAATCCGAAACCGCAGTGTAATTTCACAACCTCCAAGCTCTAGTACACAGTGTCACAGTGCCACCCATGTAGGCAACTGGGATAAAGTGCCTTGCCCAAGGACACAACGCGAGTCATCCCGGAGGGGGATCGAACTTGGTACCTCTAACATATAAGTCCGACAGTCTACCACTGAGCCACCGCACTCCCATTTGGTCCAATATCAAACTGCATCATGGGAAATATTTGCTACTAAAAACATTTTGACATCAGAGTGCAGTGGGTTAAATTACAAATTTGTTTAACCCTTTACCCAATGCAGATGATATCAAAATTTATTTTTTAAATATCATTTTAAAACTTTTTTCAAAAAATTTCAACAAAACCATATCATGTGGCCCCTCTTTGGAACAAGCTCGGCGAGCTCGTTCTAAAGAGGGGTCAAATGATATGGTTTTGTTGACATTTTTCAAAAAATAATATTTTTTCAGCTGCTGAATTTGCATATTATGCGGGCAGATGCGGGCAATTCGTTGGGTAAAGGGTTAAATGGCATTACCTTGACCTTTATTTGATTTATTGCTTATTTGTGCAGTGATGTCATGGGGTTCATGAGAGGTTTACTTACTAAGCCTGTGATCGTTAAAAGTTGCCTTGTTCATTTCAAGATGTGGGATTTGGGCTATGAGTGGTGTCTTATTGGAACATATACCTTATTGTGGTGAACTGATGGTAACTTACCCTAAGGTTTGTGGCTCTGAGAGACACAGTTGAACATAAGCAAAGTTCTGTTGAACAAGGCTCCAAGCCGCAAACCTCACACCATGTTTCCATCAATTCATTGCAGTAACTTTTCACATTCTAGTCTTGAATTTCATAGTTTCATCTCGAATAAATTGCATCAAAACAATTTTATACAAATATTTTTTGTTGAGCCAACCACAAGCTAATGCATACCTGGTAAAGTGGCTTTTGGCTTTAAGCACTTTTCAAATGAAAAATGATATAGCTTCTTGCACTAAACAAATTAACCCTCCAATGCCTGGAGCTTTGGAGGGTTAATTTGTTTAGTGCAAGAAGCTACTATCATTCAACAATCCTGTATAAGTATTTCCATTAGTTCCTTGAATCCTGCACCCTATGTAACAAGTAACCAACTAACCCTGTGTATTTTACAGCTTTAGTCAGTATAAATTTTCATGTAGTGTGTGATATGGCAGTTAGCAGGTTTTTTTATAACCAGAAAGTGTGACTAACCCTGTGCAATGCACAGGGTTAGTCACACTTTCTGGTTATAAAAAAATTTCATTATTAACCAAGAAAATAACCCTGTGCACTGTACATTCTTTGTGTAAATCTGATCCATGTCAACTCTTTACCCACGTAATGGCCAAAACCAGCCAGTACTGTTCTCAAACTTAGTTTGTGACCCTTCATTAGAATGGACTGTGGAAAGTTTGATTTTTTTCATGAACTCCAAAAATGAAAACATATTCTATTTTCAGTTAATAGCTTGTTATCATGTGGTTTTGCAATTGTTTCTGAGCAACTATTGACTGCCCATTTAGGCATTCAAGATTTGCTACAATCAACTAATTGCTAATGTTCTTAGAAAGTAACCTGCATGTTTACCAAGAGACAGAATGCTCTGTAGCAGTCAAAAAAATAAGCCTTTACAGGTTAACAGTACTTCCTGACATTCGTAAACAAAAAAAAATTACTATAAAAATTAATAGTAAATGGTTGAGAGCCAAAAATATATGTGAATGAACAGGGATATTCCATGGAACTGTATCCAATCATATTGAATTCACTTTATTGATTTCTATGTACAGAAATTGATTTAGCACTTTGCATGTTGCTGGCAGATATTCCTACCCAGGACAGGATTTCTCTTACTGTTGAAATAAGTATAATTTGGGCATAATTCACAAGGTGCTATGCCACAGGTATTCCCCGCCAAGAAGTGGTTTACTAAGAAGGGGACAAAGTTGAAAAAAGCAAAAAAAGGCCCGTATTAAACTCTTGAACAAAAAATGAACACAACCTGTTACTTGTGAATATCCTTTCCTTTCCCCATTGTGGTCTATCAGCACACCAAAGATCATTTAAATCAAACATTCACTGACTGAGATATGAAGGACCAAATTTGTAATGGACGGATGGACTGAAACCTTTTCTACATCCCCCACAAACTTCGTTTTGGCGGGGGATCATTAAATTTTACCCCTCAATTGTGTTGATTTTTTCACCAATATTCCTTAGAATTGGATTTAGATAAATTTTTCATCAAATCTAGTCATGGCTGCCTCATAGCAGCCATGACTATGTTTGATGAAAAATATTGAGAAAATACTCAGCAGGTGAAGAGTTAACACTTAGAGGGTTGATATCTAGGTAAGACTATATGGCTAAGGAACAAGAACACAATGACAGCTTTCTGTGTTCCCTTTATCAAGCTTCTTGAATGCCATGAAATGATATCCTTCCAGGCATGAATAAACTTGCAAAGTCGAGACTGTTCACTTTCTTAACATAAACAGAATATATCCAAGATCAATAGTCCTAGAAATCATGAAAGATAAAGCATTTAAAAGGCATTCATATCAACAACTCTATGAATGGTTCAGTTTGTCTGACATAATACAATGATGATTTGTCACCATGCTGGATGAATACAGTTTGTTAAGGTTTATTGCTAATTCTTTCCTATCTCTCAAAATGGTTCATTCCCACTCAGCTAACCTTTTTGAAATTTTCATGTTGCATCTCACCAACTTTTCTGATTTCACACTTTCAGATTTTCCTGTGGGTCCATTTCAAAATCCTATCATTTCATCTGCATTTTCACACATTAGAACATAATTTCTTGTTTTTATTAACCCTTTACACAACGTGATGGCCAAACCTGGCCAGCGCTCTTCAAAAAATCGCCAATTAATTTTCATTATGTTTTCATTTTTTGTCTCAAAAACATTGGTTATGACCCTCTTTGGAATGAGCTTGTTCCAATGAGGGGTCATAACCTATGTTTTTGAGACAAAAAATGAAAAAAAATAATAGTTATTTAAGAATTTTTTTTGCAAGTGTCGTCTTCTTTTCATGTTAGGTAAAGGGTTAACTGGTAGAGTTCTGGAAGTCCATTTTTGGGCTCTATTCTGAAGTGCAGGTACCACAACTTAACCCTTTACCTAACGAATTGCCCGCATCCGCCCGCGTAATATGCAAACTGAGCTGTTGAGAAAATTAAATTTTTCAAAATATTTCAACAAAACCATATCATGTTACCCTTCATTGGAACGAGCTCATTGAGCTCGTTCCAATGAGGGGTCACATGATATGGTTTTGTTGAAATTTTTTGAAACATTTAAAAACATTATATTTAAAATAATAAATTTTGATATCGTCTGCGTTGGGTAAAGGGTTAAAAGCTTCAAATTCAGTATCCATGCTTCATATTATCTTTGAAGTGATATTATTCAGTCGGTTATGATTTGCCTTGTTACAATTTATGGGAGAGTGCCCACAGGCAGTTTATTTATTTATTTATTGGTGTTTAAGGTCACATATTTCAGCACAATGGCTAATCATGACCATGACAGTTTTACGGGTGGAGGAAGCCGGAGTACCCGGAGAGAACCACTGAGCAATGGCAAGCAACTGTCAGCTCCCCAATATACCAACTCCACACAAGCAGGGTTAGCATTGGTTGAAGACAGGTGCACCATCGACGTGCTGTACGCCATAGTACACAATGCCACCATGCCCCCACGTGGGTAATGGGGGTGAAGTGTCTTGCCCAAGGACACAAAGCGGTTGCTCTAGGTGGGATTCAAACCGAGGACCTCTCGGCTTGCAGCCTGCACCTCTACCTACTGAGCCACCACGCCCCCATGCCCACAGGCAAAGAAAACAAATTTTTATGGTTAAAAATAATTTAATTTAACACTCTACCAGTTGAAACGTTTTTTAACATGTGCATCTTAAACCTTTACCCAACGTAACGGCCAAAACCGGCCCACGTTTTTCACAGAAATCATCAATTAATTTTCATTATGTTTGTCTCAAAAACATATACGTTATGACCCTTCCTTGGAATGAGCTCGTCGAGCTTGTTCCATAGAGGGGGTCATAACCTATGTTTTTTTAGACAAAAAATTAGTTATTCAAGAATTTTGTTTGCAAGTGTCGTCTGCTTTTCATGTTAGGTAAAGGGTTAATCAACAGCTGAAACATGCAATGTTGTTTTGATCTTTTAATATCATGAGATTTTGTTTTTTAATAAATCTATTAATCAGCCTCTATTAGCAAATATTCATAAAAAAATATTTGTTAATCATGGCCACCGTGCCTTGTCCAACGGACACAATGCAGTTATCTCCAGCGGGGATCGAACCATGGATCTTTTCAGTTTAAAGTTCCATGTCGTAACCACTGAGCCACCAAGCTTCCATATACAACTAGAACTAATGAGCGGGTTGATCAGATGAAGGGTTGCGTGTGGATAGGAGCTGGGCGAACTGAGGGTCAGAAACGTGGTGGGGGTGTTGGCATCTACGCTAAAGAGGAATTACAGCCCTCATTGATTACAGATCTCACAGAAGCAAGGACTCAGATTCCAGTATCCAACGAAATAGTCTGGGCAAAAATCAAGTTAGGAAGCAGGAGTGTTGCCGTTGGTGTTGTATACTTAGCAGTGGAGGGAAGTAAGCCCGAGTGGAATGATTCAATATATACAACTCTTAGATCGAATATCACAGAGCTTGAAAGCAGAGGGTTTAGTATTGTCCTAATGGGGGACTTCAATGGGCACATCGGGGATAAGGAGGAGGGCATACAGGGAGGTGATAGGAAAATTAACACGAATGGGAGGAAAAGGTTGTACCTATCAAAAGAGCTTGGTTTAAAGATCCTGAACAGGGATGCGAAATGTAAGGGTAAATGGACCTGGGAGAGGAACGATAAGAAAACAATAATTGATTATATACTCGCTGACGTTAGCGTATGGAGGGAGGTTATAGATGTAGAAATAGATGACGAGGGAAAAAATGACTTGGGTAGTGATCACAACCTGATAACAGTTAAGATTATGGGCAAAAAGACGAATAGAGACAGAAATACCTTCAAGGAAGTTTGGGGACTAAAACAAGTAGCCGACTGGAAGCAGTTTCGGGAAAAACTAAAACCAAGTCTTGAATGTATACCTAGGGATGCAAATGTCCAGAGTATTTCGGATGGCATAGTAAATAGCCTAACAGAGGCAGGGAAGGATTGTATAGGAAGGGTGAGGGTCCCAACGAGAGAGCTCGGATACAGGGTTAACGAGGGACTGAAAAAGGCTATAAAAGAAAGGAAGGTAAAATGCGCTGCTTACAGAAGAAGTAGGAAGCTTAAAGGGGTGGATAACAATGACACGAGACTAATGAAAGGAGAATATGAACTGGCACGGAAAAAGGTGAATGAGATAAAGAATAATAATAGGAAGGAGTGCAATTGCAGTCTTGCCAGAACAATAAAGAAAACGGGGGGTTCGAGCTCAAACGTATTTTGGAACTGGGTAAATAAACGGGGAAAAAGTAGTGTGCAGAGTATCAAAGTGGATGGGGAAAGTACAGAAGATAAAGGCCGTATCGCTTCAGAGTTAGTCAAGCACTGGGAAAAGATAAACGATAGGCGATGGGGCAGTGGGTCCCCACCAAAAAGAAATACACTGGTGGAGGAGAACCTATCCAATCGTGTATGTAGCGAAATAACGGCAGAAGAAGTGCGGAACGTGGTCCCGAAATTAAAAAATGGTAAAGCGGGAGGGACTGATGAAATTCCGAACGAATTCCTCAAAAATGGAGGGGAGGCACTTATTGAAGTCCTGACAAACCTTTTCAACCTGGCTCTGCGAAAGCAAAAGGTTCCCAGAGAGTGGAGGGAAAGTAAGGTGTCGTTCATACACAAAAAGGGTGATAAGGAAGTTCTAGATAACTATAGGGGGATATCAGTTAGTAGTAACATCGGAAAAGTATTCTGTAAGGTCATATACGGTAGACTTGAGGAAGTTATTGAAGAGAAAGGTTTTTTACGAGAAATTCAAAATGGTTTCAGGAAAGGTCGAAGAGTCACTGATCACCTATTTACACTCACCCAACTGATAGAATCAACAAAGGCTGAAAAGAAAAAGATGTTTCTGGCATTTCTAGATGTGAAAAAAGCGTACGACCGAGTGTGGAGGGAAGGTATGTGGCGAAAGCTCGAGGGCATCGGACTGGGGGGGGGACTTTGTGGGAATCATGAAAGCACTGTATACAGATGTGCAAAGCCAACTCAGTCTAGGGAGAATCACTACAAAACGAGTCCCTATGGATATAGGCCTCAAGCAGGGGTGTATCTTTTCACCGATTTTGTTTGCATTGTATGTTAAAGATTTAGGGGACGAACTAATTCAGAGTGCGGAGGGGGTAAATGTTGGAGACATAAAGGTACCAGGCTTATTCTCTGCGGACGACATGGTGTTAATGTCTAGAACTGAACAGGGGCTAGAGAAATTGCTGGAAATTGTTGGTAGATATGGGAACACTTGGCGGCTCGAACTAAATGAAAATAAAAGCAAGGTAATACCTGTTGGACGCAAGGTAGATATGACGAAGAGATGGAGAGTGGGGGAGTTCTCAATCCCCGAAGGGGAAAGCATACAAATCACTGTAGGAGAAACGGGAGAGTATGAGTATCTAGGGGTAAGCATAAATATAACGGGAAGAGGGGTGTACAGAAATTACTCAGCCAAACTGATTCTGAAGGGGAAAAGAATTCTGAACCAACTAAAACTTTTAGGGAAAAATAGTTTCAACAAGGTCTTTGTGGGGAAAACACTGTGGGAGAGGGTGGGTTTACCAAGTATAACGTATGGCACGGACGTGATTCCATTAAACCAAACCGTTATTAAGAAGTTGGAAAGTACTCAGAATGATGCCGGCAGATGGATAACAGGGTCAAGTAATGCTGCAGCTTTGGAAGCAGTAAGGGGGGAGCTTGGGTGGATGAAAATCAAGGACAGGGTAGATTTGGAAAAACTGTGTTACTTTAACTACTTGAGAAACCTGCCTGACAACCGGTGGTGCAAATTGATGCTCCATACCATTTGGAATTCTAATATAGATACGGGGTGGTCAAAACATGTGAGGGAACTAATGGACAATTACTCTTCTATAGAGGTCACAAACATAGAAGTAGGAATGAAAGAAGGCAAAAGGTTTGTCAAAGAGAGAGTCATGGAAGATTGCAATCAAAACTGGCGAGCAGGGGTTAGCGTGAAAAGATCACTGCAGGGGTTACAATATAAAGAAAAGCCAGCTTTTGAGAAGTACCTAGATGGCACCTTTGGAGGGTCACTGCTGTTCAAACTGAGATCAAGATCACTGGAGCTTCGGGGAAAAATTGGGAGAGATGGAGAAAAGGGATGCCAAATGTGCCACTCTGGAGTAGTGGAGACCCTGGAACATTTTCTCTTGGAATGCCCACAGTATATACCTCATAGAATAAAATTTACTGGAAGAATAATGCAGAAGTGGGGTGAAGAAACAAAGGATAGATGGCTGAAGGGGGACACGAGGGAGAGGGTAGGAATGCTTATTGAAGAAATTGAAAAAGAGGAAGTGAGGGACACTATTAAGCAGTTTATATCTGAATGCTGGGAGGAGAGGAGGGGAAGAGGGGGTGGGGTGCAGGGGGAATGATGGCCTTCTCTTATGAGGACCGCGACAAATCAGCGGCTGGCCAAAGAGTTATTATTACTAAGTAGTTTCTGTAATACTGAATGTGATGAGGTGGTAGAGGGGGTGTCATCAGAAAGATTCCAACATTTGATGGCTTTATTATTTATGCTGATGCATTTGGAGAGAAAGTGTTGATAAGTGATGATATCTAGTCACATTATGGAATGAAAATGGCTGTTTGAAATTTTGATTTTTGAAACATAAATAGTAGTAGGCAGAGGGTCAATCAACTCTTTATCTGCTAATGGCGCATATTCCTGCCCTGGACAGTAAATCTCTTGCCACTAGAAAAAGTAAAATTGGGAACTTTTTAAGTAAATTTATCCCTTGTAAATTAAAAGTTTTGACCAATGATTTCTAGAATTGAATTAACCCTTTACCTAATGAACTGGATGCTTCCACCCACCTAATTAACAAATTACGCAGTTGAAAAAAAGTTCTATTTTTCAAACAATTTCAAGAGAGTTATAATCATGTTACCCCCATTGGAACAAGCTCATCGAGCCTGTTTCAATGAGGGTGTCACATGATATGGTTTTGTTGATTTTCTTTGAAAAATTTGAAAAAACAAAAATTAAAATAATAAATGTTGATATCGTCTGCAGTGGGTAAAGGGTTAATAAAATTTTTTAATCACATCAAGTCCAGGCCTGAAAATAAGCAGCCTGACATTTGCAGAATGAGGTCCCCAGAGGGTGAATTTGATGATGCTATCCCATACAGTGGGCCAATTTATCCTCTGGGTACCTCCTGTTTTGAGACCCTGATTCAGATTGAGGTTCACAGAGGGTAAATTTAGTGATGCTACCCTGCTGTGCAGGGTTGCATCACTAAATTCACCCTCTGGGGACCTCATTTTATAGATGTCAGTCTGCTTATTTTCTGGCTTGATCAAGTTATGGATGCTTTACAGGAGCCATGACTAGATAGAAATTATTTTTTTTTAAAAATACTCAGCACGTTCAGAGTTAAGGATACTGAAAACAAAATCAAAACGGTAAGCAGCCAACTCATTCCATAAAGTAACTAGAAATTTGAATCTTTGCATGCTGCTGGCGGATATTCCTGCCTAGCACAGGGTTTTTCTGGTCAATGAAATAAGTATAATTTGGACACATTTAATCATATTTCCTCCTGCAAATTAAATGGATTTTTTCACAAATGATTTCTTGTGTTATATTCAGATTAATTTTTCATCAAATCTAGTCATGCCAGCTTCACAGCTACCATGACAAGATTTGATGAAAAATATGTTGAAAATATGCGGTCGGTTAGGATTTAACAAATTCACTGAGCACTGATTGAATCGACTAAATCTGCCAAACAATGATTTAAATAGCATTTATGGCTAGTTAACATTTCAAAGGAATGAAGTCATATTTCATTATTAAAAGCTCTGTTGTCCATGTCAGATGATTTTTTTCTAGGATTGGGATGCTACCACAGAAATAAGGCCCCACTTTAACAATAGTAAGTGGTGTCCAATTTGGGGGGGGGGGGGGGGGGGTTGCCAAACAATGATTTAATTAGCATTTATGGCTAGTTAACATTTCAAAGGAATGGAGTCATATTTCATTATTTATAGCTCTGTTCTCCATGTCAGATGATTTTTTTCTAGTTTTGGGATGCTACCACAGAAATAAGGCCCAGATTTCTAGTAATGCAAAACTTGGGAGACCAAATATCAACCTAGGGACTTAGCTAGAACCGGAATCTGACACCTCCCGCAACCCCCAGGATACATATATCATAAGATTCTAAATGGAGGATCTGAAGGAGATTTTTGAAGATTATATGCCATATTATACTAAGTTATAATTTGGTACCCCACAGGGAGCCCAAATATGAATCCAGGGATTGATTTTAACAAACCTGTATCCCGAGTCTGGCTAGGTTGTTGTATACCAAATATCAAAACCTTCTGAACGGTGGTTCTCAAGAAGATTTTAAAGAATATTCCTCTTTTGCAATAAGTTAAAACTAGAGGTACTGTGAGCAAGCTCACAAAGTGATCCCCCCCCCCCCCCCCCCCCCCCCCCCCCGCACAGTTGCACTTATGAGGACACAACCATATGATGTAGCAATTGAAATGTATAAGTTAGATTATCTCCCCTTGGAAATGTCAAAACAGAATCATATTGCTTCATGTGCATCTTCATATGGAGTTCTTCCATTGTGTAAAGTTTCATGAAAATTCATTGAACGGTTCAGGAGAGGAGTTGCGCTTACGAGTACACAACCATATGATGTAGCAATTGATATGTATAAGTTAGATTATCTCCCCTTGGAAATGTCCGAACGGAATTATATTGCTTCATGCACATCTTCATATGGAGTTCTTCCATTGTGTAAAGTTTCATGAAAATTCTTCAAACGGTTTAGAAGGAGTTGTGCTTATAAGGATGGACAGACGGACGGACAGGGTGATTCCTATATAACCCCGCAAACAAAGTTTATATAGGGAGCCGAAATACTTACTCAAGAACTTTATTTGAACAAACTCGAGAGGTGCTCCTCCCTCACTCCCCCAAGGACGTTATATGGCAGGAAAAACTGCCAGCAGCATGCAAGGAGTTAATAGGAGGTGGCTGACCAATGGACAGGCAAACAGGTCAACACAACTGGCCTATGTTACAGGACAATTACCACACTGTCCATTTTCAGTGATGAAGATATTAAGAGCTATGTTGTTCATGTTTACATAAACATCTGAGCACTGTGTTTAATCATGTTTTAACATACAATCAATGACAAATAGGCAAATATACTGGCAATTACTCCCCTATTGATCCACCAAACAACTTTATAAACCCTGTATCTAAAATAAATATTGAACCATACAATCCAAAAGAGCAACAGGTAAAGAGATTGGATTGAGCCAGTAGTTTGTGTGTGTAGTAACCAAGTATTAAATTCCAACTCTTTACCCGAAACAACCCAATATTTAATCATTTCATGTCTTTTTGTATCAACAAAACGACCTGATAATATACTGATCTAAATTAAATATGAACTGTGTTAGCTCACTTTAACCCTTCGCCTAATGTAATGGATAAAACCGACCAGCACTATTCACAAAAATCACCATTCAAATTTGATTATTTTTAGTCTCAAAAACATAGCTTAAGGGCCCTCTTTGGAATGGGGTAATTTACAGTCGAAAAATGATAAAAACTAAATGTGGCCTGTCCCAACTTGGGACCAAGAATACCCTTAGTGACACACTCTCTGATAGAGAGCAACAATAACACCAAGTACCATTAATATGCTTAGAGACATTCAAGAGTTCAGAGTTGGACGTGACTTTTTATAGTTGGATTTCGATGTGGGGGTATGTAAACATGAACAACGTCCGTGACCTTGACCTTGTAGACAGGCATTCCAACCTTATTCATTACACACCCTCTAGTGGTGGGCAACATTAATACCAAGTATCATTAATATCTTCAAGGGTATCAAAAGTTCTGAGCCGGACATGACTTGCACAGTCAGATGGACAGATACAGACAGATGGTTGGACGGACTGACAGAAAGATGGATAATGTGATTTCTATATACCCCCCTGAACTTTGTTAATGGGGGTATAATGAGTTATGCCTAAAAGAGTTAAAAATCTGATTCTCAGGCCCTCTGCATGGTCCTTTTGGCAGCTGCATGCCCTCTTTTTATAACTAATGCAAACATAAAAAAATAAAAATGAAAAGGTTTATGGTTGATATTTTACCAAAGTTAATAAAACTGATAAATTTTTAACTTGAGTGCAAGAAGGTTTGCAATGCTTTAGTTCTGTGAAGTCTCAAAAAGTATCTCTTTACCCCACCCCCCAAATTTTTTTTCAGGCATAAATCAAGTGCTTAGGACCCATTTATACTACATGACAAATCTGGTTCAAATTAGCCCATTGGTTCTGGAAATATAAATTTTGATTGGACCTCAAAATGGGCATGCTCCCACAAAGAGCCCAAACTTTGACCTACTGAGTTCATTGGAGTTCATAAGTTCCATAACAGAAATCTAAGCATCACTGAAAGTGGTGTTTGAGAAGATGACTTTTAAAGCATTTTAGGTTTATGGGGCATTAACCCCACCCCAAGGGACATAGTAACTTTTTCGGAAAAAATCACAAGAGTAAACTTCACCAAGATGCGTTGTACCAATTTAGTTTAAACTTGGCCCAAAGGTTCTGTAGAAGAATGCTTAGTTGATGTAGCACAAGAAAGATAATAACTCAGCATTTTCCCATTCCCAAGTGTTAAAATGGGCATCTGCATACGGCACCCCATGACAAAATCGACTGTAATTTCTTTGGTCCCTCAGATTCCACTGGTTTTAAGGAAGCCTCATACTAAAAACAGTATTCTGGTCAATGTAGTTTTTGAAATATGGCATTTGAATTTTTTCTGTTTTTAGCTACTGGGGTTCCCATGGGGCAATGAGAACAATTTTTTGGGTATGAATCAAGCAGTTGGGACCCACTTATACTATGATTCAAATTTGGTTCAAATCAGCTTATCGATTCATGAGAAAGAAATTTTGGGTGCAGCCCAAAATGGGCATGCTAACACAGAGAGCCCAAATATTGACCTACCAACTTGCCTTGAACAAATTTCAATCTCCAGCACCATCTCTGTGGCAGCTCATGAAAAGAGCATTTTAAATTTATTTTAGGCTTTTGGGGAATTAACCCCAGCCCCTAGGGGAGTAGCAACTTTTGAGGAAAAAACTCCGAAGGGAATACTTCACCAAGATGTTTTGTACCAAATTAGTTTAGATTTGGCACAAAGGTTCTGAAGACATAGTTGATGGAGCACAAGACAGATGTTGACTCTGCATTTTACCATTGCTAATAGTGTTAAAATGGGCTTCGCAATACAGCACCCCATGACAACACTGATAGCAACTGCTTTGGTCCATATGATTCCATTGCTCCTTAGGAAGCTGCATACCCAAAACAATATTCTGGTCTGTTTTGAAATTTGCGCTTGTGAATCTTTTCTATTTTAACTACTAGGGTTCCCACAGGGCTGTGAATTTTTTTTTTCAGGCATCAATCAAGTACTTATGGCTCAATTATACTACATGCCAAATTTGGTTCAAATCAGCCCATCGGTTCTTGAAATACAAATATTGGGTGGAGCTCAACTTGACCGACCAACTTTCTTTGAACAAACTTTAATCTTCACCACTAAAGGAAGTTCCAAATATCAAAGCATTCTCTGTGGTGGTTCATGAGAATATTTTTAACAGATTTTTAGGTTTTTGGGGCATTAACCCCAGACCAAAGATTGCAGCATCTACATTTTAACAAAGTAAAAAGGGTATACCCCAAAGATGGTCTGTGCCATATATAAAATGCATTTGGCCCAGTGGTTTTAAAGAAGAAAAGTTTCAAATTAGTTGATGGAGTACAAGAAAGATGATGACTCAGCATTTTCCCATTGCCAACAGTGTTAAAATGGGCATCCCCATATGGCACCCCATAACAAAACCGACAGCAAAATTTTTTTTGTCCATTCAGACCAAAAAACAATATTCTACTCCTACAGGGCTGTGAAAATTTTTTGGGGGGGCATCAATCAAGTACTTATGACACAATTATACTACATGTCAAATTTGGTTCAAATCAGCCCATCGGTTCTTCAAATCCAAATTCTGGGTGGAGCCCAAAATGGGCATGCTTTCACAGAGAGCCCAAATATTGACCTACAAACTTCCCTTGAGAAAACTTTAATCTTCACCACCAAAAGAATTTCCATACCAAACAAGAGGCCCCAAGGGGCCTGAGAGCACTCACCTGACACTGACAACTATCAACTGAGGGTCCTGATTTGAACAAACTTGCATCTGCCCCATTAAGAAAACCATATACCAAATATCAAAACATTCTGACTGGTGGATCTGAAATGTTTTTTTAAAAAATATTCCTCATATTGAACAAAGTTATAATTTAGGCTCCCATAGGGAGCCCAAATATGAACCCAGGAACTTGGCTTGAACAAACTTGAATCTCACCTCCCAAAGGATGCTGTATTCCAAATATCAAAGGATTCTGATTACTGGATCTGAAGAAAAATATTTTTTTAAATATTCCTCATGTTGAACTAAGTTATAATTCGGGCTACAACAGGGAGCCCAAATATGAACCCAGGGACTTGGCTTTAACAAATTTGAATCTCACCTCCCTAACGATACAGCATACCAAATATCAGAAGATTCTTACTGGTGAATGTGAAGAAGACTTTTAAAGAATGTTCCTCATATTGAACTAAGTTACAATTCGGTCTCCCACAGGAAGCCCAAATATCAACTCAGAGACTTGACTTGAACCAACTTGAATCACACCTCCCTAAAGATACTGTATACCAAATATTAAAACATTCCAACTATCGGATCTGAAGAAGATTTCTAAAGAAAATTCCTCATATTGAACTAAGTTATAATTTGGGCTCCCACATGGAGCATAAATTTGAACCCAGAGACTTGGCTTGAACAAACTTGAATCTCCCCCCCCCCCCCCTCACCCTCCTAAGGATGCTGCATACCAAATGTCAAAAGATTCTGATTGGTGGATCTGAAGAAGAAGATTTTTAAAGAATATTCCTCATACTGCACTAATTTAAACATTTCAGCTCCCATAGAGAGTCCAAATATGGACCCAGTGAAACAATCTTCCAAAGAAGTTATATGTGATATTTGAAAGCTTTTAGAGCAGCAGTTTGGGAGAAGAAGAGTCTTAAATGTTTTCCCCATTACCCACAGTGTTAAAAAATGCTGACTCAGCATTTTTTCAAAAGTCCCGAAAAAGTACCCTATGATAAAACCAATAGCAACTTTTTGGACCATTCCATTCTGTTGGTCCTAAGGAAGCTTCACACCAAATAAGAATTCTCAGTGCCATGTAGTTTTGTGGTTCTGTGATTCCCACAGGGTATTTTGAAAAAAAATTGTAGCATAAATCAAGTACTTATGACCCATTAATACTTCATATCAAATTTGGTTCAAATCGGCTTCTCGGTTTGGAAAATATAAATTTTAGGCGGGGCAAAAATTCTTGCCTCTCCCATAACAATGACAAATATTGCCCATCAAACTTCTTTTCAACAAATTTGAGTCTCCACCTCAAAAGGAAGCTGAAAACCACATATCAAGTCTCTGCTACTGCTGGTTCATGAGAAGAAAGTTTTTTAAAAAATTGGGGCATTTTGGTCCCACCCCATCTTCAATATGAGCAGAAACCCAATTTGAAGAGAAACCCAAATGCCCCAATATAACCACTACTCAGGTGAAATTTCATTAAAATGAAAAAGGCCCAAATACCACATTCACGAAAAGTGATCAGAATAGCTCACCCTGACTTTCAGTCAGGAGAGCTAATAACAAGGCATTCTCTCTAGTGGTTCATGAAAAGAAGATTTTTAGGCTTTTTGGGCATTATCCACAGCCCAAAGATGGCGGCAGCTACATTTGAACAAAGTAGAAAGGGTATACATCAAAGATGGTCTGTGTAATATATGTTTGAATTTTGTCCAGTGGTTTTGAAGAAGAAAAGTTTCAATAGTTAACGGATGTCGGATGCCAGATGCCAAGCGATGGCAATAGTTCAGTCATGTGATCTAAAAATGGCCTGAGAAACAGAAGATTTACTTTGTGGGTCCCTTATTCACAAGCCTGGCATTCTTTAGGAGTGCAGGAGTGCTGTCTGCCTACTGCACGCCTAGAAAAAATTGAGGAGAGCAATTTTTTGCACCCTTTGATTTTATGGAATGCCTGACCTGTTTGGGACTGCCTTTAAAATATGTTGTCATTTCATCCCCTGAGTTCCAATGTGTTCTCTGTGCCTACCATTGGAACTCAGGGGACGATTTGTCAATGTTGCATTGATTCGCAATAATTCTGTGTTGAATTTTGATACATTTTGAGTGTAGAAGACAGTCACAAAAGAATTGAATGCAACATTTTGAAAAATGAGAAGATGTATGTGCCAATTTGTCCACAATGTAGCTGAATGTAATATAATTCTTCAGTCACAATATTAACACCTTGAAGTGAATATAACCAAAATAGCATACAAGTTTTTGCATTTAAAATTTCAGGTACAATTGCACTCCCAAGCCATCTGAGGAGGGCAATTGTTTTGCACTCCTTGATTTTCTAGATTGCCAGGCCTGTATTCATGTTGAGTAAAGGGTTAACCCATAACCCTTTTAATCACTATTTATTGTTGATTCAGTAAGGATATTTTCAGCATCTATGACTATATCATATCATTATGGTCAAGTTTAGCCGATTATTTATTATAACCCCTGCTGCTCAATAGGAAGGGGTTTCCAACACCAGTGTTGGTTGCTAGTGTTATAGTTTATCTTCGCCACCCCAATTATCTTCCCACTAAGGGGGGTAAGGGGAGATAAACAAGTAAATCTCCCCCACCCACATCTTGCCCCCACTTGAATTATTTTTTCTTTTACAGAAAATCATCGTCTTTTCAGTATTTGATATAGGAGCTTTTTGTGATATCAGAAATCAAAAAGTGCACAATCAGAAATTTGTTTGTCAAGGTTGGAGATGGGTACAAATCTGGGCAAAATATTTTTCTCTCCACCTGCTTCAAACATTGTCTCAGGATGTAAATAGCTCATATAATACATAGAGAGTAATTGCTTGACTCGACTGTTTACATGAATTAATTCATGAGAGGTGAGGGACGTTGTACAAACACGAGTGCGCGAATGCACACAAGTGTTTTACAATATAGTCCTTCGCCTCGAATGAATTATTTCATGTAACCAGTCCAGTCAAGCGATTACACTGTTTATTACTTTTCATTATTAACGATAATTATATTATTTAACCCATTACCTAACATAACGGCCAAAACCAGCCAACGCAATTCTAAAAAATCGCCAAATAATTTTCATTGTTTTTTAATTTTTTGTCTCTAAAACATAGGTTATGACCCCTCATTGGAATGAGCTCATTTGAAAATAATAGTTATTCAAGAATTTTTTTTTGCAAGTGTCGTCTGTTTTTAATGTTAGGCAAAGGGTAATAAAAACAAAAAACAATGAAGTCCCCATTACACCTACGGCAAAGCATCTTCATTTGCGTGCACAGATATATGACACAATTGTTGATTGCATAATTCACTTGTGAAGTTATCGTTTATAATCAAACCCGGAAATCCCAGTAATTCACACTTTGGAAAGTAATAAATATTGACAATACATATGACTTTGGAGGTGGAAAAAATATTGTGGCCTTCATATCAACTAGGAAAGAGAGTCACCCAAATTCATTCAGCTTTGATAGAATTTATTTAAAACTTAAATTAACAAATATGAACAAATACATACTAGAAATAATGACAAGAGCACTTGACTAGTTCTATACATATTTAGCACAATAATCAGGCTTGGCAATTTCAGGAGAGCGATTTTTTAGCTCTCCTTACTGCCCTCCTGAAAGAATTAAGGAGAGCGAAAAATTGCCCTCCTAAATATTTTGGCCTGGGATGATTGAGATTACATGCATTATGCTCACATTAAATTTTTGTTGTAAAGCAAATATGTAATTTAACTTCGAAGCCACATAACATCACGCAATTTCATTTTGGAAGTGGTTTAGTGGTAAAAGGTAATGGCTGCAACCATACCCAAACACAGTTGCAATCATTTGAAGCAAAATGGATCACAGCAATATTTTTTTTTTCTGTCAGTTTCAAGTTCAACAACTGACATCACAGTTTGAGGGGTAATTATTCAAGGAATATTGACATTATAATATAATACCATTAGTACTATCCTGTCACTTAAAGCACATGCACCAGGATGTGACTGTTGATTCAAGCAGACCTGTTGTCCAAGAAAGTCATACGCCTACCACTACCACCTTCAACCCCCTTGGGGGGCTGAAGGTGGTAGTGGTAGGCGTTTGACTTTCTTGGACAACAGGTCTTGGTACACACACAGGTCTTGCCAAGTGTGTGTTCAGTTGTTGAGTGAGACATCTAGATGTCTAAGAGATTTCGCTTTACCTTAGTAAAGTTAATAAAATCACTGATGTAGTCTGTTGGTTTCAGTTTCAATGAGTTCGTTCAACTGGATACTTAAAATGCTCCTGAGCTGATTGATGAGCACGATTTTTTGCCCTCCTGCATTTTTCAGAATGCCAGGTCTGCAATAATGTATTGCTGTTACAGTGTGTAATAACAATAATGGTAACAGAAAGAAATCTGGGAATCACCAACAATAACTCCAATTTAACTATTCTGAAATTTAATTGAAAAAAAAATAATATGAAAAGAAAATGATGCAATATTTTTGACACTGTATGGTTTACAGAAAAATACCAACAGAAATGCTTATCTGTTAGTTCAAATAAACATCAATCCAGTGATGAAGAAACTTTCCATCTGGTATTATAATGTCCAGGAATATGTCTGCAGAAAGAATATCCAATAAATTGTAATGAAATGTCCACTCAAAATTCAGCAGTCTCCAATATATTCCAAAAAAGCACTCAGCAAAATTGATATGGAATTAATATCCAAAAATATTTGCTCCTCAGGTAGTTTGAAAATTATCCAGTTTAATCGTGGGTTTTCACAAGAATAAATCGGGGTTCCCACAAGAAAAATAAATTCTCTTCAAATTTTGGAAACACTTTTCCAATACAAAAGATGATCAGATCACAAAATAATATTCAGTCGTATATTAAACTCAGCTTCTATCTCAAATAATGCACTGACCTGTAATAATAATCTCCAATGCTGAATGTATAAACAATAGTCAGTCACTTCTCAATGCTGTGTGAGATGAATGAATATCAGAAGTATGTTGACAGAGACTTATATAGTCTTCAAATAGAAAGTTTCAGGATGAAAAATTTCTCCAATATGTTCTATTGTTCCATTCATTTCTGATTGGCTGAATTAAGTCACCTCATGATGTTTCTGGCTGATTCTGTCTAATTTCAAGTAAACAAGTGTGCATCCCACTACAACATCTCATGAAAAAGCTGATAGCATTTTTTTGTCCATCTGATTCCACTGGTCCTAAGGAAGCTCCATAAATATGGGCATTTGAATTTTTTTCTATCTTTGGCTGTGAAAAGTTTTTTTCTGGTATAAATCAAGTACTCATGACCCAATTATATGACATGACAAATTTGGTTCAAATAAGCCTATCTTGAAATAGAAAGTTTGGGTGGAGCCCAAAATAGGAATCATTCCACAGGGAATATTGACCTACTGAGTTCCTATGAGCAAAATTGAATCTGCATCACTAAAGTTAGTTCCATACCAGAAATCTAAGCATTATTACAAGTGTTTTATGAGAAGAAGTTTTCAAAAGTATTTGAAGCTTCTGGGTCATTAACCTTACCCCAAAGGGAATAGCAACTTGTGAAAAAAAACTCAGAAGAGTATACCCACAAAGATGCTTTGTACCTAATTAGTTTAGATTTGAGCCCAAAGGTTCTGAAGAATACTTAGTTGATGAAGCGCCATACAGGCAATGATTCGGCATTTTCCCATTGCCAACAGTGTTAAAATGGGCATCCCTGTACAGCACTCCATGACAAAACTGATGACAACTTTTTTCGTCCATCTAATTCTGCTGGTCTTAAGGAAGTTTCATAGCAAAAAAAAAACAATATTCTGGACCACGCAATTTTTGAAATATGGGCATTTGAATTTTTTCTATTTTTAGCTCTTGGGGTTCTTATGCGGCTGCAAAAAAAAACACATTTGGGGCATAAATCAATTATTTCTGACCAAATTATACCATATGCCTAATTTGGTTCAAATAAGCCTATCTGATCCTGAAACAGAAATTTTGGGTGGAGTCCAAAATGGGTATGCTACGAGAGAGAGCCCAAATATTGACCTACCAACTTGGCTTGAACAAACTTTAATCTCTACCACCAGAGGAAGTTCCAAACAAAGTATTAAAGCATTCTCCCTGGTGGTTCAGAAGAAGATTTTTAGGCTTTTGGGGCATTAACCACAGCCCAAAAGATGGCTGCAGCTTCATTTCAACAAAGTAGAAAGGGTATAGTCCAAAGATAGTCTGCATCATATTTGTTTGAATTTGGCCCAGTGGTTTCAAAGAAGACAAGTTTCAAAGTTAACGGACAATGCACAAGGTGAACTAATAAAGACCAATGGTCTAACCAAAGAGCTACTGCACTCCCAGAATGTCAATTAATATTTGAATAATGTCTTCCAGGAAGAGGTATTCAAATATTTGTTTCAGCACTACTTGTGACCACTCAGAGAATTTCAAACGATCATTTTCAACTGCTGTTCAGCCACAGAGAAGAAAAGTTTTGGTAATATTGACAATCTGAATTGCCTTTTTATTGCAACTGAATATGTGCCCTTACTTAAATCTTTGATTGAACTCAAAGTTACACTTTACATGTATATGAAACTGGACAAAAAGCAGAATAAACAAACCATACCATGTCAGGACACTTGTTAACAGTGCAGGTTTGGCAGAATTTAAAGGCCTTTCAAAAAAAGACAAATTATTACCTAAATACATTTTTCAAGGCATTCCATGGCTTTTTCCAAGAAAGATAAATTTTTTAAGCACTTTGAATGCTTTGGAAGTATACTTCTAAAGTTTCAGCACTTACAAGCACTTCAGAACCAGTCAAAGATTTCCAGCACTGATTATGTAGACCCTTAGACTAAAATAGGTAAAGGAGGAATGCCCATAAACAACAGTTTGACACGTAAGGCCTATAAAAAACAAGAAGAATGTTACTAAGATAACACATGCTCCCCCCCCCTGTGACCTTCACCTTGCAGATGTGGCGGAAGCTATTATACGCGACACACCTTCTGACTGTCCTTAACATTTGTACAAAGTTTAACAATTGTACTATGATTCGTTTCTAAGTTATGGCTGAGACACGAATATTGACCGATTTTTAGTGTGACCTTGAAATGTGACTTTGACCTTGGAAGGTACGTTCCCGGCTATGGTGTATGACACATCCTCCCATGGTCCTTTATAATTGTGTGAAGTTTGATGACTGTGGCCCTAACCATTTTCGAGTTATTGGCTCGGACACACACACACACGGATGGATGGACAGACACATGGACGGACACACACACACTTCAATCACTATAAAAATTCTGGTTTATCTGGGAATTTTTTCTCAATTTTATGCTGAGGGAAGGAGGTGGGTTTTTTTTGTTTATTCACAAAAGTTCTGAAAATAGTTGGACTCAAGAAATTTAACTACTAACATTATTAATTGGACAAACCAATGTTTTCAGCAGTGAAAGCTTCCCATAATGTAGTTGAAAATTTAATCAACTATATCTTGTTTGGCAGATTTCTGTGAGTTCTGTCAGACAAGGTATGGTTGGTTAAATATTTGTCCTACAAGTGCAAAAGAGTATCATAGAAGAGATTTCCAGGTGAAAAAAGTTGATGATGCAGATTTTCTATGACGAAGGAGGTGCCTGAGAAACAGGAATTTTTTTTTAATAGCCTAATAAATATTTTCACATTTTAAAAGGAAATGTTCAATCAACAGTCCCAATAAACAAGATATAGAGGATACCTATGGTTTTTGATTAGATACTACAGTGGAGCCCACTTAATTGGATATCTCTTCATTGTATATCCCTGTTAATTGAATATAATTTCCCAACACAAAATCATTTACCATACCTCCTGTACAAATTTAACCTGTTAATTGAATATAGGTAAAAGAGTAAACTCCTGTTAATTGAATAAAAATTATTGTAACCTGTCGAGAAATTGCCCTGACTCTCCCCAGTTTTCCTTTGTTTATAGGGCTATTTGGAATCAGTACATCCAATACAGGCATTTAATCTATTATATCTTGTTTGACAGAGCGCATGGAGCTCTGTCAAACAAGATATAATAGAATAAATGCTAAGTTTATCTCTAGAATACAGGAAAGTGACAATCCCTGTTAACTGAATACTCCTGTTAATTGAATAATTTTCATTGGGTAAGTGGCTATTCAATTAACAGGGTTCCACTGTATAATCATTATATGAGTACATATCACATGAAATCTAAAATTTTAAAAAATCTTCACAATTCAATCCAAAATTAACTGGTTGAGAGCTAAATTATTTTTCAAAGATGATTTGAAAGATGGGTATTTTTTTGTCAATGGTACAATGCTACCAGCAAAGACTTTTTAATTTTTCATATTCCTTCTGGTGGTGGTTCTGTAGATATCGTTTAAGATTGCTAGTATTTCCCGAAATTTGCTACCACTATTTTTTGGCACAAGTTACATGAACAATTGGGGGATTTGTTGTCAATCCTCTCAAAGTAAGCATAAATGGCACTGCATTTACCTTTGCCTGACCTTTTAGCCTTTGACCTGCACAACGTATGTGACTGAAATGTCATAAACTTCTGGGAAATTTGTTGAAACCGAAAGTCTCCATTTTTGGTTAAGGTGGCGGTTCGGTTTCGGTTTTGAAAAATAAAATTAACCAAACCAATAAACCACCCAGCCCAAGTTTATGGATACTATTTTCGCTGTGATTTGCTGGTTGTAGTACCTACAGTGACAAAAAATTTCTTTAAATGGCATAACCAAATGTTTTGTGTTGGTCAAGATGAAAAATATGTCTACAGTTTTGCTCTTGCCTTATATCTTTAGTGGAAGCATACAAATAAAGTAAGATATGCTCAATAGGGAAATGTTGTGTGAGAAGAACCTGATATCAACACCTTACCCAATGTAATGGCCACTACTGGCCAGCACTATTCACAAATACAGGGGAACTCTGTTAATTGAATAGCCACTCTGCCAGTGAAAATTATTCAATTAACAGGAGTATTCAATTAACAGAGATTGTGTCACTTTCCTGTATTATAGAGATAAACTTAGCTTTTATTCTATTATATCTTGTTTGACAGAGCTCCATGAGCTCTGTCAAACAAGATATAATAGATTAAATGCCTGTATTGGATGTACTGAGGCCAAATAGGTCTATAATCAAAGGAAAATTGGGGTGAGTCAGGGTAATTTCTTGACAGGTTACAAGATTTTTTATTCATTTAACAGGAGTTTACTATATAACCTATATTCAATTAACAGGTCAAATTTGCACTGTAGGTATGGTAAATGGTTTTGTGTTGGGAAATTATATTCAATTAACAGGGATATACAATGAAGAGATATCCAATTAAGTGGGCTCCACTGTAGTATCTAATCAAAAACCATAGGTATCCTCTATATCTTGTTTATTGGGACTGTTGATTGAACATTTCCTTTTAAAATGTGAAAATATTTATTAGGCTATTAAAAAAAAATTCCTGTTTCTCAGGCACCTCCTTCGTCATAGAAAATCTGCATCATCAACTTTTTTCACCTGGAAATCTCTTCTATGATACTCTTTTGCACTTGTAGGACAAATATTTAACCAACCATACCTTGTCTGACAGAACTCACAGAAATCTGCCAAACAAGATATAGTTGATTAAATTTTCAACTACATTATGGGAAGCTTTCACTGCTGAAAACATTGGTTTGTCCAATTAATAATGTTAGTAGTCAAATTTCTTGAGTCCAACTATTTTCAGAACTTTTGTGAATAAACAAAAAAAACCCACCTCCCTCCCTCAGCACTGTCCACTGTATCGTATTTCCAATTATATTACTTTTTCACTTTTTACCTAAAAAAACATAGACTATCTATTCCTCATTGGAATGAGCTCAATGAGCTCATTCCTGTGGTTGCCATAAGCTTTGTTTTTAAGGTAAAAAATGAATAAGTATACTTTTGTTAAGAAATGTTTTCGTAAGTGTTGTCTGCTATTCATGTTACATGAAAGGTTAAAAAATTTACATGCATACCATCAAGTCAAGGCAACACAACCCTTACCTCTTTCATTTCTTCTTTCTGATTTCTGAAGTGTTTTTGTTCAGCAAACAGATTTTCTTTGGATAACTCTAGCTGTCGAACTAACTCATCTCTTTCTAAAGTCAGTTGGTCACTACTCCTCATCCTTGATTTTAATGATTTGTTCTCATCACAAATTGTCATTATCTGTAACAAAATTTCATAAGTGAAAAACCTTAGACCACACAAAGTAGATCTTCGGTTACTCAGGCCATTTTTTCTAAAATTGAATGTAGGCGGGCAGTTTTTATTTAATTTTTTATTTTTGTAATTATTTCATCGCCATCAGAAGTTCATGCTCTTGGTTTGTTTTATGTTTTAGTGCTCATAATCTTCAGAACAGCATGGTTGGTGGTGTATTTCCTTCCTTGAGTGCGAGGAGGCTTTGCAAAAGCAACAAACCATTTAATTTTTATGTTTTTTAAGTTTGCATTGGTTTTAAAAAGAGAGCATACAGCAACCAAAAGGACCATGCGGGAGGGTCTGAGAAACAGATTCTTAACTTTTTTAGGCCTTAGTTTCTCATTTGCTCAGCAAGGGAGGTCAGTGGCTTAGTGGTTATGGAATTGGACCTCAAACCAAAAGGTCCATGGTTCGATCCCCACCATGTGCACTGCATTGTGTCCTTGGACAAGGCACTTAACCCTTCACCTAACGACAGAGACCAGCCGACCGGGCGACTGGGGTGAAAAAGTCGCCATGGATAGCATAACTTTGCTCTGACATCACTAAAAAGCGAAATCGTGTTGCCCTGTAATTTGTGAATTCCCAATTGACCTACCTTGAAATTAGGTGAATTCACGTGGAATTTACAAAGTAATTTCCATCTGAAAACAGTATTATTGCTAGGGTTAATTGTTATTGTGATTAATTTTCATACTAACTAAAAATAAAATCAGCATCTAAAAACAATGCCCGATTCATAAAGTAATCATCTAAAAACAATGCCCGATTAATAAAGTAATCATCTAAAAACAATGCTCGATTAATAATGAAATCGCAAACCATCTTGGCTGCATTGAAATTAGGTGACAAGTCTTTAAGTTAAGACATCGAATTGCCTGCATCTGCCCACGTAATTTTCAAATTGAGCAGTTCAAAAAAATTTTTTTTTAAATATTTCAACAAAACCATATCATGTGACCCCTCATTGGAACGAGCTTATTAAGCTCGTTCCAATGAGGGGTTACATGATATGGTTTTGTTGAAATTTTTTTGAAAATTTAACAAAAATAGTAATTAAAATAATAAATTTTGATATTCTCTATGTTGGGTAAAGGGTTAATCCAGATTGTCCACATAGGGCATGGTGGTGCAGTGTACCAAGGTGTACTGCACGCCAATGGTGCCCTTGTCTTCAACTACTGCTAAACCTGCTTGGGTGGAGTTAGTTCGTGGGTGGGTCTGACAGTTGCCTGCCACTGTTTGGTGGTTCCCTCTGGGTACTCCTGCTTCCTCCATCCATAAGACTGTCAGACACAAGGTGACCCTGGCTGTTGAAACTGTCATTAAACTCCCATAAATTGTTTGTACAGCAGCAGAAAAAAAAATGTTCATATAATATGGTTTTGTTTTGTAAAATGGTTTGTTATAATTTACAATTCACTGGAGTATCTACATCAGATTAAATGTGACTCCATGAAGTCTGTGTAGTGTATCTGTCACACACCAATGCTCTTTTTTCAGCAATGTGTAAAGGTTTGTTTGTTTATTGGGTTTTAAAGCCATTTAAAAGAGCCAGGGTAACATCATGTCAGACAGTTTTACGAGTAGAGGAAGCCAGAGTACCTGACAATAACCTCAGTATCCGACTCTCGAACTTCCAAACTGCACAAGCAGAGTTAGCTACGACTGAAGGCAAGGGCACCATTAATGTGCATCAGTCTTTAGTACACAGTGCTTCAGAGCACCCACATGGACAATCAGGACTGTGTCATGCTCAAGAACACAATGCAATTACTGCTGATTTGGGTCGAATCATAGACCTTTTGGTTTTAACCCTTTACCCAACGCAGACGATATCAAAATTTATTATTTTAAATATCATTTTTTCAAATTTTTCAAAACATTTCAACAAAACCATATCATGTGACCCGTCGTTGGAACGAGGGGTCACATGATATGGTTTTGTTGAAATTTTTTGAAAAATAATATTTTTTCAACTACTGAATTTGCATATTACGCAGGCGGATGCGGGCGAATCGTTGGGTAAAGGGTTAAGGCTAATGATTTAACTAATGAGACACCACACTCCCCGAGTGAAAGTCACAAATTAAAAGTTCACATGTACATTTAGATAATGAAAATTTAACTGGTACATGTGCTGGAAGCCCATATTTGGGCTTTATTTCAAAGTGCTGGTACCAGTGCTAAAAAGCATCATATTCTGTAAGTGTGCTTCATATTATCTTTGAAGTGAACTAATTTTGCCAGTATTTATTTGCCCAGTTATAATTTATGGGAGAGTGCCTGGCACTCTCTCATAAATTATAACAAGGCAAAAATACGTGGACCAATTTTGATGACCAAAAATAATTTAGCACTCTACCAGTTAAATACCATAATAACCTGGTGCAGCAGGATATCTTCCCCCCCCCCCTTCCCCCCCCCCCCCTCCCTGGATATCTTCCAAAGATAGAAAATTCCATAAATAAATGTTGTTATCTTTATCTTTTTGTTCAGTTCTTTTTATATTTTATTTCTGAGGTGGGGGGAAGATACCTAGGTTATCTTCCCCCCCAGGGAGAAGATATCCAGGGGGGGGGGAAGATATCGTGGCACTTCGAGAATAAATTCATAATTAAAAATAAGCCCATCAAAATACTTTTCAGAGTTCAGTTTCATAGTACTCTCTTTGTAAATATTCTGAGTCCCTGACAATGGTATGACAACATCGATGATAGCCATGCTGGTAAGTTGTTTCAATGAAAAAGAACACTTTACCCAATACACACAATATCAAATTTTTTTATTTTAATTCTTCCTTTTTCAAATGTTTCAAAGAATTTAACAAAACCCCAACCAGTGGGCCCCAACTGGAACAAGCCCGTTTCAGTGAAGGGTCACATGATATGGTTTTGTTGAAATTGTTTTACTTTTTTTTTAACTGTTTAATTTGGTAATTATGTGGATGTATGTGGCTGATTTATTGGGTAATAGGTTAATGTATCTTTCTTATTGGAATGACCAAGACACCTAACTTTGTGTCAACTTTGTGTTCAAATTCTCCTGCAGACTTGACATCTCGAAAATAAGTCCACCCATATATTTGTCACTTCTTTTACTTTGCATATCCACTTGGGCTTATTCTTGAGTCAATACGGTATTGACAACAGAGCTCTTTTACAGCTTCAGCTGATAATTTTCCGTCAATTATTTGGGGTTCGATGTGTAAAGATTGAGAAAGTACAGTGGAGCCCACTTAATTGGATATCTCTTAATTGTATATCCCTGTTAATTGAATATAATTTTCAAACACAAAACCATTTACCATACCTTCAGTACAAATTTGATCTGTTAATTGCATATGGGTTGTAGAGTAAACTCCTGTTAATTGTATATAAATTTTTGTAATATGTCAAAAAAATTCCTGTGACACGCACCAAATTCCCCTTATTTATCAACCTTTTTGGCCTCACTACATCCAATATAGGCATTTGTTCTATTATACCTTGTTTGACAGAGCTCTAGGAGCTCTGTCAAACAAGATATAATAGAATAAATGCTCAGTAAACCTCCAGAACACAGGAAACTGACCAAATCCCTGTTAATTGTATAAGCCTGTTAATTGAATAATTTTCACTGGCAAAATGGATATTCAATTAAGAGGATTCTACTGTATCATCAACTACATGGATCCGGACAATATTACCTTTAATCAAAACTGGTTTATGTTCACTATATAAATTTTAAATTGTTTTTACCTTTTTAAATTATCATCTATCCATAAGACCCCACAAAGTAGATCTTCTGTTTCTCAGGCCATTATTTGTAAAATTGCATGCATCGCAAGCGGTTTTTTATTTTATTTTTTATTTCTGTAATTATTTCTTTGTCATCAAAAGTTCATATCTTGGCTTATGTTTAGGCCTCATAATCTACAGAATAGCATGGGTGGTGGTATATTTTGTCCCTTGAGAGCAAGAAGGCTTTGCAATGCTTTAGCATGCAAAGCCATCTTGCACTCAAGTGACAAATTTATCAATTTTTTTAACTTTGGTAAAATATCAGACATAAACCATTTAATTTTGATTTTTTTAAAGTTTCCATTGGTTATAAAAAGAGAGCATGCGGCAGCCAAAAGGACCATGCGGGAGGGCCTGAGAAACAGATTTTTATTTCTTTTAGGCCTAACTATTTCACAGGTTGATTCACAAAGCATTTTTTGAACAACTGGTCTCACTTTCACATTGCACTTCACACTCCTAAGTTTTATTCCTCACATTTCATATTTCAACGACTCTTTTTAATTACTTCATGGTGGATAATGGTCTTTTTTTAAAATTATATACTTTTATCACCAAGATATAGCCTTAGCTGCTGATGTGGTGTTAAGCACCAATAAATAAATTCTCAGAATTGCCTTTCATCAAGCTCAGCTGATATGGCTTAAAATTGGCTGATATGATGCTGATCATGACCGATATGAACCAAGCAAGAGTTGTCCCCCTTGATGCATTACTAGGCACAACTAATTTGTTTACATTGAAATGTTCAGTCATTCGTTGAATGCAATCAGGAAACTGGGGTTACCAGGAATGGTAGAGTGAGTATAGTGGAGTCGACTTAACTGGATATCTCTTTTACTGAATAACCCTGTTAATTGAATATAATTTTCCAACACAAAACCATTTACCATACCTCCGGTATAAATTTGACCTGTTAATTGAATTATTTATTTATTGGTGTTTAAGGTCACATATTTCTGCACAATGGCTAACCATGACCGTGACAGTTTTACGGGTGGAGGAAGCCGGAGTACCCAGAGAGAACCACCGAGCAATGGCGAGCAACTGTCAGCTCCCCAACATACTAACTCCACACAACCAGGGTTAGCATTGGTTGAAGACATGTGCACCATCGACGTGCAGTACGCCTCAGTACACAATGCCACCGAGCAACCACGCGGGCAATGGAGATGAAGTGTCTTGCCCAAGGACACAATGTGGTTGCCGCAGGTGGGATTCGAACCGAGGACCTCTCGGCTTGCAGCCTGCACCTCTACCAACTGAGCCACCGCGCCCCGGAGCCCATGCAATTACCTCAGCAATTTGGGACACTGGGCTCCAATTTTACCTTTGAATTGAACTGAGTACATTATTACAGAAGCTACTAAATGTACATGTATACTACTTTATAACAAGTTTTATAACAATAGTCACATGAAATCATGACCATTACTGTCTCTGTAATCTACATTAACTCTTAACCTGCTGAGTATTTTCTAGATATTTTTCATCAAATCTAGTCAAGGCTGCTATAAAGCAGCCATGACTAGATTTGATGAAAAATTAATATAAATGTAACACAAGAAATCATTGGTGAACAAATCCATTCAATTTACAGCGCGAAAATACAATTACATGTGCCCAACATATACTTATTTCAGTAACAAGAGAAACCCTGTTCTGGGCAGGAATATCAGCCAAAGAGTTAAACTGTTATTATAGAGAGTAATTGCTTGACTGGACTGGTTACATGAAATAATTCATGAGAGGTGAGAGATGTTGTACAAACAAGAGTGCTCGAATGCGCACGAGTGTTTTATAGTCCCTTGCCCCATGTAAATTGAAAGGATTTTTGCCTCGAATGAATTATTTCACGTAACCAGTCCAGTCCAGTCAAGCGATTACTCTGGTTATTACTTTTCATTATTAATGATAATTATATAATTTAACCCTTTACCTAACGTAACGGCCGGCACTATTCTAAAAAAAAAATCGCCAATTAATTTTCATTATATTTTCATTTTTTGTCTCAAAAACATAGGTTATGACCCCTCTTTGGAACGAGCTCGTCAGGCTCGTTCCAATG
The DNA here is from genome assembly GCA_031216915.1 of Pictodentalium vernedei. Classification (NCBI taxonomy): domain Eukaryota; kingdom Metazoa; phylum Mollusca; class Scaphopoda; order Dentaliida; family Dentaliidae; genus Pictodentalium; species Pictodentalium vernedei. Next base: position 469,172,173 of record CM062294.1, on the reverse strand, counting down.
AAGGGTCATAACCTATGTTTTTGAGACAAAAAATGAAAATAATAGTTATTCAAGAATTTTTCTGCAAGTGTCGTCTGCTTTTCATGTTAGGTAAAGGGTTAAAAAAACAAAAAACAATGAAGTCCCCATTACACCCGCGGCAAAACGTCTTCGTTTGCGTGCACGGATACATGACCCAATTGCTGATTGCATAATTCACTTGTTAAGTTATCGTTTATAATCAAACCCAGAAATCCCAGTAAATCGCACTTTGAAAAGTAATAAACTATATTAAGCCTTAAAGAATTGGATATATTTATTCAGTTTTGCTACACTTTAACAATCAACATTCTGTTGATTTGCAGTTGTATCTAGGCAAGTCTTGGCTGCCTATATAGGCAGCCAAAACTTGCCAAGAAGCAACTGACAAGTTCTTGGAATGTAACTTGCAAGCGGACTGGGGAGCATGGAGACTCAGTGGTTACAGTATTGGACTTCAAACCAAAAGGTCCATGGTTCTATTTATTTATTTATTGAGGTTTAATGACACTTTCAACAGCCAGGGTCACCTTGTGTCAGGCAGTTTTATGGGAAGAGGAAGCCGGAGTACCTGGACAGAACCACCTAGCAACGGTGAGCAATTGTCAGACTCCAGAATGTACTAACTCCACACAAGCAGGTTAAGCCTTCGTTGAAGACAAGTGCAACATCTATGGCAGTATGTCTTAGTACACAGCACCACCAAGCTCCCACGTGGGCAATTCGGATTAAGTGTCTTACTCAAGGACACAACGCTGTTGCCGCAGGTGGAATTTGAACCAAGGAGCTCTCAGCTTGCACCCTGCATCTCTACCTTCTGAGCCACTGTGCTATCCCATGGTCCAAACACCATGAGGGGTAACTACATTGTGTCCATGGGCAAGTCACTTAATCCTGATTGCCCATGTGTGGGCACGGATAGTGTACCACACGTTAATAGTGCTTGTGTGGAATTAGTATGTTGGGGAGTCTGACAGTTGCTCACCAGTGCTCGGTGGTTCTCTCTAGGTACTCCGGCTTCCTCCATTATAATTGTCTGGCACAAGGTGAACTTGGCTGTCGAAAGTGTTGTTGAACTCCAATGAATGAACAAATAAATAAATAAATAAATCTGAAGACTGTCTGTTGGGGTAATGCACTCTGTCAAACAAGATTGAATTGGTTTAAATTCCTAGTTGTATTATGGGAAAAACTTGCTATTTGAAATTTTGTTTTTTTGACATCAGTGTGTAGACTAGAGGGGTTAACCTCTCACCTAATGTAATGGCCATCACCGGCCTGCACTACCCACAGAAATCATCATTAAAATTTATTCTCCTTTCATTTTTAACCTCAAAAACACAACTTATGACAACTCATTGGAATGAGCTAGATGAGCTTATTCCAATGATGAGTCATATATTAACTCTCTGCACTCTGTTGTCAAAATACCAAAGTTTTCAGCAGCAAATTTTACCCACAATGCAACTGAGAATTTAGAAAATTATATCTTCTTTGACAGAGCTCAATGAGCTCAGTCAAACAAGATATAATTTGTTGAATTTTTCATGCTGCATGGGCACTATGGGGTCAATGACGAAAATTTTTAAATAATATCAGAGTGCTAGGAGTTAAGTTTTGGAAACCAAAAAAAGAAAATTTCTGTTGTTCGAGAATTCTTTTAGGCAAGCCTCATCTGCAATTTCGGAGTCAGGTAAAAGGTTAAAGTTAATTTTTTGTCCACTAAACTCTTTTTCTAACATGAAAGGCAGAGGGTAAATGTTTTAAAGTGTTAATGTCAATAACATAGCTTGGGCCCCCTAATTGGAATGAGCCTGTTCCATTGAGGGGTCATACACCATGTTTTTGAGACAAAAAATGAAAAAAATAATGAAAACTGAATGGTGAGTTTTGCGAATAGAGCTGGCCAGTTTTGGCTATTACATTGGGTAAAAGGGTTAAATGTCCAAACTAAGTAATATTCAAATTAACAATTAATTTCCTATCACTCATTGCAATTCTCCTGCAACATCTTATAATATATTTTCATATTCACCTCTTCCTTAGTTAATCCCATTGATTCGAAATTACGTATTTCTTCTAACTTTGACTGTAGTTGATTGTCGAAGCTTTTCATTTGTTTTCGTTTTCTGTTCAACTCTTCTGTGATTCGTACAAGCTCAGTGTTGGCATTTTCTTTTTTATATTCTGCCATCATTACTTGGGACCTGAAGTTAATAAAAACACCATAGAGAAATGAAATTTTTTGCAGACATGAACAAATTAAAAATGCTTTCTTGATCATGGATATTAAAAAAATTTCTGTTTAGGCATAAAAAAAATTAAAAATCTGTTTCTCAGGCCCTCCCGCATCGTCCTTTTGGCTGCCGCATGCTTTCTTTTTATAACCACTGTAAACTTGAAAAAAATTAAAAATTAAATGGTTTATGTCTGATATTTTACCCAAGTTAAAAAAATTGATAAATTTGTCCCTTGAGTGCAAGAAGGCTTTGCAATGCTTTACAAAATACACCACCACCCATGATATTCCGTAGATTATGAGGCCTAAAACATAAGCCAGGAACATGAACTTTTGATGGCAAAGAAATAATTACAGAAATAAAAAATAAAATAACAAAACGTTCGCACGTGTGAAATTTTTACAAATAATGGCCTGAGAAACAGAAGATCTACTTTGTGTGGCCTTATAAAACTTTTATAATGACATTAAATGGGACAAAATATATTTGGGTATTAACTGTCTGTTCCCTTGCATTTAACATAATGGCTGTATCCAGCGGTGCGGATTCACAAAAAAAAAACACCATTCAAATTTTATTATTTTTTCAAATTTTTACCTCCAAAACATAATAGGACCTCACTATTTATTTACTGAGGTTAAATGGGGAGCGTGGTGGCTCAGTTGGTAGAGGTGTAGGCTGCAAGCCGAGAGGTCCTCGGTTCGAATCCCACCTGCGGCAACCGCATTGTGTCCTTGGACAAGACACTTCATCTCCATTGCCCACTTGGGGGCACAGTGGCGTTGTGTACTAAGGCGTACTGCACGTCGATGGTGCAATTGTCTTCAACCAATGCTAACCCTGCTTGTGTGGAGTTAGTATGTTGGGGAGCTGACAGTTGCTCGCCATTGCTTGGTGGTTCTCTCTGGGTACTCCGGCTTCCTCCACCCGTAAAACTGAAACGGGCATGATTAGCCATTATGCATAAATATGTGACCTTAAACACCAATAAATAAATTACTGAGGTTAAACAACCCTTTTGACAGTCAGGGTCACCTTGAGTCAGACGTTTTACAGGTCGAGAATGCCAGAGCACCTGAGAGAACAACAGAGCAACAGTGAGCAAATGTCCAACATACTAACTCTGCACAAACAGGAACAGCACTGGTTGAAGGCAAGTGTACACCATCGATGTGCAATACACCTTAGTATACAATGCCACTGTGCTCCACGTGGGCAGATGGGATGAAGTACCTTGCCCAAGGACACAGCAAAACAGTTACAGTTAACCAGGATCAAACCATGTACCTTTAAGTTTGGAGTCCAATGCTCTAACCACAGAGTCATTGCACTCTATGGACCTGTCAATGGAACAATCTCATTCCAATGAAGGTCCACATTAAGCTATATTTTTTAGGCAAAAAGATGAAAATTATTACTCAGGCTATGAAAAAATCTTGTTTCTCAGGCACCTCCCTTGTCACTGAATTTTTTTTTTTTAGCATTTTAATATCAAGTCAAAATTGACATGGACTAAAGAAAATTCTTTCCAAACTTTGATGTGTAATGAATATGATGGAAACTCTGACACGTAAAAAAAAACAACTGTTGAATGAATAATGATTCCCAGGAGAATGAACATTTCAAATTTCTGAAAAATTTAAAACTGTTTTCAGGTACAAAAGTAAGACAAAAAAGCCTCCCTTCCTTGTCAAAAATCTCAGCTTCTTAACTCTTTTGGCGCGGAATAATCTGAGAAACAGAATTCTTAGCGCCTAATATTCATCAGGAATTTTACAGAAAGTACAGGTTGTTAGACTAAAGCGTTATTATTTTAAAAGATGTTCTAATGATCTCAGTGACAGTTTTTCAAATAATTTTCTGTGTATATTTAAATGGCACCTTTATACTTTCAAGGGCCGATATCGTTGTTCATGGATAGGACATAAATGGTGCCTGAAACATAGGAATACGTATCTTTGTTTAACCCTTCACACAACGAATCGGCCGCATCTGCCCGTGAACTATGCAACTTCAGCAGTTGAAAAAATATTAGTTTCCAAAATATTTCAACAAAACCATATCATGTGAGCCCTTGTTGGAACAAGCTCATCGAGCTCGTTCCAACGAGGGGTCACATGATATGGTTTTGTTGAAATGTTTTGAAAAAGTTGAAAAAATGATATTTAAACTAAAAAATTTTGATATCATCTGCGTTGGGTAAAGGGTTAAAAGCACTTAGAAATGGACACACACAGTTGGCTAAAATGACTACTGCAGTACCTTTCTGCAATCTGCCGTCTGTCGACTTTAGTCACCTGTCGCACCAAAAGAGTTAAGCCCTAGCACATTGGTAGTGCAGCAGAATTTTTCCCAATCACTCTTTTTTTTCTCTTGTTTAACTATGAATTTAACAAATTATATCTTGTTTGACAGAGCTCATTGAGCTCTGTCAAACAAGGTATATTTGGTTGAATATGAAACTGCATTATGACAAATATTTGCTGCTGCAAACTTTGCCATTTTGACATCAGTGTACAGAGGGTTAATAGCCTTATTTAAGCATTTGTGAATCATGTGTTGTCTCTTGGTAATGTTAGGTAAAGCTTAAATAAAATAAGACAAATCAGCTGTTAACTTTTCAACTGGTTCAGTGCTAGACACTCTTATCTTGGGGTGGGTTCATATTTCTGTGATTAACTGTAATATTTAATGTAGAATTTAAATTGCGAATTTCAAAGTTGCAAATACATGTGTTATGTGCACATTGTGCTTGTGCAGAATCTTTTATCACATTGAGACTCATTATTGGGGATGTATAGCTACGAGTCGTGGTATGTATGGTGAGGCAAACTAAATGCATCTTTATCGCCAAATTTTTACTGCGATTTGTGATTGCATTTTTAGGTAAATATTTGACAAATGATTATATTAACCATTTACCCAACGAAGAAGATTACAAAATTTATTATTTGAAATATTATTTTTTAAATTTTTTCAAAAAATTTCAACAAAACCATATCATGTGACCCCTCTTTGGAACGAGCATGATTTGTCATGACCTCACAGTGTTTGATGAATTGTTTTTAACTGTCTCACTGAAGTTCCTTCATTGATGTTATGAGAAAGGTGAGTATAGTAGTCTCAAATGACACAGTTTGATAAAAAAATTGTTTAGGTAAAAACCATAATTAACGGTGGAGTGGGTTAATGTGAATATCGTCGTCCAACAAGTCTATGACCGACAAAAGGAGTTATGTTTCTTTGACACATACCCACTGAGTGCTGTGTCTATTTGAAAATGGTCCATTGCATCTCAAATGTAGCCAAAATATTGACGTCTAGCCGCTTGTAGAGTGTTAACAAGTGCTAACTGGAATATTTATTCATGCAACTGGTAATGTCACACCAAGAACTGTGAATGGTCATTTTTCTTTAAAATCTACAAGATGTTTTCAGAAAAATCCTGGGAGAACATGAATTTTAAGCTTTTGATGGTTATAATTGTTTATCCAGCCCAAAACGGGTTAAGTGTTGTTTTTTGAATACTCTTATTACTTCCAAAAATAATTCTCAGTGAATTCTACTTCCACTTATTTTGATCTCTCCTCTCAACTTCGGGTGCTGTGGGTATGCAAACACAGCCCATTTTATCAAGATTTTGATGTTTGTGAACCTGCATAGGGTTAACAAATGCTTAGATGAATATTTTGTACATCAACTTGTAATGTCACTTTAAGATTTGAGCATGGCCATCTTTTCTTGAAAATATACAAGATGTTTTTAGAGAAATAATCGGATAATATGAATTTTTAACCTTTTAAGGGGTATGGATCTGTAACCAGCCCTAAACAGGTTAATGCTTGGTTTGATGAATACCATCATTACTTACAAAAATGATCCTCGGGGAATTCCACTTCCAAAGAAGGAGGTTATGTTTATCTCGCAGGTACATATTGCGTGCAATGGGTGCCCAAGAACAGTCCATTTTCTCAAAATTTCTATGCTTTGCAGCCTCTAAAGGGTTAACTAACGCTTACCGGAATATTTTGTCTATGCAACTTCTAATGTCACTCCAAGACCTGCAAATGGTCATTTTTTCTTGAATACTTACTAGATTTTTTGGAGAAGTCCACAGAAAACTGGAATTTTAAGCTTTTAAGGGGTACATCTTAACCTCTGAAAATGGGTTAAGACCTCGATTTTTGGAATACCCTTACTACTTACTAAATTTTTCTCGATCAGTTTTGCATCTGGTAAAAGAAGTTATGTATCTCTGTGGCATTCCCATTTGTTGTTGTTGGTGTCCAAAAACAGACTATTTTTTCAAAATGTTGACATTTAGCAGCCCATGGAGGGTTAACAAATGCTTACTGGAATATTTTATCCATGCAATAGGTAATGTGACTCCAAGACCTATTAATGGCATTTTTCTGTTGAAAACTTACAAGATGTTTGTAACGAAATCCACGGAAAACATGATTTTTTTTAGCTTTTGATGGGTATCGCTATTAACCAACCCAAAAGGGGTTAACGCTTGGGTTTTTGAATACCCTTATTACTTACAAAAATGGTCCTCCGTGAATTCCACTTCCAATAAAGGAGATTATGTGAAACTGTCGGACATACATTGCATGCTGTGTATGTCCGAAAACAGCCAATTTCAATAAAATTATGATGCTTGGCATTCTGTAGAGGGTTAATAAATGCTCAGCGGAATATTTTGTCCGTGCAACTTGTAATGTCACACAAAGACCTGCAAGTAGTCATTTTTTCTTGAAAACCTATGGAATGTATTTAGAGAAATCCAAAGAAAATGGGAATTTTTAGATTTTAAGGGGTCTCTCTCTTTAGCCTGCCCCAAATGGGTTAAGACTTCGTTTTTTGAATACCCTTACTACTTACAAAAATGTTTCCGTGTAGATTGTGCGCTTGATAAAAGAAAGCATTTTTCTTTGTGGCGTACCCGTTGGGTGCTGTTGGCATCCAAAAACAGCCCATTTTGACTTTTAGCAGTCCGTGGAGGGTTAACAAATGCTCAACACAGTGTTTTGTCCATGCAACTTCTATTGTCACCTCAATGCCTGGGAGTGACAATTTTTTCTTGAAAATCTACAAGACTTGTTTAGAGAAATCCACGGAAAACCTGAATTTTTTAGCTTTATGGGGGTATTGCTGTTTAACCAGCCCAAAATGGGTTAACACTTGGTTTTTTGAACACCTTTATTACTTACAAAAATGATCTCCGGTCAATTCCACTTCGAATAAAGGAAGTTATGTTTATCTCTCGTGTATCGTTTGGGTGCCCTGGGGGCCGGAACCCGGCCCATTTCATCAAAATTTTGATATTTGGCAGCCTGTGGAGGGTTACCATATGCATCGCCTGATATGTTATGTGTATCAAAGGTCGTGGTACATACAAGTCTATCAATGATGAAGGTTTTAAAAAAATCTACAAGACGTGTTTCGAGAAAGTGCCAATAAACCCCAATTTTGACAGTTTTTTGCCAATTCTGACAAAATAAGGGTTAAATCGAAAATTCCGCTTCGGTACATTTTTAGATTTTGTGCCCCTCTATGCGTGTGAAAAATTTTGTGAAAATCGGTCTGAAAATGGCTTCGGAATTGTGCGGACAAAATGTGTGGAACCCCCCCCCCCCCCCCCCCCCCCCCCCCCCAAAAAAAAAAAAAAAAAAAAAATATAATAATCTGTAGAAAAACAATAGTCTTTTCCAGAGGGAAAAGCCTAACAAGAACACACGGATTGGAGAAAATTTTGTTGCACTTACAGAGTGCTAGGAGTTATGTAATCAAAACACACAATGAAGAGACTGTTCTTCAGTTCTTATTAACAGTAACTATTCAAGCGAGTTTACTCCAATGTGCCCAATGTTATGAATGATGCGGTATGCTTGAGAATTCAAATCCGGAGTGAAAAGAAATGCCATCAACCCTTTTTCAATTGTACAGTGGAACCCTGTTAATTAAATAGCCACTTCGCCAATGAAAATTATTCAACTAACAGGAGTATTCAATTAACAGGGATTGTGTTACTTTCATGCATTCTAGAGATAAACTTGGCATTTATTCTATCATATCCTGTTTGACAGAGCTTATGGAGCTCTATCAAACAAGATACAATAGATTAAATGCCTGTATTGGGTGTACTGAGGCCAAAGAGGTCTGTAAACAAAGGAAAACTGGGAAGGGTCAGTGTCATTTCACGACAAGTTACAAGATTTATTATTCAATTAACAGGAGTTTACTCTATAACCTATATTCTTTTAACAGGTCAAATTTGGTATGGTAAATGGTATTGTATTGGGACATTATATTCAATTAACAGGGTTATTCAGTTAAAAGATATCCAATTAAGTGGGCTCCACTGTATTAATCTACTGGATTAACCAAACTTTAATCCTTTATCCAATGTTGGCAATATCAAAATATGTTAATGTTTTCAAATTTTTCAAACAATTTCAACAAAACTATATCATGTGACCTCTAATTGGAATGAGCTTTAAAAAAAAATTTTTCTAAACTACTCAATTTGTAAATTATAAAGGCAGATGCATCAAATTCATTAAGACAAAGGATTAATGAATGCCGGGAAAATTCTTTGTTGTGTTAGCCATTGTTTTCAGAATGTAAACGATGTTTGGAATCAACTGAATCGTTTTACTGCTAAGAATACAATTGAACTCATTTCCTTTGATTTGCATGTGAAGACCTTTTGTCGATTTTGCTGGATATATAAACCTCCGTCTTTGGAGGTTTGGTTGGTATATCTACAAAGGAATAATAATAAATATAATTGGACCTGTGACACTGTAGATGCCTATAGACACTCTCCCATAAATTGTAATAGGGCAACCCCATATAGGTTAAATAATTTCACTTCACAGATAATATGAAGCACATCCACAGAATATGAAGCCAAGACCCAATAATTCTCAAAGGGTCATTAATTCTAATTAATACTCATTTGCAAACTCAAATCAGATGAACACAATTGTGTTTGGTTCTGATTTTTTCTTTGTAATTCAGTGTGAGTGCTCTCCCCTGATATGCTTTACTAGTTATAAAGTCATGGAATTCAAGTACAGTGGAGCCCACTTAGTTGGATTTCTCTTAATTGTATATCTCTGTTAACTGAATATAATTTCCCAACACAAAACCATTTACCATTCCTCCAGTACAAATTTGACCTGTTAATTGAATATAGGTGACAGAGTAAACTCCTGTTAATTGGATAAAAAATCTTGTAAACCGTTGAGAAATTACCGTGACTCTCCCCAGTTTTCCTTTGTTTATAGACCTATTTGGCCTAACTACACTCAATACAGGCATTTAATCTATTATATCTTGTTTGACAGAGCTCATAGCTCACTTTTGCATGCCAAGCACCTGCAGTGTTTACTTTTTTGCGAGTAGACAACAGAGCACCTCGGTTTAACATAGCGAGCAATTAACCCTTACCCAACAAATCTGCTACATCTGCTGCATTATATACAAATTGTGCAGTAGAAAAACATAGTATGGACAAGACAGCTTCCTCAATAGTTACATACCCCCCTCCCTTTTTTTTGAACATAACTTCAAAAGAAAGAGGGGAGAGCTCTAGAATCAATAAGCAGAACCCGGAAACGATATAAATAAATATCGATCAGGCACTTAACAAATTAATTCATGAATAATAAGTGGTGCTTAACACCACTTCACAAGCCAAGGCTATAGCGATGATTTTGGTAAATAACATTATCAGCTATAAATATGCACTGCAGACGCCATATACAGGTACGACGAAATCAGTGAGAAATTAATTATAACATATACATACAAAAGCGGGATAAGATGAACAATCTCTGCAGAGAAAACCCACTTCAAGATCATTCACAGGAGGCCTCTGTAATATTAAATCCGGTAAGAAACACTCTCCAATGGGTACTATTTGGTATCTACAACTATAAACATATGAGAATATGTGATTTGAGAACTGACAAAATAGAGACCAGGATCTAGAAATGGAGGAAGGTATGATAAACCGGCTCCAAAATCAGAAAATAAATACCGGAAACAAATGCAACAGAACAGCATATATGCGTATGATGGAGCCATCCAACACGACTCAGACGCAAAGTATGTGTGTATTAAAAAATATTTTTGCGACAGCGTGAGTGTGTAGGGGGGGGGGGGGGGGGGAATTCAAATATATGTTGAAACCTCCTCACCCACTTTAGTTAATCATTGCTGGTGCAGACAGCAATAATATAGTGATCATAAAGCTCTTTCACATCTGAATACTCCGTAATGCCACTAAGAGTGGAGAATGACATGAAGAATAAAACTTCCCTTAAAGAAGAAAACCCTCTAATGGGGAAGCTTCTGGCGAATGCCCAATAGCAGACCCCATAACCTCAATGAAATCAATAGAAACAAATGAATTGAAGGGTACACATATCCTATCATTCATTCCCATGAAAACGGCTGAGCGTCAATGTATGTGCTCAAAAGCCTTATACTAGCGACACAAATAATGGAAACTATTATTCCCATGCACCAAAAAACTTAACTATCCTGAAGAGATCCCACATAAGATCATATAATAGCCAAACAGTTAGAATAAGCACAAGATATAGCCAGCGCTTACTTATGCGCTGAAATCTTAAGCATTGACTGCTAATAGGAAGATAAATAACCCAAGCAGTACGAATAGGTAACTGACTTATTTAACAACGGAATGAACATAATGTCCCTTCTATTGAAAAATAATGACAACAGAAGCGTTACTTCTCTTCTGATAAACTCTGATGTGCATAGAGAGACCCTCGGACTCAGGATTGTAATGCAATATATGAACTCACATCCGAAATAATTGAGAAAACCGTAATATATGCCCAAACTTGACCTTATGTTAAAAGATTCTCTAAAACAAAACAGGTCAAGAGGGAAAAATGTCTACCACTCCAGTTAATAACTGGAGTAGACATGTGTGTAAGCGATCCATCGAACCATCGAAAGAACATTCCAAGCCGCTCCACACAACTCCATCCGGCGCAGAAAACTATCGCTGTTAATGTGTCAGATAACCGATAAAAGCAAGCCAAACAGCTGGTTAATTCGCTCTGTGAAACAGATGAACCAGCCAAATGAATAGTGGGATACATGAATCCTAACATAAATCCCATGAGACATTATCTAGTTCACAAAACAAGTGATCTAAAGAACTATAATACTCGCTACAATTGCCGAACGTTCGCTTATTGACTGAAAGATAATAATAAATGACCTAATTATCCATTTCCAATCAAAATTGGCCGGACCGAGTTCTATAAGAGCCTAGAACCACCGACTCAGGGGAGTCTGATCAGTAACTCAGTCTGACGAGAAACCCCTATCCAAGTGGCTGTATAGACAAACCTAAAGAATTATATATAGGAGAGATACCTATACCTTCGCTATGAGCCTTATAAGCGAAATGAGTCTAGGACAAACTCTCCTACTCTTCTGTTGGCTGTGGTCGATTAGACCCCAACTTAAAGAGTCGAGAATAGATGCTTTCTTGTAGTTTAATCCTACAATAATGAAAGCTTACCATCAAAGACTTAGGTATACCTATACCTTGCTATGAGCCCGTATAGACGATTTGAGTCTAGGACAACCTCTCGTACTCTTTCTGCTGGTGATGGTACATTAGACCCCAGCTTAAAGAGACGAGAATTGATTCTTATCATAAAAACTAGAGTTGGAAGACTAAAGCGACCTATGGCAAGTTTTCCACCTAGTCAAATGCAAAGATGAAGACACAAGGCTTCGTTGCATCAGAATAACTCTCACTTAACATTAGTTAAGACCGAGAAATAAATACTAGGTCTGGAAAGAATTTTAAAAGGTACAAACGACCACAAAATTCCTTCCATATACACAATGCGCCATAGTACTTAAAATTAAAGTACATAAGACCATGAGACTAAATTCGCTCTAAGAAATTATCTTCTCAATTGCATCCGAGCGAACAGCTAAATGATGAAGGTAAGGCTAAAACTAGGATCTTAGCCTGCTCAATCAATGCTGAGGAACTCTCCACATCTTCCCCTGTTGTTTTTAACAGTATGTGAACCATCACAAATGATTAAAAATACAGAGAAAGAAGATAAGAAACCGAATTACTTTTTCCCGCCAGAAGTTAAATATGGTGTCGTCTACACAATCGAAGACCTGTAACACCCGTGTAGACTTAACCGGAGAGAGATCTTACTACCTTGTCTGACAAGTTCCTACCAACAACCTCTGGCCCCAGATGTTGTTATAAGAGAGAGGGACCTCTCTCTTGCTCGCGATCACGAAGACCTGGATGAGTATACCTTCAAAAAAACAATACATTGGATGTAAGATGCATGACCAAAACGCCCAAACACCCTAAGGATGAGGACGTAACCCTGGTGATGTACAGAATAATCTTCTGCATAAAACGTTAAACTCCCAATAAATTTTATAAAATTTTTTTTATTAAAACAAGCCAAAAAGCTTGGGAGCTTAACTGGGGGATCAAGGGAAGGCAGGGAAGGAATACTAAATAAACAGTGGATAGATCATAATCAATCAGTGATAACGTCAGGCTCATGTCCCGAAATTAGGGAACATGAACTAATTTTAATAAATAATATAAAATTACAGCCCTGAACGTTTCAAACCACCATTTCTTCCTTCCTTCATCCAGTTCTGTCCTTTGATCCACCAATTTAACCATTGATTTGTGTCTGGCATCATTATTAATTGAGATTTAAAAGCACAAATATCAGTTTGTTGTTATCTGATAAGGGCCAAACAAAGAATGATTTCATTGGCGCCAGATTCGGTGACTTCCTGGCGTCTGCACATGCGAGGAGGGTAAACTGTATGGAGAGCCAGTTAGGACTTCTGATTTTCGGTTTTGCATGCAAATTTTGGGGATTGGGGGGCAAAATTTGTGTTGGGCCCTAGATATTTTGGGGTTAGCACCAGCTAAGTCTGGGTCATTGGTTACAGTGTAAAAATATTTAATTTTTTCAACTGCTCAATTTGCATATGACGTGGGTGGATGCAGGCTATTCGTTAGGCAAAGGGTTAAGGAAACTGGAGTTTTATTTACCATGTTGTTAACACATAGAAAAAAACTAAGCGAACGTAGAAAAAAACTAAGCGAAACAAAGATATTTGCCTGAAACCGAACCAAAACTGAAACTGAAAAATCAAAACCTTTGAGCTCTACCTACAGGTGAAGAGTGAGAGTCTTTCCTGGGGAAATAATTAACTTTCCATGGCAATTAGAGAAATATCGAGTACTTCTTTAATGGTTAAGTTCCCAGAATGTGAAGTCATTACTATAGAAAAATGCCCCCAAGAAATATTGGGTGAAACTACATGAACCATTTTTAGGGATTTCAGGCATAAATATATAAAAGGTTGTCATTTTGAAGGAAACGTTGCCATGCTGCTGAAGCTATGTGTGAAGAGCTATCACAATTTTGAGGTATCAGTCTTGACAAAATGTTTCAATCTAGCGAATTTGAGGAAGCACAGCTTAATTTTCTAGAAAGCTTAGCTGATCCAGAGAGTACTTAAGAAGGTGGCAGGTGTCTGAGGATGAAGAAGATTTGCCACCTCATAACTCTCGAGGCAAAATAAAAATTTTTAACATTTCAACATTTCTCCCAGTACGCATAATTTGCAGACTTGGCTCTTTTATATCACAATTAAGTAAAACACTCTCGTGTTAATTAATAGTAATAACATGATTTTGTGCGACACAACAATTCATTAACATCCTTTCAGGATTAATTAACAGCCTTCCATATTCCAACATACTGTGCTGCTGAAAACACGTCAAGATACTATTAAATTGCAATAACCTCAACTCCATCTCAGCCACTCATAACATGTTGAGTTGATAATCTCTCCAGCCAGGCTGTTAATAAACCTAAATATCCTTCAAATGCATAGTTTTGTTGTATAACACTGAATGTTTGAGTTCTGAACTTCTGCCAGGTAACATTTTTAATATTTCAGAACTGTCAATTTGAAACAAATAAAAAGTGCCTCATAATTATTTTTGAATAAATTGTATATAACCCTTTACCAGGGTTCATGCAGGGAAGAATCAATATTATTTATTTATTTATTTATTTGTGTTTAAGGTCACATATTTCTGCACAATGGCTAACCTTGACCATGACAGTTTTACGGGTGGAGGAAGCCGGAGTACCCAGAGAGAACCACCGAGCAACGGCGAGCAACTATCAGCTCCCCAACATACCAACTCCACACAAGCAGGGTTAGCATTGGTTGAAGACAGGTGCACCATCGACATGCAGTACGTCTTAGTACACAGCGTCACCGTGCCCCCACGTGGGCAATGAGGGTGAAGTGTCTTGCCCAAGGACACAACACGGTTGCCACAGGTGGGATTCGAACCGAGAACCTCTCAGCTTGCAGCCTGCACCTCTATCAACTGAGCCACCGCGTCCCGGAAGAATCAATAAAATTCAAGGCTATTAGAGTCCATTTTTGATATATTCTGGCACTTTTTTAAGGACCTCCAATAACCAAATTAAAGGATTTTCAAGGCCCTGCCTACACTAGTCCTAACTAGAACCTCTGGCCATTACCCCTTCTCCCACTTCCCTATAAGGGAAGTGGGATGAGGGGGTAAAGACGGGAGGTCCTAGTTAGGATTATGCCTTCACAAACTCTGGCATATAAAACTATATATTTATAATTACTTCCTTTGTCAGCATTTTATGAATATTCAAGGATTTCAAGGCGTTGAATGACCTCTAGTCAAATGCAAGGCTGTTTCTTGAATCCAAGGCCCCTCGGGAATAGGGCTGCACAATATTCAAAACTGAATTGGTATTTCAAAAAATACTGCGGTATACCGGTGTATCGAAAACTGTTCAGATATATGAACATAAGTACCAAAATCGAGACTTCAGGCATCACAGTCGGAACGAATCAGCATGCCTTGATGATGCGGTTCGAAAAATCTTTACCCAACGCAGACGATATCAAAATTTATTATTTTAAAGTTAGTTTATCAGATTTTTCCAAAAATTATTACAAAATAATATCATGTGACCCCTCATTGGAACGAGCTCAATGAGGGGTCACTTGATATAGTTTTGTTGAGATTTTTGAGATTTTGTTGAGATTTTTGAAAATTATTTGTTCAACTGCTGAATTTGTATGTTTTACGTGGGCACATGCAGACGTTTCCTTGGGTAAAGGGATAATTTTATTCATTCGAGGCTACAGTTAAAAAACTCAAGACATATTGAAAATTACATTGTGGGTAAATAAATAATGATGGTAAACCGATGTTTTTGTGATTACACCGGTATTCAATCGATATTGGTTTGAATACCGGTATATATCGGTTTATCGAAATACCGTGCAGCCCTACTCGGGAACCCTGCTTTACCCAACACAACTATCGAGGATGACACACAAACAAAATTATTAAATAACTAATAAAAAATTTCAACTTTTGCCCCCACAACATAGTTATTTGAAATGAACTCATGCCAATGAGATGTCACAAGCAATATTTTGGAGGCAAAAAAAAAATTGAATGACAAATATTTTTGTGACCACTGCTGGCCAAAAATAATTTTGAATATGCATAAAATGTGAGGTGCGTTGTATGTATGAAGGTCAGAAGGAAGTTGCAGAGGATATCTCAAGGAATTTCAGGTGCAACATTTTTTTTTATTAAAAGAAGGAATGTCGATATGCTTATGTGCTCTTATTTTTCAAGCGATCGAGAAGAGGAAATTTGCTATAAAGGTACGCTCAAGTGAACAAACTAAAATTTTCAGGCAAAAACAAAAATAGAAATGACTCTCTCCATATATGAACAAGAGGGCCTGTGGGATGGGTGTGTGTGTGGGGGGGGGGGGGGGGCAATGAGTCACTCACCTGACAAAGTTGTTTAAAGAAGCCTTTAATTAGCATCAAGTAATGGCTAGTTAACACTGCAGAGAAATGAAGTCATGCAATTGTTCGTAACTTTGTTGTCCAACTGAGATGATTTTTTTTCCAGTATTTGAGATGCTACCACACAAACAACGCCCAGATGTTCAGTAAAGCAAAACTATGGTTCCCAAATATCAACCTAGAAACTTAACCAAAGATTCTGATTGGTGGTTCTGGAGAAGATTTTAAAGAATATTCCCCATATCACAATGAGTTAAATTTCTGGCTCCTGTAGGGAGCCCCAAATATCAACCCAGGGACATGATTTCAAGAAACTTGAATCTGACCTTCCTGACAATGCTTTATGCCATATGTCAAACACTTCTGTCTGGTGGATCTGAAGAATATTTTTAAAGATTATTTCTCATTTTGCACTACGTTAAAATTTGGGCTCCAATAGGTGGCCCAAATATTAACCAGGGGACATGCTTTGAACAAACTTGAATATGACTCTCCTAAGAATGCTGCATAGCAAATGTGGTTCTGGAGAAGAAAATTTTAAAAGAATATTTCCCATTCTGCAATAAGTTAAAATGCAGGCTCCCATAAGGAGCACAAATATTAACCCAGGTACTTGGTTTGAACAAACTTGAATCTGACATCTCTAAGGATGCTGTATACCAAATATAAAAAAAGATTCTAACTGGTGGATCTGAAGAAGATTTGTTAAGATTATTCCCCATATTTTATTCAGTTAAACGTTGTGCTTCCATGGGAACCCCAAATATTAACCAGCAGGGTAAGTTGATTTGAACAAAATCAAGAAGCACTGCATATGCCCCCTCTTGCAATGTCAGTATGGGCAATACAAAAATTATTCATTTTTCTGCTGCCATTCAACAATATTATTCCCACGGACAAAAAAAATGCAAAAACTTCACACACACAGTTTTTATAAGTCTAAAAAGTGGCTTAACCCTTTACCCAACGAATCGCCCGCATCTGCCCGCATAATATGCAAATTGAGCAGTTGAAAAAATTAAATTTTTCAAAATATTTCAACAAAACCATATCATGTGACCCCTTATTGGAACGAGCTCGTCGAGCTCGTTCCAACGAGGGATCACATGATATTGTTTTGTTGAAATTTTTTGAAAAATTAAAAAAAATGATATTTAAAATAATAAATTTTGATATCGTCTGCATTGGGTAAAGGGTTAACTGTGATAAGTTGATACTGTGGTAAGTATCCCTGTGAGTAACCCGCAATATGCGGATATTCTTTCCCCCAGAATGGTCTATCACCACATCAAAGGACATCAAAATCCAACAATCAATGCCGGAGTTACAATGTAAAATGTTTGTATGAAAAGTTTTATAAGCATAACAAGGACAATAACTCTGGACAGTATGCATGGACGAAACCCACAGCATGTGGATGTCTTCTCCCCCATGCTAGTCTTCAACCATTCCAAAGGACATCAAAATCCCCAAACAAATGACTGAGTTATTTATAATGCAAAATGTTCATACAGAGATTTTCTAAGTGTAACAAGGGTCATAATTCTGATAGAAATGGATGGATGAAACGCATGATATATTGATATCATGTTCTGGTCTATCATCATACCGAAGGACATCAAAATCTGACAAACGATGCCAGAGTTATAATGCAAAACCTTCATTTGACTATTTTTCACACCTTTGAGTCCTGGGCAATAATTGTACCAATTATGAATAAGGTCTGTTAATCACATCAAGTTATATGGACCTGACAAAGGCTGTATAACAACAACAATGTTTTGCTGTCTGTGACCTTGACCTTGATATCACCTTGGATCAAATTCCCAACATATCTTGGATAATGAGAAATAACTGTACTAAGAGTAAGACCTTTCAATCATACCAGGCTATATGGACTGGACAAGGGCTGTATAACAATGTGAATGTTTT